>JBAJHW010000001.1:103676931-104876931 GCA_037013535.1 Intellagama lesueurii
GTCTTTGAGGGTTATGGACCTTTTCCTTTCTCTGTCATTTGACTGGGGCTATTGCTGCATCTTGTCCCTCTAAATCAGTGGTCCCCAACCTTGGGCCTCCAGATGTTCTTGGACTAAAACTCCCAGAAGCCTTCGCCACCACCTCTGCTGGTCAGGATTTCTGGGAGTTGAAGTCCAAGAACATCTGGAGGCCCAAGGTTGGGGATCACTGCTCTAAATAATAGGCTAAGCCTTGAAAGAAGGAACCTTTATAACTATAGTGAGCTTCCAAGGAGATCTGGATAGGAAAGGGCATTCCCTTCAAAAGCAAATATTTCCCTAACAAGAGACTGTGTGCAGTAAACTTTACAATGGGAAAGTGGTTAGTTTCAATTACTTAGAGCACTAATATTCAGAATAACATTATTGGTCAATCTGATTTGGAATTTCTTTTTATGGAAAATGTTTCTGCTTGGAATTTTGATTCTAGTGCTAAGTAGAAAGTGACAGAGACTCAGACCTGTAAGATACCTCAGTGCACACACATCAGATTTAAACAATTTTGTTAGGAACTGTATTTGTTTACATTGCAATTTTGTATGTTTCTATCCAGGCAGGCTCTGATGTAAAAAGTGCATGTGATTGGTAATTTATTGAAATAGTACACTCCAGAGGTTGTCTTGGTGTCAACCTTGCTGTTTTGTTTTTCATGGTAGGTCTCCTGTGTCTTTAAGAGCTGCAAGAAAAGCTGACATCCAGTCGGCGAAGCTCTTTCCAGGACTTGTACCTGCATGCTAGGAGTAGAATTGGGAACGTTGTTTGTTTCAGCTGTAGGTCTTCCAGAATGGCCTTTGGAAGCTGTAGTTGGGGAAAGCAACTCTTCTATATTTTTGACTGATAGAATCTTCATCCACTGAATTTCTACAGGTCATGCAACTGCAAAAAGCTGAAAGGCTCTGTTAGAGGCAAAAAGGAAGGAAAACCTTAGTATCTTCAAGGGAAGCATGTATCAAATTACCTGATTTGCCCTTTGGTTTATTCTTATACAGTATATCTTGTTTCTCTTGGCAGACTTGCATTTTTCTACAGATAGTCAGAGATCAAAAGACACAAAGTTTTGATTACAAACAGCTGTAAACCTTGACATTTTTCATGTAACCAGAAGGGTGTGCCTACAAATGAGCTGCAAGAGTTTACAACTATTTATCAGTTTCTTAGAAGTATTGGTAAAGCACACCATGATCTATCAGTTGGACAGTCCAGATGAAATTTGCTGTTGAGAATCTTTTAATTACTTGATTACACAAATCCAGATTCTGATCCAGTGATCATGGAGGCTTCCTGCTCCCAAGTGACCAGTATCCTGCAGGTTTTGTGCTGCATTTCCCAGGAACCAGGAACTGTTTGTGGAAGTTGGAACATCTTGTAAGCTACTTGGGTCAAGCTATTATCGCAGTTCCTTAACGATTAGAAGGTTAGACAAGCAGAGTTGCATGGAGTAGAGACTGCATTTCAATTGGCATTCTAAGAGGATTCTCAAGACAGTGAAGTAAATAGCCTACACAAAGTAAAATGGGTGTAACTACCCTCGCATCCTGCATGTCCCCGTCCATTCTCGCCTGCGTGTGAATAGAATGATAGACTAGATAGGCCACTGATCTAATCCAGCATGACACTTTATTTTATGGTAGCATCTGGTCTTGTTCACCCTTGGCAAATCCACTGTAAAGCAGAAAGTGAGTCTAGATGTTACTGGGTGACAAACTCATTGTTGACTTCTGTTCCCTCTTTTAAGAAATGTAAAAATACATAAGAAATCTGAAAGGTTTCTTGTAATTCAGGAAAAGCTGTATTCCATTTGCAGCTGCTTGTTCATCCCAGTGCAGTTCCTGGTTGGCTGATGAAATAGTAGCTGGCTCATTAATCAGATTAGCTGTTGAACAGTAAGAGCATGAACCATCCCTTCAACTTGAGCCCTGTTCAGGCCTCCATTTGCATTGTGAGTGAGCCCATGCCAAGCCTTTGCCAAGCTGGCAGAACACAGAATTGCAGCCACAGGGACCACACAAGGCAGGCAGACTTTTTTTCTTAACTAGGAATACACACAATCTCTGGGCTTACAGTGTTATGTGCAAACTCTTCTTGCTTCTAGGAACAGAAGGATACTTTATTTAACTTCAGTGCATGATTACTTATATAATGTCATTGTTGCTCTACAAAACTCCATAACTGTGCCCTCCATCATCCTGCAGTGTGAAGTATGGCTGATTCTGTGTTCTCGAAATCTTTCCCGGCTGGGCTCCAATGGTGGTTGTGGTTTTTTCTGGCTGTTTGGCCGTGTTCTGGAGGTTTTTCTTCCTAATGTTTCTCCAGTCCCACACACACCACATCCCACACACTACACCAGAACACAGACAGAGTTCTAGTTCCTGTCCTCTGAAGATGCTGGCTACAAAGACCGGTGAAACGTTAGGAAGAAAAACCTCCAGAATACGGCCAAACAGCTCAAAAAAAACCCACAACAACCATGGCTGATTCTGTTTGCAGCAAAGTTTGCATTGGCTTAACATGGGGCTTCTTTGCACTTACAAATGCAAATAGATACATACATGTTAAAGCATACAGACATACCTACTCTTACTTTTGTGACAAGAATTTTTTGGGTTCAAAAGACGTTTCACTGCCTGATCATGATAATTTTGTAATGTAACAAAACCAGGGATCTTGTGAAAATTGAGAATGCGTGGAAATGGAAAATGATAGAGAAGGAACAGAAACTTGGCAGACTTGTAGGGTATGGTAGAATATCTGGAAGCAAGAAAAGAGCTGAGGTTTTGACTCTGCACTGATGCTCCTTAGTATCATGGCTCAAAATATATCCTTCTCTGTTTTTCTTTGCTTTTCCCTGACTTGAAAGTAGTCTGAGGCTATATCCATAGTTCTTGTGCAGATGCTTTCTACTCCATAGCTAGATAATATTGCTGCATTATGATAACTTGAGAGAGTAGAACTTGATTACATGGAAGTACCTCTGGTATAAAACTTTGGGTGAGGTTATGTTGTATTAATATGTCAGTAAGGGAATTTTTGAACCAAGGCCCCTTGCCTATCAAATGGTACTTGATAGGTATTTAATCTCATCCAGGTTACTGTATTAGAGTTGGTGCTTGACAGATTCTTTCTCTTGTCCCTCCCATAACATCATGGATGTCTGACCATTGGCTTAAAAGCATTTCTGGCAATCTCACCTTTCCATTAAGGTACTGTATTGGTAATCACAATTTAGGATGAAAAAGTAGCAAAATGGCAGCTATGGGACACTGCATTCAAGCAGTTAATGCCCCCTCTTTCTAAATAGGCTGTGTTCATCCCAAGAGACATGAAAGCCAACACACATATTCCTTAAAATTCTGGCAGTGCTTCAGGAGTTTGACATAAGCTGTTTTTGCCATGTTGGTTCCAGAAAATAAAGCACAAAATATGGCAGAAGCTATTTAGGCCAGTTTCTCTAGGCACAGAAATATGTATGCCTTTATGTTGCATAGTAAGATGGTTCTGTTTGCTGTATCCTGCAGTTATGCTTTGATGATTAGCAGTGGCATTGCTTTCTTTCATCTGGTGGAAACCACTGTTTGGTCCCATGCAGTATACTGACACAACTGTCATCTGATATTTGTACTTGTTGGTTGTACATACACACTTATGACTAGTAAACTTTTTCTAGTATTGATCTTTGATCAGTGATAGATGCAAATGAAACTTTATTCTTAGTATTACTTTGTGTGCCAAGATTTTACAGAACAAGTTTTGTAGTAAAACAGTTTTGAATGAGGAACTTGTTTTGTTAAACACAAAGGACTAGGGAGAAAGCACTTAGCAGGGCAACAAATCAGCCACGTAGTTGCTCTTTATTATATAGCCAATTTGTCAGAGGTTTATGGGGCAGTAAATTTTTATAAAGGGACATTTTATAGAGATTGTTTGTTCTGCCTTCTTTTCTTATTGGCATTTGAAGCCTATGTAGCCTTATTTATGAGGTGTTCTAAATCTGAGCTGTTGGATAGTAGACAATATCTAGCATCAGTGCACCAGCCCACACTATACGGCAAGAATCACATGGTGGAAAGTAAAATGTTAGAGGCAGAACTTGGATATGTTACTTTTTGGACAATAGCTCCCAGAATCCCCTGCACTGTGGCTCCTTGGCCGTGTCAGCTAGTAGATACTGGGAGCTGTAATCCAAAAAAGAAACTTTTCTGAGCTCTGAGTCATAGGAGCCCATTTTAATTTCTTTGATGATTTGCATCCATTGTGAGTTACTAAGGACAAGGATTATGCAGTGTGCTTTTCCCCCCCTTTCTATCAAGTGGTTTTGCTGAAAAGATAAAAGATTTGGGATGGAAATCATAGCTTGTTTTTGTTTTGTTGCTTGTACATTTTTCTTGCCTCTAATAAATTAGAGATTAAAAAAGAATGACCCAGAAACTTTCTTGAGATTATGAGGTCACACAAGTACATTCATACACGCACACATATGGTAGTTCCCTTATGTGGTGTGGGTCATCAGGTTTGTTTCATCCTAAAAGGGGTTTTACTGGGTGACTGAATGTACCAACTTTAGACAGATGTTGTTGAGATAATGGGAATGGAGTGTGGATTTAACCCACTGCCTGCTACATTGCATATTCAGGGTTACTGAGCGGAAAGTTAATGGACTATCCTACTCTGTGTTTTCAAAACAGTGAGAAGGACCAGCTGTGATCTCACCATTCTCCATACCTATTACCATTTTAGAGTGGTTTCCTGATAGACTGGTTTTAGTTGCTTTGCTTCCTTCCACTGGCATGCCCTCAAGTAGTATAGTAAGATCATAATGCCAATAGGGCTTGATCTTCTGCTGCTGCTAATTATTTTTGAAGCACCTTAACTGTCACAGTAGCTGCAAGTGAATATCCTAAGATTAGTTTAGGTTACTGTAATTCTCCTTTACAGAGGGAGAACTAAAGTTGAAGACCTGCAGGTCATTATAGCAGTGAAACTCAAATTCAACTGTGAGAACCAAATGGGGAATTCATTCTTTACCTCCCCCAGTACTGTCATAGCCCTCCATGAGCAAGATGACATAAGGGGCAGGGCTTTGAACCTTGTTTGTTTGTTTGTTTGTTTGTTTGTTTGTTTGTTTGTTTAACTTCCACACTACCCAAAGGTCTCAATCTCCAGCCAGATCAGTCAGGAGTTGGTTTTGTCCACTTACGTTTGTGCCAGTTGTGGTGTGATGCACATGAAACCCCAACTGAGCCATGAGGCTGAAAGAGTGCTTTTTGAATTGCAAAGCTCGGTTTGGAGATGGCCTTGCCTGCACCAAACCCGACCCAATCAAGGAAGATGCAGCTCCCCCATCACTCCCTCACCCTGCTCCACTTTTCCCAACCAGCACAGATGGGAAAGGAGATAAATCTAGGCTGAGAGTTTTACTGTTATCTGTAATTACTGATCAAGGCTAATAGTAGTGGGTTGGAAGGGAAACAGAACCTGGAAAGCTACTGTTAAGGGAAAATAGTTTGATTCTGTTACTTGTTGTAATGTTTGTAAATATTTTGTTCTTGATGCTTGTTGCAATATTTGAATAGGGACTGATTAAATTACTCTTTGCTTTGGTGTTTACTCTCCCATATTTTTATCTTGTTGCTGTTATATGTGATCAAATCACTTCTTCTCTTTTTACTATAGGAATTGTCTTTTTTGCATTCTTCTCTAATAATATATCTGGTTTCAATCCATAGTTCAGCTGAGTTTAATAATTGCAAGTCTGTTCCTTATGTGGACTTCAAATTCATCAGAAATGTTGTTTAAATTATATTTTGGCACTACAATTCTTCTAGTGTTCTTTTTCAGCTTTGTTCTAATGTTAGATGTAGTTCATGCTCAGTACCACAACCTGCTCCTGTTCTTGATTTGGCTGAGCGGATACAGCTTCTTTATCTCCTGTTTCTAGTTATGTAGTCTGTTTCAATTTTATATTGATCATCTGGTGATGTCCACACTTACAGCCATAAGTTTGGGTGTTTGAAGCATGTATTTGCAATAAATAGATTGTTGGCTTCACCAAACTCTATGAGTTGTTGTTCTCTTGCTTCATTTCTGTCCCCCAGGCTAAATTTTCCAGCAATGTTTGATTATTTGTTGCCCACTTTTACGTCCCAGTCACCTATGTTTAGAAGCATGTCTTGTTTTGGTATGTGATAATTTTCCTCCTAGGTGCTTGCATAACAGCTTTCAATTTCATCGTCAGTATCTGTAGTTGGAACATAGACTTGAATGATGGTTATGTTGATAGGTTTTTCACAGAGTCTGATTGATATTATCTGTCACACTTTGCATTGTAGCCCCTAACTGCCTGTGCTACATCTTGCCTCAGTACTGGAGCCACTCTATTTCTTTTGCATCTGTCATATCCAGAATAAAACACTTGGTAATTGTCTGACTGAAAATATCCTGTTTCAGTCCACTTGAGTTCACTGGCATCAAGCACTGCTATGCTTATACGTTCCATTTCTTGCTTTATGGTTTCTAGTTTACCTTGATTTGTACTTCTTATGTCCCATGTTCCAATTCTATGTGTTGTACAGCATCAGACTTCCCTTTCATTTCTGTGCATATCAGCCATTAGACATCTTTTCGGTCTTAATCTAGTTGCATCATTGGTGACAGAGCTATTTGTATTTGTCCTTTGTTCTCCAGTAGCTGATTGAGTGCTTTCTGACCCGGGAGTCTCATTTTCCAGCATTATCTCTTGTTTCATTTTGGACTGTTTCATCATAGGGTTTTCATGGTAAGGGAAGTTTACCAGGGGTTTACCATTGCCTCCTTCTGTGTAGTACTAACAAAAGTTAACTTGAGTGTCACTGCCATTGCCTCCTCCACCAGCGTCACTTTCAGCTACTGCTGCTGCCCAATATCTTACATGAAGAGGGTAGATGCATCTTAGGGCTTGATCACATGTAAGAAAAGAACCCCAGTTATACCAAATTTTTTCATCCCTCTCTTTTTAAAAATTTTTATTTTATTTTATTTTAACTATAACATAAACATAAACATAAAATACATAAACCAAAATACAAATTAACCGTGTTCCCCACCACATAGACGGGACCTCTTGCAATAATCCTCTTCTTCCTCCATCTATATTCTTCTTCTTTCATTGTCCTCTTCTCCGGAACTGCATTGATTCTTGATTTAGAGCTTTCCCTTTTCCTCTTGTTAACACATATTCCAAAAATCTGCCCCATATATCATAAAAATTATTCTTTTTTATCTCTCCTTTCTTAACCTTTAAATTACAAGTTAGCTTATCATTTATAGCTATATTCCATATTTCATTATACCATTCTTCCATTCGAAATTCAGATTTTGATTTCCATTGCCTAGCTATTATTAATCTAGCTGCTGTTAATAAATTAGTAATCAATTCTTTAGTCATCTTATCATATTCCACATTTTCAAATATCAATAACAGAGCAATCTCAGGATTAAATTCTATATCTTTTTCACATATATCATTTAGTTCTTGAAACAAAGTCTTATCAGAGTCAAGTGGACCAAGGTTTGATGTCTCCTTGTGATTCTAAGTAAACCATGTCTTTATGGTATACTTAGACCACAGTGGCCATCATTTTTTTAAAAAAGGTGAGAAAAGGCTACATTGGCAAATGCTAGGCTCCCTTCTCTTAGAGACCTCAATCGTGGGGGTCACCCTTGTGTTACTAATGTTGTGTTTTCTTTTGTTATCCAGAGCAATGCACAGCTAGTTCATTGTGCTTTCTACAGCAGAGGGATTTGCTGCTAGGTGTTTTTTATAACAGAGCACTCACATTCCCCATGCACGCTGTCAAGTGGTGTTTACATGCCACAGGACAGAGCCGTGTGTGCTCTTACTCTGTTTAAATTGAGGCCCTGTGCAAAGCAGAGGGGAAGGACTGAACTGCATTAAGCCAGACTTCATTCAAAACAAACTGGTCTGAGACCAAAATAAGGTTAACTTGCTCTGCAGAGAAAACGTAGCTCCTCCATTGAGCTGCTTAAGGGTACATCTTGTTTTTTTGCTGAGGAAAAGAAATATTTATTGAAGCACTTCGCATGACATCATTTCGGCAGTCCTTACAACAACCCTGTAGAGTGAGCAAAAACAAAAGGCTTGTAGCACCTCTAATCATAACGGATTGTTTCTGTGCAAGCTTTTGTGGATTATATTGCAGTTTTTAAAAGTGTTTATATTAAAAATCTGGTTATTTCTTTTCTCAGCAGAGTGCAAAGCAGAAAGGCAAAAGTACGAGAGATTTAGCCCAGTCTCATTTTTGTAGTAAAAAGTCATCTCTTCAGATGCGTCTGAAGACGACAGAAGTGAAATTTATTTATAGTTACCACCTGTAGTTACAATTAGAGGAAAAGGGACAAAAATAGAGTTTTTGGCATGAAGAAAGTTTTCAAAGAGGTAGCTGTGTTGGTCTATGCAAGCATCTCAGACAAAAGAGAGAGAGACACACACACAAAAAAAACATTGCAGCACTGTAGAGACTAACTGTTATATTTTAATGTGAACGTTTGTGAATCGAGTCTGCTTTCTCAGACATAAGAATGAGACTACGACTGTCATTTATACATGATCAGGTGGGGATACAAAGTATGGGCATAGTGGCAGTTGTTCATTAGTACCAAAACAGAGTATCAGGCTGTGGATCATGTCAGTTATCAGTCTGCAAGATAACAATAGCGTAGTTGACACAAGTGGTAAACTGGAAATCCATGTAGCATTTCACATTTTGGTAATGGTTTAAGAGCTCTTGATTGATCATCAGTCCTTTTAAGGGGAACTCTGTCCATATATAGCTTATCTCAGCTGCTTCTCTTTCTAGTCTCATTTTGTAGTGTTTTTTTCACCCAAAATCCATTCAGTATTGTTAAAGAACAAATTAATTGGGCAAGACGAATACCCAGGAGCAACCTACTGTAAGACAGACCCAGAAGAGAAAACAATACAAACACCACTAGTTCTCACCTTCAGCCCACAACTGAGACCATTCACATGCATCATACATGATTTTCAACTCATCCTTGACAAGAATATTTCATTCTCCCAGGCCCTTGGTGGCTGGCCTGTACTTGCTTACAGCCAGCCCCGCTAATCTCAAGCAGCTATTGACATAAAATGAACTTAACAGCACTGAAACACAGATGAAAACTAAACCCTGCTACAAACCCAAAGGCCAGCTTTGTCCCTGTCTCTATTCTGGCAGCAATAATCACACACAACATCAGGGGCTTGTTTACTTGTTCCTCTGCTAATGTGATCTAACGTCCTCCTTTGCCAGCAATGCCCCTCTGCACTCCACATAGGACAAACAGGAAGTTTATGCGCGAAAGAATTAATGGACATAAATCCAACATCAGGAGTGGCAGAACACAAAAACCTGTTCCAGAACATTTCAGTCTACCTGGATGCTTTTGAATGACTTGAAGGTTACTGTCTTGAAAGAAGAAGAAGAATTAAAAACACACTACAAAATGAGACTTAAAAGAGAAGCAGATGAGATAAAGTACAGACGGATGCTACATATCACCTTAAAAAGACTGAATATCATTATAAAGTGTGAAATCCTATATGGATTCCCACAATCTGCCACTTGTGTCAACTATGTTACTGTTATCTTGTCAACTGATGATTGTCATGATTCACAATCCGATACTGTGGAGAACATTTGCTATCCGTAATTCCTAAATCCTAACATACATAGTTATCTTAAAGGTATAATGAGAAGGGATCCCCACAATAGCCTATTCTGCTACTAAGGAACCATTGTCACTTTGTCCTAGTCATGGGGCCATTTATAAATATGGCAGGCATAGACTCTCACTCTAATGTCTGAGGAAGTGGACTTGATCCACGAAAGCCCACATGAAAATATAGCAATTAGTCTTTAAGGTGCCCCTATGTATTTGTCTCTTGTTTTTGCTTTTGGGGAGGGTTGCTTTTTCCCCCCTGTTTCGATATGGCAGGGGGAAAGATTCTGTGCTTGCTTCTTGAAAGGTGGTTGGGGAAGAAAAGACAAACAGCAACAAAGGAACTGGAAAACAAACAAGAAGAAGGGGCTGATCCAGTGACAGAGACAGAAGAAGCTTTACCAATTGAATTAGTGGCAAGTGGTAAAAACAGTAGGGCACACTCTCCCCCCCCCCCCCCGATACTGTGTGTCAAGGCATGCAAGACTGCAGTTTTCTCAACAGATTATAATCCAGTTCTTCAGACTTTAGTGAACTAATATTACTCCCACCAGTGAAGGCAGGGAATAGAGATGAAGGTGACAGGCGTTAGCTGGCCTGAGGCTCTGTAACAAGTCCATGCCTGAAATGTGATTCAATCCACATTTTCCAGCACTTAGTTCTGAACCAGGATGGAAGAGCTCCTGATTATTGTGTGAAGACTTTGGGTGACCCCATAAAGTATATAATAAAAGAAAGAACAAACCCTTTTAGCACGTTAGACACATGTAATTGGTTTTGTAATTTGAATAAATCAAAGTGGGAGAAGTTGCTGGTGGAGGAGAATTCACGTCAGCTATGCCTCTTGTGAAGTATTCACAGCCTTCTTCCTGCCTTGGTTTTGTGATGGATTTTTCTTTTCTTTTCACAAAAGACTGATATAGCTTCAGTTGAACCACAGACCTCGGTTTTGCTGTATGGTACACACCTAGGTCTGAGCTAGGGATGTGAAGAATACTTGCTAAATTCCTTATTCTCACCTGTTTAAGGTATCCTGTTCTGGTAAGACACTTCAAGGAATTTCCAGCATGTATGAGAGATCTCACCTGTATGAGAACAAGACCAAGAGCGCTTTTTCTGCAGTTTGTGCAAAATGTTTTTGCTCAGAAATAGTGTTTGTTTCATTTCAGAAGTAGTGCACAAGTGCAGACACACAGCACAAACAAAGGAGGGCTGATTGATTGTTCAAAAAGATGCCACAAACCAGATAGGTTTGGTTTTGAAATGTCCACATAGTAAGGCATGACCATCATAGTTTTGTCCTGTTTTCACAAATTGGCCAAAATCCTCTTGCATAGTTACAGTGGCATGGTGCTAATGATGAACTTTTGGAGGCAAATTGCTCGAGGTTCAGAAACCATCATAGATATTATCTGTTGGATACTGAGCCTCGCGACTCAGTGCACACCAGATATGTATACTGTGATTTTATAAGTTGAGGCAATTCACTTTCACAAGTGATGCTGTTAGCATTGCACTAGTGTAACTGTGCAAAAAGGATTTTGGCTATGATGTAAGTTACATAATTTGTGTATAAATAGTTCTCATTAAAAAAGAACTCTCAATGATAGCACCAGAAATAACTTGCCTTCTTCAGGTGACAAGGAAAATTTGTGATTTCTCATCCTCATATGCAAGGATGAGATAAGTAGGATTTATATTGCTACGCTAAACTATGGCTGGGAAATCAGTAGCCTCCAGATGTTGTTAGTTTCCTGTTCCCATCAGCTCTCGTCCAGATTGGCGAGTAGTGAAGTATGATGATGGGAGAAGTAGTCTGTGGAGGGCAGGTAACAGGTTATTCACCCCTGCTCAGGCTTTCAAAAAGATTCAGGGCTGGGATGTGCTTTCTGAAAAGACATTTAGGGCCTTAAATCCTGCTGCTGTAACGTGATTATGTGTATCAGTCTGACCTTGTGGGTGTGCTTTTTACTTCAGAGATTGGCAGCCTGGAGTTATACAGGTGGTATGGGCTACTGTACCAATGACCAGTGGTTAGGGATTATGGGAGATGTTGTCCCAAGACTCTGGAGGGTTCCAAATTGCCTACGTCAGTGTAAGGACCAGTATGTGCCTCTGCAACTGATCCAGCACCTGCTCTTTGTACTGGACTAGCTGTGCCTGTTAGAGGAAAAACATCATCTTTCCACCCCCACACTATCACTGTTGGGAACAGGACTGCATTTACCTTTTTTCAATCTTAGCTGGGTCCATCTGAATTCTCAGTGATGTGTTAGTGGACTCCTCTGTGTGTCACATCTATGCCACAAGTGGGTAGGGGAGATGACACCAATGCATTAGTCACCTCCGTTGGTTTGGGTGAAAATGCATCCAACACGATGGCATGAGTTTTGCTCTATTGTTGTTACAGGGCCAACCCTGTGAATTAGAGACGTCCAAAAGGTCCTGTCACTAACAGCCAAGTACAAATCTTGCAAACCAAAGTGTCTGGATTATTTTCTTGACTTGAGCTTATTGCTCTGTGATTCTCATTCATGACTCTACAGTGTCATTGGTAAGGCTGAATGCCACTGTGGGTATGCAATTTAAAACCTGTTAAGTCCCTACTGCTCTTAATGCCCTCTTCTCTATGTGTCTCTCTCAGGGGCTGCAGTGAATCTAACCCTAGTGACTCCAGAAAAAGCCATCAAGCTAGCTGCCAATGATTTCTTTCGACATCATCTTGCCAAAGATGGGTGAGTAAAGTGGGGAGCCTGTGCATAGCTGTCTTCAACAGGGAAGGTGGGATTTGTACTGGGATTGGTTGACCTTATTCCATTGTTTTCAGTCTGGTGCATTGGGATAGGTAGATACTGGACTCCTTGTCTCAGCAATAGGCTCAAAAGCAGCTTCCAGCTTTTCTTTTGAGACTGCCTTGGAAGCAATGGGACCCTATGGACACCTGCCATCTCTGAAACAGGTATTTATGTTTCCAGAGGACACTCTGGCTTTTCAGCTTTTCATTTCTTTTGTGCTGACTGGTCCCTAAGTTGTCAAGAAGATACGTTCCCTTTCCACTCCAGGAATGGTTGCTGATCATGTACAAAGTAAATGCCTGGGTGGTGTTTTTTTGTACACTTGTTTGTTTATGAGCGACTACATTGAGATGCAGACGTATAGCCTTTTGGCAGTAATTTCAAGAAGAAATCATTCAACACCCCAGTTTGCTTATTCAAGTCCAGATGTGGCGCTTTTCATCCCAGGAAGTCTGAAGAGGTGGACTTGTCCAAAAAAGCTCACATTAAAATATAGCCATTGGTCTTTAAGATGCCACAATGTTTTTGTCTTCTTTATTTTGTTTGTTTGTTTTATTTTGTTTTGTTTTTACCTGACATGCTAGCACGGCTACCTCTTCTAAAACTACATCCCAGGATAGTAACTGTTGTCTATGCAAATAGGAATTCCATTTCCAGGGTGACTGAATCACACCCTCTTTCTTTTTTTAAACTCCCTTGGGTCATCCGCAGGTCATTGTGCTCACTGTGGAATTGTGGACTTCACCCACCAGGATGACAATCCCAGTATTGTTTTCTGATCAAAAGACCTTCTAATGTTTAACCGTCTTTGCCCCTGAGGGATCAATGTGTCCACCAGCCACTAGATAATGGGCTGTGCTGCATGAAAGCTTTGCTAATCAGTTAGTCATTAAAATGACACAGGACTTTGTTACTTTTTGCTGCAACAGTCAACTGCCCCTTCTGGTAACTTCAGTTCAATATGGCTTCTATTGACTTTATACCTAGTGTTTCACCTAAAATCAATATCCAGCTATGCTCAAATAAGGAGTGCTACTTCCCCCCGCCTCTCTCCCCCCCCCCCCGGTTATTCTGCCATCTGACTCACAAGAGACTTCTGTTTCCCATCAGTGCTAGGGCACTGGCACTCTTATATTTTCAAAGGGGTGACAGCCATGCTTTTCAGTTCCCATAGCCTTCAGTGGGACTGAGGGTCTCTTTGCATCAAGTGTCTATCCTATAAGTCTATTCAGCTCTTCAAACAACTTCCGGTTTATCGATGAGGGCTATTGTGCTTCTGCATCCATGATTCAAAACACCAGGAAATGGCCTGATATTGCTGCACAATATCATGCCCCCATTGCCAGCAGGAAAAAGGTTGCCAAGTCTTAAATACCAAAGGGCATTCATACTTATCAAAAAAAAAACACCAAAAAAAAACCATGACAATTGCTTTGTGTTTGGTTGAGAAGTGGTTAATTGATGAAAAAAGGAGTCAGTTCCTGGGAGTTTCCCCCTTTCTTGGTGTCACTTTGCAAATGAAAAGGAGCACAAGAGGGTATCCTTTAGACCAGCGGTTCCCAAACTTTTTGGAACCGCGGACCAGTTTGGGTGGTGGGCTCCGTGCATGGGGGCACCCCCGCACTTGCGGGTGGGCATGTCACGCTCGTGGGGGGCATGTCACGCTCGTGCACATGCGCGCAAGCGCGACACGCCCCTCTGCGAGTGCGACATGCCCACCGTGCGGGCGAGGGGCCGAGATCCTTTTTTTAAAAAAGGGGGGGAAGTTTGTGGGTTTGCCCGGAGGTATTCGAGCAAGCAGCAGGAGTCGAGAAAGGAGAGATGGCGGTGGCAGCTAGAAAAGATTGAGGAAGGCTGGCACAGAAGAAGTGAAGCTGCAGGGGAGGGGAACCAGAGCAAGAGCGGGGCTCCGTGCCAGGCACCTGCCAGAGAAAGAGGGAGAGGGAGGGAGAAGAGGCGGCAGCCACCGCCGCCACCACCACAGCAAAAGGAGACAGGAAAGAAAGGGGAAACTTCTCGCAGAGCTCGCCTCGGTGCAAGTGAAGGAGCAACAGCAGCAGGCGCCGGGAGGGGGGCAGTAGTGGGAGGCCGGCGGGGAGGTGGAGGCGGCTGAGGGAGCTGGTCAGGCCGGGGCTGCGAGGAGGATGCGGCTGAAGCTCGGCTTCCTTTTGCGCGCGGTGCTGCTGCTCGGCTCCATGCACGGGGGCACCTCCGCGCTCATGGGTGGGCGTGTCATGCTCACGGAGGGGTGTGTCATGCTCACGTGCATGCACGCAACCACGCCCACCCGCGAGTGTGACACGCCCACCGTGTGGGGGGGCGGAGATCTGTCTCCGCGGCCCAGTCCTGGGAAGCCCACAGACCGGGGGTTGGGGACCCCTGCTATAGACCATCTTGACTGCTACCATTGGTGTTGTCAACATTTAGGCTGCCCTTTGCTATGTAAAGTTTAGCATCCTTTTTCCTGCTGGCAATGTGGGTATGATATTGTGCAGTCATATTGGGCTATTCCCTGTCACAAATCCTAGAAGGGCAACTGCATGCTCGTCAGGTGGCTTGATGTGTGACCAGGAGTCCTAGTGGGGACTCTTTAATTAATGGCAGTTTTCCACTGCAAGTTATGCTATTGCCCTTCTCTCAGCATAACTACACAATAAGATTTTGGGCACTGTTGGGTTTTGCAATAAAAAAGATATATTAATGTTGAAATTATCTTTGTGGTCATTGACTATAATAAATATGAATATAATAAATATTGAAAATCTTTTATCTGCTCTTTGAATCTTTCAAATACGATACCCTTGAGGTATTTCCATAGGGGTGTTTGAAAAGTGAAAACTCGATATATATTTTTCCAAAACCAAAAAGGAAGCTGTGCCTTACAGGCAATGTCAGATAAGCGTACTGTATACAGTCTGTTCATTCCTCAGTTCAGCCAGAAAGAAATTGCTCACTTTGCAACAATGCCAGTCTCCTTTTCAGATTATAAGAGTAGTTGGATGTATAATTTTTCTCTACTGCCCCTAAATGAAAGGCAAAAAGAAATCTGTAGACAAGAAATGGGGAGCCTGAATGAAATGTATCTGTTTAATCAATATTGCAGATGTCAGGTCAGGGATTCTGACTCCTGAACATCTCCCCATTAGCCCTACAGAACTTTATAGACCTCTAGGGAAAAATCAGAAGCTTGTGTTTGTCACGGCTGGCATTTATTCCAGTTAAGGGTTACTTCCAGAGTGAAACCAAACAACCATTTCCAGTTGTATCAGAATTGACTGAGTATCAAGGTTTAAGTTTCTTCATTGTTGCAGTATTTCCAGGCAACATCAGCTTCTCTAATTCTACAAGATTTATTTCTCTACATTACTTATATGTTTCCTAAGTACAAAAATACTTCAAAGTTTGAAAACATCCAGAAGTCTTATGGAAAACTGCAGGCACAAATGCTTAAAAAAATATGAAAATTAAACTTAAGTTGCAGGCAGATACTTAAGTTAGAATTCAATCCAAAATACAGTAGTATAAAAATACAATAGCATATAAAAAATAATGTTTTAGTTACATTCTAAAAATGCATACACACACACACACACACACACACACACACACACACACACATTTGAATATTTTAAATATTAGAATATTTGGCTTCCCCTGCACCATCGGAAGACTCGCAGGGCCCCCCCTCGCCGTGATCACCGGCTTTGGGGGTCCCCCGGGGCTTCCCTTGCACCATCCGAGGACTCGCGGGGGTCCCTCCACGCGGAGATGGGCGCTTGCAGAGGCTTGCCAAGCACCATTTTTGAAGATCGCGCCCTTTCCCCCTGCCTTCTGTAAGGCTCTGAACGTAAAAAGGCTTTCTTTTTTTTTTTTTTCCTTTTTCCATTTGGAGGCTTGCTGAAGGCAGGGGAAAGGGGCGGGATCTTGAAAAATGGTGCTCGGCTAGCCTCTGAACGGCAACATTCGTCTTGCGGAAAACTGCCATAGGAACAATCGTCTTGTGAGGCACCAAAAACCTCGCCGGACCCATTCATCTAGCGAGTTTTTCGTCCGGCGAGGCAATCGTCTTGCGAGGCACCACTGTACTGTAACACTAAGGTATTGGAACTACAAAGTACTATAACACCAGGGTATTGTAAGTACAAGGGTTGCAAGCGATAGGTCCTGCAAAACCACCTCCATATTTACACATTGCAAAATAAATACGTTCAACTGTCAGGATTGTTATGCTGCAGTGCCCTTTCTCGGCTAGAGAGGTAGCTAATTATTTAGCAACAACTACAGTAAACTATGCTTCAGTCCTCAACTTTGAAAACACTTATATTTTCAGGGCTACTTTTTCTATATTAGCCTTAATTGTTTTAACACTATTTACATTAAAAAATTAACATCTTGACACAGAACATGCTAAATCACTAATAGGATGCCTGCAAAGATTCACTTTGGGACGTGGACAGGGACGTGGTGGCGCTGCGGGTTAAACCGCAGAAGCCTCTGTGCTGTAAGATCTATAGATCTGCAGCTGTAAGATCGAATCCACGCGACGGAGTGAGCGCCCGTCGCTTGTCCCAGCTCCCGCCAACCTAGCGGTTCGAAAGCATGCAAATGCGAGTAGATAAATAGGGACCACCTCGGTGGGAAGGTAACAGCGTTCCGTGTCTAAGTCGCACTGGCCATGTGACCACGGAAGACTGTCTTCGGACAAACGCTGGCTCTATGGCTTGGAAACGGGGATGAGCACCACCCCCTAGAGTCGAACACGACTGGACAAATTGTCAAGGGGAACCTTTACCTTTACCTTTACCTAAAGATTCACTGTCCCTGCTACTGTCTTTCAACCTCAGACCTTAGAAGTTACTTGTTACAAATAATGATAGTCCTTGTAAACACAGTTGTGGCACAACTGGATATTATCCTAGTATGTTTTATTTTATTTTAGTACAATAACAATTTTTTCTTTTTTCAGTAACAAGCAACCTGGATTCTATTCTTAAAACATTGCTGTTTGAGGATAGCTAAATCTCTCTGTGTGTATTGATTAAACAGTGATGTACCCATAACTTGTTAGCACTAGTGAAAATCATCATCATCATCAACTTAGTGCTATAGAACTGGAAGGGACCCTATAGATCATCGAGTCCAGCCTCTGTCAGGGAGACACAGTGGGAAATCAAACTCCCAAGCTCTGGCTCAGCAGCTAGATACCCAAACCACTGAGCTAACCAGCAATGAATTACTTTGAAGAGAATAACAAGCTACTGTAAAAGGGGGAAAAAATCAAATTCTCGGCAACCTGTGCTTAGCCTGTACAGCTGTGGTAATTTGTATTACCACAGGGGCATCAGCAGAATATTTTTTCCAGATGGCCCCCATGAACACTGCCAAGATAGCTATTTGCATAAGCAGGAGTTACTGAGTTAATTAACACTGGTGCTATAACTGCTTTTCAAAATGTTGTCATCTGTATGTTGTTTCAAATCATGAATCTACTGCCAGTTGATCCACAGGACCTTTTACAAGCCCTTAAGTGCCACAGTCTATTTATTTGCAATAAAATATGAGAATCAAAGCTGGCCCCCAGGGTCAAACTGCTTGTGGGATGAAGGCAAGTTCATTTCTTAGCAAACATGTTAAGTGGCTTGTTTGTAATCACTGGGCTGGTTCTGTGGAACCGGTTTTACCTGGTACAGACGTCTGACTACACAGATTTTCTTGTGGCATCGTATTCCCATTAGAATAAAATATAGCAGCAGTGCCATTTCCATGTGTACAGGTGTATTTATACAGAGGTAGCAGATGCAGTCAGCAGTCAGCCTCTTAATGTTGTTGCTGCTTTTGAAAAATAAAAGTCGTTGCTGAGGCAGCAGAAATTTACGTGCTGTTGGGGCTTGAATGTTAATCTGTTAATCAGGGATGACAACTCAGAAGTCAGTTGCATAAAAAGCAGAGTTATTGAAACAAGAAAATAATAAATTGGAATGGGTCCATGTTTCCTGTTGTTTGATTTCATTTTACATCTTTAGAATACGCTTGATAAAATGTCTAGCCAGTTTTTGAAAACTAGGATTTTTTTTAAAAAAGGTGAATGTAATGTTGCTGCTGACATTTAACATCACAGAGGGCTCAGTCGGTGAGGTGCTGTATAGACATAGGAAAGGTGCATTAGTCAGGAGATTCCTTTTGTCTATCCTGTCTTACATTATAAGATAAGAAATGCATTATATTGCATTTTTGTGTCCTGCATGGAAGAAAGTGAAAAGAATGAGAAGACTTTTAGATAAACAACACTATTAGAAAATTTACAATAATTCAGACAATTCTTTGTTTGTATGCCTAAACGTTCTCAAAACACATATTCAGCTGACCGACTATCAACTGTCTGATTGCCTACACAATTGTGCACTGCACTTGATGTGACTGCCTTTACCTTGGAAGCGGTTGCCCTTCGTGAAATCAAAACTGGGATCATTAATTTTAAAAAGTAATCAGCTCTAGTTTCAAAAGGCCCACGCTGTTACTTACTTACTATTACAGCTTCAGTTTTAACTTTTCTATTTTTTAACAATAACTAAAATTGTCGTTTTTCATTTTTTGTTTTGTGCATACTACAAACCTTGGACCCATAAATACAAACTGTAGCCACCTCCCATCCACCTCATCTTCATGTTACCAGATTTCATGTCCAAATTGCACTGCTCTAAATTGCATCTTTTTAAAAAATGCGTTCCTTCAAAATCTTTGGGAATGAAACTCTTAGAAATTTGCTTCTTTGCTGGAGCTCTAATTCTGGAGTAATTTGTTGTTGTTGTTTAGAAATATTTTAGTACTGATTAAAAGCTTCCTACCGAAAGCCTCTGACATGGAAATGACCTGTATGGGAAAGCACCGTAATGCTAATCTCTGTCTCTGAAACAAAGTAAGCAATGCCTGCTGGAGGGGGGGAAATTAGGAAAGTCCTATTAAAAGGAACTGATGGTATTGCACAAAGCCTTTCATCATCTGGATGGTATGGAAAATACCAGGAGTGACAAACTGCATACTTTTGCAGAAACAAATGTTCTGTCTGGATAAGCTCTTACAATTGCAGTATAAATAGCTATATCTTAGCTATCAGAGAAAGAAATTAATTACAAGTAACTAATTGTAAGAAACCTAGACAGGGGTTTCTTAAAAAGCAGAGACATCACCTTGCCGACAAAGGTCCGCATAGTCAAAGCTATGGTTTTTCCAGTAGCGATGTACGGAAGTGAGAGCTGGACCATAAAGAAGGCTGACCGCCGAAGAATTGATGCTTTTGAATTGTGGTGCTGGAGGAGACTCTTGAGAGTCCCCTGGACTGCAAAGAGAACAAACCTATCCTATTTGAAAGAAATCAACCCTGAGTGCTCACTGGAAGGACAGATCCTGAAGCTGAGGCTCCAATACTTTGGCCATCTCATGAGAAGAGAAGACTCCCTGGAAAAGACCCTGATGTTGGGAAAGTGTGAGGGCAAGAGGAGAAGGGGACGACAGAGGACGAGATGGTTGGGCAGTGTCATTGAAGCTACCAACATGAATTTGACCAAACTCCGGGAGGCAGTGGAAGACAGGAGGGCCTGGCGTGCTCTGGTCCATGGGGTCACGAAGAGTCGGACACGACTAAACAACAACAACAAACTAATTGTTTTAACTGGTTACTTCCAGGATCTGCATGCAAACTAAAATAGCGGTAAGCAAGCCTCTCTCAGCTGTTGTGACAGTAACAGTATTTCCCAAGTGCAGTAATTTACTCTTTCTTCTGGGAGCAAATGGGAACTGCATGAGGGAAAAATGAGAAAGATGCAAGCAAACAGTGTGGGGAGAAGACTAGCTTTGTTTGCTGCCTCTCATTGCTGCCTCAGCAATGGAGAAACAAATTCCCTTCTGTCTGCATGGCTTCCCCTCAGTTCTGTTTCTCAGAGGAGAGACCAACACAATGTTGTGATCTTGCTTTTATAATACGATAGCGGTAGAACCCCTTGACAAAACATGGGCCCTAACGAGAGTTCCAGTCCGCCTGGAGCAGGAGGCTTGTAGTGCTGTTTGCACCTCATAATGGGGGAAGGTGAAGAAAAGACACTTCCCCTCCCCTCTTTCTGAAACCTGACTCTGTTTTTCTGTATAGCATTAAAGATTCATCTTTGGGCCTGAAGCCAGTGGCCTAATTGTTATATAACTAGGTGGTTTCTGGATAGTGGGATAAGGAAAATACTGAGGAGGTGGGGTCCTATGCAATGAAAAAATCTCAGTGTTTTTTAATCTTATGGTTTATGTTCTGACAGCCCTAAGAGGTATAGGTCTGGCACACCAAGAATTTGCTCAGAGAATACAGGGGGCACTTAAACCTCATTTAACTTTGCCGAACTTCTGTGGTATGACCTACTTCTATGGATTTGTGGCTCAATCTATTGTGTAGAAATTGTCTCTGGCATGAAATCTAAGCTTTCTCCTTCTATGGACATGTCAATATAGCAAGAAGTCTAGACACCCTTCCTTAATTTTTTATTGGAGAATCTCAAGTCACAGAGGTGGATTTTCAAGGAGTAACAACAACTTCTTCTTTGTAATAAACGGGTCAGGAGAATCTATAGGAAACACACACACACACACAAGTTAGCAAGTACTGTTTTGCCTTTTTTCATGTAAGGCATCCATGAAGATGATTCATTATTATGTAGCAATGGGCTTAAGATTCTCAGCCTACCAAAGCATTCTAAGAGTTAACCGCGACACTCAGGGAGAGAAGCATCATCTAAGGCTGCAATAATCTAAACACACATACAAGGAAATAAATCCTGTTGAACACCACAGTAGTATGTTTCTCAGTAGATCTTCAAAGGGTTTCATCAGGAAAATTTTTGCCACAAGGATGCTTTTTTGACAGCTCTGCAAATAAAAGAAATCTGCTTTGTTCTTATCTTTTCATCTGTGATACCACTTTTTTTAAAAAATCCTGAGTTTTGGCTCTTGCCTTAGTCTTTTGTTTATTGTGTTTTCAAGCACTTGGAAATATTTCTGATATTTTGAAACATTTGGAAATATTTCTGATTTTTTTCCTCACAGTACTTTATTAATCGTGACTGCTCCCTGTGATGCAATGCATAGTGGGTTTTTTTTGGCTTTTCCTTTTTCTATCTTGACCTCCACTTTATTTATTGTTCTAGACAGAGGCTGGAAACCTGCTGATTTTAGCTCTTTTCCTTCTAGCCGCTAACCATTAATGCATTGGCTGTTCCTTTTCTGCATGCAGTCAGAATCAGTGGGAAAACTGATACCTTTGCATCCTTCCTCCTTTTCTTACTTTGTGTAAGAGTTTTGCTTGGTGAACAGAAATGTGAGATGATGACTTCTTAAATGCATATGCAGAATATACACTGTGGGAAGAAGAGATTCCAGTTTGGAATCAAAACTTCCTGTGCCTTACGTCCAGCTCATAGGATTTCAAACTATTAGTAGTTTTGCTCCATTGTCCTTTGCCTTCCCAAGGTTTTGTTCCTCTTAATTCAGGAAGGATTTTAAGGTAACATCAACTAGGTACCCTCTCCAATTGCACAGTTGTGGAGTAATGAAACAGCAAAAAGGGCAAGAGCCATGGGTGCAAATTATTGGAAGAAATTAGAGGTATTACTCAGATACAAAGTTAGATATAGGGAGCTATGATGATCTCTTTGTGATTAGGAATCCCTCTCCAACCGGCCTTT
Source organism: Intellagama lesueurii (assembly GCA_037013535.1). NCBI lineage: Eukaryota > Metazoa > Chordata > Lepidosauria > Squamata > Agamidae > Intellagama > Intellagama lesueurii. The sequence goes on from JBAJHW010000001.1 coordinate 103,699,202, forward strand.
CACACTTTTGCTTCAGAGACTGGAGTGTGTGCTAGATTTTAAGGTGAAGTTCTGCACCACCACTTGATTCTTTTTAACATTAGACATTTTTGTTCTTTGGATTCTGTGCTGAATGCCTGCTTTCTTCATTTGCAGTGTAATTGTGACTGTGTAGAAAACTAGTCCTGAATTTTATATGGTTTTTGTTTGGAAGCAGGATAATAGAGATGTGCATAATAATTTATCTCATTCTGCACAGTGACCAAGGCAAATCTGCTAAGTCAAGGTGCTTGTGAAAATTCCTATATTTATTTATACTAGGGGTGGAGAGTCTTATATTACATTTTTTGAAGTAATCCTGGTTATGCATCCCTGCTTAATATTTTGCTGGATTGTATCAAGATTTGCAGCATGTAAGATTCCCAGCACCAAGCAGATCCTTGGAGTCTGATAGGAAAAAAGCCAGAGATCCAACACTAGACTATGATCTACCATCTGTCAGCTTTAGAAAGTAAGAGTCTCTCCTTCATGATTCAGAAGAAAGTTTGGAAAAGTGCCCGTAACATATGCCTAATCTAAAGGTACAGAAACAAATTCCAAATAATGATTTCGGAATATATTATGGATTCTTCTCATGAAGGATCACACATAATTTCATCTATACTTTTTGAGTTCCAAATAGCGGCATCCAGAAAGTGTTTGGATTTTTTTCGGAACTTGTAAGGGGACTAAGAGGTTTTCTTCAGGGGGGAGGAATGCAAAAGTTGGGCCTCCATGTATACCCAAGCTCCATGGCAGGTTTCCACATACAAAATTGCTTGAGAAGGATGTTGTCAACTCTGATTTCCTCTCACCAGTGGCACTTGGTGTTATGAAAATTCCTTCCTATGTTCTCAAAGAAGAAAATCTATATTTAGTCATTTGATAATCTTCACTGTGGCCTTACACCTATAATCCTCTCAGATGAGATGATGAGGAATCTAAACAGCAGTCATGCACAGGGATGAGTTAGCTGCCTATGGTTTCTTGCACAAATTACTTCAAATATTCAGGGAACTGAATAGAGAACTTGAAGTAACTTTAAGCAATGGCAGTTCCTCCAGAAAAAGGATGAACCTTATACTACCTGAATCTTCCCACAGGGTTGAAGATGCTGGCAGCTCACAGATTCTGAGCATCAAATGTATTTTGTTTTAGTGTGAAAAAGTAACCTTTGTGACACACCATGTACAAGCTCCATATGCTAATACAAGTCATTGCCTAGTGGCCCAGATCCTCAGCTGCTCTAAGTCTTCTGAGCAGTGTCAGCAATGGACTCCGGTGACCGAGGTAGGCCAGTTTATGAGAGACAATATTCTGCATCCACAGACAGTGTCTCCCCTGGCCTCTCAGCTGCATCTTGTTGTGATTTCAACCAAATGCACCTACCCCACAGCTTTTACCTGCTTGGTTCCTTCTCCTGCTTGTACTTGCTTCTAGAGGGCTGTAGACTAGAAAAGTAACTTTTCAGAGCTCTGTCCTGGCCTCCCATTTGGAAAGTCCTAGAATGCAATGCATTGTAGTATATCTTGCTGATTCAAAATGCTGCAGCACTGAGAGTTAATGCAGGAGTTGTAGCTCCTCTTCCACACAGCAGCTTTACATTGCTGAGGTAGTGGCAACATAGTCTGTCAGATGGGACATTTCTTAGTGGAATCTCCCATATGACTGCTCTCACATTGTAGGGACTAATTTGGTGAAACTAGTACGGGATCTTCCGATCCTGATCTTGCTTCTCCCTTTAGTCAGAGGTGATCAGCACAGCTCTTGTGGCATGCAGATGGCGGCATGTTGGTTCACCTTGTCTGTCACTTTTGGAAACACTGTTGGAGCAACCCATTTCTTGGAGGTCTCCATATGGATGGATCTGCTAATATGAATCTGAACATTGTCCCTTCCTACTATGTTATATTTTGCATGTGTGTTCATCGTCCGTTACTGCTAAATATTCTTCATTCTGTGTGTTTCAGTGTAATGGAATGGGGAAAGATGCTGAGTGGCTGGCAGCCCTTTGCCTAGTACTGTAAGTCGCAAGTAGAGTAGGGCCACTGAATCAATGGGGATTTGGTGAGTCAAGTCCTCTGTAATTTCCATTGATCAAAATGGGCCTATTCTGTGAATTGCTATGCTAAAGTAAGTTACAATGAAAGGAGACCTATTAGAGTCAATGGAACTTATGGAGGAATTGACCCACCAAATCCCCATTGACTCAATGGACCTACTCTAGTTCAATTTGCTATGCTAAGCAACAGGATTTTGGCCAATGAAATCTTCATCCCCCGAGGTGAAGCTTAATACCTAAATCTGATTCCATAAAGTGACAGCTTCCATTTTGGAAATTCACTTTAAACTATGAGATTCTTCTCTGCCTAGGTTTAAATTGAGCTTTCTCTCTCTGTCCCAAACCATGTTTTCTAGTGCCCAGACTGGCGGAGAGTTCAACAGGACTAAAAAAACTAGCCTGTTTCTAACATATGAGTTGTCTAATAAAAGTGTTGAGAACATCTTGCTTTTGGATTTTACACAAGAACGACAAAGCATCTTCTCTGGTTTTGTTTCTCTTAAGCAGGTGGCCTGTAACAGTGTACTATTCAGCCTTGCACTTCTGGATGTCACAACCTGTCTGTCTGTCTGCTTATTGGTTTGTTCCTTTTGAATATGTTCCCACACTCTACAGCAATTTACATGAGTAGGTTGTTTCTTCATAACATCAGGCATGATTCTATTCAGTGACATTCGTTTTGGGGGGCTCGTTCCACAGAAACAGGTTGCATCTCCAAAGGAACATAACCTAGCTGTTGCTTTGTCTGCAGGTGGGCTCCTTCAGCTGAGTAATTCATCTGATTTTCTTTGTGTTGGTCTCTTTCCCCTCTCCTTCCTCTTTTTGTCAGGAAGAAGCTGACACTGCTGAAGGAAATGCTGGCTGGCTGTGGGGCAGGGACCTGCCAGGTGATTGTCACCACTCCCATGGAGATGCTCAAAATCCAGCTGCAGGATGCAGGCCGAATTGGTACCTTGTCTGTCTGTCTGTCTTCTCTCTTCATAGTGTGTGTACAGCAATAGAAATTGCCTCTTAGGGCTCCCCTGATAAGGGTGAGAGGGGGTTGAGGACTAAAAGCGAGGCAGTGGTTTTGAAGGGACATTAAAGGCTGAACCACTCCTGGGTTACAGGTTTATAAAAAGCTTACACAAAACCTCTGCCAAATTTTTCGGACTGTAATTCAACAGCCAACAGAAGGTTACAAAACTGAAGCAGGCAAAGCCATATCAAAGGTTATGTTAGCTGACACAGCTATTTTCCTTGGATGGCCCCTGGTCATTTATATCTCCAGGAAGGACCCCTACTTTATGAGATGTTGTTTTCTCCTCTTCCTATTCTCTCTTTTCATATGCCTGATGTGGGAGGGTCTCGTTTACCAGACCCATTCTAATGAAACCACATCTCTATGTTTCCCTGTAAGGGAGAAGGGAGCAGGTAAAAAAACCGCTGTGTTCAGGTTGTGAATTATTAAACTGGTCCAGGAAGGCCAAGAAGAAGATGATTAGTTGCTCTTGGTGCTGTTTCATTTTCTCTGCCAAGCCCCTCTAACCACCAAGTGTTTAGTATTAGGAACACTATTTTTGCCCCAGAAAACGTTATTTTCCGTGGATTTGTCTACCCAGCACTTTGGTTGGGGTGTGGGGATTAGTTTGCTGGTAGTGCTACTGCACCTTTGCTGGAACTGAGCCAACAATACTGTTCGTCTCTTAAAATCCAAATATAGACATCCTGGCAGGCATGACTTTTGTGAATATGCAGCAGCAACAGCAGTTATTTGCTGGCACATTGTAAGATCTCCGTGTTCTTCCATATGTCTCTTGGCCTCTCTTCCTTGCTGTGCCTATTTCCAGTTGGAATGCAAATCATCAATTGGAAATATGCAAATTAAGAAAGCTGCAGAAGGGTGGGCTTTGTTATCTTAGCTACAGCAGAGGCCAAGTGTACAGGGATTGTACAGGGATTGATTATGTAGCAGGGATTGACATGGGCGCCCTCTTCTGATAAAATAGGAGAACTACAGTGGATGTTGTTTGTGGGACCGGATCTCAAAGATGGTACTGTGTTTCAAACACATCCTAATACTAGGAACATATCCTAAGAGGCAGTGTGGTGAAGTGGTTAGAGTGTTGAACTGCAACTGCTGAGATCCCAATTCTTGTCTCCCTTGAGTGATGAAAAGTCACTGAGCTAGTCATATTCTCTAAGCTTGACCGAGCTCATTGTTGTGAAGGTAACATGGGTAGGAAGAGAACCACAGGCACACCACCTTGCCATAATTAGAGGGAAGGTATAATCTAACAAGCAAATTATATAAATGGTAGAAGCCTTTGATATCACTAGGGTTAATCCTTTGGTGCATTGGTCTTTCCCAGTTTGTTCTGGGGACACTCTGCAACTGTTTTATTATTATTTTTTCTTTGTCAGTAACCAGAAAAGAAGAAGTTGGGATACAAAAAGAAAAGCCATGCATCTGAGCAGGGCATTTGGAAAGGCAGCTGAGAAAGGAGAGAGAGTCCAAATGATTGTTCCTTTTCACCCATAGCTGATATGAAAGTCATCATTTGGGGAGAGGAGGGAGGGAGCAGACAAAGGAAAAAAAAGAAAAACCTTCACATCTGAAGACTGAGATTAAATAGATTAAATGTAGTTTTCCAGTCTGAAAGCCACAGGCCTAGTCTTAATGTTTTTTCTTTGCTGGAAGCCTGCCCTCCTGTTGTATAAAATGACTTCCTATTCCTTGTTTAGTCTACATCAGATACTCTTTCAAAATGCGCAGCTGCTACTTGGTTGATAATTTGTCCTAAGAGTGTCCTTTGAAGCATATCACAGATCCAGTATGTTTAGTACCATTTTAAAAATCATAAACAGAAGAACTGAGATATTTTGCTGCAGCTCTGAATTTGGACATAGACTTTCCTTCCTGACAGCTGACTGCTTGCTATTAATGGGTGTTTTACGGATAAGCACCATATTCCTTGCACAAGAAAGTGTGGTATAGATGTGTCCTGTGTGAACAAAATAAACCATATAAACTTTGGGGGGGGGGGGGAACTGTACAGCATTAGGATGCCCCTCTAAAGCCCATGTGTTTAAACTTGGGTTTTCCCCAATTGTACAGAGGGAAGGGGTGAGCAGAATATGGAAACCTTATCTGCCTAAACTGGCTGGGAGATTTGGAGCACTGTTAACCAAAGAAATAACATTTCCAGGTTGTGGGGATGAAGGCGTAATTGTAACAACAATGGTGGGCTGTCACTTCACCACCACTACCCCTGCAGCACTGCACCATTTGTATTTTTCTCCTACATGTGGCAGTAATAAAAGGAGGTGAGCTCACTGGAAGAAAAGTCTTTGACCCGGGGAGCAGCTCAGGGAGAAACACAGGTAGAGTTAAGGTCTCCTCAACCATATATCTCTTGTGCTCTTCAAATCAGACCCTGTCACCCTGGTTTATCCATGATTGAGGTAAACTGTGATTTAAACAGATCCACCACCATTACATCCTGTTTTGCTCTCAATCCTGCCAACATATAATATTAGAACAGCAAAACTGGAAGGGATCCTATGGACGATCAAGTCCAGCCCATGTCAAGGAGGCATAGCAGGGAATCAAACTCCCATCCTCTGGCTCCATAAGCAGATGCCTAAACCACAGAGCTAGCCAGCATGGCAGACAGTTGACATTTTCTGTGGCATAGGCACATGCACCCATACACACGCACGTGCACCAAGACATGCACACACACAGACACATAGTGTTCTCCTAGTGTTATGGTGTTGGAGCGGCATGGTGTTGTGGTGCTGTGGTGCTGGAGTGGCTTCCTAAATATTTCAACTAAGACAATACTGCTTTGCAATAGCAGAACTTAAGAGAAGATCCATTTTTGGTAACTCAGCATTGATCAAAGAGGGATATAGCTTGTATTAAGTGACAACCTGTCCCTTACTGTTATGGCTTTGTTGTTTAGCCCAGTGTCAAAAACAAGATGTCTTGTTCCACTAACGTCCTAGTTTATAGAAAGTTGCATTTGTGTTCTGGTATCAGCTTTGTATGGGGGATCATAAATAATAATGATCTCTCAATGTCTCTGCAGCTGCTCAGAAGAAACTAATGGCAGCCCAGGCTCAGTTAAATCCTTCCACTGGTGCTGGAGCAGCAGAGTCTGTTGTAGAGACACGAACAACAGCAATGCAAATCACAAAGGAACTGCTTCGGAGCAAAGGCATCTCAGGACTTTATAAGGGACTTGGAGCTACATTGCTAAGGTAAGGCATTCCTCCAGATATTCTCTCTGGCGAGAGTAGTTTGGAAGCAGCCAAAAAGGAGGGAGATGGAACACAACAGCTGTGTGTGTATAAAAGCATCTGCAGGGAGTAGAAAGCTGGACCATAGCTTTCTGGCTTCTTCTGTATACTAATTAAATAAGTATTGCCATTTGGCTCACAGCATTGCATTGGTTAATATTTGCTGTTTGCTATAGAGTGCCATTGACTCACATGGTGCTTTATAGAGTAACAGCACAGAAAAAGAAGCCTTTTTCATCAACACACGGAGAGGGGGACCTCCTAGCCCCACCCCATTCCCACTGTCACATTACTTACCTGAACAATAAGTGTGAAGAATGGAGGTTCCTGCTCCCGTGAAGGCAGGAAAATCTGGTTCCAGCTCACATGTAGAGCTTAAATGTAAGCAGGACCTTTCTCCTCTTCACACTTGCCACTATTTGTGAGCAAAGTGATGGCTGAATGTCAGTCCCAGGGGCTATAACATCTGAACAGAGCTAGGGTTATCTACCAAGAGGTTTCCTATAGACATCTAAAGTGCAGGATACAACCAGGAGACAAGGGGAAAAGTAGGAAAGGGAGAGGCAGATGTGACAGGGAATGAATATGGACAATTGTAGTTACATTTACTTAGATGTTGGTTCAGTTTAAAAAGCCAGAGGAATGCTGATGTACTCTGCTTAGGAATTTCAGAGTACTAAATAGGATCTGCTCCTAAGAAAGAGAACAGAAGGAGAGCAGAATGTCATTTCGAAGTGACAGGGAATAGCATGGTCACCTAGTGCACTTTAAACAGTAAAGCAATTGACTCTACATCTCCTTCCCATGTTTGCCTCTTTTTTTTCCAGAGATGTACCTTTTTCCATTGTTTATTTTCCACTGTTTGCAAACCTGAACAAACTGGGGCAGAAGACCCCTGATGTGAAAGCTCCTTTCTACGTGTCCTTCTTCTCTGGATGCCTGGCAGGCAGCACAGCAGCGGTGGCAGTTAATCCTTGTGATGGTAGGTACTGCAAGTGAAGTTTGGCCAGGGTGTTGTGTGTGAGGTGTGGACTCTCTCTCTCTCTCTCTCTCTCTCTCTCTCTCACACACACACACACACACATTGAGAATAGCAACAGAAGTTGGGATCCAAACTTAACATGCACATGTTAAGTGTTACTTTTTATAAAAGTAATTTGAATTTGCTGCTATTTTCCCTCTTTTATATCAATAGCGCATTAAGTTGCTTGTTACTTTTAACTTACTGGGAAGGGGATACAAAAAATGCCAATTCCTACAATTCCTACCCCAGAGATTTCATGTAACATTACATTATTTGTTCAAAAAAGGTAACATTATTTTAACACAGGAAGTTGCAATGTTGGCACTTGTTATTCAAAAGGTGCTAAGGAGGAGTGTTGCTGCTTTTAATAAATTATTTCCAACCACTGATTGAGGCATCTTGAAGCAATAATGATCCCAAAAGGAGACCATATTATATCTCATGCCATGGTGAGTGTCAGGGACCCAAACATCCAACACCGCCATGCCTGGAGATGAAGAGTGCGTGTTTTCCTCTTGAGAGAGACCGAGCCTTGTAGAAAAGTGGAGATACTGCCCAATTGTTGGTTGAAGTGACAGGTACTGTTGATAACACAGGAGTGATTTACTCTGCCTGGACTGCGAACAGTTGAGACATTGGATGGGGTAGGGCAGGGGTAGGAAGAAGAGACTTGGGACTGACAAAGACTTCATTCGTGTATGACCTTTCCTATTGTCCAAATTACAATTTAAAGGATTAGGACCAAGCTTTGTGCTCATGCATCCCCTTCTGTTCCCCTTTGCCTAGCATATGCCAGCCTTATGGATTCCTGGTTTGCTCAAAGCATAGTTTGCTGTCGCTGCTGAACATGGTATGCAATCCTGGTTTGAAAAGCTTGCTCCGGCTGTAGTTTGCCAGTTTGGACCTAACACCAATATATAGGCTGATCAAATCAAAAGGTTATCTGTTGTTACCTGCTGAGGATTTGAGAAGGGGAAGGGAATGGAGGAGTACACTGGGGTTGTTCTTGAAGTGTGATGTCTGAATGCAACCAGTCAGTATAAAGAGGATGACATAGGAGACATAGGAGTGGTAGTGGTAAGATTAATATGGTTCAGCAGAGGTTTAGTTTAGGAAGTGGGAGGTGGGGAGGAAGCAGAAGGTGGGGAGGTAGCTTGGCAGAAAGGGGTAGCAAAGTATATCAGATGAGGATGGGAGAACTCAAATAGAACACTATGCAGTGAGTGACTTGTTTGGCCAGTTTGTCCCCAAAATTAGAGACTGATACTGAATAAAACAAAAAACCAAGACAAAAAACAAGACAAATGAAACTCGTGTACCGAAGGATTCCAGAGTCTTTGTCAAGAAAATCAGGATTCTGCTATCAGAATGACTTGAATGTATTTCCTTGTACTTGCATCATGATGCTTCTGTTACTTATGGAGAAGGGCAAAGAGTGGCTTAGGGCAATGAAGCTAGGAGGAAGCACTGACCCCAGGCCTCTTGGAGATTCTCCACAGCTTCCCTTCAAGCACCTGAGATTTTACTGGCATGGCCTGCACAGTTATAAGCCTATAATTCATTGGATAGATAGTTCCTCTCACAGATGAATTAAAGGGTTTAGAAAGTGGGAGAAGGAATCATGGGATGTTATCCCGTTTGCAGAGGGAAAACTACCCCTGGTCCTGAGATGGCCGTCTCTTCAGCCAGAGATGGAGGCAACCAACACCAAGGGTGTTTGTTATGTATAAAGACCTCATTGCAGAGCCCCACTTATATTTGCCATAGTCTAAGGCTCAGAGGCTTGAAACTGATTTGACAGAGAGACCATGCAGTGTTCTTAGAGAGGGAGGTGGCTGGGCCAGGATGACACATATTGTAGCAGAGTTTAGCAAAAGCATGTCCAGAGGCTAATCTGTTCATGGGGAAACCGTTGTCAATGTAAAACTTTTTTCACCTCCACATTGACAGGATTGGTGCCTGTGTCTAAATGGCTAAAGGAAACATGGAGAAATTAACCAGAAACAAACTAGAGCATCAGTAGAGACTAACTCTGCTCTTTTCTTTCCTCAGTAATCAAGACACGGTTACAGTCCTTGCAGAGGGGAGTCAATGAGGACACATACTCAGGGATAATAGACTGTGCCAGGTAAATGATATCCTTGGTGATTTATCAGTAGCTGAAGCATGAGCACCTGTGCCAAGGATGTTGCTAGGAATAGTTATGAATAGCTGCAAGCATAAAAACAGATTTCTATGACTATATGAATTGTTAGTTTCTTTTCAGATGAGAGTATTCAAAGCATCTTTAGGTCAAATTGTGAGTTCTTACTAAAATGCAATAAATCAACTAACTAGGCCTGTTGGTGGATTCTAACACTCAAATGAACCTCTTTTTCCTCCTCCGTCTCTTGTCTTACCTTATTCTGAGTTCTTGCTGCTGATAAACCATTAGTTTTTCATAGCCAGGCATGTGAGATCAGGTGTGTTATATTTGGGCACACATGAGACATATTCGTAGAGAAATCTGCAGAAAGTTGTACTACCTGCCATGATACTTCTAGTTATTCTTTGCAAAGCAGCCATTAAAATGAACTGGGAATTCTGCATTTTACCTTGTTTTTGAAGTGCCTTTTCTAGATACAGGGGAATCATAGAATTGTAGAGTTAAAAAGTATCAAAAGGGTTGCTTTGTCCAACTGTCTGCCAATTGGTTTTATCGCTGAACAGCTGGCAAAGTTCCTTTTATTGTTTAAAGAGAATAGCTATGCCTGTAGTTTGATTCCAGTGGCTCAGGTCCTTCCCTCTGGAGCAGCAGAGGGGATGAATGGTCTCCAGCCTTTCACTTTCTCTGTGCCTTTGCTTCTGTAAGTTTAAACTGGGGTTGAATATGCCCTATGACATAATCTCTGGAGATGGACGGGCCACCTTCAGTAGGGCTAAATTACCTGCAATGTGTAAATACACCCAAACTCTTGACCCACATTCACCTCCACAGGAGTAGGGCTCAACTGTAGGTGGCATGGGGACACACAGAAGCCATCCAGTGTCCCTGCCTCATTGACATTTAGATCTGACAAGGGCTCTTTTTCCATGTTCAGCTGATCATGGTTACAAAGTCCTTCTTGGTTAGAATGGAAATCAAAACTGTAGTTGGCTAGGGGAGGCTCCTGTAGAGGTCGGGCTCATATGCCAACCTATGCCCTCTACCGAGTTTAGCCTTCCTCATGTGCAGAGGAAGACCTGCACAGGGGCTTCAATTAAGTGTTTGTGCTCGCTCTGTGTCCTTCAGGGCACTGTGTAAGGTCATTGTTCTGGGTAGAATTCTGTTGGTGAGAGAGAGCTCTATGCCATAAGGCATCTTGCAGGAATAGCTGGGTGAAGGTCTAAAATGTTCTGGCTGAGGAAACTACAATAAGGGTGACTTGTGGTGGAGGGCAGTGTGATTAGTAACCGTCTTTCTTCTTTTTTAAGGAAAATCTGGAGGAAGGAGGGCCCCGCAGCCTTTCTGAAGGGGGCCTACTGCAGAGCCTTGGTCATTGCCCCATTGTTTGGTATTGCACAAGTGGTCTACTTCATCGGCATTGCTGAATACATCCTAGACATGTTTCCAAGGCGCCAGGATTAAACCCCTCGCATCTCTTCCCATCCAATTGGAATTCATCATAGTATTTTTGTCATCATGGTGTCCGAGCAACAGCACAAAGGGTTAAAGCAGTGGGAATGAATGTTCTCTTCAGACAAAGTTATTTTTTTCCTGTCAGCATGGTCCCCCTATTACCCCAGGGAGGATCCTAATTATGCATATCTCCCTTTTCATTGTCAGTCTCAAAGACACTGGTTAACACAGACTGTATTACAGGCCCAGTGTTTCTCTTGGCTAAGGGAAAGTGAGCCATCTATGTTCTCTGAGTTACCACCCAATCAAGACAGAGCAAAAGAACTTGACTTCTCTCCCCAGCCATATTCTTGGTTATGATGAGGCCTCTGGGGGAAGACAAGGGGCTGGTACCCACTAAAAGGGAGGCCATTTTGTCTATTGAAAGGGCAGGTAATTATGAAATCAAAATGTTTGGGTTTTTAGGTAGTTCTCCTAAACATCCCTCCCCCAAATTAGTTGGACTTAAACGAACTCTTTGGATATTGAAGTAGGGGGAAAGGGGATAGGTGCATCCTCTGTGTTGATTTACGAAATGAACCGCCTTCCCAAATGGAGCGCGTCTGTGAATATATGGTGCTGCCCAGTGTCATAAACTTGCTGTGAGCCATTATGGTTGGGGGAAGAACCAATCTGGGGATCAATTTTTATTTAATTTTATGCAGATTTATGCCCAACCTGTTAATACATTCCTTTTGGTCAGCTTGATTGATGCTAGTAATGCTGTTGTCCTGCCTGGTGTTTCAGTTGTCTGTGTCTTTTGAGCTGTGCCTAGAACATGTGTATTCCTTTCTAGTTTCCCTCTGGGAGTACAGACCATGCCAAAGGCTAACTTGGAGTTGATCTCTGTTTTGGCGTTTAATACTGCAAAATTGCTGGATGGTACAGAGAGTTGTAGTTCACCTAAAACCAGTGGAAAACACCTTGCACATTTTGGGGAGGGTACAGCTACACAGGAGTTCAAGGAATGAATCTATTACACTTTGTGTTTAGGGGTTGTTGTTTTTTCCTGAACTCCAGTGAACTATATTTTAGGGATACCAGCTAGTTTTTATATTCAGGCCAAAACTGACAGCTGTCTGTCAAAGCTTGCCTGTTACTTCTACAGAGACCTTCATACAGACATATTCACCCTCAGATGTGGGGCTGAGGGATTTCCTTAGTTCTTTTAAATAATTGCTCAGAGACAACAGTATTTCAATAGAAAAGCATCCCAATATTGGCCATTTTCCTTTTGTTTCATTGTTGTTGCACCTTTTTCTGTTAGTCCTAGAAGCTTGATAACTGTCTCAGGTGCTGATATAGCACTGCTTAAACTTCCAACATGGCAGGAATTTTTTTTCAAAACAAAAAAATCTTTCTTTTTTAAAGTTTTCCTTTCCTTTTATTTGTTTTTTTTGTTGTTGTTGTTGTTGCAACGTGTCACTTAGTTTTTCATTTCCCTGCCTGTGTAGAGTGCTTTAAATAATATTTCTTGCATTGCATTCCACAGAAATGAATTTTATATACAGATGAGATCTGCGTCCAAAACTACTCTTTGTAATGTCTTAAATGTTAATAATGTTCGTGTTATTGTTGGCTCCTTTGAACAGCAAGAAATTTTATTTTTGTTTTTATTTTTCACATGGCATCCTTTTTCATTTTCCTTAGTATATAAGTAAGGCTGGTGGGCTTTTTCCTTGGTCTCCTCCAGCTCTAAAATCAAATGTTAAAAATCTCATGTGTAGGGGCTGCAGATGGTGACCCACAAAATAATTACAAGAAATAGCTGTAACTGGTTTATACTAGGACTGTAATAATTTAACTTCCTACATTTCATGCTGCTTTTTTCTCTGTCACTTTAAATCCCTGCTCACCTTAGCAACTGATCAGTGTTTAAAATGTGTTGTGTAATGTCTGTCCTCACCTGAATGATCAAACGCTGCTTTGAAGGAAGAAGGCCTCGTGGGGTACCTTAAGTGGCGGCGGCGGCTGCTACCAAATATTTGTGCTTGCTATACAATCATTGATTCTCTGCCAAGGCTAGCAACATCTGTAAGGATGTATTTTGGTATTTCTGAAGTAGTTATCAAACCATTCTTTGGTATTTTAAGCACAATCCGCAGGGTTCATTTATGCACTTTAAAAAGGGAAGGGCAGCTGAGACCTCATTTTCCGCAGTCCTTGCAAGGTCTTTTTTTGTTTTTTAAAGTAAGTTCGTCAGAACGAACTGGAACACATACTGTGATCGCAATGGTGTTTGTGAGATTTATGGGTTGAAGCTTTAATTATAGGTGGAACTTTGCCCTGGTGAATGAAAGGGTTGTATAAGCAACAGTTTCAAAGAAGAAGAATCAACTGTGCCTCAAACACGTCCCCAGTTAGCAACGCTGCCACTGGGTTGGTGACTGCTTCCTTTTATCACACAAGTCTCCTGCTTGAGATATGAGTCAGCAGCACTGATTTTGAGTGAGAGAAAAGTGCACTGCTTTTGTGGTGTAAAACAAAATCTTCTGGAGCTCCAGCTATAGTGAAATCAAGTGCAAGTGGCTCCCAGAATCAGATAGATTGGATTCTACGAATTGTAGCCCAAAGAAGTAACTTTCCCAACCATTGTCTTAGGACATGGAGTCAGTGCGAATGCCAGCTATTCAAATGAGCTTCAACAAATGTGGAAAATGTCAGTGACTGAGTAGTGAATCAATCAGATGTCCATATGACTTTGCAGGTCCAAAGCTCACTGGGTTGCTATTGGAGAAACTGGCTCATTTCAGTTTTCACTGGAGCTTACTAAACTCTCTGGATTTTCAGACATTACTATTCAATTTGTCAACTTATTTTTAAAAATGCATTTGAAGAGATTTGGGGTATACCTGCAAACAGCAGAGGCCTGCATTCTTAAAGGACGATGCCAGCTATTGGCCCCCCTGAAGAGGAGGGCATTCATCTGTAAGATGGGGTCGGGGGGACAAGCATCTTCATGATCTCTTTGAGATCTCGGTATGGCCCACAGGATCTCCTATGTTCCACACAACAGACCCCTTTCTAGGGATGCCCTGTGTAGAGCAAACAGACCAAACTGACCCTGGCTTCGCTGGCTTGTCATTGCATGAGGCCCTCATCTATTCCTTTTAAATATGCGAGTGTAAAGTAGTGCAAAGGAGGGCAAGCTGCTCTTCTCCAGATGTTTGGACCACAGCCCCAGTAATCCTTGGCCATTAGGCCTGCTGACCTAGATCTATGAAAGTCATATTCTGAAACATCATAAAGGCAGTAGAACACCTGAAGTAGAAGGACTGGATCGGGTGGACTTTGCAACTAGGGAAAAGACACTGGCTCATATTATGTTGCTTAGCATAGTACATAGCATTAGAGTAGGCCTACTGAAGAAGTTGGGTTTTGGTGAGTCAACCTCTCTGTAAATTCCATGGATTCAAATGGGCCTGATGCTAATGTAAGTCACAGCTAGAGTAGGCCCTTTTGAAGCTGTGGAACTCTGCTTCTTCAGTGGGCCTACTCTAGTGCAACTTACTACATTGAGAAGCAGGATTTCAGCCTATGTGTGTCCACAGCAGAGCTGCCTGTCATATTTTCGTTTCTTTCTTTCCAGTTCTTCTTGGTTCCTGTACTCTACAATGCTGTTTTTTTCTTCCTTTCCTTTTTTCAGCATTTAAAGTTCTTGTGTTCAAAGAGCAGCACAGGACTGTTCGGCAGGCATGTTCCCCCAGTTATGGATTCACAAGCAGAAATGTGGGTATGGGCCTAGGGGCCTGCCGCTTTACTTAACAGCCTGGGGCACTTTCTCCCAACGCAGCTATTTACCCCCAGCCTGTGGGAGAAAACATCTGCATCAGTGGTAACCCCTAGGGAGTTGGGGGAGATTAGGACTGATTTTTGTTGAACTGAGATGGGATAGGATTACTTTTTTATTGTTGAGAAAAATATGGATGTTGTCATAGATATTTAGATGGATAAATTCGCATTCCAACCATATTTCATGGTGACCCTTCAAACATAGATTATCTTTGCATTACAGTCTCCAACACTTAAGACTTAAGCACATCTACCTGTAATACTCTGTGAGTATCTGTCTTACACATGAGGTCAGACAGATTTATTCTGAGTGAGTTTGGAATAAATACTAATGCCTAGCTAGGTGCTTGCTGCCATCAGTGTGAATTATAGTCCTCATTCTAACCATAACCATGAAAATCATATAATCCACATTTCTTCCTCTTTAACCACAATTGTGTAGTCATAAACAAGGTGGATAAAGTATATTAAGGGGACAAAAATATCTTAGGCATTCCATGTGAACTGAGAAACAAATATATTTTGCTTACTTTAACTCATTCATTTGAATAGGGTTTAAATGTACCAATCTGTACTACCAGTACTTTTACATACAAATAGCTGTTCTGAATGCAGTGGAGTAACCAAATGTCCACAGCCCAAGATTGGTATCTGAACGAATTCTCACTTAGGCATGCTCCTGAGGGTGAACAGTGTCTCATGTTTACAGGAACAGATTATCATGTGGTGACTTTTCTGTGTCATTCTGTTTTGATAAAACACTATCTCATGAATGTTGCCCCTCGGATACTCAGCCCTGTCTTGTAAAGAATGTTCATTTGGGATCGTTCTTCAGGATGTCGTTGAACAGAAATCTGGCCATGTGTTTGATAGTAGGATTGCTATTCTGGTGATGTTCTCCTGTTGAATGATTGTATAAACTCACCTGATTATACAGTTGTTATTCAGGCATGCTTCAGCATTTTTTTTTGCCTCTGGCAGAAGACAGCTGTGTAAAGTCCAATGTGTGAAGTTTTTTTTTTAAAAAAAGCCAGAGTTCTACCTCGTGTGTGTGAGTGTGTGTAGGAGTGTGTATAACATTTTTTTTTAATTTTCATTATATTAATTTATCATTAAACTCAAATTTTAAATAAAACAGTAAATAAAACAACCTAATAAAATGCGTTCAAAAATCCATTCATGTCTGGCTTGCCTCTTATATTTATCTTGTCCTCTGAAATTCTGAATGTAGCAACCAGATACTATAAAAATACATTGGATTTTATTTACACAATTTGTTTATAATTAACTACTCTTTGCAAAATAAACAGTGTTAATAGACAGTCTTGGGAAAGGAGCAAACAGTTAACATAATTGTTACCTGACTTGATTCTATGACCTTGGTAGACTTTATAAATTATTGACTTATTTGTGAGTAACAAAGTGGCAGAAATTCCTTTGTCTCATGTTCTTTTCATGTTTCAGAAATAGGAGATTTTTTTCATAATAGTATGTGTGTTTCTCATTCCTTGCTGTCAGAATCCTAATCAATGCTGAGAGTGGGGATGGTTTCAAATTTTAGACTTGGCAATCTTGGATATTGTCTTTTGAGTGGAGATGATGTAATATAGGACTTCTTCAGATATAATGGAGCTGCTGTTAAACACTGTTCCTAAATCTTCTGTTACAAAAGCTTGTGGCATTGTAATGGAGCAGAAAAAAAAGTATTGCCACAGATAACATGAATTCATGGACATGATACAATCACCAGGCATTTATGAAGCTAGGAAGTGGAAGGACCAGAGTGGATTTCTGCTGTTTCAGTCCAGAGTCCACAGATTTAGAAAGACTTAGCTCTGTGCAGAAATAGGTTTGATTGTTCTAAGTATTCAGTCATGGCATATTATGTTAATGGATGGGCCCACCCGTATTACCTTCAGCTTTATGTCTTCTCCCCTTTTTTCTTTATTTAGTAAACCTAAGGGATGCCTTTACACGTTCTTAAGAATGCTGATGATGGGAGCTTTCCGGCTGAATATCTGGTTGAAATCTTTTTTTTTTTTTTTTAGTCGTTCAGTCGTGTCCGACTCTTCGTGACCCCATGGACCAGAGCATGCCAGGCCCTCCTGTCTTCCACTGCCTCCCAGAGTTGGGTCAAATTCATGTTGGTAGCTTCAATGACACTGTCCAACCATCTCGTCCTCTGTCGTCCCCTTCTCCTCTTGCCTTCACACTTTCCCAACATCAGGGTCTTTTCCAGGGAGTCTTCTCTTCTCATGAGATGGCCAAAGTATTGGAGCCTCAGATTCAGGATCTGTCCTTCCAGTGAGCACTCAGGGTTGATTTCCTTCAGAATGGATAGGTTTGTTCTCCTTGCAGTCCAGGGGACTCTCAAGAGTCTCCTCCAGCACCACAATTCAAAAGCATTTATTCTTCGGCGGTCAGCCTTCTTTATGGTCCAGCTCTCACTTCCATACATAGCTACTGGAAAAACCATAGCTTTGACTATGCAGACCTTTGTGGGCAAGGTGATGTCTCTGCTTTTTAAGATGCTGTCTAGGTTTGTCATCGCTTTCCTCCCAGGAAGGAGGGCGTCTTTTAATTTCGTGGCTGCTGTCACCATCTGCAGTGATCATGGAGCCCAAGAAGGTAAAATCTGTCACTGCCTTCATATCTTCCCCTTCTATTTGCCAGGAGGTGATGGGGCCAGTGGCCATGATCTTAGTTTTTTTTTATGTTTTTTGATGTTTTTTGAGCTTTAGACCATTTTTTGCCCTCTCCTCTTTCACCCTCATTAAGAGGTTCTTTAATTCCTCCTCACTTTCTGCCATCAGAGTGGTATCATCTGCATATCTGAGGTTGTTGATATTTCTTCTGGCAATCTTAATTCCAGCTTGGGATTCATCCAGTCCAGCCTTTCACATGATGTATTCTGCATATAAGTTAAATAAGCAGGGAGACGATATACAGCCTTGTTGTACTCCTTTCCCAATTTTGAACCAATCAGTTGTTCCATATCCAGTTCTAACTGTTGCTTCCTGTCCCACATATAGATTTTTCAGGAGGTAGATAAGGTGGTCAGGCACTCCCATTTCTTTAAGAACTTGCCATAGTTTGATGTGGTCCACACAGTCAAAGGCTTTTGCATAGTCAATGAAGCAGAAGTAGATGTTTTTCTGGAACTTTTATGGCTTTCTCCATAATCCAGAGCATGTTAGCAATTTGGTCTCTAGTTCCTCTGCCCCTTCGAAATCCAGCTTGTACTTCTGGGAGTTCTCGGTCCACATACTGCTCAAGCCTACCTTGTAGGATTTTGAGCATAACCTTGCTAGTGTGTGAAATGAGTGCAATTGTACGGTAGTTGGAGCATTCTTTGGCACTGCCCTTCTTTGGGATTGGGATGTAGACTGATCTTTTCCAATCCTCTGGCCACTGCTGAGTTTTCCAAACTTGCTGGCATATTGAGTGTAGCACCTTAACAGCATCATCTTTTAAGATTTTAAATAGTTCGACTGGAATGCCATCACCTCCACTGGCCTTGTTGTTAGCCATGCTTTCTAAGGCCCATTTGACTTGGGTGGGCCTCTCCAGGATGTTGGCTCAAGGTCAGCAACCACACTCTCTGGGTTGTCCGGGACATCCAGATCTTTCTGGTATAATTTCTCTGTGTATTCTTGCCACCTCTTCTTGATGTCTTCTGCTTCTGTAAGGTCCCTACCATTTTGTCCTTTATTATGTCCATCTTTGCACAAAAGGTTCCTTTAATAGCTCCAATTTTCTTGAACAGATCTCTGGTTTTTCCCTTTCTATTATTTTCCTCTATTTCTTTGCACTGTTCATTTAAGAAGGCCCTCTTGTCTCTCCTTGCTATTCTTTGGAAGTCTGCATTCAATTTTCTGTAACTTTCCCTATCTCCCTTGCATTTTGTTTCCCTTCTCTTCTCTGCTAATTGTAAGGCCTCGTTGGACAGCCACTTTGTTTTCTTGCATTTCCTTTTCTTTGGGATGGTTTTTGTTGCTGCCTCCTGTACAATGTTACGAGCCTCCATCCATAGTTCTTCAGGCACTCTGTCCACCAAATCTAGTTCCTTAAATCTGTTCTTCACTTCCACTGTGTATTCATAAGGGATTTGGTTTAGATTATACCTGACTAGCCCAGTGGTTTTTCCTACTTTCTTCAGTTTAAGCTTGAGTTTTGCTATAAGAAGCTGATGATCAGAGCCACAATCAACTCCAGGTCTTGTTTTTGCTGACTGTATAGAGCTTCTCCATCTTTGGCTGCAGAGAATATAATCGATCTGATTTCGGTATTGCCCATCTGGTGATGTCCATGTGTAGAGTCGCCTCTTGTGTTGTTGGAAAAGAGTGTTTGTGATGACCAGCTTGTTCTCTTGTCAAAACTCTATTAGCCTTTGCCCTGCTTCGTTTTGAACTCCAAGGCCAAACTTACCTGTTGTTCCTTTTATCTCTTGACTCCCTACTTTAGCATTCCAATCCCCTATAATGAGAAGAACATCTTTCTTTGGTGTCAGTTCTAGAAGGTGTTGTAAGTCTTCATAGAATTGGTCAATTTCAGCCTCTTCAGCATGGGTGGTTGGTGCATAAACTTGTATTACTGTGATGTTGAAAGGTCTGCCTTGGATTCGTATTGAAATCATTCTGTCATTTTTGAGATTGTATCCCAGTACAGCTTTTCCCACTCTTTTGTTGACTATGAGGGCTACTCCATTTCTTCTACGGGATTCTTGCCCACAATAGTAGATATGATAATCGTCTGAATTGAATTTGCCCATTCCTGTCCATTTTAGTTCACTGACACCCAGGATGTCAATGTTTATTCTTGCCATCTCCTGTTTGACCACATCCAGCTTACCAAGATTCATAGATCTTACATTTTAGGTTCCTGTGCAGTATTTTTCATTGCAGCATCGGACTTTCCTTTCACTTCCAGGCACGTCTGCAGCTGAGCATCCTTTCGGCTTTGGCCCAACCACTTCATTAGCTCTGGAACTACTTGTACTTGTCCTCCGCTCTTCCTCAGTAGCATGTGGACGCCTTCCGACCTGAGGGGCTCATCTTCCAGCGTCATATCTTTTAGCCTTTTGTTTCTGTCCATGGAGTTTTCTTGGCAAAGATACTGGAGTGGCTTGCCAGTTCCTGCTCCAGGTGGATCGCGTTTAGTCAGAACTCTCCACTATGACCTGTCCGTCTTGGGTGTCCCTGCACGGCATAGCCCATAGCTTCTCTGAATTACTCAAGCCCCTTCGCCACGACAAGGCTGCAATCCGTGAAGGGGTAAAATCTTTTAGCCATCAATATTGGTTATCTATTCCAGGCTTCAAGAGATCCTATCATATATTGAGGAAGAATACCCAATTGCTCCTTCTTATTTATTCACTCCATTAAACAGAGTCTAATCCACAAAACTATGTCATAACAACTTAATTAGGCTCTAAAATTAATTCTCTAAGAAGTCCTGTTGCTTTTATATCAAGACTATCCAGATGAATTGTTTTGAGATTTCTAGATCAGAGTCTGCAACATATAGTCTGTTCACTCCCCCATTTTGCCACCCCTGTTTTCCACTTTCACTTAATTTGTTACAGTGGCAGCAAAAAACCCTCATGATATGTTCTTTCAAGTAAGGCACATAGGGAGCATGCCTCTTATGTGCAAGTTGCATAATATTCCTGTAGCCTCCAGGAACTGAAAAGCTGCTTTAAAACAAGGCTAACAGTTCCCACGCACCTTCTTTTAAAAGGAATTTGTAGGAACTTTGCTGCATAACAAATTTAGTAATGCAGCTCCCATCAGGTATAGAGAAGACCAAGGCAGTAGCCCCCACTTTGTTCCACCTCCTGCAAGCTGCCATCCCAACATAAATAAACTTTCTCAAAGAGTGCCCTGCACCAGGAGTAATTAAGCACTTGGGAGTCACCAAACTGGCTGTAGCTCTACTTAGTTAGCACTTTCAAGTGGCAATTTATGAAATGAGAAATTCTCAGTTCTCCCCCCAGAAATTTGCAGGTGGCTCTGTAAATGGGACTTTGAAGCTTATTCTTTTCTAGGTATAACTTCAGAAGAACTCGAGAGTTTCCATCACTTTATTCTCATCACTTGTCCCATGCCTTCTTGTTCAGTAGATGTGTGGACTGATTGTAAAAACACTGCACTTGCAGATCTAATCTGAAAATCTAAATTCTATTTCATAAATGAAATGTAACTGGCAAGAATGGAGACAGTAACACGCTATCTAGTAGTGAGCTTCATATATGTTTTCCCTTTTTTCTTCACCTTTTTTTTACTATAAAAATACAATTGGCTTAGATTTTTAAATAAGGGTCTTTCAACTCTGCCTGCTCTTTTCCCTGTTATAAGGTACTCTGGTTCTGGATGGAGTATGCAGGTGTGACGTTCTATTCAGCCTCATCTGCATCCAATTTGAGGCTGAGCACAATGCAAGCAAAGCCAGCATTCCACCCACTGTTGTCACCTTCACAATGGCCCAGCGCTCAAGTACAATGTTCAATCACTATTGCTCATTTTCAGAATCTATCTATTGTACATGTGCTACCAAAGTGTCCTCCCTCCCTTCGTTTGGATGTTTTTTCATAATCTGTTTCTCCCTCTGTCTGTGTTTTTGCTGCATGCTTTGATGATCCCAACTATTCATTGCCAGTGATCTGTTCCTGACCATGGCCCATTCTGCAATTATTTGATCTGTGTGAAAGACAACCTGGAGCAAACTATAACATGTCTCTCCAGATCTTACTGGCCTGCAAAGCACATCAGCTTTAGCCAACATAGCCAATAGTGAAGGATTATGGGTGTTGTAGTCCAAGAGTATCTAGTGAATGACACATTCCACATCTGTGGACCATGCTGTGCCTTTTTAAAATAGGGGAAATCCCTTTAGTTCACCTCTGAAAAAACCCTGCTTTCTGCTTGCTATCTTGTATTCCAGTATTAAGAAAGATTGCTCTGTGATGTTTCCTCCAATAATTTGTGTTAAGTTTCCAGCTTTCAACCCACAAAGAGCTTTTCTAGATTAACCTGTCCCAAGTCATGTGTAATGCAGGGTTCTCTCTGCTCGGCTTTTGAGCTTGTTTTTTTGATACAACCAGTCAACACAGAGAGCAGTGGGAGACCGTAACTAGCCAGAGGGATCCAGCAGTAACTCTTCAATAGATACATACCTTAGATAACAGTGAAAATTGCCTCTTACATGAGGCTAACCATCAGTGCTAGGATTATTTCCTCTCTGTTCATTGCTGCTTTTCACTGGCACTAGTGAGATTCTCCGCTTCACAGAGCTCAGAGGTAACTTGGTCCTGGGGGTCCCACTGCATCACTGGAAGAAGGCATTTGTTTATGCCCATGTGCTGAATCCCCCATTTACAGTCCCTCTGCTGCTTCAAAAGCCATTTGAGTCCCGTCCCCCGTCCCCCCCCCCCCCCCGTGGGGCATAGTGGAAACAGCTTCCACTTACAGAGTATAGCTTTTGGATCCCTGTTTTGATGACAATCATAGATAAGCTACACAATTCAACTTGGTTTGCTCTTTGGCAGTGGAGCCTCTCATATGTTCTAGACTTTCAGGCTCTATAGCAGTACTTTACATCCTTATTTCAGTCACTGCAGAAGCTATTGGGCATGGCAAGGAAATTAGTAGTTTGAATTTCACCCTCTATGGAACGAGTGAGGCAAACACAACAAAGTGTTGACTGGACTGTGAAATAGTGCTGATGCATTCCCAAACCCAGCATTCTATAGACAAAGTGAATGGCCTTTGTGAAACACACATGACAAAGGAAGCGACAAGCCTGTTGATGTATAACCCTCCCAAACCCTGAACTCTTGGCATGATGTTGTTTTCTAAACGCTGTCACATGAGGTCAGCTCAGAAACAAACAGCCAGTGCCATATCATGTGGTTACAATTGAATGTTTACTTACTCTACTTTAGGGAATGCATTTCTGACACAAGTTTATCTGGGAATAGTAACTCCTCCCCTAATACTCCAAGAGCCTCTGGAATAATTTCTAGGGACCTAGTAAAGGATGCAGAGAGGAATTCTCCAAGGATGTGAAGCAGTGAATTGCTAAATTGCCCAAAGAGCTTAATAGTGTAGGGTGGTATATATTTATTGTGAATAATTTTTCTAAAAACATGCTATTCTACAATGAAATTAGTTGAACCACACATAACCATTCTTGATCCAACTTCAGTGCTGTTATTGTTCTAAGAGGTGAATGAAATCCACCATTTGTTATTTTTAACCCAACGGCTCGTTTAATGGCATGTCCCATGCAGTGGTGAGGATCAGTCTGAAACTGTAACTTCCTAATTGTTTTCTGCCTTTTTGAGCGTTCACCATCACATTTATAATGGAACCAATGCAGAACTGAGAATTCACCCGAAACGGGGTGTGGCGGGGGGCAGTCAGTATATAGAGTTCTATGTGGAAAAGGCTACCTAGTAAGGCAGCTGAAAGACTGACATAAGGCTTCATTGACATAATAAGACCCTATGCTATTTTATGTCTCTAAAGGTTCTGTTTCTTCCTGATTAGCCTATTTCTTTGTGTCCACCACCCCCTTTAGAATATTTGAGTTGCTTCTCTAGCCAGCAGTGAAATCGGATGACATAAAGTACTTGTCTACAGAGTTATCCCAAAAACATGTCTGAGGCACTTCTCTCAAAATTAATCAGGCCAATATTATTGACTGTTCTCATTCTAGGAAATATACTCAAAACATTTTATAAACATGCTAACAAACTATTAGAACACTAATCTGAGTTACTTGTTTTGCTCATCTCACTTAAGTGAGGTAGGTGCTCAAGAACATAAATGTGTGTCCATTTCAAGTAGCTGTTGCATTATTATTATTTCTGCTTACTGTTATTTTAGTAGCAGTGTTAGCATTAGCAACATTACAGTAGGGGTGGGAAGGAAATGCAGTTGCAACACTACAATTACCATTCAATCAACAATGTGTGCAATCAGTCTCTGTTGCAAATTAAGAGAACCAGTTTCCCCAGAGCTCAATCCAGGAATCTGTATGTCTGAATACAACATGGTGGTTGTGCTTGTCGAACATTGCAGTCACATAGACTATGTACATCTCTATGGACTTTAAAAGAGCTAGGTGGTGGGTCTCTTGACATTGTTATGGGTCCCTACAACTTAAGCACAAAAAAGGGAAGTCAACCAGTCCTTTCTTCTCAGGTCACTTACCCTCTTTCCTGGTTGTGTTCATCTAAACTGGAAATATATTGTGTTCCTGTATTTTAAAAATCACATTTGAAGCTGAACAGAGACCTTCAAAATATATACGGCACACTCTTTGGCAAAAGGAGGTTTCTTTTTATTGTTCAAAATAGAGCCATTCCAATCAGCTGAACAAGAGCTGCAAGTGTATATGAAGTTACTTAAACTTCTAGGTGTAGTGTTAAAAACCTGGAAACCCCTAATCCTAGCAGTTTCTAAGATGTGGAACATCCACTGGGTTCTAAGTTTGTGCATTCCTCTTGGTGGCATTTGAAGGGGCGGTGGCTAAAGAACATGGCTTCCTTTATGTGGCTGTGTTTTGATGTAGGGATCTCAGTGCTAAATGTCCTTACAGATGGGAAGCCTTTGCAGTTAGTTGTAACACCAATTGCTTTGTTGAAACAAAACTCAACTCTTTTATTTTATTCTAGAACAACAGAATTCATCCCTGGCCTTCTAATGACTTGAGAGTGTTTCTTCCAACAGTCTGCATGTTTGAATAGTCTGCACTGCTAGATCAGTCGCAGTATTAATCGACATCATCCATCATTGTTCTCTGCTTTCATCACTCTTTTCTGACCACACCTGCTATCTTGTCTTGCTTTCTTAAATGTGGTTGTCATCCTCACAGCTATTTCCTCGGTGGTGTGGGCCAGATCCTGTTTAATGTCCAAAGCGAGAGAGCTGGGTGTTAGGATGCTAAAAGGCCCTGAACACACTCACTCCAAATTGGTATTGCTGTCTATTGACATTCCTCTTTATATCCCCTTGTTTTGACACACTTGGAGGCCTCAAAGTTCTACAGGGCTCCTCTTCTTAGGGTGTATTTTCTTAGTGCAGTACTTTTAAATGATGAAGAAAAGGGGGAAAGCCCAGTACATCCCCCTCATAATGTACCACTTTCAATAGTTCTGTCCTCTGGTAACCGTGTGTCTGACTGGTTTTGTTTTTGTTTTCTTATTACTTTAAGTATTTATTTTCTGGAAAACCAGTGGAGTTTGTTGTCAGTTCCTTCAAAGATTAAGTGGTGCTTCTAGTGATGTTTCCATTAACAGCATTGGCCATTGTGTGTGTGTATGTGTGTATGTGTGCGCGCGTGCTCATACATGTAAAACATTTTTTGAGAGGCTACAGCCCCTGAATGGTGTATGTCGATTAATACCTTTATGATGCTGTAACTCTGTCGCTGTAGGAATCCTGGGCAATTATTGCACTGTTATTTTGAAACTGCTGCTTAAAAATTGGAAAAAAAGGTGAGCAAACATTTTCCTCTTGGAGAGTTTTAAATATAACTTTTGTGTATTGTCATGTAAAATAAATATGCTAAATGGAACTTAATCTGACTTTTTTTTCAATACTGTGTGCTCTTTTCATTGTGTGGATTTGACTTGTATTTCCATACTTCACAATAATTTACCTGAATCAGAGAGATATTGCCTCAAGTTTTAAAACTGGGTACCAAATGACAGATACAGCCAGTAAACTAGTTAAATTTGGGATTTGCCTTCACCAGATTTTTTTTTTTAATATGTGGAACACACTTGTGAATATTGTGGTATATCACTGTCAGAACAAATCTGAAAGTGGGCCACACTGAGAGAGTTGGTTGAGCAATAGTAGTTTATAATCTCAGCTGCAAAGCTCTGCTTTTGTTTTCACTCTAGGAAGCACACAAAAGCCATGTTAGGACAATAATATGTGCACAGACAATGTAATGATACCTGCGTGACCAAAATTAGAATTCCTTGGATTTAAAGCCCCCCCCCCCCACTTTTCCAGTGGGATTTTCATCACAAGATAAAGCAGCCAATCCACTATATTCTGTTTAGTCATACTGTAAGACCTGCATTGGGAGAGAGTTGATCTGTAGGCCTTCATTTGAGTTATGGCTGAATAAAATCACTCAGGAAATCATGACCTTGCTTCAGTTTTTGTCTTGCATAAATTATCTCCTAAGAAACTTCAGAGTATGGTGTTCTTTGTTTTTGTAAAAGCAACAGGATCACCTTGTTCATCTGAACAGTCACAAGAAATGCTCATTTTCCCTCTTCCCTTGCTTCCCTCCATTTTCTTCTCACCCAGAGCAGACGATTGCCACCTGCTGGCCATTTATTATATGTAAGATGTATACAGTAGAGCGAAATGTGTCAACCTCCCTCATTTCACTCTACCCATTTATTATAATCAAACAGACAGAGTCTGGTGCCTACTGCCAGTGGCTGTTAAGAGGAATTTCTTTGTGGCAGATTCTGTATTCAGAAAGCAAAGCTAAGATGTAATTATATCCCCTAAGGTACCCTGAAAGAGGGGACATGAAACTTATTTCAGATTCAGGGATCCTCCATAGCCAGTTGTTGTGGTGAACAATTGACAGCTATGGGTAGTTAAACTAATTTGGAGCATTTAAAGACAATGCTGTGACTGGAATGCACAGTGCCAGTTCCAAAGTAGCATAATTTAATTGTAAGGGATACTTGGTCCTAAGCACTAAGACACAGCAGATCCTTCAGTAATGAAGTTCATATTGATTTCAAATAGACAAGCTGAAGCTCAAGTAATTATCTTGTAACAACTTGCCAAGATGCCAAGAGACGTGGAAAATGTTTTCTCTCTCCCTCTCCCCTTCCCTCTTTACATCCCTTTGCAAAGGTTAGTGGGGAGGAAGCACAGAAAAATAAACTATATAAAAATCTGTGGTTAAGATGTTGCATGTTCTAATTGTTCTCTGGTAAGGAGGCTCTTCCTTTAGCAGCCAGTCTAAAGGCCCAGACAGACAATCACCTGCTGAACACTAAGTTTATTCCAGAGGCTAGAAAGACACAGGAATTACATTTGCTGCAGTGAAGACTGAGCCAAGGACATCTTTACTGAGTCACACTCAGGTATTCTTATCCTAGATGACACTTTGCAGATGTATTTCTATGGCTGAGAGTAAGGCTATTTGAAAGCCTAGAGCAGCTTCTTTTCACATTAACACAAGGGCTGAGGTGATCCAGTGAGATCAGATTGTTTAAATTTCCATTTATCACAACCAGAGATAAGTGATATGGAACAGTCAAGCAGGGGAAAGGATTTCTGGGGTGGGTGGGTTCCTCTCTTGCAATAGAACAACAAGGAGTCTTCTGGAGCATCTAAAATCTAACAATTTTTATTAAAGCGTGTTGTCAAACTACAGCCACCTTCATGAGATCCATTAAATGTTACCCAGACAACAAACTATTATGCATATCCTTGGGTGGGGGTAGGGATTGTGATGTGCAAGGTCAGAGGGGAGTGAAATGCAAAAAGTACAAACAGATACAAGTAGAAAAAGCAGTGCACAACAGTAATTAAGTAACTTCTCCACACACACCCCCCAAAAAAAACCTGTGATTCATTCATAGAAGCAACATCCTGGATTAGTTGATTTGCTCACTAAAAAGTTACAAATATGGTGAGCTTTTGAGTTTACAGAACTGTATACTGGGCAAAGATAACAGAAAGTTCAGGGTTCGAGCAGAACCCCAAATCTGCTTCCTTGAAGTCCAGACTTTATGCCATCTTCATCTGATGATGTTTTCTGTAGAACTAAAAAGCCCACCTTATTTGTAACTTTTTAGAGATCCAATAAAGGTCCTAATTTAGTAAAGTGGTAGCAAAAACTTTTCTCCCTATTCAAGCCATAAGGGACTGAGGTGAGCCTACTGTTGCATTCTTGCTCAGCTGTTTCCCATTGGAAGTTCATTGGCTCCATGATGGTCACCTTGGGGTCAGACAGGGAATGTCCCAAGAGACAGCCAAGTGTTCTCTCTCCGGCTTTTTAAATATTTCTCTGTCTGATATTACATTGGTCTCCATTTATTCCTTTGCTCCAAGACTGACCCATTTGTTTTATAGAAAATGCAGCAGGACAGTGCCAGCAAAGATCACATATGGACATAAGTAGGTATAGGAACCTCTGAGGTTTTAGATGACAGTATTAAGTCCTGTAACAGTATTACTAGAGTAGACTTGGGACTTATTTTCTTGCACAAAGTCCTAAAGAGTGGGGGAGGGGGGACTGATTCAGCAAGGTCCACACAGAAAAGAGGGATTGGAAGCAGGATCCATGCAAAAGGTCCTTCAACACTGTCTATTTCATATCACACTGACATACCTTTTTTTTAAAGATGTGGGAACTTCCCCCCACCTCTGTAAAATCAATACTGAACGGAACAAAAAATTAAACTAATAGAATCCTAGGGATGTGAGCAAGTAGGTTTTCATTGATATTTTTAATCTTATATTATGAAAACTGAATATAACTAATGGGTTATAAAATAGAGTTCTAAGCAGGTAGGGTTCCCCACCACCACCACCACCTTAATATTCCTTTGTGACATTTATATCCTGCATCTCCGCCAGTGATCTCTGTGGGGAGGCAAGCAGGGTACACTTGCTGCCACATCCTATATGTACTTCTTATTTTAATGTACACAAACAGGCACACTATGTTGTAGTGGCGTGCTGTATGTGTGTGCATTACACTAACATACCACCGTGTGATTTCGGCTGGCTGGCTCGCGCCAGAATTCCCTCGGACACTCTTGCTGTTCTCCAGCCAGCCCAAGATGGCAGGATGATGGTGCCCACTTCCTCCTTTGCACCAACCCTGTGGGTTCGATCCGCTCCAGAGAGGGAGTGGCTCGACCGAAGTCACCCAATAACTTCTATGGTCCCCACACCTCCCAGTTCGAAGCAAAGCAGCCCACGGGCTCTCCCGGCAGTTACCCGATCAGAAGCGGGCCGGTTTAGTTCACACCAGGCAAAAAAAAAAAAGAGCCTCCAAAAACTCAAAGCGGGCAAAAGGGTTTTATTGCCCCTTCCTCCCAAACGCCAGTGATGGTTCGCCGCGCTTTCCCAAGCCTGGCAAATGAGTACACGTGTCAGCGAAAAGGTAACGTCGTGAACCATCTGCCTCCCTATTCCACTCCCGCTGTTCCACACGCGTCTATTCGCCGCCTGGCCTCCGTCCCGGGCGCTTGGCAAACTGGCACTCCCCCGCCTTCCCGCAAAGAGGTGCCCCATCCCGGACGGTTCGTGAACAAACCGCGGTCTCCCGTCCGGAGGGCATCAGGCGGCGGCCGCGCCTCGGCTCCCGCGCGAACCTCTGCTCACGGCCAAAAAAAAAAAAAAAAAAAAAAGCAAAAAGCCCCCTCCCGGCAGGCACCCCGCGCCTTGTCCCCCAACTCTCTCTGCCCCTCCCCTAGCCCCGCCCACGAGCCGTGTCTCCGCCCCCTCCCCCGCCTCTGCTCCAGAGCTTCATGCAGGGCTGCCGCGAGGCATTGTGGGAAACTCCCGGGCTCTTCTCTGCCCCCTCCTCTCTGCTGGTGCTCTTCCTTCGTTCCGTGCCTCCTCTCTGCGGAACATCCAGCTTCCAAGGCGTGACATCAGCGAAGAGAACAGCCCGCGGCGGGAGGAAAGGTAGGGGGGCCCCCGCTCCCGCCCCCGCCCCCGCCCCCGGGGCTCTTTGGTTTGCCTCCTACGCGGTCCATCCCCGACGTGAGGCTGAGGCGTGGGCGGGCAGGTGTTTGGGGAGGGCGGCGCGCGAGGGTGCTCTTGCAGGCAGGTGGGCAGAGGCAGCACCGCAGCCGCTGGGGCTCGGGGTGGGGCTGGGGCGAGGTTGCACCAGGGATGTGCGCGCATCTCCTGTGCCGGAGAGGCCCGGGCTGTTGCCGCCCTGAGCGACGGGCTGGCCCTCCAGGCGGGAGCCCCGTCCTGTCCCGGTCTTTTGAGGCCTGACGCTGGCCGCCGCCGCCGCCATCTGAGCGAAGCGACGCGCCCCCAGAAGGCGTCGAGGCCTCCTTCCTCTGGCTTGCCTTTTCCCTTGAAGGTCAGATAGTGGGCGTGAGCATTCAGAGAAGTGGGAGACGACAGTCCAAAACTCCGGCTTATGGCAGGGCAGGGCGTCCCTCGGCCTTGTGGTTTGGCCCTTGTGCAACCTTTGGCATCACGCTTCCCATAGATGTGCAGAAATACCTAGGCGAGACTTTCTCTGGGGAAGAGATGCCATTTGTCCCTTACCAAGTGCCTAGGCACTTGCATTCTGTCGGAGTCTAGGAAGGGAGACGGTTTTAGCTTTTATTTTAAGGACATGGCTGAAGACGCTGGGAAACTGGGTGCATGCTTATTCAAAGCACGTTCAGAAATCAACCCATACACAGAGAGGGTGCCTTTTGCTATGAGGCTTTAATTCAAGATGTAGGGCACACTTTTCAAGCCTGGATCTTGTTCTTTGTTCTGTATTTGTGAATTGCTTTTCTTTCTTTGTTTGTTTTAAACTAACTGACTCTGCAGATGGTATTGCAAAGTAGGTTCTCAAATTCTCCCAAATATATTTTTCTTCTCTGAGCAGATAATCTTTGGGTTGTGTTCCTTTCCATCACTTTATGTTAGAAAAGTGTGCACACAAGTGTATGTGCCAGTATCATAAATTAACAGGGCTTACTGTATCCTAGCTGTCTTCAGGTTTACACTGGATATTACAAAACCAGATGCAGATTCTGTTTATGTATTTATATGTGTGTGTACAGGTAGGCACTGATTTACATCATACATTGCAGAAAAACATACTAGATGAGTGTATGTTGTACAAGAAGGCACTTATATGGAGCTGGAAGCTCTTGATCCTTAGTATATGTCTTGCTTTGGTTGCTCCTTCATACTGCACTATATATTTTGATGAGAGCTTTTCTTCCAAAGCAGAAAGACAGTTCAGTGCCAGATCAGCCCAAGCATTCAGAATGCAAATTTAGGGGAAGATCCCTCCCCACAGAAG
Source organism: Intellagama lesueurii (assembly GCA_037013535.1). NCBI lineage: Eukaryota > Metazoa > Chordata > Lepidosauria > Squamata > Agamidae > Intellagama > Intellagama lesueurii. The sequence goes on from JBAJHW010000001.1 coordinate 103,730,063, forward strand.
AGCTGATCTTCCATATCAAACCTCCAAATGGGAGAGGCAGGAGGTTAGTGTTGTTTCCTTTTTACTAAAATGAATGCTGGGTTTCTCATCGTTGTAGATATTTTCTCTATAAAGAAGATGGCCAGTAAGCATTTGAGTACCTGAGTCATGGAAAGCTGGCGACTTCTAAAAATCTGTGCCATTAAGAGTAAGAGTCCTTTTGTTTTCAAAGGCTATTTTTTTAAAAAATTCTACAACTTTAACAACAGTTCTAAGAGAAGAAAACGAATACTTTTTATTGTTTCCAGGACACCCTCATTTTGTGCCACTTGGAGAATAGCCGCAGGGCAAATCCCAAATATCTACATAGGCCACAATCCACAGAAAGAGAGGGGCTCTCAAGAATTCAGTGAACCCAGTAAAAATTAGCTTTTTCTGCTGGTTAATGTACAACTTCCTGGAGGATTGTGCCCTTGGTTTTATGTTATTTCAAAAGAAAGTGAATGCCTCTAGAAAAAGATGAGATATGATGGGACATGGTTATTCTGCATGATGTCTGTTTCAGCTATGTGATCATTTCCTTTACATAGACACCAAAAGATGGGGATTATTCAATCTCTTTCTGTTATCATTAAGAGATTATCAAATGAAATCAGTGGGATTCTTTGCAGGGTTTCATCATCATCATCATCATCATCATCATCATCATCATCAGTTATGTAGACTAGGATGTGGTCTCCCAGTTGGGAGATTTGGATGATGCTTTAAAAAGCTACTTACACTGTTCTCTGTCTGCACAGAAAATTCAAGTTTCTCATAGAAACCAGGCCTCCTTGGGCAGGTTTCTTTCCTCTACCATCAGCCCTACTTCTGGCATTTTGCCAGTGCAACCACTTGGCAAGCTTCACAGCTCAGTCACAGCATCCATTTCCTTTGGCTGGGCCTTTGAATGCTTGCTCACTGCAGCAGCAGGATAGATTTTACTGGTTTTTGCCTTTCCTCAATAACTTTGGTATGAATAATCTAACGGTGGAGAGTGTGTGGGTGCTGACTCAATGTTGCTTCACTGTTTCCCACTAAATCCCTTCTCCGCATTATCATGGGAACAGGCAGGAGGAGAGAACAGCTTCTGTTGATTCTGGATAGGCAGGGGCTTTCTGTGGCCCTCCCAGGGGATCCCATGCTATTATTTGCTAAAGGTCATTGCCTTGAGCTGAGCTGGGATCTCTCTCTGCAGTGGCTTCTTACATTTCAAGTGCGACACAGAAGCTTTGGGCCACTGCCTGTGAAATTTTAGGAGACCTTGCAAGATCCTGTCCAACCTCTGGTCTAGCACAGCAAATAAGGGAGTAGCTAGCTGTAACTCATGCAGGGTGTTAGATACTTTTGAATTCAATTTGAGGGAAAACGAAAAGTTGCTCATTTTCAGGAATGCTGATAAGAGCCATCATTCTCACAAAACAGTTGTCCGTTGTTAATTCAGGGTTCTGAAAAATGTGTTCTTATACTTTAATTAAAAAATAAAATATTTGTAAAAGAGAGGGAAGGGAATGGCTGGGCACAAGCCATGTCTTATACATGAAGAAATGCAGGTGAAAATGTTGTTGTTTTGACTTATATACTGCCCCAGAGAGCTAAAGCACTCTCTGGGTGGTTTACAACATAATAAGCAGACAAAACTCCCCCTGCCCCCCTGTGTGCTGAGTACTCATTTTATTGACCTTAGAAGGATGGAAGACTGAATCAGCATTGAGCTGGCTACTTGAATCTATTGGGATCTGATAAAATAATTAGATTAAACGTGCAATAAACCAACTTCCATGTCACTTTTACACTGTTGCAAGCTTAACTGGAGCTTATTTGCAGTAAATCTGTACCTATAGTTATCTTCACCAACTTTGCACAACAGTTAAGTTGATCAGTCACTCCAATGTGGCATGATGGGAAAATAAGACCAAAGTGTTGGAGGACTAAGGGCTGTTATATGTTCAATTTTTCTCCAATAGTAAGAAAGTAAAGTGCCCATTTGGAGCAGAAACAAATAATAACAATCCCATTGGCACCTTCCCCCCCTCCTCCTCCTCTGTTACTACTTTCACTCTGCCTGATACTTCCCACACCCTTTCCTCCTCCCTCTTCTTCTCTTCTGCCAGCGGCCAGAAGTATCCCTAAGAGAGAGCAACAACAGCTGCAAGGCTAGTTTTCCTCCGCTCCTACAGTCTGTCTTCTGTTATTTTTACCTGTACGTAGGTACTTCTTTCTCCTGAACTACTGTCTGTTTGGCCTTAAGTGGTAAATGTGCCTCAAAAACGTGTGCAATATACCAGAAGTTGGGGGAGGTGGCACTGGAGCTAGATTGCAAGGTGCTTGTGTTCTCGAATGGCCACGTATAGCTTTTGCTAGGAGAAGAGGGGGAAAAACCAGATGGGCCTAGGGGTCAAAGTGGTCAATTGGACCAAAGCTGGAGCTCTGACCTGTATATGTTTTAAAAGCTGAAAGGCTCGTTCCCAGCCATAACGTGATGAACAAAGGGTACTCAGGGCAGGGATGAGCATAATGTGGCCCTCCAGATTTTGTTGGTTTGCTGCTCTCGCACTCTTCACTGGCTCTGTTCTCTAGGACTGATGGGAGTTGCAGTCCAATAGCACTGTTCCTCCCCACCCCACTTGCTCAACCTCAGCTTTTCAGACTTGCTCAGGCCTGCACACTAGTCCCAGGAAAAACTTACTGTTTTGGACTACAGCTTCCTAGTTATATTGGCTAGGGAGATTCTGGGAACTGTAGTTTTTTAAAAAAAATCACTTTTCCAAGGTCTCCCTTGCATGCACGCCTTCCCACCCATGTGCATGACAGTTCTGTTGCTTAGTCATGGTGACTTTCTGGTAAATGTTCCACACGTGAACAGAACCTGAATTATTGGCTAGAAGCTTCTCAACAGGCAGGCTGCAGGTCTAAGGAGACTCATAGCAAAGTTTCCTCTTAAGTGTTGAAAGCATGTAGCCAATGTTTCCATCACAGTTCAGACAAGTTACCTTTCTGGACACAGCGTCTGGAATGTCATAGTGATATACTTCACAAGGTCTGGTTTCAATGCAAGGTGATTCTCTGCATTAATTGGGAAACTTTTAGAAGGCAAGCACCTCTCTCTGAAGTGGAGTGGCTTATAAAAGTGGTTGATCTTGTTTTACTCTGGGGGGCAGTACAAGCCAAGTGGTCCTTTTGGGAGCATACAGTTACCCCCAATGTTGTTAGGATGTAAAACTCATTATCCCTGCATAGCACAGCCAGTGGCAAATGTTGATGGGAGTTGCAGTCCAATCACAACAGGAGGGCCACACAGTTCCCAGTCCTGCTGTAGTGGAAGAAAGATGAATGGTGCATTGGAGAGAGAGAGGCAGGCAGGCAGGCAGGCATAAATATCAGAACAATTTGGGTCACCATTGCTAGCTGCATCTCATGACTGCCTGCTAGCTAAGATAAAATAGGGTTGCAAAAGCATGTCACTGTCTTCCATGTAAGTACCATGTGCTCCTGGAATCAGCTTCATGTGTTACAAACCACTTATGCAAGAAGCACCATATGTTTATTGTAGGTACAGGCAAGCAGAGATCCTATGTGACCAGTGGGAGCAAAACTCTATGTGTGCAGTTAGGCTGATGTGCTAAAATTGGAGAGAAAAAAGATTATGCATGCTTTCCATGCATGACCTTATCCTGCAAGTGTGTCTGGTGAAGAGAGTCAATTGGAGGATGTCATTCAGCATCAAGGAATGGACACAAAGAATGGGAATTTGTTTTAAGACCAGAGCATGGAGAAATTACATTTTTGGACTATAACTTCTAGAGTCCTCCAGTCATTGCCATGCCAGAAGGTTGTGGGGTGGATCTGTGAGTTGTTTTCTAAGAAAGTAGCTCTAATCTCAATACCACTTGAGATCAGATTTGGAATTTGCTCTTGATACTCCACCCGTGAAGGTCATGCGTGCCAGAACCAGAACTTGGGAAATCCTGTTTATAATGGAAGTGGTTTCTAAATCTGAGAAGAGGAAAGAATTTTGATAGTTCTTCAGATTTATGTAAAGTAAGGAATTTTTCCTCCTGGGTGAAATGCAATCTGATGCATATATCTTTATTATATATTTTTAAAGATACACCATAGCCAAAATTCACTGGATTGTACACACATTTAAAGAATAAAGTATAAGGCAAGCCCAAAAGAATTACAGTAACACAGGTAAGATAAAAATAAAAAAAGACAGGATAAAACAATGCACAGATTTTAACACATTAAGAATTCCCAAAATGTCTGGAAAAATTAAAAGATCTCAGAAGAAGCTACAATATAGGTATCTAGTGAGCTTCTGCTGAACATTATAGGGATGGGCCACAACCATGGCTAGGGACACATCTCTTGTAGCCATGTGCCTCCGTTCATATAATGGAGGGCATCTCCAGAAGAGTCTGTGATGAGTGATGCAAATATGGAAAGGGATGGTCCTTTCTGGTAACCTAGTCAGTGCATCTAGACTCGCCGTATCTGTGATGGGACACTGGAACAGAGCTGCTGCTTAAATAAATTCTGTGTGGCATAACCTAACATACAGGGAGATGCACAGTATAGGGAAGAACTAGGATGCACAGACAGTTCCTGGAAGATATATCTGCAGCTGCAGAGATACAAAGAAGTCCACATCATTTATGGGAAGCCTACAGAATGTTTGCCCCACGTCAGTGATGCCAGTTAGGAATGATGGGAGTTGTGGTCCATCAATGTCTATTGGGTTGACGTCCTGATGTATGAATGAGTTTAAAAGACTTATCCCAATTTACTCAGGGAAGGGCCTTATCCAGGGTCTTTAGAAGTCAGAGTAGACAGTGTCCACTTGGTGGCCTTTTTCTGCATGCTTGTTGAGACTCTTGAAATTCTCTAAAAGGGCAGAAGCCGTTAGTTTTTCTTAAGCCAATTATTCTGTATGGTTGCTAATTTTACCTTTAATAATGGTTTCCACCAATTTACTTGGAACAGATGTTGAGGTACCTGCTCTGTAATTACCTGTAACACTACTTAAAAAATTACAGGCCTTGTAATAACATATTCCAGTCTTCCAATACAGAGGCTGCTCTTAGGCAGAATGTGTACATTTTAGTTAAGACAAGAAAAAAATTACCTTTGAATTCATTAGGAACTGTGGGGTAGATATCATTTGGTCCCTGCTTTGTTAATGTTAATTTGTCCAAGTTGAAAAGAACTTGATTTCTGTTCATAGAATCATAGAATAATTGAGTTGGAAGAGGCCTATAAGACCATCAGGTCCAACTGCTAAGTGCAGTAGTTCACTACTCTTTGCCTCAGTTCTTCATACTCCCTTCCTGACAAAGTAATTTCAAGCATTTATATTCACCCTACATCTTCTGTAATGAGAAAAAATTCAAACAAATTCAAAGAGCTCTCCTGTAATATTTTATATTCCTTCAGCATACCTTTTAATTCCTTTGTCATCTATCCACCTGTTTTGTGGATTTCCTACTGCTAATATTCCCTCCCCCATTAATTTTTGTCAGACTTTATTTTTACTTTTTGTCACACACCCCTCTAATATCTTTTTTAAAAAAACTTCTTGACCTTTAGCTCTGGATGAGTTTTAGGAATAAAGGCACCTCAGATTTTACAGAATGGTAAACTTAAAGTGACAGAATATCTTGTCCAATACTATTGTAACTGAAAGTTCAATATACTCTCAGATAGAGAGTGGATTGGTGGTAGGGAATTGCAATATATTCCTCCAGTTATTTGAGGTTTAGCATGATGCAAATGATTCAAAATTCCCTGACTATACAACATTATTGTAAGCGTGGGGGAACTTGCACTTTTCTTCGAGGAATTGTGTCTATTTGAACATCTATCAGGACGTTATTTATTTTAACTTGCTCCACATCACATTGTTTTTTGTTGTGTGAATGGCCATGTTGCTGTATTCTGTGCATGGGGGAGTTATCTGTGTTGACGATGATGTGTTTGAGGTGGTACGGGATGCTGTTCCATTGGAAAATCAGCAGTTATGCCTAATGAACAAACAACAACAAAATGCTATGAATCGTCAAGTCCGCAGGAACAGCACCAATACAGAAGTTGCTTGTAGAATTGCAAAGTTCAAGTGTCCTTTTGAATTTCAAATTCAGACAAAAATCCAAGATATCTTCCTCAACTGGATTGGGTATCCATAACAGAGAAGAATCAGCTCCACGTGCAGAATCTTCAGAACCTAGAGCAAGTTTGCAAGGGCCTTAGTGGTCTAAGTGGCAACAGCAGCTCTGGCCTCTTCAGCATTCCTGTTCTTTCTGATTCAGAACTCTTACTCGTAGCCCCACTCATTCTTAGTCTCATCCCTTTGGGCTAAACCAATATTTCATAGGGGTTACACAAGCACCAACTTTCACAGGTCTGTGCAGGGTACAGAAATGTCTTATTGTGTGATTCTGATGAGGATCCTTCTACAACACAGCCGTAGTTGGACGTGGGCATGCATAGAACAGTTGAAATGTTGTTATTTAACACACACACCCTTTCCACTTAGATAGTTAAATGTAGCATAGCATTTAGGTAAATATACTTAGAAAGTTTGCTGTCCAATACATCCCTTTTGACAGAAACAAACAACTTCTTCTATTTGTTCCACTGCAAAATGAAAGAACATCAAAAGGGGAGGATGAGAGAAGATTGCCAAGAAATCTCAGTTTTTAGCTGGATAAGTCTATATTTAACTTGGCTCACACAAAAGCTCTCTACGAGGCTGTGAAAGCTGGTGAGCCAATAATGACAGGGGCTGCAGCTTGGTGACTCTTTATTCACAGATGTGTCACTTGTGTGCCACGTGAGCCCCCTGAAGTTCTTTAGACAGATACCAGATCTGTATCTGATGTATAAACTACAGTTCAGGACCTCAGATTGTGAGGGGCCTCTGAATAATTTTTCTAAAAGCATAAATTTTATTCAAGTTGAAGTTTTCCATTATATATATTTTTGGATAATACTGTGGGGCCTCTTGCACATGCCAGACTGAAAGCCTCAGCATGTCTTAATCTAGCTGTGTCAACAGAGTAGGCTTCCCTAACCTGGTGCCCTTCAAACTGCCTGGGAGATTATAGGAATTGTGGCCCATCACTGTTAGGCACCAAATTGGAGAAGCATGCTGTAGAGCAGAGGTGTCATACTCAATTTCATCTTGGGCCGCATTGGCATTATGGTTGCCCTCAAAGGGCCGGTTGTATCTGTAAGACTATATAAATGTATCTACTCTTTATCATATTAAATATAATCCTTCTCATTCGATTATTACTGGTTTTAGTAATAACGTAGGTAATAACTAGCTCTGAAAGTAAAAGTCTATGATCAAAGTCTAGAAATAATGGCAAGCAGATATTCAAGTGTACAACTACTGTACAATTTATTGAAAAGTGAGTTTTAGTAACACCTGTTGATGCCCGCTCCACAGCCCCACCCGTGTTTGTTTGTTTTGTTAATTATTCACAGAAGTCTCCCACCTTTCCCTTGCGCTTACCACGGCCCTCGGCCCTCATTATCACCTGGCTCCTCACTCGCGTCTGTAGCCAATGCGGGAGAGGAGGCAGAGATGGCCACTGCTAGACGACACCATCAAACAGTCCTCGCCGGAAGCCATAAGAACGGGAGTGGGCAATAGCAAGTACTACATTTCCCAAGGTGCTGTACGCCGCCCAAGCGGCTGCACTTTCTGACTCTTCGCATCTTGGAATGCTGGGATTAGAATGCTGGGGCAGATTCCCAGCATCTTTGCGGAGCATTATGGGTGACCAAGGAAGCGCCTGCGTATTGTATGCTGCACAGTAGCAGGCAACACTCCGAGGGCCACATGAAATGGCCCAGCAGGCCGGATTCAGCCCACAGGCCTTGAGTTTGACACATGTGCTGTAGAGAGGACCTAACTGGCAGTGGACCTCTCTTTATTTCCTTCTTCAGTAAGCTCATATCTGGTTTAATTTAGAATGCTGCATAGTCTACAGCTATTTCCTTACAACTGCAGAGGTCACAAATAGGACTGGCTGATGGTATTTTCTTTACTGAGATGGAAAACGAGATTGCACTCCTCCCATTCTATTTACAGAACTGAAAGTAGGATCTTTCTTCAACAGTGGTTGATGCAACAGCATCCTCTATTGCGCCTTAGTGCCAAGCAGGTCATGTAGCATAGGATCTCTCCTTCAACCCATTCCTGCTGCTTCCCAGTGTCTCACTCTGCCTAATGGGAGGGTCGGACCTACCCATGAATGTATTCATTTCCTTCTTGAAAGTTGCTTACACAACCTACCATATACAGTTGAAGCACAATTAGCTTTTGTTAATTGATCCTTCATATAGGCATTCTTTCTGAAGAATAATGGCTTGTTGAAACCTAGATCCTTTGATGGCTATACTGGTTTCTCAGAACAAGAGACAATAATTTATTTTCCTGTTTGGACTAATTTGCTCAAAAACACTGGAAACACATTTCAGTCAGAATAAGGAGAGAGAAAAAGAGAGAGAGGGTTTAATCCACACATGTTTACGTGGTCTGCCTTACTGGTACCCTGTTTTCCCGAAAATAAGACCTAACCTGAAAATAAGCCCTAGTATGATTTTTCAGGATGCTCATAATATAAGCCCTACCCCAAAAATAAGCCCCAGTGAAGTGAAACCCCGCCCTCCACCATTGTGCAGCAACCAGAAGAAGATGACATGACTGTATTTGAATAAATGTAGATCGTTGTACATTAAAAAAAAAATAAAACATCCCCTGAAAATAAGCCCTAATGTGTTTTTGAAGCAAAAATTAATATAAGACCCTGTCTTATTATCGGGGAAACATGGTATCTGTCTCAAGGTATTTATGCCAAACTGCAGAAGTGAGAGGTGTGTGTAACTGAAGCAGCCCACCCACCCTCCCCCTTAGTTCCTTCTGAGTCTTCCAGCTGTTGCCATCTTCCTGAGCTGGCTCTCTGGTTGTGATGATGCTACATCTGTCTGTCTCACCTGAAACTTTCTCCCAGTATGTCACATACACATTTATGTCTTGCTCTGTTCAAATGATGCACTGTGGTGGTGCCAGCTCAGCATTGCAGATGTTTGTTTCAACAGACAAGAAACAGGTGCTAGGCCATAAGCTAAGTAAACAGATATGTGGCACTGAAGGGGAGAGATATTCCAAACCCCTGAACTAGCCTGGTGGACAACAGGGGCCCATCATCACTGTTGAAGTAAGATTTGGAAGCCGACTGCTAACCAGTCGGCTTCTAAATATGAAATGGAGGATATGAGATTTTTGCATGTTGTCTTTGGCAGCAAAATGTCTGCTCACCTGGCTTGCTAAGAACTTCCTTGGTAATTGTTTCAAGAAGGATGTGGGTTTGGGAAAGGCTTGCCTTGTAATATTCTTGAAAAGACCTTGAGTTTTCTTAAACTCCTGCCAAATATGAAGCACTGAATTTTATCATCCTGTTTGTTTGGATACTAGGCTGCATTCTTCACACTCTTCAAGGGCAGTGGAAATAACCCAGTTTTATCTAATCTCAATCTCTCTCTCTCTCTCTCTCTCACACACACACACACACACAGAGAGAGAGAGAGAGAGAGAGAGAGAGAGAGAGAGAGAGAGAGATATGCCAGGGATTGAATCTGGGACCTTTTAAGTGCACTGACCTATAGGCCTTCCTCAGTGAGGAGTAAAGCCTCTTGAGCTAAGTGGAATCTGAGTTTGGAAACATAGTTTTTGGGGGATGCTGGCTGGGGGATGCTGGGAGTAGTTCCAGAAAGTAATTTTATAAACTACACCGTCTGGTGTTTTGTTTGCGTGTTTCACTTTGTACCAGGGCAGAGTTAGCTGGCAAAAGCTTCTTTGGTTGGAAACTTTCAAATTTGGCGTTCATTCACTAATCTTACTCTGGAAGGTTCTCCTGACCCTTCTCTTTCTGTTTCATTTGTAGGTTCTGTAACATGTTCAGCTGAAATATTGTCTGAGTGGTGCATCTTCCTGAGACGGGAGACGGGACAACAGCTGCACAAGATCAAGCCATTTGAAACAGAGCCTTTGGATTGACTGGTGAAGTAGAGGGAACCATCTCCTTGGCTTGCTTCGTAACCACCACTTGGCTTTGACCTGCGGGCAGGCACTGTTAGCTTCTGCTGCACAGTTGAGCAGATGGAGTCCAAAGGGAGCATCCGGAGTGGAAACAAACCTGACGCCAAGATCGCCAGCTCTGGGAAGCCGGAGAAGCCTAATCCTGGGCCTGTGGCAACTGGTGAGAAAAAAGAAATGCCTAAGGAGCAACCAGCTCCTGCTACCATCCCAGCAAAAAAGGGGGCAACAGCAGCAAATGATGCCTTGAGCATGCTGAATGACCACAGCAACATAAAGCCTAGTCCTACCACAGCAACAGAAGGCCCTGAAGCAGCCGCTCCGTCTGCTGACTCTGAGCACAAAGAGAACAATGCAGAAGAATCACCAGGCAGCAGCATCTTTGAGAACATGAAGCCTCTGATCATCATGGGAGGGGTGACAGTGGCTGCCATAGCTGTGATAGTGGGTGTGGCCATCCTTGCCCGAAAAAAATAAAAAATTGAAAAAAAAAAAAAAACAAGAAGTACAGGGGAGATAAATTCTCTGAGCTGTGTACAGTTCCTTTTGAGACAAATGCATGCCGTAAACTCTATACATAATACCTATAAATATGCAGTATATATAGAGAGAGCGCATTAGGTAGGTAAAATTGCTGTGCTGGCCACTTGACTCATTCAAAATGAGTGTGCCAGGGTTGATCTAGTGTGGGCACTCAGTGCACTTGTGCTCTTTTGTGTAATATAATTTGGCTTGTACCACCATGTATAGATGGGCTTTTTCTGGTCAGTGTAAACTGTTGCTATGTTTCCTTTCCATAGTCCCTCTTCTCATCTTCATCCAGGTGTTCAAACTTAGTTCCAGTGTTGCATTCAGAGCCTTTTGCTTTCCAATTGGATTAGAGGAGATCACATGAAAGGGAGATGTTTCCCATCAACAGGACCACCGGTTCCCACTTCTTGTCCTAGTACACCAAAGCTGTTTTGAAAACGTTCAAGGATTCATAAGGAGGCAGCAGCTTCTCCAATCCAAGAGGTGCTTGGTGCCCTCAATACTCATTTCATCCTCCTCTTATCAGAGCATCAGAAGTGGAATCTCATCTTCTAAGTTGCAAGGTTATAACCAGAACATGGCTGGCTGGCTGGCTCAAATTACTAGAAGCAAGTATGACTTATTGAATTCTACACCGTGTATTTTGGATCTCCTAAGATTCATCCAAAACAGGCTGCCCATTTATTTGAGCTGACATTGGACATTCCAAGAGCATTCTTTTTGCACCAACTTTGAGATATATGTCAAGTGCAGAAACCCCTGGCCCTACGCTGGTGAATTGCATATAGATACATTGACAGAATGTTTTCTCTCCAGATATTTAAATCAATGGGATCTGAAACTATAGATATCAAGAAGCCGTTCTGTGGATATGGATGTGGGATTAATGCCACTGCTTCTCCATGGAAGGCAGAGTGCTATATTTATGTATTTTGAATGAGGTAGAAGAGAAGGTAAGAAGCAAATGTAGGAGTACACAACACATGAGCTTGTTTTCTTTCACTTAGCATCAAGCTCCTTGGAACTGGATGGGTGATCTTTGGGTATTTAATGGCTGTAATACTGGAGGTGACAGAGGACTGGTATAATATTTCACTGAAAATTATGTAGTGAAAACTGACTCATTGGGACTGTTTTATCCCCCTCTACTTCAATTTGAACTGATGTGTGTTTAAGAGGAGAAGAAATTTCTTGTATCTTGGGTTAACCTTGCTTCATTGGTGGCCTTCCTAAAATAAAGACAGACTTGAAGCAGGAAAGAAGAAAGTTAGTATCCTTTTATTTATCTGCTGAAGAACTTTCCAGAATCACAAGACCAGTGGCACATAGATTATAGGAATGATAAAATGACGATTCCAGAGAAGAATCTTACATTAAAATGTCTATTTTTGCTTGGAGTACTCTAGCATAAAAGTGGTCATTAACATGAGATGAGTCTTTATTTAAACAAAAGAAGAAACAGCAGCTAATTAGATTGGCCAGAAGTCTTTTTGCTCTATTAAATTGGGAAAACAAGAAAATGTTCATCCCAGTATGGACTAGATTACAAATCAAATGTCTATCCTAGAGTTTTGCTTTTTTTAGCTTGTCTAATTCTAGATTAATAACACAATTTGGAAATAGGATAAGGTGGTGACGGTGGCAGGACTACAGTTCATCACCTTAAATAACAGCAATCTCTCTTTCTCTTGTATTTAAGGCTGTGATATGATAGCTTAGGTCTATAAGGGAATCATTCACATACAGCCATTGCTAAGTACTGTGGTGTCCTACCATCTTGAATCATTCTCTGGAGCCCGCCCCCAGTCTGAGAACACCTGTATTCTTGTGTGAATGTATACAAGCTTCCTTAGTCCTACCTTATTTGAGAATATCTGTGTATCTGTATTACAGTTTCCAGGAGTCTTTGCAAGGCTAACAAATCTGTATTCTTTGTACAGAAAGCAAAAGGCAACCATTATTTGCTCACCTGCATTCACACAAAGTGTCCATGTTTTTTGTCACTTGCATTTCATCATGCAGCACTCCAAAACATGTTTTCCTTTCAATACAAGAATGTATGGTCAGCCTACCAATGAATGTACAATCACCCCTCAAGTGCTAGGAGCTGAAAACAACAATTTCTAAAGAGTCCCTTTCCTAACAATAAATTTAAGTCAGAATATTCCTGCAGTATGGCTAGAAAAATCAGCTGTGCACTTGGCTTTGCGGTTAGGGAGGCAGAAAGTGACAACATGTGCAAACCTAAGAGTTTACACATATAGCAGGTAGTAGTGTAGCTCTGGCTTCTTGACATTTTGGGAGATGGAAGGCGGCTCACATTCCTTCCCCTTGCCTGGCTGCTGCACCTTCTCTTCTTCAACTCTTCCTGTATTGGCAGCTGTAGGGATTCAAGACCTGCACCGATTTGCTACCCGAGTTTCTTCTGCAACATGCGTATACTCCTCTCCTGTCTACTTCATTGTGATAAAGAACAATGTACCATCCCTCACTAGGCCAATGTAACCCTGACTGGGAGATGGTGTATTCGGAATATGTGCACACATAGGCATCTTCCCAGTTCAACTGATCTTGTGCTTTATGGAAGTGTAGGAACCTTGCACTGAAGAACACTAGTTATATCAGTAAACACTCCACTGCAAACTTCTAAACATGCATCTCGGATCATGTGCAGGGTTTTTGTATACTTAGAAGCCAAGCAAGTCAGACTGTAACTGCATCCTGACTTGTAATAGCTGCTTTAATTATGCAAACTCTCCCACACTTCATTGCTGGCTTTTGGATGCTGCTTTGTTTGGCATTGAGGAGACATATTCTCAGATACCAGTGTTGTTGGGTCCCTAATGAAGCCAGTCATTGCTTAAAACTATTTTTTTATGTGTTCTTTTGGGCCAATGTTGCAGAATGGACACATCATTATACAGTTCCTCAACTATTTTTTCTTGTATGCATTCTAATAGTTCCGTCATGCCTTTCCTCTAAAGCAATTGTGATGCTCGCCCTCCATTTTGTCAGTATTACAGTCCTATGAATTAGACAGGGTGACCTTGATCTAGCCATTCTCACTTTAACTTAACTCTATATCACACCAGTTTTCTTATGCAGCATGCCTGTGCATGTCTGCTTTGTTTAAGGAGACGTGAGACTCACTCTCACGTATATCAGGGCAGGACTGCAGCATTATTTGGTTTGCGGCAGTAGAGTAGCCTGTATGAATTGTCTGATTTGCGTGTCATTGAGGACGTGCAGTGCAAGGACAGAGCTCTCCTTGCTGGGCTGCCTAAGGAGAGATGGAGCCTCTCCAGCCAGAACAACACACACAGGAAGGGGAGTAGCAGAGGTGAAAAATAAAAAGATAGTGTGCTATGTTTTTAAATAATAATAACAGGAACCTACTTATGTGAAATTCTCTTTGCTTGTGCCAGAGAATGTTATCTATTCCCTATGTGAAAGAGCCATTTTAATCTCATAGACTTTGGGAGAATTAGCCTCAATATTTATTTTTATGGTTTTAGTCATTCATGTAGATTTATTTGTTTCCCTACACATGCATACCAGGATCCTTGTTTCACCTATAAACATACCTTATAAGGACCGGGCATGCCCAGTTACATGGCATTGCATCCAGTAAGTTTCACATTTAGCCACCCTGAGTACAAAACGGATTGAGAATATATTAAGATGTAGTACTCTTGACACATTGGACTATAACTGATGCACGAAATCTGTGTTTAAAGAGAGCTCAGATGCAACATTGCTAATATGTATCTTTACCTATGTTAAGGTAAAATGCTCTGTGTCACTGGTGGTTCCTTAAGACTATTCATGTCACTCTGTGTAATTTCTGTCAATGAGTGCTTCTCCAAAGCAGCCTCTCAGGCAAGCATATTCAACAAAAGACTAGGGTGCTGAGTGAGGCATCCCAATGCTTTGCCTGTTTGCTATTTTCCCATGACTTCCTCCCAGCAGCTTTTAGTCCTATATGGAAGAAAGAAAACCGGGAACTCTTTCATTCTCTATGTATGGGAGTGAGAGTGTAATTTGAAGCTGGGAAAGGAGCGGAGAGGAAAGGATTACAAGGGTCTTCCTCATATCCCAGTCCTCTTTGATGAAGATCATGGCCTAGGGGGCTGCTTTAGAGAAGGGAGCGCCTTTGGATAAAAACTACCTAATTACCTTGCCAAGTATCAGTTCAAAACAGTGGTTCTCGTAAAGGTGATGTATCTTGAAGGCAAACAGTCGAACTTTGGCAATTTCTGCCACCCCCACCCCCAAGCCCTATTCAATCCACTGCGCTCCATCTTTTGTTTCTTTTGTCTCCCCTGCCCACACCCACTAGTTCCAGAGAAGCTTTGTCAATACCAGGATGTATAGAGTTTGGGTAAGAAGGGATCATCCTGACACTGTTCCTTTCTTCCTGAACCCCTGGTAAGGGTCACAATATACAGCACCCACCCACCCCACATACACATACCTATTGGCTTCTCTGCACAATGGAACTCCCCACACTCCCTAGATGGACTTTATTTAAATTCAGTTTTAAAGTCATTTTAAATGTAAGGATGAATTCTACTCCTAATTTGAAACCTGCATTGGCTGGGATGTGTATTTTTCGTCTGAATTCTGTCTTCTTCTAATACCATTCATATGCAACACAAGGGGTATGAGAGGCATATGAAAAATAACTATGCTACCGTTTTTCACTAGACTTCTAAGAACTGAAGGCCATGCTTTGCTCTGAAGCAGCACAGTAATACCTATTCTTTAATTAGGCACCACCACATGTGATTCACAAATAACACTTATTACAATGCCTAAATGTGAGGAATCAAATTAAATTTAGCCCAGAGCTAATTAACCTTGTGATGTGCCAGTTTTCTACCCTTGTATTTTCAACTAGACTCCCAAACTGTCAAAAGAGCAAGAGGAATGTAAGATTGCCTCCGTATTCTTTTAGTAATAGACCTATGTATTTGTTCATAAAGGTACTTGATTAGACTCCCCTTTTTTCCCAATTATGTTTTTTCCTATACCCACAATCAAAGGGAAGGCTATAGAGTAATACTTACAAATGGGAAATATTCATTTATTCAATCTGAATGCCCATCATTTTGTTTAGGACCGACATGGATAGAACAGTAAAAGTATACCAGATGACCCCCATAGCACATGTCACTTCAAAAACAATGAACATGTTTTTGAAGGGTCCTTCAAGTTACTGTAGTAGTCCCCAATACAATTTTTTTCAAAGTGGAACTTGTCAGTTAACATCTTGATTTCTTCCCTCAGTGGATAGACCCACTTGTTGCCATAGGCTTGTTTATAACATACAGGTTTAGAGTTTTTTGTTTAGTTTTGGAGTCAGCTGTTGGAGAAAACATTTCTCAAATGGAAATGGAAACCTGCCAACACACACTAAGCTGAAAAATTAATTTTTACCTCCCTGAATTTTTAATCTTGCCTACACTTCTATGGACACTTTGTATGGGCTGCAGCTCAACACCTAAAACAGCAAAGAATTTTTTCCTTTCCCATATAGTATTCTCTTTTATTTGAATTTTAAAATGCGTATAAATGCAATAATGCAGGTAGACTAGAAATACTAGATTGAAATTAAAGTAGTTTAGCTTGTCCCATTGTGACCTACAGTGTTGTATGACACCCAACGCTGTATCCTAGCATTCTTGAGGCTTTCCTACGTAGCTGAATCTAGTATTAGCTTTGAAAATCCATTGTGTGAATGGCGGGGTGGGTTGACTGGAAATGTGTACGCTTTACACACTGTATGTTGTTTTCATCAGAAGCTATATGGCCACTCCTTATATAATGAAACTGTAAATGATTCCCAGTATACCTGTAACTCTTATCAGGATTGTGTGAAATAAACTATGTATATTGTATATTTCCTATGGTGGCAATCATTTTGTGTTTTATGTTTGTACATATAAACTCCTGCTTTTACATTTGCCACATGTTTAATTATGGTGACGTAGTTAGGCCTTCAAGACTATACTATTCTGCAAAAAGAACTGGAATGTTTTATTAATATATTTAGCTTGTCAAGGTAAGAGGCTGTCACTTATCAAAATACAGATGAGAAAGGAATACATAAAATGTATTACTCTCTCTAAAATACGAAGAAAGGGAACTCTTTTGGGAATTTTGGAAATACAGAAAAATTCAAACCTCACTGCAAGCTCTTCAGGTTGGGATAATATGGACTTAGTTCACTCTGTACAGAATCAGAAAGTGGTAAGGGTTAATAAAGAAATTGTGGGTTTAGAAGTTACTGAGAAAAATATTCTGAATGCTTCTGCTGGCAACACATTTCCACAGTTTATTTACAGTTCATTATCAGTTTTGAAAAGAGGGGGAGACTACGTGAAACTATATTGAATCTCTTTTGCACGTGTTCTTTCTCTCATTTTGTGTCATGTTTCCTGAAAGGGATTTAAAATATTAGTTTCAGCATCACATTAAATGCTACATTATATATAGCATATATATTCTTATCTGTAAGGAAAATAGATCAATTACTTAAGCATAACATATTCCTGCCTTTTGCAGAACTGACTGGCTCACTAGGGTAAACGATCAGTTTGTACATTCCATGATTCTAAAGGGAAGGATCATCACTCCACTCTTCATTGGGTTAGGAAAAAGATGAAGGAGCATGGGTTACAAAATTTGGATATCATCAAAATTAATTTGTCATGCCCACCCAGTCCTTTAAGTGTTTAAGAATGCTTGTTGTGACTCATAATACCCATAACAATTTGTGTTCTTGAGGAATATCATATAGTCTAAAATAAGAAGGGGGTAGGGTTTGTACTTCATTGAGGAAATAACGACATGACATTGCATCCAATAAGCTTTACCATTTGCTTTGACTCATCTTTTTCAGACTGTGTCATCTATACATTATACAGGAGCACATTTTGCAACGTACACCACTAGGCTTAATTGAAAGCCCTGCATTTAATAAATGCTTCCACACAAGGAGTTAGCCTGGGATAACTATCCTATCTGCATTTACATCTGTTTCTCTTATGTTTGCACATCATGGTAGAATCACAAATGATACAAACTAAGCAACACTACATTCAGTTGCCCATAAATGCTTAGTAAGATATATGTGGTTTGACATGTTATGGAAAAGCCTGTCCCTCCTTGCAGCTATCAATAAAATCGATGTAGGGGAGGAAAGATGTTGTGATACATTGATGTTGTATTATACATTTCTAGAACAAAAATATACTTGGAGAAGAAGGGAAGTGGAACTCTTGGCTTTTTCAATGGCCAACCTGCATTCTAATCTGATATGAATTGAAAGACAAGGAAATTACTGTTGGAGTTTTATTGCAACCTCGCATGCTGCCTATGATTTAAATGACTGTGAGGGACTTTTCTGGGTTCGGGTAACTGTCAATCTATCCAGCACTAACCAACTGTTCTCTCTCCCATCTTTGAATTCAAAGAGAACCCCACCTCTCTGCTGAGTCTTCCTTTTCCCCCTCTTTAGTCTGTTGTTGACAGAGTCAAGTTTATTTGTTTGCTATTGATCTGTTCACAACTGTAATGAAACATTTTTATTCTTTCTTCTACAAATGTCTCAGACTGAGCTATTGAGACCTTAAGTGCCAGTAATGAGAAAGGGGTGGATTATCTGGGAAACTTGTAGCTATTCTCCCCTGTGGATCTCTGTACCTCTACTGTGTAGCAAAAGGAATTTTACCAGAAATTCAGAACTCTGCAACAATTACCAGGTGCTCTTCCCCCCCCCCTTACTTTTCCTTGCCTAAGTGCTCAGGTAAACAATAACCAGGTTGTTATTCCTAGTATGAAGAGGTGTTGACAGTACAAAAATCTCTATAGAAAAGTAGAAAGGCTACTTGGGGTAGTTGGCATGGGAGGAGTGACTGAAACACTCTATATTTTCATATTCTGGTTAATTCAGAATACAATTTTGACTCATCAGTATTTTCCAATCATACCATCAAACTCCAGGACCAAATTTCAATTTTTCCACACAACAATACTAGTATAGATACTAATATAGTCTCTATAAGAATGTGAGACACCCAATGTGGTGTAGTAAATAGAATAATGGACTCAGAAGGCCTGGGTTTGAACCTGCTCAGCTGTGGAAACTCACTGGTGGTGAACTGCTAAAATCACTCCTTAAATATCCCACTTACCTTGAAAGAGTCGCTATAAGTCAGTTTTAACTTGAAGGCACAGAACAACAAGAATGTCAGAGCTGACTAATACGCCAATTTCTGGCTGGGGAGCCAGAAATCGGGAGTTAAAATTCTGCTGTGTCTCTCAGGATAAGAACCAGGCTGTGTGGCCTTGAGAAAGGTACACAGTCACAGAGTGCCCCCAGAAGAACGGAATGATAAACCACTATATCTAAAAACAAACAAAAAACAACAACAACCTGGAAATTGTTGCCTTAACTCAGAATCAACTTGATGGTGTGTTGTTATTACTGCTGGTATTAGTATCATTAAGAATGCATACATGTGTCTGTATACTTGAATATCAGTGAAAGAGGTTTCAAGCAGTGTTGCTTGGTCAGTACCTGTACATTCCCTGAGATTTCAGAGCTAAAACCTGAAACCAGGAGCCCTTGTGATGTCACAGAGGCAGTTGGAAGGTAAGCAAGCACAGTGCATATACAGATACCCTCCCACTGATCTGGTAGGCCCTGCTGCCAGCTGGGAATGAGTAGGGAAGGGCACCCAGTGTGCAAAAATCACATGCAAAAATCAAACTTGCACCTCTTCCATTGTTCACTTGCTCTGAGATCTGCCTCCCAGCCTGGAGAAGCAGACCAGTCTCCTGGGACATCATCGAGCACCCTAAGTCTTCGCAACCCTAGTTTCAAGTTAAAACAATATGGATTTATATTCAAGACCTTTTGTAGCAAACTGGCTACTTACCTTCTGAAATACCAAATGATCACACCATAGATTAAAGCCCAGAAAATGCATCCAGCAATAACAGCACCTAAAATGTACTTTCCAGCTGCAAGGAAAAATATAAGAAATAGGACACTCATCCCACAGAAGTAACAATTATCCATTATCTCCCACAATGTGGCTATAGATAGTACTTTCCAGGAAACCTCCTAAGGAGTTACATAATTAATTAATAGTGCAACCGAATGCGTGGGTGCTCACAACTAAGATCACTGTTACAATTTATGTGACATTTCTTATTCTTAAAAGGAAAGGGAGAGGACAGCATAGCATGGATGGTTTAATATATGGGAGGTGGGCAACCTTTTAGTGAAATTAAAATCACAAATGATCTTGCACTGGGTGCTGATGTTAACACATATATTTATTTTTATTTATTTATTTTATTAAACTTATATACCGCCCATCTAGAATGTGTCTACTCTGGGCGGTTTACACAAAATATAAAAAAATAAACTATGAAAGTATAAATGTACTAAGAATAAAACCCAAATTAACAACAGAATCCAAGATGACAAAAAGAAATGCTTCCCCAGTTGAAGGCATAAATGATTTGGAAATTGGTAGAGGTGTGCCCCTTCACGGATTGCTGCCTTGTCATGGTGAAGGGGCTTGAGTAATTCAGAGAAGCTATGGGCTATGCCGTGCAGGGACACCCAAGATGGACAGGTCATAGTGGAGAGTTCTGACTAAACGCGATCCACCTGGAGCAGAAACTGGCAAGCCACTCCAGTATCTTTGCCAAGAAAACTCCATCGACAGAAACAAAAGGCTAAAAGATATGACGCTGGAAGATGAGCCCCTCAGGTCGGAAGGCGTCCAACATGCTACTGAGGAAGAGCGGAGGACAAGGACAAGTAGCTCCAGAGCTAATGAAGTGGTTGGGCCAAAGCCGAAAGGACGCTCAGCTGTGGACGCGTCTGGAAGTGAAAGGAAAGTCCAATGCTGCAAAGAAAAATACTGCATAGGAACCTGGAATGTAAGATCTATGAACCTTGGAAAGCTGGATGTGGTCAAACAGGAGATGGCAAGAACAAACATTGACATCCTGGGCGTCAGTGAACTAAAACGGACGGGAATGGGCGAATTCAATTCAGACGATTATCATATCTACTATTGTGGGCAAGAATCCCGTAGAAGAAATGGAGTAGCCCTCATAGTCAATAAAAGAGTGGGAAAAGCTGTACTGGGATACAATCTCAAAAATGATAGAATGATTTCAATATGAATCCAAGGCACACCTTTCAACATCACAGTAATACAAGTTTATGCACCAACCACCCATGCTGAAGAGGCTGAAATTGACCAATTCTATGAAGACTTACAACACCTTCTAGAACTGACACCAAAGAAAGATGTTCTTGTCATTATAGGGGACTGGAATGCTAAAGTAGGGAGTCAAGAGATAAAAGGAACAACAGGTAAGTTTGGCCTTGGAGTTCAAAACGAAGCAGGGCAAAGGCTAATAGAGTTTTGTCAAGAGAACAAGCTGGTCATCACACTCTTTTCCAACAACACAAGAGGCGACTCTGCACATGGACATCACCAGATGGGAAATACCGAAATCAGATTGATTATGTTCTCTGCAGCCAAAGATGGAGACGCTCTATACAGTGAGCAAAAACAAGACCTGGAGCTGATTGTGGCTCTGATCATCAGCTTCTTATAGCAAAACTCAAGCTTAAACTGAAGAAAGTAGGAAAAACCACTGGGCTACTGAGGTATAATCTAAACCAAATCCCTTATGAATACACAGTGGAAGTGAAGAACAGATTTAAGGAACTAGATTTGGTGGACAGAGTGCCTGAAGAACTATGGATGGAGGCCCATAACATTGTACAGAAGGCAGCAACAAAAACCATCCCAAAGAAAAGGAAATGCAAGAAAGCAAAGTGGCTGTCCAACGAGGCCTTACAAATAGCAGAGAATAGAAGGGAGACAAAATGCAAGGGAGATAGGGAAAGTTACAGAAAATGGAATGCAGACTTCCAAAGAATAGCAAGGAGAGACAAGAGGGCCTTCTTAAATGAACAGTGCAAAGAAATAGAGGAAAATAATAGAAAGGGAAAAACCAGAGATCTGTTCAAGAAAACTGGAGATATTAAAGGAACATTTTGTGCAAAGATGGACATGATAAAGGACAAAAATGGTAGGGACCTTACAGAAGCAGAAGACATCAAGAAGAGGTGGCAAGAATACACAGAGGAATTATACCAGAAAGATCTGGATGTCCCGGACAACCCAGTTAGTGTGGTTGCTGACCTTGAGCCAGGCATCCTGGACAGTGAAGTCAAGTGGGCCTTAGAAAGCATGGCTAACAACAAGGCCAGTGGAGGTGATGGCATTCCAGTTGAACTATTTAATATCTTAAAAGATAATGCTGTTAAGGTGCTATACTCAATATGCCAGCAAGTTTGGAAAACTCAGCAGTGGCCAGAGGATTGGAAAAGATCAGTCTACATCCCAATCCCAAAGAAGGGCAGTGCCAAAGAATGCTCCAACTACCGTACAATTGCACTCATTTCACACGCTAGCAAGGTTATGCTCAAAATCCTACAAGGTAGGCTTGAGCAGTATGTGGACCGAGAACTCCCAGAAGTACAAGCTGGATTTCGAAGGGGCAGAGGAACTAGAGACCAAATTGCTAACATGTGCTGGATTATGGAGAAAGCCAGAGAGTTCCAGAAAAACATCTACTTCTGCTTCATTGACTATGCAAAAGCCTTTGACTGTGTGGACCACAGCAAACTATGGCAAGTTCTTAAGGAAATGGGAGTGCCCGACCACCTTATCTACCTCCTGAGAAATCTATATGTGGGAAAGGAAGCAACAGTTAGAACTGGATATGGAACAACTGATGGGTTCAAAATTGGGAAAGGAGTACGACAAGGCTGTATATTGTCTCCCTGCTTGTTTAACTTATATGCAGAATACATCATGCAAAAGGCTGGACTGGATGAATCCCAAGCCGGAATTAAGATTGCCGGAAGAAATATCAACAACCTCAGATATGCAGATGATACCACTCTGATGGCAGAAAATGAGGAGGAATTAAGGAACCTCTTAATGAGGGTGAAAGAGGAGAGGGCAAAAAATGGTCTGAAGCTCAACATCAAAAAAAAAAAACTAAGATCATGGCCACTGGTCCCATCACCTCCTGGCAAATAGAAGGGGAAGATATGGAGGCAGTGACAGATTTTACTTTCTTGGGCTCCATGATCACTGCAGATGGTGACAGCAGCCACGAAATTAAAAGACGCCTGCTTCTTGGGAGGAAAGCGACGACAAACCTAGACAGCACCTTAAAAAGCAGACATCACCTTGCCGACAAAGGTCCGCATAGTCAAAGCTATGGTTTTTCCAGTAGCGATGTATGGAAGTGAGAGCTGGACCATAAAGAAGGCTGACCGCCGAAGAATTGATGCTTTTGAATTGTGGTGCTGGAGGAGACTTTTGAGAGTCCCCTGGACTGCAAGGAGAACAAACCTATCCATTCTAAAGGAAATCAACCCTGAGTGCTCACTGGAAGGACAGATCCTGAAGCTGAGGCTCCAATACTTTGGCCATCTCATGAGAAGAGAAGACTCCCTGGAAAAGACCCTGATGTTGGGAAAGTGTGAAGGCAAGAGGAGAAGGGGACAACAGAGGACGAGATGGATGGACAGTGTCATCGAAGCTACCAACATGAATTTGACCAAACTCCAGGAGGCAGTGGAAGACAGGAGGGCCTGGCGTGCTCTGGTCCATGGGGTCACGAAGAGTCGGACATGACTTAATGACTAAACAACAAAAACAACAGAGGTGTGCAGGAATGAGAATTACCATGCCATTCTATGTGTATTTTTTTGCTGTAAATCTCATTGAGTAGTGTAGAACTTCAATCTGACATATTGCTAGGATTGCAAACATCAAGGAAAAAAGCTGGGCATGCAGTATTTCCCCAATACGACTTGTTGCACAAATGTGTTCCACTGCCATTTTAAGAATAACAAGTGGCATTTAACTCTTGGTTTGGAAACTGCCTGGTGGAAGAGATCACTTGATGAGGAACTGTGAAAGCGTTAAGTCTTTCCCTACTTGTTCTGGGCTCTAAATGTATCCATATAAGTGAATGATGGGTTACATGGATGGCCTCAGGTCCTGTTTTTACAAAGGGCAAGTTTCTATTTGAAGGGCTGTCAGAGGATGATCCTGTGTTTCAGCCTTGCCGAAACTGGCCACATTGGCTTGGGTTGCCTTATACTCAAAAACTTACAAAGTAAATTTCATGTCTTTTTTTTTTTAACTAAGAATTTAATACTCCAGTTTGGGTACTTTTTATTTTTAATAATTACCATAAGTAATTAATTGTACCCAATTTTAGCTCTTTGAAAAACCTTAACAATTTGGGCCGTGCATTTCATGCATCTCCCATCTTGAGGGAGAGATTTTACACACATCAAATTTCAACTTTATCAGCCATGTGGAAGTATCCTAACAATTTTGATGCATCAAATGTCTTCATATTTATGATAGGAATTTCTGAGTGGAAGATACATGTCATTAAAATATAATGTTGACAACAACAATTGCTAATGTATTGAGATGGCAAAAGCATTAAGAGATACATGAATTCTGTATCAAGCTAAGAGAGTAATTACTTGATTCAGTGGTTTTAGTGTGATGATGGACATTGCCAAGAAGAACCTTTTAACATCATGGATCCCCAGAGTCTCTCAGTCACTCAAGCAAGCAATTCACTTCAAGCTATGTTCTGCCTAGAGTTGTATTCCATATTCTATTACCATATATGAAACCCTTGGAGATGATTTTATCTGAAGTCCTATATCATTATAAGTAGACATATACATTTATATTTTAAAAAACATTATAGGACCTAGTCATGTCGAACTCCCACTTGATGAGGACCATAACAAATGAACAAATCCTCAATCAGGAAGAAAGAGAAGTAGAGCCTTTTTATCTTCACAGGGTTGTTGATTCAGCTTCCTATTAACCTCTGTCTGAAAGTATACAGAATCTGAGGTTGAAAGGAATCCAGGAGTTGTTACATTATGGTACCCTAGGATTAACATTCCTTAAAATATCCACTTTTTAAAAACTTTAGCCAGCAATCCTGCACTTCTTGGGAATAAGCCTCCAAACATATAGGGGGGTTACTTCTGTGTAAAACAGGTGTAGCATTGGGTTGCACTATGTTCATATGGTTTTACCTTGGCCATACAATTCATCCCTCTTCAATCGCTGAAGAGTAGGAAAATTCTTCACATACATTGCTCACGTGGATTACAATTTTCTGTCAAAGAAAGCACATTATTCTCATGTTTTAATTTAATTCCTTATTTATCAGAGTTCTACACTTCGCAGCATCCCGAGCTCTGGGCAATTTCATAAATAAAACTTGAAATCACACTATACAAGTTTAAAGTATCCAAATAAAATGAAAGTAAAAACCAGCATCAATAATAGCATTGACACACTTAACAAAATTGAAATAAACCGAGAGAGAGAGAGAGAGAGAGAGAGAGAGAGAGAGAGAGAGAGAGAGAGAGAGAGAGAGAGAGAGAGAGAGAGAGAGAGAGAGAGAGAGAGAGAGAGAGTAAAAAGGTATCTCAAGGGTTTCCTAGCAGTTTCAGTCATTAGAAGTATTGAAAAAGATGAGAAAAAAATATAGACACCTTTTCCTATCAATCCTGTTTCTTAGCCCATGTGGAGTAGCTATAACTTCATCACTGCCCTAACCTGGTGGTTGACTTGCTAAATACAGTACTGGACATCTTTGAGACTAAAATTGAATGCGTTGGCTACTGGCAATGGAGCCAGAGGCTGGAAATCACTGTGCCTCCCGGGAAGCTGCACAGTCCCAGAGCATCCCCAGAAGAAAGTCATGGTAAATTACTCCTGTGTATTCTAAACCTAGAATACCCTGGAAAGGTTGTCATAAGTCAGAAATGACTTGATGGCATGTAATTATTAATTAAAATTCAATAGAAGAATGAAAATAATTGAATTTTTCATTGCTAATTTTGTTTCAAAATTTAAATTCCTTGTTTTTAATTTTGAAAAACTGCATTTCCAAAACCACACACTTGTAAGCCCCCCACCTGTCCGCCTGGATATCATGGGGTCAGGTTTCAAGAGTGAGAACTTTGGTGGTTAATACTCAAACCACTCTACCCTGTATCATGCATGCCCCATTAATTTTGGTAGGATTTGTGCAACCTGAGCTCTCAGGCTCTGCCCAGGTTGACGCACACAAAGGACCCTCCAGAATCAGACCCATGGCCATCTAGTGCAGTCATGGCTGTTGGGGAAGCTCACAGGCAGCACAGGAGCTGAATTTCCCCTCCTTTCTAAGTCCCTTGTATAAAGAGGTATGCAGCCTCTCATTTAAAACAGCTTTTAAAGGCCTCTGCACATTCTTACCTCAATTACACTAATCTCTGATGCATGTGACATGCCACGAATTTGCAGTATGCCGTATCTCATTTATAGCATTTGCATAAAGCCTTTTTCATCAATTAGGATGGAGAATGGTGTCAGAGGTGCTGAATTACCTCACCTAAGTTTAGAGCATTACAAAACATATGTGATGCCAAATGGGTGAGATGTTTTCTTAAAACAAACATACCATTTACAGAATAGTGAAGGAGATGCAAAACCACCTATGCTAAGGGTATAACTGCGGTAGCATGCATACACAGACACTTGCCGGAAAAAAAATATTTCAACAAGTACAGCTGTAACCTTTCCTTTCTAATGTCAAGATCCAATGGTTCATTTTAGTATCCAGTGTCATGACTTTCTCACTGGTCTCATCAATTAATTTGCACACCGGCAGGTCACACACTCCTTGGGGCAATTACAACAGGGCACCTTTTCCCATTTTAAACCTAGCCTCCAATCTTAGTGCTACAAGGGAAGGCATTAATCTGAAAGGACCAGAACTACAGCCATGAATTTTGAGGTTTCTTCTTCTATTCCCTCCCAACCAGAACCTCTATGCTCCAAGTTGGTATATTTTATATTCAGCTGCTCAGGAAAAGGGGTTTTCTATATTAGTTAATTATGTCATTCTTACTGGTAGAACATAGCTTTGTGTTACATTTTGTATCATTGCATTCTATATTATTCTCTGCTTTACATCTTCTTAGTTACACACAAAATAAAGAATGGGGAAAGTCTGACTTAAACTTTTTATTGAGGGACCACGGATAATACGTATGAAGGAAAAGGTAAGTTCTAGAATGTGAATAATGATTAAAAGAACAGTAAAATGTAAATATATTTCTTCTGTATTTAAAGAGTAAAATAGCTTCTTTACAGACTTTCAATTTTTCTGACACACTCTAAGCTCCCTAGACAGAGTTCTCTTAAAAATCTCGACGTCTCCTAAAGACTACTTCTCCTGATTGATTTTCAAACAGATTTCCTTCTCTTTTCAAACCTTCAGATTCAAGCATGTGATTGCACAATTAACTAGATTGCATTTTGGACAGCTTCTGGAGTGAGCACTGCAAGTGAGTATCATACTAGTGTTAAATCTGAAATCCAGAGACTGAGGGTTATTAGTTACCTTTTCACTATTCCACTCACCACATGGAGAGAAAGAGAACAATACATTTGGGATCAGCTTTTGCAATGATCAAGACCTTTGTGAAAGCAGGTTACAAGGAACAATGCACTTGCCAAATGGCAGTAGGACATTACAGAGCATCCATTGGGTTCTAGAAAGGTACAATGTTTATAAATGGAGATGGGGGAAAACACCCACGAACAAATATTCTTTACATTCCCTTTGACACTGCCAGATGGCTCTTACTCAATGCTACTAACGTATAGTACAGCCTTAGAGAAACTGAAATGCTTACGTGGATCAAACTGACAAGTACAGATAATCTCCAGAACAAATCAGACTTATGCCATAGAATGTTATACTGTTGGAATCCTGTGGATGGGGAATACCACGATCTATGACATAATTAATTCCAGAATTCTAATATCCTAGCAACTGGGTTTTAGAATGGGGTGAGTTAATGAGTGATACATCTTTAAAATACATTAATCCTATTATAGACTGATTTATATTTCATATTCTGGTTGATCCAGAATAGAAGGATGCTAAGTAGACAAGAGGGTTCCCCCCCCCCCTTAAACTAGCTGTAATAATTTTCCTGTGTCTTTGAATCTGAAAACAAGCCACTAAAAAGTCAACAGATCAGTTTACTGCTACATATACATTCTTAGATGTTAGATCAGCTATTAATCAGAAAGTTCCTTGATGCCACACATGTTGCTTTTAAATAATCAACTATGTTATGTCTGTCTAATGTGAAGCTTCAAAGTATTCTTAATTATACTCTAATTGCCTCCAAATCCCTGGGACTAATTTCATTATGTATCAAATCAGTAATCATTAGATACAATGAGATGCAAGAAAAGAGGACACCAGCTGGATTTAGTTAGAGCCACATCCCTAAAACAGCTAAAAAGAGAGAGAGACTGCAGAGTTCTAAAATTCTATTGAAGCTGCAGTACTGGGAAATAACAGAACCCTAGTATGTCACATGCCATGGGAACTACTAAGTCACAACTATGTAAGAATAGAAGAACATTTTTCCTAATGAAGGCAAATTTACCATTGCATCCTTTTCCCCCACCTTAGCCAACCAGATGCCCATGGGAAGATGGCTGGGCATTAGGACAATCACACCCTCCTGCCCTTGTTCCAGTGACTGGTATTCAGGGGCATGCTGGCTCTGATGCTTCAAACAGTGTACTACAAGCTATTGAAAACTTTATCCTCCATGAATAATTTAATCCACTTTAAAAGCCACCAGAGTTGGTGACTGTCACCACATTTTGTTGCACTGAATTCCACAGTTATCCATGTGCTGCATGAAGCAAATTCCACAGTTTAACTATGGGCTTGTCTGTCCTGAATCCCCTACCAAACAGCTTATTTGGATCATTCTGGATCCTATTATTATTAGAGAGGGAGACAAAAATGTAATTTTTAGAAGGAAATCAGCTGAACTCTGATGTCCCAGGAATCATTATGTAAATTTATGGGTGGGTAAGGGATTTGGAAAGAAGACCAAATGAACATAGAGGGACTTACTTCCATCTAAGTTCCAGAGAATGGTGAATACAGTTCCAGAGAACTGTATTCAGCATTCACTATATGACATGTAAATATATCTCAGACTAAATAATGCTACATGCATAGCACAAGCTAGTAATTCCATTTCTTATTTCTCTCATTGTGGAATTTCCAGCATAAAAATATGAGACCTAGCCTCATAATTTTGAGTTGCTTTTATTTGTCATCAGATCACTCCCAGCTTATGGCAACCCTATGAATTAGTGACACACCCACACATCCAGTTCCGATCAGAACAATCCTGGTCAGGTTTTACAAACTCAGGGCTGTGCTTTCTCTAATGGAGTCAATCCATATGGTCTTCCTCTTTTCCTACTGCTGCCAGTTTTCCCCAGCATAATTGTTTTTCCACAGTATCTTATCATGACATGCCCGAAGTATGATAGCATTAGTATAGTCATTTTTGTTTCTTGGAAAGAGTTCAGGCTTCAGCTTGGGTGGTATATAGCACTTTGAGCCAAATCAGATCTAATAATCATGCAGTACTCCTTTCCCATGACATTAGTTTGTTCAGAATGCCCATTTAGTTGCTTTTCTCCGAACTGGAGAAAATATGGTGAGGAGATTTATGTTGACTATCATGTAGATGTCACAAGGAAATTGGAAGGAAGTGTCTTAATGGGGCAATCTTCTGGTTCTATGCTGACCCTTATGCAGAAATAACTTGGTCTATTGCACATATATCTCTTCCATGTTTCTTTCGGGGATCCTTCAGTCCACTATTTTCCAGTTTCTCCCTATCCCTGTTACCCCTATCCCTGTCCCACCCCCACACAATGGCTGTATGCTTTGCTTGGGTGGCAGTGCTGGATCCTTGCCAAGGGATGTGTGTGTAGGCATGCATGTGCTTCCTGAAACAAAAGCCCCATCTGCAGTGTTAATCATTCAAGCCTTGCTTCTATGGCCTTTGCTCTGCAGCTGCCTCATGGTCACTTGCTGGTCCTTCTTCCTTGAAGGATACCCCCAACTTCCCAGCACTACTCCTCTATATGGCAGAAGTCAAAAACTGGTGGTTGGCCCTTCGGACGTTTTCAGTATCAACTTTCCAAAGCCCTAGCCAACACAGCCAATGGAAAAAGACTGTGGAAAATGTATTCCAGAAAATCCAGAAGGCCAGATTCCCCATCTCTGCTATACCAGATGACATGTTTTAGAACAAGATCTCTTATTGATGTTGGGCTTTCGAACAGGATGACCACATATATATCCTCTGTTAGGGAGGACAGTCCTCTGCTTGAATTTTTGCCACAGGACATTATCTGAAGAGGTCCTCTATATGAAGGGTTGCCCACTCCAAGTCTGATTTAAAGATAAATCTCCATAAAGAGGGAGATCGGGGATCATGAAGTTGTCCTTCCATAAATATGAGCATCTGGACAGCAGATTTAGTAGGTACTTGAGTTGCCACCATGCCACCTTCCTCAATCAGATTACAGGCACTGTAAACTATAATCCCCCCCTCATTTTCATCTGCACATTGTATGCTAGCAAATACAATATTATGCAGATCACTGTCATCTTTTGCTTTTCCATTGGTGATAGGTAGGCGGCCATCCTATTTCAGAAACTGCTGACAGCTATGAAGTGGTTGCCATCACTTGTTCCCTGTTCAGCCTCCTGTTCACAATCAGCAGTTGAGGATGCAAATTGATTCCTTGGTTGTCTTCAGGCTGCAGATGGGGCAACTCAATGGATTGAATGGTTTTCCTTTCAAGGAAACATCCCCAGTCTACAGCAAACTAGAGCCTAGGATGGAAGGGTTTAATCCAGCCTTACTCCTGGCTCTATGGCTTGGAAACGGGGATGAGCACCGCCCCCTAGAGTCGAACACGACTGGACAAATTGTTAAGGGGAACCTTTACCTTTACTCCTGGTATAATGTCTTCTATGTGCAAGATATTTTGTGTGAGAGGGATGTTCCATCACATATGTTCCTGTTTGTAGTCTGAAGCAGGTTACAGTCTCATAAAACTAGGTGTATTTCAGGGAGGCGGTGTCACAAAACTGTCCCCTGTCTCCACCTTGAAGAACATGTGAAAAAGGCTATAGCAATGCTGAAGGGCTAGCCCCCTCCATCTCTGTGTCCTGTGGCCAGACCCAGTGATACAGAAAACACAGCTTCTAATTATGCTTTCCCACTCTCATGCATTGCTGGTATGGCAACATCCCTAGGCAATTACTATCTGCCCTGTATGAAGACTTGTTTCTACATGTATATCTGCCTACAGGTGTAGACTGTTCAGTTTCCTTACAAGAGACAAATTTAGAGCTATAGGAGGTGTCCTCACTTTGTAAACCCCACTCACATTGCTGTCCGATGGTGACAACATACCATACTTCAATACATGGAATAAGGGCATAGTCCATGATCATATCATGAATGAGAACTGAACAGGGGCAGAATTCTGATGACTTCCCACCTCTGTGGCTTTTAGGAAGGGCGTAAAGACTTATCGCTACAAATCAGTCGTGTAAACTATTTCAGTGCTTATTCATTATCATTTTTCATGCTTCTGTTGCCCAAATTGTTTTTACTGACATTGTCTCCGCTTGTGTTTATTATTTTGCTTTTTATGACGTTAAACTTCTATTTCTCTTTTGTGTGTATGTGTGTGTGTGGAAAAAATTGGATAGAAGTGCAATAATAATATTGAAAATGGAAAATTTGAAGACTTTTCGTCAGGGTGAGGAACCAGCGGTGATGCTGTTAAACTACAAGGCGCATTTGTTTGTTTGTTTGTTTGTTTTGCTTGCTTGCCGCCATTCTCCCGAAGGATCTTAGGTGGCTTTGTTGTTGTTTAGTCGTTTAGTCGTGTCCGACTCTTCGTTACCCCATGGACCAGAGCACGCCAGGCCCTCCTGTCTTCCACTGCCTCCCGGAGTTTGGTCAAATTCATGTTGGTAGCTTCGATGACACTGTCCAACCATCTTGTCCTCTGTCGTCCCCTTCTCCTCTTGCCTTCACACTTTCCCAACATCAGGGTCTTTTCCAGGGAGTCTTCTCTTCTCATGAGATGGCCAAAGTATTGGAGCCTCAGCTTCAGGATCTGTCCTTCCAGTGAACACTCAGGGTTGATTTCCATCAAAATGGATATGTTTGTTCTCTTTGCTGTCCAGGGGACTCTCAAGAGTCTCCTCCAGCACCACAATTCAAAAGCATCAATTCTTCGGCGGTCAGCCTTCTTTATGGTCCAGCTCTCACTTCCATACATCGCTACTGGAAAAACCACAGCTTTGACTATGCGGACCTTTGTTGGCAAGGTGATGTCTCTGCTTTTTAAGATGCTGTCTAGGTTTGTCATCGCTTTCCTCCCAAGAAGCAGGCGTCTTTTAATTTCGTGGCTGCTGTCCCCATCTGCAGTGATCGTGGAGCCCAGGAAGGTAAACTCTGTCACTGCCTCCATATCTTCCCCTTCTATTTGCCAGGAGGTGATGGGGCCCGTGGCCATGATCTTAGTTTTTTTGATGTTGAGCTTCAGACCATTTTTTGCGCTCTCCTCTTTCACTCTCATTAAGAGGTTCTTTAGGTGGCTTACACTACAGTATTTCAAAGAAACAAAGTTACAAGACAAATAATAAATTGTTACAACATTAAAAAATCGTCCACAAACAATTCGTTACGGTGGCTGGGGCTGATGGGAACTATAGTCCAGCTCCACGTGGAAGGCCACAGGTTCCTCATGCTCACTTTTCAGCAGCAACGACTCCTGCAAGACTCTCAGGCCAACCTGGAGAGAAAGCAGCGAAAGCGTCCCGGAAACGGGAAGCTCGGCCCCTCTGGTGACCGGACTATCGTTGCCATGGGAGAAAAAGGGAGCGCGCGCGCTGCGCCTGCGCAGTGTCAGCGAGGCCTCTCAGCAACCTGGGCGGAGCGAGGCGTTCCCCTTCAGGCGCGGCGGGAGACGTTTCCGGGCAGCCCAGAAGCGCATGAAAAGGAACCCGCCGGCTTCCTCTGTCACGGGGGTCCCCTCCGCGGCCAGCACTACCATGTCGGAGAGGCTCACTAAACCGACGTGTCTCATTGTGGCCAGTGCGGCTACTGCAGGTGAGGGCAGCCGGGCGCCCCCCTTCCCTCCTTGCTTGGCCAGCCATGCATCCTCTCCAGGCAGCCCCTTCCCGGCCAGCCATTCCGACCTCCCCCCCCCTCCCCACTCCGGCCTCCTTAGTTCCTTGCTTCTCTCCCCGTTTCTTGCCTTGCCTTGACGGGGACGCGAGGGACTGGGGTGGGTGGCTGGGTGCGAACCGGCGTTCCCGGGGAAAGGGAAGACGGCCCCGCGGGAGGGCTTTCCCAGGGGCGGCGTCTCTCTCTCAGCGGCGGGGCTTCGCCGCTCCCCTCTCTGTCTCTCTCTCTCTCTTGCAAAAGGCACAGGCGCCCGACTGGAAAGAAAGTGGCAGCTCCAGCCCTTGCCCAGAAAACCCGCAGGTGCCAGAGGGAGGGAGCTAGTCCGAGGGCACGACCAGCGGGGCCGTTCATACGTGTATGTGTATGCTGGAAAACATCAACGTTTGGGATACTCTTGATTGCTGTCCTGGATAATAATACGAATTTAAAATTCTTTCTCTGCCCTTGTGTACCTGTGGAATTGGAAGGTGCTTTATGCTTGTTCCAGCTAATTAATACACCCGACTGGTACTTGTATGCCCCTCAGTTTCTTTGATAACCTGAGAAGGTGGGGGTTTTTCCCCCCGAATATATATCCCTCTTCCTCTTATAAAAGATGTTTGATGCAATTCTATTTCTGTAGTTTTAAATTCAAGTTGTTACTGATTGTAGTCCTTATGTTATGCCTAGTTTTCATCTATGTTTGGAAACAACTTGTAGTCTTTATTTTTGTTTTTTTAATTGTCAGTATACATTGTATATTATAAAATGCTCCTTGGCAGAGTAAAATAACTACCAGGAAGAATCAAAGGGTGTTATGAAAATGTTTCCTTCAAAAGTCTCCCACACAGAAAGTTTTATTCTTCTTCACCAGGTGTCTCTGCTGATTCCTTCTTTCACTCATTTACACTGGCAAGCTCTGCTTTCAATCTACAGGTTGCTACCCCAGGGGTAAGTAAGAGCTATTAATGGTGACTGTGGAGTGGGTCACAATGGTTGAAACTGTTGTGTTAAGGCATATATAGAATAAGTGGAGGGCTGTGTATTTTAATGAGTGTATGCCTTTCCTGAAGGAGATAATTGTGTGTTTGTAGGGGACTTCAGCTCTGGAAAAGTTGAGCCGGAGGCCATGCAAGTTCAAACCCTGCCTCCCTCCATTTTACCAGCCTTTCTTTGGAAGAAGGGGAGAAAGGATTTTTTGAGAACCATGCATAAAGGCTTTCCAGTGGGAGAAGAAACAGTCCTCTTCCTTGTCAGAACTGAGAGGGCCTTAAAATGGACCTCAAGACAGTCCACTCTCTTCTGCTGTTGCATGCACACTCATCACCCACTGCTTTTTGTTGGGTAGCAGGAAGTCATGTTCAGTCTCCCCCTGTTATTCTGGGGAATCCTCTTCTATCGTGTTCTGTTGTCTCTCCATGAGGCATGCAGATTCTTACTTTAGAAAACAATACAGATATAATGGGACGAATCTAGAATTGTGCATGTACAACTGAGCTGATAGGAGTTCTTTGCCCTTCCATCCCCCTGAAAATGCTACAGTGAAGGTTGGGGATGACTAGAATAAGTTGTGGTGTGAAGGAGGGGAAGAGGGGATGCTCTGAAAATTGATTGAGCAGAGTCCTTCCATCAGCAGAATGATTCTAGATTTCTTGCTTTGAATAGAAACATTAAAAAAATTAAAAATCAAAAAGAAAACTAATTTTATACATATAATTTGTGTTTGGGGTAAACACAAATAAGCTTAAGCTGTGGTACTGTTCTGCATAATTATGTCTCAAAGTTTAAATAATAATAATAATTGCATGCCATCAAGTCAGTTCTGACTTATGGCAATCCTTTTTTCAGGGCTTTCTAGGTATGAAAAGCCTGGCCTCTTCTCTTCTACAACACAAAAATGTTGTTGTTATATTATAGCTTACAGTAATAGCCTCTGTCATAAAATCTTGACTATATAGAAAATTTTGCATTTAACTTGACTGTTACACTCAAAAGTGTTATTTGACATTTGTTTTCATTGAGTCTTAAACTATGATTCTTTAAGGGAAAGTCAATTGATTTCACTGGGATTACTGAGGCAAACATGCGTTGGATCCAGGACTTCCGTATGAAGTCCTATGCAAATCCTGCCAAGCTAGAATCAACTGATGGTAAGATAATTTTTTTCCTTGCAACTTAATATGTGTATGTTATCTGTAAGAGAGAGAAAGATGCCAGTGTTTTAGCTTACAAAACAATGAGTACAATCTCTCACCCCATGTAATCCTACATTGCCTTTAGTTTCCCCACATTGTGGAATGGCAGCTATCTACATTTACAGATTGTGCTGCTGTGGATTACAAAGTCTAACATTTGGTGGTGTTGACCGGGCATAATGGGGGAGGAGAGCACTGACCTTCTGATATCAGTCCCAGGATTGTGTTTCTAAAGCTTTCTTGTATCTTGTCAAGTCCTGGAGGTTGTAATTAGCTTTGGTAATGGGATATGGCTTCACTCCATCCCTTGTTCCAAATGTGGCAGTGCTCTTTATGGGTAAAAGAACAAGGGAAGGCTAAAGAACAGTTTTCACATCCTCCACACTTCCCTTACAAGAGTCAGATTGTTAGGAAGTTAAAGTGAGAGTGAAGGAACACAGGGGGATTAACAAATTTTGCTGAAAGCACTGGGACTCTACATTTCAACATAAGTAGAATGGACAATTGTCAAAACCCATTATTAAATGAGATAGGATTAAATCCATGCACATCAGTGCACTATCACTGAAAACTAGGGGAGCAAATGGCAGGAAATACCTTAGGAGAAAGTCATCTCTGTACATCTTCTGAACCTTTGGCGTCTTTACCTAGTTTTGAAATGAATAGAACTTAAACGTATCATAACAAAAAATTGTGCTTTGCTTGTCCTTTCTGTATAGGTGCCAGATACCATGCTCTCTTGATTCCTGACTGCCCTGGTGCTGTGACAGATCTGGCAAACAGTGGTTATTTGGCTAGAATACTACAGCATTTCAGCTCTGAGAATAGTAGGTAAACTTTCTTGGGGCTTTTGCTCCATACATTTTCTACATTCTAAAATTGGAAGCATGCAAAAAAAGTGCTATAAGTGAGACATGTCTCTATTTCCAGCCAGAGTGAAAGTCCAAGAATGCCTAAGAACTACAGTATTGATAATATGGCTAGCAAACTCTTGTTCAGTTAATATGTGATTTCATGCAGACAATGTATGATGTATAATTGTTTGGATTCCAATATACACTGCTTCTGCTGGAAATACCACCTCTATAGTTCCTGTGACATTTTCTTACTCAGCTCCTTTCCCCCAGGTAACCAATGCTGACAATGAGGTGTCAGTAATTCTGAGTTAAGCTTATTAGTATTCCTTATTAATGCTTGAATGCCTTACATAAATTTCAGGCATCTTTGCAGTAAGTTAGAATAATATTATGTAGAATAACTACAAGTCTTGAAGGAAAATCCACTGTAATTTTTCTAGGTATTACACACACAGGGATTTTTACATTGCATTTTTACATTATATTACAGTGTCATTTCTCTTTGTAGAGCCTATTTGTGCTATTGGACATGGAGTTGCTGCCTTGTGTTGTGCGACAAATGAGGATAAATCCTGGGTATTCCAAGAATACAGCCTAACAGGGGTAAGTAGATGTAATATGTTTAAGCAGTGGCTTTTTCATGCGTAGCGTTATAAAGAAAGATAATTTATTATGCAGAGACCTCTGTGATAGTAGCTTGCACCAATATTTTATGAATTGTTGCATTTCCTAGATTATAGTCATAGATCTGCCTCAAGCTTCTTCTCCACTCAGTTTTTGTGAGATTTGGCACATATGTGGCATTAAATTCAAGGTGACAAATGCCAAGTGACAGATGTGTCTTTATTACCTTTTTTTTAAGTTCCTGCTTTATTAGCCACAAGGGTGACAAAGTTGTTTTGAGAAATAATCCCAATAAAATTGTGATAGTCATTATGAGCAAACTAAAATGAAAGGGAGCCGTATGGTCATTACAAAATACAAATAGAAGAACAGGCAACTCTTTTAGACCCTTAAAAAAATCATC
The DNA here is from genome assembly GCA_037013535.1 of Intellagama lesueurii. NCBI lineage: Eukaryota > Metazoa > Chordata > Lepidosauria > Squamata > Agamidae > Intellagama > Intellagama lesueurii. The sequence goes on from JBAJHW010000001.1 coordinate 103,767,048, forward strand.
ATACGGTTTGCTAGCTTTTGTGGAGCAGGACCTTCATCAGATGTGAAGAATTTAAAGCCCAAAATTTCATGGCAAGATGGATTTTGCTAGGAAAGTTAGATGTAAACTATAACCATTGTGCAGTTTCAATTGGCAATTGTTGGGGAACCCATTGAAATTGAAATGAAAATTTTACTTGTTGGTACTGTTTTATTGTCAAGTCTCAGAAGAATTAAGGATCTTTGAAGGGGATGGGGTCACTTTAGAATTGCATATTCTTATGGTTTTTCCTATGTTTGCTGGTATCTTTTAACAGTTAAGGTATAATTCATCATTTATGAAGCCATCCTGACTATGTATTCCTGGTTAGGAATTGTCATTTTCATCAGAGCAAGGTCCACCTAGTCCTCTGTTCTTTATTAAATAATCCAAATAACCCACAGGGATGAGATGGTCCACCATGTGTAATAATCTTCCTATAGAGATTTAGCAATATTCCATTGCAAAACTAGTTACATGTTTTTCTCTTATCTCTTCCAGCCTTCTGTATATGAACTGATAAGGTTACCTAGTTTTGCTAGTTTACCCATCATTGTTGAGGACTTTGCAAAAGATTCAGGAGCGTCTTTCAGTGGTATGTTCTTTTGACACACATTGTTGCTATTGATTTTTTAAATCCACATTTAGTAAAATAAATGCATGAGCAGAACCACAAAGACATGTATGGGCTGTAGTATTTTAAAATAAACCATAACACATTGTAAGACATTGTGGGGCCCAAAAAGTATTGTAAGATAAATTTCCTTAATCTTTGGTGTTTAAAATGCTGCACAGGGATAAAAGGTAGTTTTGTAGATCCTGTGGAACTGTCTGCCAAAACCATGGATCCATCACATGAGAGATTTACACAAAAGCTATGTTGTAGTGTAGGCACAGCCTCTGATAATGAGGAACCTCTAATTTAAAAAAAACACACCAAAAAACAGAAATTACTGAATGTCAAGGTTTACATAATACAATATAGGGTTCTGTGTGCCTTTTTGATTTCATTCACCAACCCATTAATGACCATTTTATTCACCTAAGGAATTGGAGGGGACATAATTTGTTTAAACCAAATCAAATGATAGGTTACCTAAACAGAAACCTAATTGCAAATTGCAAAACATTCTACTTGACACCACCACCCATTATGAGGCCTGTTAACAGTAAAGATTACCAGTGTGTTTTAATACGGTCTTAGATCCACCTGTCAAGTCTGTGGCAAAACATGCAGCACTGTGGAAGCCGTATTAGTCCAGCTTTCCACAGTGCTGTCTCTCTCAAACTAATGGAATAAACACTGGCTGACTTTTCCTGAATACTTTTCCTGAGTAGGCCATCAATCTAATCATGTTACCTCTGGCTGTTCTAGAAGTAATCTGTGGTATTCAGAATCGAATGAAGATGAACTGCTGTGGTTCTTGCATTATTAGTGGGTTTTTGTGTTATGAGGCAAATATGAACACACATTCATTGTGGAATTTGTGATAAACTAATTTCACACACACACAGCAATGAATTAGGTCATACAAAAGATTAGTTATTAGACTATGAGTTAGTGTTCAAAATTTTGTATCTTGATGCACAAAATATTGCCCAGGAAGACCTATTAACATTGAATATAAAGCCCTTCTTTGTGCTTGGACAGGCTGTGCTCTGGTTCAGATTATGTAACAGTAAACCTTGGTTTACTTTAGAATCTTAGTTTAAATGACAGCAGAAGATCTATGACAAATCTTAGGTCCAACACACTCTCTCCTTCTAAGCCTATAAGAGACTATTAAATATAAGTAGAAATTACTAACTCTGTTCCTCTTGCTCCTGAAAGGAAATGTTAGCATGTGAACTCACTCAGCTGGGATAATCTAAAGTAGAGAAGAGAGTCCCCCCACCCCAGATTTACTGGATTGTTTCTGACTTATCTCACTATTGGTTATAGATAGGGATAATGAGAGTTGCAGTCCAAAAGCATCTAGAAGGCCAGTGGTCTACCCTGATCCAGGTCTGAGTCGTCACATCTGTTATTAATGCATTAGTCAGTGTAATACTTAATGGGTTTTATAAGTTGTCAAGAATAATAAAAAATACTTTGAAAATAGTTAGGCAAAGCATGTAAAAATTTTTGGAGAGAGTTAAAGTCTTAAATCACTGAAAAGGAATAGCAACAAAAATGGTGTGTAGTTTCTTGTAGGTATTAAGCATGACAGGGAGGATCCTACCATGTAATCAAGTTAAGACATGCATATGTATTTTTCTTCTAATACAGCCAGTAAAGCAGATGCAATACATGTGGTGCTGGACAGACACCTTGTTACGGGACAGAATGAAAATTCTACACTTGCAGCTGTACAGAATCTTATTTTTCTCTGCAATGGCAGGTCAGAAAATATGGGGGAAATTGCCAATAAAATGGGTAATAATGAATCTTGGATTTGATATTTATGCAGGCATGTTCCTTCAGTTTCTTAGGTATTTAGTAAAACCACCCCAAATGATTGTCAGTGCTTGTTGCAGTTATATTTTATGAAAAAATTAAATACTAAGGTCAGAATCCTGTTTGGATTTTTTTTGTCCATAAGTTGCAGCAGGCAGTTGAAGCTATTCAACCTGGTGGTTTGGATGTCTGATTGTGTAACTGACACCTCATTAATTAGTTTCAGTTGGCCTCTGCAGTTTCCATATTTGCACTCATGCATGTGTAAAAAAAAACCAGCAGAATCAGGATATGAGAGTTATAAGCGAAAATTTAAGTGTGTCAATTTATACCAGCACTGTTCCCTTTAAAGTGTGGTTTTAAAGGTTGAGGTAGCTTAGAATATACTGTTGTTTAGCTGCTTGTAGGGGCTTCTTCAGCTGGCTGGATAGCTCAGTGGTTTCAGTATCTGCCTGTGAAACTGGATGTTGGGGGTTTGATTCCCCACTGTGCCTCCTGGGAGAAGAGCCAGCCTGTGTATTCATGGGCAAGCTGCACAATCCCAAAGTGCCCACAAAAGAGAATAGTAAACCGCTTCTGTGTATTCTTTACTCAGAAAGCCTTGGGAAGGATTAACATAAGTCGGAATTGACTTGATGGCATACAGTTATATTACTATTAGGAGTTTCTTCAGCAGGTTACTGTATCTATTAATAAGGAAAAAATACATATATTGATGTAAGCTCCTGGTTAAAGTGACCTATTTCACATCATGTTTCACTCAGCAGAAAATGAAGTCTTATAAATGGGATGAATACTGAAAACTTCTTCAGCTTGGGTGACACCTGAATGTTCGTGTGTGAACCTGTGAATATCCTGTCAACCTGTGGAAGAGAAAACCAGGATTCTTTAGAGATGGGATTCTAAGTCTTGTGAAGAGCATTGTGATCTGTTGAAACTTGAAACAATATAACCTTAATGTTTTCCCATAGTTTAAAAATCTACTTTAAACTCCCTTTTCTAGATCCTAAAGTCTGATTAAGTCAAGACAGGAAACAATGATTATGTCAGCAAGCCTGCTCAGGCCTGAATTTTACTTTAATACCCCACTATCCCTCAATAGAAAGTGAAAGCATAAGCTTTCAAATCAATCACAAGTTCCTCTAAAATCCAAACTTGTTTAAACTAGGGTTGTGCAGATCTAAAGCTTGCACAATCTGTACTGAGTCTACTTGGAATACCATCATCCACCAGCTAAAGCCCAGTGCAAGAACTACATGCTTAGAATTAAGTAAATCAGAGCACAAACAAAACACAGCTGAGTCCTACTGCAGTACATAAAGGAACACTCACAATCACCCTGTGTTTTTTTGTCACTATAATTTAGAGTAAAAAGAGATTATGTGGCTGTAGTGTTAATATAAGTAGGAGTGAGACATACTTGTAGATCTATTACCCATGACCCAAAATGATCTTCTACTCATCCTTGGTATAAACCACGGTTAACTAGTTTAATTGAACCTAAACTAGGCCTTTCAACTTCATATTTATGACAGTCAATTATACATGCAGTAATCTAACATATCAACAAAACAAGCCTACGAAATCATTTGATTCCGTGCTATTTTCATATTGTTTAACTGAATTTCAAACTTTGTAATTAGTGCAGAACTGAATTTACTTGAAGTCTACGTAAGCTTCAGTCCAATGAAGTGTAAAATTACTGAGAAATCATGCAAACTGATTTTCTTTTAAAGGAAACCAAACAGTTGAAAACTTAATTGTATGGTTGTTGGCTGGGTTAATGGTTTAAATCTGTTGTTTAAAAGATATCTAATCTATTGCATGTGACTGGTCATTGTTCCATTGTAATTAGTCTGTTTCTAAGAATTGTAGCAGCTGTTGGACCAATTTTACTTCATCTTTTATCAAACAAACCTTGTGTATCCTTTTCCCCAGAGATGAACAAAGTGAATGCACTACATTATGCATACTTTTGCTATGTAATTATTTGATTTGCTTTTAGAAAATATTTGGCAAGATAAAGGTTTCTTACTGATACATTAACTGTATTCAAGATTAATAATGGTGGAAATTGAGACACTTCCTTGTATAGTTGTACTGTTTTTCTTCGACAAATGCATAAAATGGAGGTAGATTAACAATCTTATTTGAATGATTTTTTGGGGGGCAAATAATAGGTTGGAGAGAAAAAGGACCTCACAGGGTAGTCCTACTGAACTGCTAAAGCTATATGAACAGCGGCTGGAATCCTGTTGTATTTTTCAATGGAATCTACTCCCATAAGACTAATAAGTAGCTAGGGGGATGTCACAAGCAGAGGGGAGGCGTGGTTAAATGATAAATATGGATGTAACACCTTTGGTGTGCTAGAAGCAGGATCAAATAACAGTCTCTTTGATGAAACAGATTGTAATGAATCTGTTAAAAAAATTTGATGACTGTCTCAATGCAATGTCAAACCTATTTCACTACAAGTATGTTACAGCAAAATATAAGGGATTGAGCCGTTTAATTTCCAAAATTCTTCATGGCAGTTAAGTACAAATAACAAAACAGTGTTATACAGGATATTTATTACTAATATTTTAAACAAAAACACTTCCACAACAATTGGTCCTTTAATTATTGGCAATTTACAATCTTGGTGGAAAAGAATTATTTAATTCCTAACCACTGGATTCCCATAATAGTATCAACGTTAATATTTTAAAATGCCACAAACTGAGAATCTCTTCTCTCTTTGCAGATTCATATAAAAAGCCTAGAATACAGAAAAAAATTTTCTTATGCAGCATGTAGGCATTTTTACATCAATATGTTATCCAAGAAGCTTGGTGTGCCTAATTTCCATTTGCAGCACTGAACATGCGATCCTAAAAGAAGGGGAGAAAATACAGACCTTTACTACTTTTGTTAATAGCTCTAGAACAGTAACTTTGTAGTCAACTCCAGAATAGAGTTCAATATTTGTCAGTTGTAAAAGTAATTACTATTATTTGTTTCAAATTAAGCACCTTGTAAGAGCAAATAAAGACTCAAATATACTGTTTCAATAAACTTAGTGTTGAAGGTTCCTTGAGTTCTAATACTCCACAGAACAGTATTTCAAATGTATATCCCAGTTTTGAGTTCACAGAAATCTAGCAGCCTAAACATGGTGCAAAGTTTTCAGTTATTTGAAAAATAACCAGTTTCTAGATGTAGCACTGCTGCAATTTAAAAACTTCATGAAATGTAACTATTGAAAGGTTTTTAAGATCTAGGAAAACATTTCCAATAATCTGAACCACACAGACTACTTACAGCTTTTCCCTACACGTGTGCTAAAACTGACATACTTAAACCTTCAACCTTCCTTAAAAAGTGCTCACCGATTACTTGCATATGGTGTCTGCTGTCAAATTATTTATCTATCTATATTAAGCACTGGTATACAAGAATAAATACAACAAAAGCAAGTAAGCCTATTGTAATATGACCTAATGTGCCAAGAAAAGCAGCATCACATGCTAATATACACTATAAGGGACCAGAGACACATTACTACCAAAATGAAAAACTTTTTTTTTACCTTTATCATCTGCTCCAGCTTAACAGCATCAGCAGCAAACTTTCTGATTCCATCAGACAATTTCTCCACAGCCATTTGGTCTTCATTGTGGAGCCAGCGGAATGACTTCTCATCCAGATGAATTTTCTCCAAGTTGGATGTCTGAGCTGAATTGAAGAAAGCATAAAATTAGTTACTCCATTTCAGAAGTATAGCAGGTGATTTGTATAAAATGGCTCTTAAAGAATATCCAGGCCTCAGTTGTTCCCATCATAATTAACTAATGGTTATACAGCATGTTTTTTCTCTACCTTTAGAAGGTGCCTGCAAAAAAAAAAAAAATTTATTCCCATCACCCTGCAGAAACCAACCAACTATCCAGAGTTAAAAACAAAAGTGAGCTTCATTTGGTTGTTTCTGCCATGCTTCTTGCCCCCCGAAAGAAGGTACTACATATGATTCAGCACTTTACATACAGAAGTAAACATGCTATTCTAGCCTTTCTTTAAGGAACATGTGGCCTCCCAGATGCTGAACAATAATTCCCATCACATCTCACTATCTAGGTACCTCTGGATGGGAGCTGTAGTCTAAAAATACCTAAAAGATCAGGTCCACAACTTTCCTGGCCCTGTTTTGGGGCATTCACTGTTCAAGATGAGTTGACACCAGTGCATGGGAGAATTTTCTTAACACTTGCAATAGTTTTATTCAGATATTATCTATACAAGTATAACCAGTATAAATAACACTCTAGCTCCAACTCTCCATCACTACTCTACACATGGAGGTTGATGAGTCTCAAGGAGGAGAGCCTCACTATCCATGAAGTTTCTCCGCACAATCAGGACTTCAGGGTCCCAAATCACACAGAAAGTGTGATCTGTAGATAGCAGAGCTCTCTCCATTCAAATTCATTGTCCCCATAACCACATGTAGGAAATGGGCTAGAACAGAAAGAGCTGCTAGAGTTTACCTCTTTACATGGGATGAAATACAGTAATAGAAAATGCCTGAAAAGACCTAGTGTCACAACCATCTATATAGTGAAGACTTATTTATACCTTATCTTTTCCAGTGACCCACTGTACAACTAAATAAAAAAATCAACTGTTACAAGCTAGGGATCATTGAAAAAATTAAAAGAAGATTGTAAATTACAGATTAAGCTATCCTAACCCACCTCAATTCTGTAATCTTCTTTCATCTGAAATCTTTCCTCAGCATGCAGTATTTAACTATAAGTCCCTTGCTGTCAAATTCAACCAAGTCAAGAATGCTGCACAGACCACTGTGTTAGTAAGAGGGCAAACCAATTAAAGTACTGTTCAAATACCAATTCAAATTAAGCACAATAATGCAGTCATGAACCACTGTCAGCCTGTTACCCTACTGAATTATTTTTAGTAGAATAATGTCCAAGTCTATCATTCCCATATGGTACACAAAAACAAAATAAAGCTTACCATCTTTGACATTGAGGACTGGTGTTAACTTGCTGTTATCTTTACTGAGCTCTCCCAGAAGCTTGGGTGAAATGGTCAGATAGTCACAGCCAGTGAGTGCTTTGATTTCTCCAGTATTTCGAAATGAAGCTCCCATCACAATAGTTTTGTACCCAAACTTTTTGTAGTAGTGGTAGATTTTAGTTACACTTTTCACACCTATGTAAATGAATATGGGTAATTGGGGAGAAAAACAGTGTTAACCAAAACTATTCAACTCTGGTTTGAGAACTTTATTTCACATAACTAAACTTTTCTGCTTGGTTTTGTTAAAATGTAATTTTTGAGCCACAAATATTCAGTTACCTGGGTCCTCTGATGGCTCATAGGCTTTTTTGTCTGTATTTGCGACATGCCAATCCAGAATACGGCCAACAAAAGGAGAAATAAGTGTGACACCTGCCTCTGCACAAGCAACAGCTTGAGCAAAGGAAAACAGCAAAGTCATGTTGCAATGGATCCCATGTTGCTCTTCGAGAATCCTGTAAAAAGAGAAATTCATCTGAGGTGGCATACTTTCTCCACTAAAATGTACTTAAAACACATGATTGGATACAGACCTCTACATTACTAGGTTTTAAAATATATGTTTTCCCCCCCAATATCTACTCCAGTTAAAATTCCAATTCTGGAAAAAACACTGAGTATGGCTAGTATCAGAAATCAAGCTATAAGGTTTCCAAACTACATACAAGTAGAGAACGACTGATGGCAATCTTTTTTTAGGATTTTCTAGAAGATGTGGTTTTACAGTGCCTTCTCTGGGAGGCATTCTGGGACTACGCAGCTTGCCCAAAGCTACACAGGCTCTCTGTTCTCCCAGGAAGCACAGAGGGATTCCAACTTCCAACTGCTGTCTCTGCAGTCAGGTACCCAATCCACTGACCTACCCAGACTATTTTGATATTAATCAACCATTATCAATGGTGCATTTTATAATTGTGTTCCATCAGTGCACTAGATACAAACTTACTTGCCAGCCTGAATTCCTTCCCATGTTGATGACAACTTGATAAGAATGCGATCTTTACTAATTCCTGCTTCCTTATAAAGATCTATGAAGTGTCTGGCCCTCTTAACCATGCCTTCTGTGTCGAAAGACAACCTTTGAAATGAAGAAAAGTTTTAAAAGATTAGGTTTTTATCTTAAGTTTACACTACCCTGTTTCCCCGAAAATAAGACCTAACCTGAAAATAAGCCCTAGTATGATTTTTCAGGATGCTCGTAATATAAGCCCTACCCCCAAAAGAAGCCCCAGTTAAGTGATGAAACCCCGTCCTCCACCATTGTGCAGCAACCAGAAGATGATGACATGACTGTATTTGAATAAATGTAGATTGTTTTACATGAAAAAAATAAAACATCCCCTGAAAATAAGCCCTAATGCAGTTTTTGGAGCAAAAATTAATATAAGACCCTGTCTTATTTTCCGGGAAACATGGTACTTATGTTAGCACTACTCTTTATGAAAAAGGAGCTGTAATGAAGATAATCCACATGCAATTGCTAGTTAGAAAGACACTGCTGCGTGATTGTGCCTTGGCAGATTTTTATTTTTGGCATTTACTCTGCCCAATTAAACAAAACTTTACAACAAAAGATCTTAGCAAAACTGTTCCTGTTGTGTTAGCAATCCAGGGAACCCAAGAGCTACTTCACTATATTTTACCAACAGAAATGCATACACTTGTCCCATGCCTATGTACGTTGGCATTTAAGGCATGCACATATTTGTCTTGCTGTTCTATAGGCATTGGGACCTAATCAGTAATTACAGCTTCCCAACAAGTATATTAATGGTAACATAATGTGCACATAACTTTTTTTCTATATTGGCTCTATTATTTAAAAATTACATCTTGTCTTTCCTTCAAATAACTGAAAGCAAATATAATATACAACATACAATTTTTAAAAAATCAAAGTCAATTACAATAGCATAAGAATAGTCAAATAAAACACTGGCTATAATCCTCTTCCCTAGGTATCCCAGCATAACACAAATGGTGCAACATTTGGAGGCAAACTGCCTCAAATTATGAAATCACCATAGACAGTAACTGTTGTATACTGTGTTGAATGACTCAGCATGCAATGGATAATGTCTACAGCAGCTTCTTCACCTGGAGCAAATTTCCTCTAATAGTTATGCCATTCACCTAGCTAAACAAGATGATTGGGGCTATTAATGGCATTGCAGCAGCAACAGCTGTTGCCACCACTACCAGGACAACCTCTGGCACCAACACAGTAAATGGCTTAAGACAAGGCTTCTGAGTGTCTTATTCAAAGGTCTTTCTAAAAGGCAAGCTTTTCACCATACAGCAAAAAGCCATGAAAAGAGAGAATGAGAGGGGAACCACTGGAGGTGGTTCTGGAATTAAGATGCAATTATTGAGACCTTGCACAGGTCTAAAGAACCGTTGCTAGAAAAAAAGAGGCCTTCAGTGATGACTAGCAATTGAATATACTTAAAAAGTAGGATCTGTATATCCATGAGGGATCGGGTCCAAGCCCCCCGCATGGATACTAAAAACCTTGGATAACAGCAAATCCTATAATCTGTTGGACCCAGGGCTCTCTCTGTATCTGTAAGGACAATAACCAAGGGTGGGTGGTGATGATATTGCTTGGGAGGTAGAGGGAATCGCCTCAAGCTGGTGAGAGACTAGGCGAAATGGTGGCCAATTACCTAAAGTAGTATCTGGTTCCCTCTAGTGGCCAGTTCTGTTAATTGCAATGTGTAAACATGTATTTCTGTTGTTTTTATTTAATATTTTTAGTATTTCCAGACTGCAGATAAGTGAAACCACGGATACAGATCCCAAGGATATGGGGGTTCTAACTGCATAGAACAGGGGTCTCCAAACTACAGCCCGCAGACCACATCTGGCCCGCTTTGCCTTTTTATCCGGCCTGGTCCAGACTCTAGGACCTTTCTCACCCCACCCCGCCTTCCCTAACAGCGCCTGGCAACAACTCTCCCTTCTCCAACCAGCCGCTTCCTTCCCAAGCGCGCGGCGGTGGCGGGGGATGATGGGCAGGCGAGGCTCCACCAGGGGCACCAGTAACAGCTTTGCTCGCCTCTTTGTTCTGGCTTCTGAAGGCTCGTGGCTTGCTGGCGGCTGCCTCTGGAGCTCCAGCCAGCTCCGAGCTGAGCTGAACCAAGGTGTTGCGTGAGTGGGTGAGAGCTGAGGTGATGGAACCCATGGTGGCGGGCAGGGCTTCTGACCGCCTGAGGACTTCACCCTGGGGCCAGGTGAGGAGAGTCGTCCGCCCTCACTGCTTGGCCCTGCCTTCCAGTGGCCCACGCCCCTCCTACTCCGCTCTGGAAAAGTGACTTTCCAGGCTGCAAATGAGAATGGTTTGGGCGCCAAAAACTCTCCCTCTCAATCTCTCTTTTCCACACGAGGGCATGCATGCGGATGAAAGCGTCAACCTGGAAATCCCACCAGAGGTGACGGAGGGAAAACAGGTGGCTCCTCAATGCCCAGAGCCTGCTCTTTCCAGCGATCTCTGCTGTCATGTTCACGGAGTCTTTCTGCTCTTAGGCTCATCACCAAGTTCATGTGACCAGGCTGCAAACTGCCTAGTAGCTGTTACTAGCAGCATCTGTAAACCTCCCATTCTTGGAAAAAATTGACTTTTTGACTCTAAGACAGTAGGCAGGCAGGCGTGTCAATTCCCTGTGGGCAGGAACAAAACACCCTCACACATCTTGATGTATCATTTATATCTTTCAGTAGCTGTGCTATCATTGCTGAACATTAAGGAGATTCTCATCTGAAGGCTGCTCGGAACAGTCTTCTCAACATTTCACAGCAAATCTGACGATTGTGTTCAGTCATAATTACTGTAATATGAGTTTGTTTCCTACCAGGTGGCAATAGTGGGCACCTGGAGGAATAGCAACTTCGTTGTTCAATTCTGTGTTTCCAGGCCACTTGATTTTCTCTTCCATGTTTTCTGTTCTCCACCAATAGAAGATTACACTCTGTGTTATGAGAGTATGCCAGAATACGGAACTGGGCTGGAACAGACAACTAGGCAGCCATAAAATGTTTTAAAACATTAAAAGAGAGCCTACCTGTTACTCTTTCCCTTGACTGAGATTGAAATGAAGGGATCAGGCTTTCATAAAAAGCACACAAACAAACAGGAAAATTGATGGAAGTTACTAGGTATAGGATGTGTGGATGACCTTGTCAAGAATGAAGTATGTCAAGTCCAACTATCGAGCAAGTTTATCTGATGAGCATATTCAGTCCATTCTAATAATTGGCTCCACAAGCCTGAAACCTCAGTTCGGCAATATTTTGAAATTAAACAAGCAGTTCCATCATTCCCATTAATACTGTAGTATACAAGTTTGTTGATCCAAATAAAACTTATTCATTCATTATAAAACTGTTTTTTTCTCCTCCCCCCCCATTTCCCCCCCTTTGGCCCTCGAAAACGTGTAAAATACATGATGTGGCCCTCATACGGAAAAGTTTGGAGACCCCTGGTAAAGGAGAATGCAGTCCTCCTAAAAACAGATTATCTGGATGATACATTAATTCTAAGACACACACCTTGCATCAACTTCCGTAGACACGCGACCAGGTATCCTCTTTAGTATTTCTGCCCCAAACAATACAAAAAGCTTGTCACAAGCATTTGTAACCTGATCATCTTCTGACCTGGAGACAGATAATCAAAAATTATATAAATAATGTGGAAAAATAATAAAGAAATGAGATCATATAGAAATTATCTAAAGAAATTAGAGATTAGTTACTATGTTGCAGAACATATTGGGAACACCTGGCATGAATTCTTTATAACATGTCTGAATCTTTATCTTAGTCTTTTTGTTAGTCATCATTTGGAGGCTGACACTATGACCTGATGTGCAATCAATGCAGCAGGAACCGAGGAAAATTAGCATTGATACCATAATCAGAAATCAGGCCAGTCAAATCTCAATATTAATTGGCTTACTCACCCGCCAAGTTTCCTCCCATGTGCTATAGCATCTTCCACCAGTTGCTTGTAGGACGGCATCTGGGCTGCAGCTAATATCAGGGAAGGATTGGTTGTAGCATCGAGAGGCTTATATTCCTCAATAGCTATAGAAGCAAAATAAGTCATAAAAATGAGTTAGCCACCTTGACAACAATTTTGACACCTATATAATGGAACAGTGCAACACGATTAACAGCTAATCCAACAAAACAATTCTCGTCAAGTACCATTAAGCAGATGTTTTTCTTGAACCAGGCATGAAAATGAAAAAATAGTAACAGTTGCCTCATTTAGTTGTCAAATTATTGTGCAGAGTGAGACAGAAAGCTACACTAACATGAAAAGCACAGTAGCCTAGTTTTCACTTAGGCAGCAAACTTGCTGCAACATTTTCTAACTATAAAAGTCCTCATGACCAAATGCTCCTCCAGACACAACACTAGATATCAAAGAGGAATCAAGGGTGGAACTCTTCTTCCTAATATCTAGGAATTTTGATATGCTAGTTCATTATTATAGGGGTTTTTACTCCACCCTTTAAATAAATTTCTAGGGCAGCTTTAAAAACACACACACACGAAGATCTGCACACAATTAAAGAATACAAACCATATACTAGAAGTAGAAAGTTTAGAGAAAGCAGCACAAGAAGAGGAGAAGAAACAGATTAGACAAAAAGCCTGGGAAAATTGTGTATGTGTGTGTAGAGTCTTAACCAGGAACTAAGGCAACATCAAAATCAGTGCCGCCTTAGCCTCCCTGTCAAGAGCACTGCCCAATGATGCTCTACTGATGAAAAGATCCATTCAGTCATGTCAGGCCCATTGGAGTCTGAAGCGGGACATCCTAGATACACATTTACCATCTCATTGTAGGTCAAAGTGCAACAACATTTATTTACTTTATTTATTTATTTAAAATATTTTACCCCACCTTTTCCCTTAACAATGATCCAAGCGGCTTACATCAATAAAAGGCAATACTGAAAGCTAAAAACAGTAAGTACCGTGGTTTCCTCAAAAATAAGACAGGGTCTTATATTAATTTTTGCTCCAAAAAATGCATTAGGCTTATTTTCAGGGGATGTTTTATTTTACAGTCATGTTATCATCTTCTGGTTTGCACAATGCGGCACAATGGTGGAGGGCGGGGTTTCACTTAACTAGGGCTTATTTTTGGGGTAGGGCTTATATTACGAGCATCCTGAAAAACCATACTAGGGCTTATTTTCAGGTTGGGTCTTATTTTCGGGGAAACAGGGTAGACAAATACTAAAAAGGATCAAACAAATGCTACACTAAAACAAAAGCAGCACCATAAATGCATTCAAAGCAATAAGGCACAACCATCTGTTTAAAAACCCCACCCAGGCAGCCAGTCACTGAGGGAAAAGGACAGCAAATATAGGGCCACAGCCTGGCCTCCTGTGGGAGGGAGTTCCAAAGTCTTGGAGGAATGACAGAGAAGGTTCTCTCCCACCAAATGCACTGTGATGGTGATGGGACTGAGAGAAAGGCCTCTCCTGATGATCTTAACAGCCAGGCAGGCTCATAAAGGGAGTCACAGTCCTTAAGATAGATTGGATCCAAGTTGTTTAGGGCTTTATAGGTTAGGACCAGCACTTTGAATTCTGCCCAGAAATGGATCAGCAGCCAGTGTAGCTGCTGTAACAAGGGGGTTATGTGATCCCTGTGACCAGCTCCAGTTAGCAATCTAGCAACATTGATGATGAGCTGAACAACACAAGAATTGAATAAAGCAAAGTGTGCTGCTTATATACCACCCCATAGCGCTTAAAGCACTCTCTGGGCGGTTTACAAGTTAATTCTGCAGGCTACACATTACCTATATAAGGGTCGTAGGTTCAATGAAACGGGCAAATCAAACATGATAAAGATAATAAACATAAAACTCCAGTAAGCAGAGAAGATGAAGGACGACTGATCATTAAAGCCAACAGCATGAGGTAACAAATTTATAAGATGGTAGAACTGATTGAAATACTTCAGGTGCAGAAATCACATTTTTAAAAATGGCCCATAAAAAACTACTACAGAAAACAAGCACATTGATGAGAATTCATCTGTTTACCTCATTTTTTTAAATAAGAAACAGCATCAAATCCACAGTGCTACCATCTTATGCTTCTTCATGTGTAGAGACAAGATTAACCAAAATACTTAGCCATTTAAAAAAGGTGAGTTTAAAGAGATACAAAATACTAAGAAAAGTATGTTCAGCTATGCAAAGAACAAGAACATTTTTATGTTTATATAATTTATCAAATTGTGTTACGTGCCATCAGGTTGAACCAGCTTATAGAGGCCTTAATTGGGTTTTCAAGGTAAGTGAGTTACTTGAGGAATGGTTTTACAAATTCCACACACAAACTCCAATGAGTTTCCATGGCTGACTGGGCATTTGAACATAGATCTCCTGAGTTCCAGTTGTTCACTCTATCCACTACACCACACTTGGTATCCATTAGATTGTATGCTAACAATAACATATTATTTAACTTCCAATTGGAAGATAAAATTGTTAGACAATGTTTTTCTTGATTCATCGGTGTCCAGAGATGTCGTGCTCTATTAAAGAGACACTTGTTCAAATTTGAAGTATTTTCAGTGATTGCATTTCAATTAACATTTTCCTTCAAATGCAATAAACAGCCTTCAATCAATACTTTTTAAACTGTATATACAGTTCACTGAGAACCATTTGGTAATACCACTCTAAAACTGGATTCTGAACAATTCTTGGTTTAAGCAAGATGATGTGTGATTATTTTTAGTGGTCTATAGAAGTATTGCCTATTTTTGCATTTGGATTTAGTTTAAGCATGATTTCATTAGTAATCAATATTCAAAGAAAAAGCAAAATGTTTGAGGGTGAGTTCCTTTAAGTTTTTGGATATGAATATATCTAGGAATCAAATTTAATGAAGACCATCAGTTAAGCAGTCCGGTTATGCAAGCTGCTCAGTGTGTGAACATATTTATTAGGAATGAGGAAGTACTATTTGTTTCAACACCTCTTTCTCAATCTTAGTACTGTGTGCCACTTCCTCTTTGCATTTACACTCAAGTCCATCCAGAATTCAGTTCCACCACACAGAAGACAACGACAGCCTCAGGTTTTCATGCTGCTGAAGAGGCATCATGCACCCATGTTTCTAACTCCTCCAGTCTTCATGGATTGAAACCATATATGTGTGTGCCTAAAAGCAGGAAGTCCTATGAAAATGTTTGTACAGACAGGTGCTGCTGGGGTTTTCCTTTGTATTTTGGCATAGTGCTTCCTTCCCTCTCTTGGTGTTGAATTAATGTTTGATCAGAAGCTTTCAATATATGAGGCGAAACATACATTAGTTGTCATGCTAGCCAGATAAAGATCCAGAACAGCATATTACATGCTCATCTTCCTTGTACCCATATATTCCCACTATGCAGTGAGAAGCCATCCATGGGACTGAACAAATTTATTTTGGAAAAGGAAGGAAAAATTTGCAAGTTCTGTAAGAAATGTGTTCAAAGGGCCACCTTGCAATGTATCTACTCCTCTGTTCACATTAGTATATGTTGCATCATGCAATATATTAAAAGCAAACTTGCTATCCATACAGTGTAATGTAATGTCTAATGCAGAAAAAGAGAAAATGCTATTAGAATTCTTTTCATAATATCCAAAAATCATGAAGCCATTTTGAAAATTTAAGAATAACATAAACAGAAAAGATGAAACTGCAGCTGTGTGCAACTGAAAAACAAGATTAAAAAATAAAATGCTTTTGTACTAATTGTCATCTGCAAACTACTCTAGGAAGCATGTGTCAAATTACTTTGTAAAGCTGCACAAGTGGCTCCACAGAAATGCAGTATCTTCATGAGCATATGTGACATTCTCAACAATGCAGCAGCACGTATACTACTAACTTACAACATTCTTTACCACAGCATCATGTACTTCTTTTTGCAACCTCAGTACAGTAAGTGACAAGCCGTGAAAGAACTGCCATCTCTTCCCCAGACCACCATAAGTATTTAGAAAATGCTATAATGTGACAGACAGACAGACTGTGCCACAGTAAGGGCAGTCCTGTTAGCTCCTCTCAGCTACTTTTGACATTTTACATATCCCATCTTGGTTTTCAGCTAGCTGTTCAAATGTTCTAATAAACATTTGCTTCCCACTTTTCAGAGAAAGGGGGAGTAAACAAACAAACAAAGTGTAAATACATTCATATTGGCTTCATTTAAAACAGGTTTTATTTTAATTTTAATTTATTGTTGATTTAAAGCATTTGTTTATTGTCTTTCTGCTCAGCAGGGTTTCCAGAGAAATTTGCAACAGACTATAATTAGTAAAAGCAGATAAAAACATTTTTTTAAAAAACAGTAAAAACCTTCATAAGTAGATCTAGATATTCTCTTTAAAAGGCTTTTAAAAAATAAATAAATCCAAAGACTCTTCATAACAGTAGTTTTAGTTGTCCATTGGATTCTCAACAAAGATAAACAGAACCTCATAATTAGGGTGCTAACTACAGAGAAAGCCCTTCCTGATATACTGCATATCTTTATTAACAAATGTACACAGAGTTGTTTCATTTTAGTTGCATAACTTAAGTGTAAAACTCAACTCAAGAAAAGATCTCATCCCCCACTCTCCCCTTTTAACAAGGCACTACTGTATACTGTTTCCTTGCTTTCAGTATCTCAAACGCCGACACTGACCACTAAAAGGCAAGAGTGAAACTAACACACATGAACCCTGTTTAAAACATGTAGCCAGTTTACCTGAATCAACAGAAACCCAATCACGCACTCGGGAGCATTTTACTTGTAGGGCATCCCTAGCTTTGACTCTGCAAGTCGAGTTAGACACGCCAGTAAATACTGAACTCGTACAATTGTTTTTGTCTTGTTAAGATTCTTGGATTTTGCCTGAACTCGTACAATTTCTCTTGAACAAACCAGGCGGGCGGAGAGAAAAAAAGCCTCACCAGACCTCCCCGCAAGATGCCCTTGGGCGCAAAACCAGAGGACAAAGGCGAATCAACGGGGGGGGGGGGGGGCAAACCTGGTCTTCCTGAGGACCCTTAAAATAATAATAATAATAATAAAAAACCAAGGTGGGGAGCAGAAGAGGCCTGCCTGGCCTTTCCCTCCCGGCTCTTCGTAGAAACAGGGCGGCCAGATGAGCTGGCCCTCGAGTTACCGAACCGGCGGAACTCGGCGCGACCGCCGAGCCAAGAGGCGGAAGGCCGGCCTTCGCAGGGCTCTTTCCCCGTCGCGGCTTCTCCTTTCCTCCTTCACGAGAACCGCAGCCGCAGGTCGCCCCGCCAGAAGCCGCCGCCGCTGCCGCCAGAGGCCCGGCCGGCAGCAAAGGAAAGGGAAGCCGGGCCCGGCAGAGAAAGCCTGGCCGGGCAAGAGGGAGGCCTCCTCACCGTGGAAGTCCCCCGTGTCGGCCACCACGGTGGTGTGTTGCTTGAGCTGCTCCAACGCCGACTCCATCTTCGGCCTCTTCACGGGGGAGACTGACATGGCTCTTCGGCAAAAGGGGGCGCGGCTGCGCCTCGCGAGACCCTCGTGAAGGGGGGGGGAGGAGGAGAAGAAAGGGGGGGATTGTTCAACGCCGCGCGCCCTTCTTCGGCTCGCGCCACTCAAGGGCCGTGACAGGCTCCTGCCGAGGCGGACGTTGGTGGTGGTGGTGACGGCGCGGGGCGAATGGGAGGGGCGGAGTTCCGCCTCTCCTGATGTACTGCACTCGTTTCCCCATTCTCTTCGTCCCACCCCTTCACAAGCTCACGCCCATCCACGAAGGGGAAAAAAAAACACAAACAAACAAAAAGGGAGGGAGGGAGGAACGACGGTAGTGCCCCCAAGCACGTCGACGTGTGGGACAGCGCGCGCCCCGCCTTGCTTCCCCCTCCCTCGCCGGCGAAGGTACTGGCGCAACAAATGGGGCCCGCGTGAGGAGCAAGAAGTGGCCAATCAGAGGAGCGGGAGGGAAACGCGGAGGCGTCTGAGCGGCTCTTGTTCCGTCTCTCGTTGCGCTCTTTCACCCGGTTCGGCGTGGGGAAGTTCAGCGAGATAATCCGGATTATTGCTACCCTCGCCAGCAGCAACTCGTTCTTCATCTGGACAACTTGGTGTAAGGTTGTCCGCTTTACCTCACGCTATCCCTATGGCCTTAAAGCAGTTTAGCACAAAAACCGCCACCCATGTAAACTGCCTTTCAGTCTTCATCAGGCGGTGGCACAGAAGAAACACAGAAGTTACGATATAAAAAGTTATGAGTGATCGCCCAACCTTATTGTTGCAAAAATAAACAGTTCGAACGCCTTGGTAGGCCAATTTCCAGTTGCCTACAAGGCGGGAAAAAAAAGAATACCCACTAGGAAAGGACGTTTTAATTATTTGTTCTACAGAAAAAAGCAGTAGGTTAATACACGAACAATGTGTCTTCAGAGTGTACAGATGTGCGCTAGCATTTATATACCCTCCTAGTTACCTATCACCGACCTTATCTACATTCCTCATTTGGCTAGTATAGCTGACCTCTACTATATCTGACGTCTACCCTCTTTGCAACATGTTTAGGCTTCTCTCTTGCTGTCTCATCTATAATCGGTCCCATTTCAACCTATTCTTGTTTTCCTTAATTCTTGTAGTAACACATTTCTTGTGTGAGTAAATGGCAGTTCTTTTGAAAACACTGGAGCAGAATTAAAAGATCGGTTTGGCTCTTTGTTTTGGATGTCTGTGACTATTCACATATTTAAATCTATAGCAAATAAACAGTAGACACCAGAAGCTGAGACACCAGGGAGAAATAGTCGTGTTGTTTTGGTGGAAGGTGCCCTAAACCACATACAGTTAATATTTCACGTAAGTCCTGAATCTATATTTATTTACTTATTGTGTGTAGATATATGGCACTGTCTACCAGAAGTAACGTTTTATTTTTTATTGTACTTGTATATTGGATAACTTAACAAGGTACCCAGTATACAGTACAATCAAAAATAAAATGTTACTTCTGGTAGACAGTGCCATATATCTACATACAATAAGTAAATAAATATAGATCCAACACTTACGTGAAATATTAAGTGTATGTGGTTTAGGGCACCTTCCACCAACTTAAACTGGTGTACTACCTGCAAGCCCTTCTATTGCAATCCATTTCTTGGTGACGCACAGAGCTGGTTCACACTAGTTACCGTACTTTGTGTTTCATGACAAAGCAAGATTAACACACCTTGTCCTAATCCACAAACTCCCTGCATTTAGAATAATCTTGTTGTGTTTTAGCTTCTTTGGATTGTGCTTCACTATATGTGTGTTGTTGTGTGCTGCCAAGTTGCTTCCATTTTCTGGTAACTTTATGAATTAGTGACTTCCAAAAGGGCCTGTCATTAACAGTGCTGTTCAGGTCTTACAAACTAATTATTGAGTTAATCCATCTCATGTTGAATTTTCTTTTCTGCCTGCCTTCCACCTTCCCCAACATTATCATGTTTTCCAGCATATCAGGCAAAAACAAAAACAAAAAAATAAAGAAGACAAAACTTGGTGGCACCTTAAAGACTAACTCCTGTATTTTAATGTGAGTTTTCCTGGACAAGTCCACTTCCTCAGACATAAGAATCTTTGAGTACCCAAAACATGATTACCTCAATTTAGTCATTTTCAGTTCTGGGGAGAGTTCAGGCTTGTTTTAAACTAGTACCCATTTATTTGACTTTCTGGCAGTGTATGGTATCTGTAAAGCTCTCCTGAAATATCACATTTCAAATGAATTTTTTTCCTGTGTACTTTCTTCACTGTCCAGACTTCATATCTGTACATAGCAATCAAGCACTATGTACAAACTGATCTTAATGTGCACCCCTAGGACCTAACCCAAAATTTTATTAAAGTATTGGCTCCCTCTTTGATCCCTGCAGGAAAAAGCCCTTGTGTGGAGATAAATATTGCTGGCTTTTTAGTTTCTCCACCCCAAATAATTAGCTACGTCATTTCTTGTTTTGCCTTTCTTCTCTACTTGCCTTACTTTTCATACCTTACCTGATGAAGAGATAGTTGTCTTGAATCCTTGCGCCTTTTTGCGCCTTTTTGTACCTATCAAGATATCACCTCAGTATGGGTTTTGGAATTTGTTTTGAATTGGAATAGTTGTCCCCAATTTTGTTCGTTTGCAACCACTAGATCGGATTCCAAAGTAAACCGGATGGACACATTCTGGTTAACACTACTGAGTTCTCAAAGGCAACAGCTTATGTCAGTTGATAATCACCTGATGCAGCTGAGTGTAGTGGCTAAAGATGGTCTGATGAAATAAGCTGTTGGTTACAAAAGTCCTTGCAAAAAAAAAAAAAATCAGCCTGCCTTGAACTGTATTTTATAACCCAAAAGTAAAAAATGCTTTATGACATGATTTCAGTTTCTTTTCTTTTTCTTCTATCCAGTAGTATCATTGGTATGATATGAATAATGCAGGGTTGGCTCCCATAGTCACGTTTTATGCATTGTTCTGTATCAGAATCACCCAAACAAATCCAATTTTTTTTTTGCTTGATTTTTACAATGCTTACATCAGCTCTTGTGTCATATAAAACTCATAAGGGTTGACAAACTATAGTAGGATGCTAAAAAGTAAGCTAGAACTTGGACTGTGAGCCTGCCGAGAGCAGATATCAAAGAGACGAAAGGAGCAGAGATCAAGCAGATTTCTTGCTCCATTTAAGCAAATAAACATAGCTGCGTGTTTTGTGAATCTCTTAGCACATTGTAGCCCAGCCATTTTCAATCTTTTTTGGCCATGGCCATAAACACAATATGAAAGAAATACAGGCTGAATCAGGATTGTAGAAGTCATATAACAAACCTTATAGAGTATGAAGAATTATTTCCAGTCTCTGACTCCCTTCAAATGTTCCCGGGCCTTCCAGGAGGCCATATAGCCCCCGTTGAGAATGGCTTAGACAACTCTGGTAATGGAATCAAGGCAAGTTAGAGAATATATTTCCAGTTCCTTTGATTGGTCCAAACTTTGGGCCAGTCCACACTGGCATGTAGATATGATATATAGATATGATCACTGAGGGCACAGTTTGGATGGTGTGTGTGTGTTTCTACAAGTGTTTCTACTTAGAATGATCCATTCTGCCCCTTTAAGAACTGTCGCATACCTTTCTGGCCCAGCAGTAGGGCATGAATTCTTTTCAGCAGACTGGTTGTTTAGCCTGTTTAGCTGGGAGATCGCAGCCTCCAGCAGCCTCTGCTTCCAACTGCCACCGTGGCTGCAGGTTCTGAGCAGGAATGAGAGAGAAAGTGGGTGGGTGGGGATGAGTGAAAGGAAGCAAGGAGGGGGGGGAGGGAGAAAGGGGAATGGCACCGACAGGAGGAGAGAGGAGTGATGTAAAAAAAAATATTTCTCTTCCCATGACCTTGTGCAATTAGGAGAAGTGATTAATTGATCTACTCCACACCCAAAACAGCCAGTCTGGACAGGCCCTTCGATAATGAAGATTTTCAAAAATACGGTATGAGAGCAAAGGTCTTCTACCTTTATTTTAGAAGTGTAGCTTTTATTCTTTTTTGTGCATACTGTATATTCTGCAATTGTTTCTACAGTGACTCAGCACATAAGACAATAATAGGCAGGGGAGGCGCATGGTTGCTTTCCAGAATGTACACAGTGCGTGCCTTGCTTTGAGCTGAAACAGAGAACTGAATACTATACGTTTCCAATGATTACTTAAGCTAAACCTGGAGAGTTCCAGCATGAGAACTCAGTCTTCTTATTATATTAAACACAAAATCCCAGCCTGGAGTTAGCATAAAAAGCCCAGAAAGGTAACTTCTTATGCTTAAATGGTAGGGAAAGCTCAAAGTAACTGGTAGGAGGAAGGTAATAAGCTGTCACTTGGTTTATTCCAGGTGTACCATGCAAATCAGCCCACTGTTGCATGGTTTGTCTCTATAGCAGGAATAAGCCCTGCCATGCTGGCTGAGGTTGATGGGAGCTGTAGTTCAAAACATCTGTTGGGCACTAGGTTTCCTACCAATGCTCTCTATCAGGGGTCCCCAACCTCCGGTCCGCGACCTGGCAGCGGTCTGCGGCTTAGGCAGGACTGGGCTGCAGACACAGATCTCCTGCCCCCCCGAGAGCCCCCCCCCGCAAGTGCCGCTGCAACATGCTCGTGAGCGCACTCCGCCCTCTGCGAGCGCCATCACGCAAGTGCGCTCCGCGCCCCCCCCCCCACAGGCGTGCCACACCCCCCCAATCGGTCTGCAGTTGGGAAAGGTTGGGGACACTGCTCTACATTGTCATCTAATATGAATATATCTGATGGCAGTTTGCAGCTGCATGAACACAACCCAAGTGGTGGGATTGGCATCTGTGTGGCAAGCTGAGACACCCAGATGGCTTTCTACGCAGACACTGTGGCAGTTCCAAGGGACTGTTCTGTAAGAAGTTGCTTCCTGTTTATGATAAGCACAGAAATCTTCACTAAAGCCAGTATTTAGCAAGAACAATGGCGCATTACACCTTTGTGGAAGACATACATAGGAATGTGACTAAAGAAAGCTTGGAAAAATGTCATACTGGCCATAATGTTTGGAGGATTCTAAAAGTAGAGTACAAAAATAACTTTTCCGATCCCTGCCTTTTAAAGTACAACTAAATGTAATTTTTGTTAGTTCAAAATGCTGTAGAGTCCATCAAATTAGCAACTTCCCCTGCTGCCACCATTCACCTCTTACCCCTGCTGTCCACTCTGGCAGCTCCACTCATTCTCCTCTCTTCCCTTCCCTCACCACCACCACCACTTGCTTCCTTGCCCCACTGCCACCCCATGGTTTCTCCTCCCATTCCTTCCCTCCTCAGTGGGAAACACTGAAACAAAATGATCCAAATGAGATTTCTCCTTTCATGGTAAACAAAGAGAGGCTCATGAAAAGTCAAAAACTAAAGAGGTTGCAAACCCCCCCCCCCAAATGAACTGAATCAGAAACAAATGTTTCTTCCATGACCTTTCCAAGAAGAATATTGTCTGTGGCTTATTCCAGTTTTTGCAGCCATGTTTATGAGCCTTAAAACATATATGGTATCAGAAGTAGACTATGTGGAGTAGGCCGGCCCTCTCCCCCTCCTCTGTGGAGCTTTGGACAGCTCCCCTTGCCACAGCTATTCCAGGCCAGGTGAAAACAAAATTGAGACATGTCAGGAGAGGCTGTGGATCCACCCCCGGGATCCCAAGCCTTCCTCTTTTCTTCACACTCATGGAGAAATTTGGTGGAGGAGCAGGAATCCTTCTACTGGGAGCAATGGGAGAGAATTAAAAACAAAAACAAGCAAGCAGCAGTAAAAGAGGAAGTAAAAAGGCGGAAATGCTTGGGGCCCTTCTGCCCTGTTCTGGTGTGGGGAAATGCAGTTCCTTTGCTCTCCTCCACATAACTGTCCTATAAACATGCTCATTAGGTATCTTTACAGAATTAGATATCCAGTAATATTAATGTTCACACACATTAAAAGCTGAGGACAGATTTAATTTATTCTTACATTTGCATATTGCCCTTCTTTCAAGAAGCTCAGGCTTTTCATGTTTTTGCTTTAGTTTGCCAAACGCTTGTAGTTACCACTCCATATTACAAGCAGCTTATTTGCCTTACCTTCTGTTTGTTCTACAGTTGAACAAAGATAAGCACATACTCTGCTGACTATATATTTGCCAGCTTGGTATATCTGCTATACTAGTTTTGATTTAAAAAGCGTGACTAAATTACATGTGAAAAGCTAACTACCTTTAAAATACAATATATAATGTGAATATAATTTTCATTTAATTACACCTTCATTTTTTTTGTTTCTGTTAAGAACATTGTATATACAAATAATCTAAAACCATTTGTGGCTAATTACAAATAACAATAGCAGATGAGAAACATTAAGCACAGTGAAGTTTGTATTTCATAAAGGCTTGATTTTGCAAAGTTCTCTAGGTATGCATAGTAGTACTATTTTCTTTGGGACTGTTCATACTATGTACAATGTGCATGTTAAAAGTCTTTGCAGGACTCATAGCTTAAAAATATATATATATTCAGACTTCTACAAGCTAAGTAAAATATTGTCTAGCAGCCAATTTTGTTCATATTGATATATATGGTTTCTGTTTCAAGATGTGCACATGTATCCAGAGGAACATTAAAGCTTCAGTCGAGTTGTATTCACCAATGTCATCCCTATTGTCACAGAATGCTGTCCCAAATCAACTACATGCTTTACAGTTCTTGGCTAAGTGAGTGTGATGGAGATGGGTTTGTAAGACAGCCACATGATGCAGACAAAAGAAATACAAAGCATGTGAGAGCCACTACTACTTGTGGGCTTTGGCTTCTATGAGCAAGCATCCAAAAACAAGAATTGCCCATGTAAAAGGTGGGATATAAAAATATGCTAAACTGACTAATGCTGCATTATAAACTGACTGGGAGCTTTATTACTGCCAAATCTAACTATTCAAGCAACATGAATCTGACTTTAAAAATTTGAATATAAGTTGGAGTGCCTTCTTGTAGGCCTAAAGGTTCCGAGTTCAGCATAAAGCATATTCTTGTTTTTCTTCCTCAACATGAACTAAAACCTAAGGTATAAAATTCATGACAATATTCTCTGGACCCAAAGTAAATTGCTTCATAGGACACCTCAAGCAAATCAAGGGTTATGCAAATTACATAACTTGAATGCACTAAGGGTGGTGTAGGTACACATCATGTTGGAATTGAATCTTGTATTCTGACTCACATTTTCATTAATGATCAGTTCGGCAATAGAATGGCATCTAAATCAAGGATGAATGCCAAGGTAAACAAGAGATAATCAGGGCGCCTCCCTAGGATTAGCAAGTAAAGCAAGCAAACAAAAACACCTCCTAGTCAGGAAATCTGAATATATTGCAGTTTGCCCTTTATTTCAGTCTTGCCTTTTCTTTGCAGACTTTTTTTTTTTAGTGCTGTCAAGATAGTCCTGACTTACAGCAACTCTCTTGGTATTTTCTAGGCATAAAATACTCAGAATGAGTTTATTAGTCCTTCCTTCTGGTAGCACTTTGGGACCATGCACACACAGGCTCTTCTCCCAGGAGCACAGTGCAAAACTAAACTCCTGACCTCTGGCTCACAGTCGGGTGCTCCAACCCACCAAACTATACAGCTAGATTTGGAGAAAGTAGCAGTCTTAAAAATAATATGGACAGGAGGAGGGAGAGAGAAGTTGTCTCTCCAATTCTTCTGACTATGTTGGAGCACATCAAGAAGTACTGAAAAAATGTATAACCCTTCACTTTGAAGCCTGCTCTTTGCATTGTTCAGTGGCAAACAGCTAAAAGAGAAAGATACATGTAAGGATGTTCAGGTTGTAATCCTATACACTTAGTCTGGGAGCAAATCCCACTGAATTCAGTGGGATTTACCTCTGAATAGGCATGCATAAGATCATCCTGTCAGCCCCTCTAAGAAAACAAGGTGTACATAGCATTTTGATAGGCCATGAGAAGTAAAGATATTGCCAAGGACCAGCTTAGATGTAATCTCTTCTTCATATCCTTTTTACATGATGACTTAGACATTTACTTACTTAAATCAGCTATGCAATTATCAGAAGTATACCATACAATAACGTCAGAGTCAAAATATAGCTATGTGTGATCTTGACCACGGAAGAGCAATAGAGACATTCAAGATTCATTCAAATGTGATGGCCGAGTCTTGAGCATGGGGACATGGGAGGGACCAACTTGATCAAAAAGGTTTACAAGTACATTCAGGTTATACTTTTATGTGAAACATAGTGATATTGCATTCAACTCCTATCACTATTAAGGAGCTAATGGTTTATTAGGACCAATGTTCACAGGAACGCTGGATCTGCTGGGAACACGAGGGCTTCCCTGAACTCTTTTGATGACAAATAAAAGCAATAAAACAGAGCTCGGGAAAGAAAGAGGTTGAGTTGTTGGCAGAGTTCTTTCTGAAAAATAACCAAAGCAAACTTAACTCATAGGTTTAGGTCGTATTTCTTGGGTTTTACATATACCCCTATGAGTTCCTCCCATATTCCATATTGGCCTAATCCTGGCCTTACTGTCTTATATAGAAAAGCACAGTGGAAAATATGGGAGCACAATGATTTCTTCAAAACACAGAACATTTCTGTGAACATGTATCATTGTTGCCCACCACTTCTATGAAGCTTTCTGACAGTAACAACAGGCCATATGGGAAACACCAGTGCATAGATTGTTTTAAAGTCATTTCTGCTTCAGTTCAGCCTTTCTTAGAACATGAATTCTGACCTTCCTCATGGTCTGAACTATACATAAAAGTTCTGTATAAAATATAGAGATATAAAAATAATACTTCATGCAATACTAGAACCTCTCTCCCAACGTAATTCAGTTTCTGTGAGGGGAGCTTAGCCTCCCCTGTGTCAACAGTGCAGAAGGAACAGTCAGTTTGGATTGCAATTTATGTTGCTTAAGTGCTGCTCCGAGCAGTCTTTTTAATTTTAATGGGGTGTTTTATTTTTGCTCTGTTTCCCTTTTTTATGCAAGTAAATATATGTGACAAAGAACGAAGTTGAGGAACAGATCAAATTTATATTGCAGAATCAATTCTCTCTTGACGTCGCTTCATGATTTCTCGAAGTTCTGACTCCCCTCTGCTTTCCTAGAATAAAATCACAAAATATAAATAAAACGTAAAAATTGCAGTACATTGCCCCCTTGTAAATATAAGTTTCATGACATCTGCTTATACTAATAGCTTTGGGATTATTATTGGATTTTTTAAAACCTTCTGTATAATTAACAGTACTTTTCACAAAACTTTGCTTGGGAAACCAAAGAAACAGAGAACCCAGAAGCTTAGGATCTTGTATCTGTTTTTCTATGAAAAGTACTTGGCAGTTGACAGATGCCACTGCAAAACTGTCAGCTAAAAGCAAGTGTTTCTCCACTACCACAGTATGCCTTTATCTGGCTGAACCCAGTGTGTTTGGACAACTGATCAATCCTAAGCCCTTTTGGGCTTAAACTGCATAACGGTACAACATAGTTGGACAACAGGACAATCCCAGTTCAGTCTCCCCTAATCTACTGTTTTATAGATGTATTGGGCTACCATGCCCATTGCCCCCAAGCAGTATGTTGTCTGGGGATGGTGGGAGTTTTATACATTTAGAAAGCATCATATTGGTAACAGTGGCTAGGGTGGTGAAAGTTGCAGTCCTTTATATCTGACATGCACCAAGTTGGGAAAGGCAGCTGTACTGCGGATTATTGCTCTTTCTGACCTATTTCTGTTTCCAGTTGTTGCTATGTGCCATGAACTCACATCCAATATATGGCAACTTTTAACAGTGTTTTCAAGGTAAGTGAGATACTTAAGGCTTTATCACTGCCACTCCCTAGTGAGTTTCCATGGCCAAGCAAGGATTTGAATCCAGGTCTGCTGTGTCCTAATCTGAAATTCTGTCCACTACACCATGTAATGATTTGTTTTAAATGTATTAACTAACAATCTCTTAATAATACTAAAATATGAAATGAATTATTTCAGTGGAAATTGACTATAATCAAACAACAGTGTACTAAAATAAGGGAATAATCCACAAATGAATGTCTTGTTTCCAACTTTTTGCAACAGCTAATTTAAATAAGTATATTCTTTTAAAAACAGATTATACCAAACAGCATAGAGGAATGTATAGTATATCTATTATTCCAAAAGGTAACACAGATTGTTAACTTTATCATACAAAATATATCCAGTATTTATTTAACCAATAATCAGTTGAAGGAGAGGTTTTTGTTTTAGTTATAAGAAACAGATATGTGAGCTGCTGCCAGGAAATGCATGATAATTTAACATCTTTTGGAAAGATGGTGCTTTTGACATGACAACACTGGCTGTAAATTGGTTTGATAGAACCTATCAAAAACAGGGCAGATAAAATGTAACTGGTCACATTTTTCATTTCTTCTGTTGTCAAAAAGCGAAGGGGAAAAAAACCATGTTTGGTCTTTATATGAGATCCAGAAGGAAGGATGGCTAATATCTTTATTAGACCAGTAAAATATCAAAAATTGATAAGCTTAATAAAGGTATTACCCACCCTTCTTTTGGATTTGGTTTCTTCTAGGCTCAAAATCATGAAACTTCTAATCTTAGGACATACCCCAAAAATATTATACCTACTCTAGCAGATCTGCAGAGGAGCCCACAACACTTTTTCCTAGATATATTCTTTTTAATCTTCATGAAGTGAGGTCCCACCAAATACCAGTTTGTAAAAACTTTGTTTAAAATCCACGTGTATCACAGCTCTTGAAATGTATTTCTAAATTCACTTCTCAATGTCCAGAGACATCTGTTTCCCATTTATTTTGTATTACCTAGCTGATTATTAAAGTTTACCAATAATTTCATATATAAGATTTACGATACACTTCAATTGATTACATCAAGTGTTGGAACATTGGGCCCTCCAGATACTGTGAGACTATAATTCCTATCAGCCTCAGGCAGCTTAGTAAGGGGTAAAGGATGATGAGAGCTGCAGCTAGATTTCGTATGGCTGGTAACATGTTTTAATTTTAATGCTTTTTTCTCCCACCTGTCATACAAAATCCAGGTTTCTTTTTAATCTCTCCTTTCTTAACCTTTAAATTACAAGTTAATTTATCATTTATAGCAATGTTCCATATTTCATTATACCATTCTTCCATTTGAAATTCAAGTTTTGATTTCCAATTCCTAGCTATTATTAATCTGGCTGCTGTTAATAAATTGGTAATCAACTCTCTAGTCATCATATCATATTCCACATTTACAAATATTGATAACAAAGCTATCTCAGGATTAAATTCTATATCTCTTTCACATATATCAGTTAATTCCTTAAAGCTTAGTTTCCAAAATCTTTGTACTTTTTCACATTCCCACCACATATGAAAGTATGTACCAATTTCCTTCCCACATTTCCAACAGACATTCAGATAATTAGTTAATTTTATTCAATTTTATCAGTGTCAAATACCATCTTAAACTTAGTTTTTAAAAAAATTCTTTTATTCTCACCAACATAAATCGTAAAACCCTCATTTTCTATATCTTCATCCATTCTTCACCATTTATTCTTTTTCCTAAATCTTGTTCCCACACTAGCTTCAATCCTTCATTCTCAATCTCTTCTTCTTCTAAATCTAGCAGAAGTCTATAAATTTTACTTATTACACCCTTCACTGACTCATTCATCTGAATATCTTCATATGATAATAGAAATTGTTCATACTTTGTACATTCTTTACCTTTATTGTACTTCTTTACCCATTCATTAGTCCATCTTTCTAATTGCATATAATTCAACCGTGATATATTCTTATTTTGAAGAATTTGTTTCATTTGATCTTTTGATCTCATTTTATCCAACCAATCTTTTAATCTATAAAAATATTTTTTATGATATATGGGGTAGATTTATTGAATATGTGCTAACAAAAGGAAAAGGGAAAGTTCCAAATCAGGAATCAATGCAGTTCTGGAAAAGAGTACAATAAAGGAAGAAGAAGAATAAAGACAATGGAAGAAGATTACTGCAAGAGGTCCTGACTAGGGTGGTGGGGGACACAATTGATTTGTATTTTGGTTTATATATTTTATGTTGTAGTTTATAAAAATAAAATAAAGAAGAATTCCTTAAGAAAAATTAAAAAAAAATCCAGGTTTTGCCTTTTTCTAATCAGGATGTTGCTCACTTGCCAACACACACACATCTCTATATATGTGTGGCAGTACATTCATTTCAGTTTTTCCAGCCCTGGAGTTGGATCTCCCATATGAATATATTAGGCGTAAATTAGATAAAATCAGATCTTTCAAATTTCAAACTATCCAAATCCTTACAAGCAGAATCTCCTTTGTTTCTACCATGCATGCAACAATCTATTGCACACCTAGCTGCTTTTTCTTGGTCTTTGTGCAAGGGGGTATTTGCTACTTCCTTGTGCACGTGGAGGCCCTGTTGCTTTAGTGGGATGATCTCCATGTTGCATAGTTACACAGTAGAGAGTGTGTAGAGTGGTACATCCACAAGGTGTTAAGTTCCACATTTCCTCAAGAAAATTCAAGACTAAGCATTTGCTAGGTATCTCATGCCAAAAAATGTAACAAGTATTTACTGCCAATCTTGAAGAAAAAGTGTTTTATCATATTGAGAATTTCTAACTCATTGTATCCTGATAAACCATTTGCTAACAAAGAAAGTTCTCACCTCTAGGAGAGACTTTTGCACAGTGATTTTGCAATACACTCGAGCACCTTCTTCTCCACATACTTTTTTCAGTTCTTCTTTGTTCAGAGAGAAAAGCTGTGCTCCTGTCAATATGCCAAGATGGTCTACTGTCCTGGGAAAACATGAAGAAAGTAACACTGTTTAAATTTTTTTTATGTTTGGGAGTTAAAGGGGAGAAAGAGAATGGGGGGAGGGGGAGAACACAGACATTTTGTTATCTTACAACACAGTAATTGCTGAGTGGAATTCTAGCAAAAGCAAGTGTTATAGAAAGCTTGTGATGAAAGTACATTGGTATGGAAGAGATGTGATTCATATAGACATTCATGCTTGCAAATCAAACTAACTATATTTATTTATTTATTTATTTGATTTATATACTACTCTAAGCAACAACACAATGTAATAGTAACCCAACTACCCACCATTAATCATCTTAAATAAGGAAGCAATATATACAGAACCAAAATGATGGTGGAATAGGGAACACATATAGAATAACTTAAGAGAGGATACCGTTGAATGCCTTCAAAAGAATCTTGTGGTTAAGTCTTGAAAACCAATCACAAAACAAACAAAACTTAATTTGCAAGTGTCGTTAAGTAAGAAAAGCTTTTGCTATGTATCTGTGAAGATTCTCAGTCATTCAGGTGTGGTTATCTGTAACTTGAGTCATGGCAACTGGACTTCTTTCTTGTTAGGTTGAAACGTTTCGCTACTCATCCAAGTAGCTTCTTCAGTCTGAGGAGAGTTGGTAGGAGATTCCTGATATATCCTCCATGTTGGTTTCACTTCCCCCTGGTCTGAATAGGCTTGTTAGAAGGACAAAGGACTGGGGGTGAGGGATAATCCCACTTCTGCAATCCTTCTCCACCAATTATCATGGGTCGTTAACAGTTGTTAATAGTGGTCTTTCTGGTGTGTGTGGTCCTAATCTTTTTGGGGATGGAGGAAAGGTCAGCCTGATAAATGGGAGACAGATTGTATTGAAGGCCTCCACCCCTGCTGAGTGAGGGATTTTCTATATGCACATGTACTGTATGGCCTCCCTCGCCCCTCTCTCAAACCACCTTTCTTCTTGGTCCAAAATGAGTACATCTCGGTCATCAAATGAGTGTCCTCTGTCCTTCAAATGAAGGAACACTGCTGACTGTGGTCCTGAGCCATTGCCCCTCCTGTGCTGGGCCTTTCTCCTGTTTAGTGGCTGTTTGGTTTCTTGAATGTAGAGCTCCGAACACTCCTCTTTGCATTGGACCGCATATACTATATTGCTCCTGTTTTGTTTTGGTATCCGGTCTTTTGTGTGGACGAGTCTCTGCCTTAGTGTGTTTATGGGTTTGAAGTGCACGGGTATGTAGTGTTTACCAAAAAATCCTTTTGAGCTTTTCAGACACACCTGCCATGTAAGGCTATGTACTCAGATGCTTTCAGCTTTTATGGAATTTCCTCTTCAAATAACAGATTAATCTCTATTTCTCCTCCCAGTTTATGGAACATTAATGGTTCTGCTCAATGTCCTTGATTTTCATTCAAAAGGCTCCAAGAGGATCTCACGACTCATTTGATTAAAAAGGTCTCCTAGCCAACTCTCTATAGTTTTATGAGGTGTAAGAAGATTAGCAAAAGGATTCACTCTATGACTGTCACATCCCCAGTCCAGAGCATATGATAGCCTGTAAAACTATGAGAGATGCTCAACTCCAAAAAGTTCTTTTAAGTGACAAAAGACATCTCTTTCTTCTAGCATGATCTTTGCCTCATCACATGTTGTTTTAGAAAGGTAGTTGCTTCTTCCTTTGTAGCTTCTCCCCTGCAATTCTGGACACATGGAATGGTAGGTGTATGCATGGCTCCCCCCAATGAGGTGTTGAGATACAATGCAAGACAAACAGACCTAGTCATCACTTGCATGTGGGAACATCCAGAGGTAAAAGTCTCAACTAAACCATTGTTGCTAAAAGTATTTGTAAAAGAGGATTTCTTATTGCAGGAAGAACTTTAAACCCATACATCTTAGTGGTCTGGTGCTAAGAAAAATCCCCCTTCCACTTTTAAGAAAAACGTGTTCATGTGTGTGAATTTTTAGATTAAAACCAAATGAGAGGAAAGATTAAACTTCCCTCAGCCACATGTGTTGACCTTAATTTAGACTGATGCTTCAAATACTTATTACATGCTGTGAAGTCACTTTTAATCCATGGTGACCCTATAAATGAGTGACCTCCAAAATATAACTTTTCCTCCTCTTCTTTCCTCTTTTTTTTATTCTCAGGTAATCATGTAGAAAGGTATTGCCCTTTCTACATATGTGATTATATACATTCTTTAAAACGTTGTGGTGGTAAATTTTGTGTAATGTATTGTTCAGTTTAAATATGATAGCTTTTAGACTATGCTCCAGAGAAAGGCCCTCTTCCAGCCAGCAGGACTCCATTGCCACCAAGATAGTTTATCATGGAATATCCTAAACCAGAACTTCATTTGTAATGTGTCCTTTGGAGAAGGTATATTCTTTTCAGTTTAAGAAAGGTGGCAGTTCAGCTGCAAAGCCGTTATAAACAAATTTATTGTTTACAGTATGCCCTAATAAACAGCAACATTCCTACTGAACAATAAATAATACCCCTAATAAATACCCCAGCAAAAAGTAAATATATTATGCCAATATAAAATTTGAAATTATTCCCCAAAAGTAGTTGCAGAAGGTTATCTACAGTGATGCATCTTGTCCAGTTTTCTGAGCAGGCTTCCTACTAAAGCATCCTGCTAAACAAAAAGAGATGCTCAACTCCACATTTAGAAGCATAGTTCTTTTAAGTGACAAAAGACATCTCTTTCTTCTAGCATGATCTTTGTTTAATTATGCCTTTTGCAATTAATGTGTTTTGTGTGCTTGGTTAAAAGGAGATAAATGAGAGCAGAATATTTTGTGTAGTTTGATCCTTAGTATTGCAAATCTGACCACTGGCAACTTCACCCTTCGTGCGTAGGGGAGATGTTGGTCTCCTGTTTCAAGAACTAACCAAAACTCAAGAGGAAAGTGGAATGCACCGCTCCCTTCTAATCCATTGAATAAGAAAACTTTCTATCCTGCTTCTCCAAGCCACCCTAAGAAACAAGACGAGGAAAGAGAATGGTAGGAAGGGTAGAAACAGATGACAGACAAATTACCCTTTGCTGAAAGAATTTGCTTCTAGCCAAGCTTTGACCTGCTCAGCATTGGATTCAAACTTCAGGGGCACTTGAACATGCTGAGCCTTCTCAACTTTAAAGTTTCTTTGAGGGGGGTGGACTTTGATATTTGTAATCTTCTTCAGCAGTTCATCATTGACTTCATCCATGTGCTGAATCAATTCTAAAAACAGAGCACAAAAATTTGGAGATGAGGGAACATTAGGACTCTCAATCACTGAAAGGATATCCAGTCATTAATCATCTTTTGCCAATTAATTCATTAAATTTAAATAAATCTGCACAGTAACAAATTGTCAAAGGCATCTACATGCTGAAAGAATTGCAGAAATGTATAATTTAACAAAGAGTTAGTATTAGAGATGGGGACAAATAAAAAAATGGCGATTCGTTTTGATCCGTTATTCATCAAAGTTAACGGATCAACGAATACAAATATACGAATATTCTTCGATGAATCGATCTGTCGATTCATCTGCACTTTAAATGGCTATAACACTGACCCCCAACCACCTAGAGACACCAAATCTGCAGGGAAGCTTCCTCAGACACGTTTCTACAACCCCTGAAAGTTTGGTGAACATTGGATCACCGATCCCTGAGTTATATAGTCACAAAGAGGACCCCCCGGGAAAGTTCCCCCAGGTACCTAGAGACTCCAGAATCACAATGGAGCTTCCTATGTCTTTCCCCAACATGTCTGCCAACTTTGGTGAAGATTGGATATTGGACATCGAAGTTATTCACCCACAAATTGGGTTCCCCCAGGAGAGTTGACCACACGGCACAGAAGCTCATTCTGCCTACCGGCCGCCGATCAGCTGATCAGAAGCCGATAGGCAGTCACCCCCCCACACACAGCCAGCCACCCCAACAGCCTACCCCCACACCCCCTTCCTTTCCCTACCTTAGCCCCCACCCCACTCCCACCGACACCCCCTTACCTTAATAGCTGCTGCCGAGGTCTCCATCAGGCCTTCGCAGCATGGTGTGTACAAAGGGAGACTGGCTGCCCTTTGCAAAGATGGCGGCTGTGGCTTCATTTAGGGTAGGGAAGATGTAGCTGCCATCTTTGCAAAGGGCAGCCTGGATTCCCTTAAGGCAGGCTAAGGGAATCCAGGCTGCCCTTTGCAAAGATGACAGCTGTAGCTTCCCTACCCTAAATGAAGCTGCAGCTGCCATCTTTGCAAAGGGCAGCCAGTCTCCATTTTTACATGCATGGCTCCGAGGCCAGAAGACCTCGGCAGCAGCGATTAAGGTAAGAGGGTGTCAGTGGTGTGGCGTGGGGCCTAAGGTAGGGAAAGGAAGGGGGGGGTAGGCTGTGGTGTTGGGTGGCTGTGTGGGGTGGTGGCTGCCTTTCTGCCGCTGATCAGTTGATTGGTGGCCGGTAGGCAGAATGGTTTTGTTGGTTTTTTTTAATACGAAGGACGAATAAAAACGGGTAAATATTCGTCCCTTCGTATGCGTGGGGGGTCTCTGGAACCCACAAATACGGATCGACGAATATTTAACGAATTGGCTATATTCGTTGGAAAAAGTGATCCGTTTTTATATTCGTCCCCATCTCTAGTTAGTATTCATTGTTGAAAGACCACCTCTAAATATTTCTTTCCCATTTTTTATAATAAATAAATAGGGCCAAAATTGATTCTGAGAAACAATAAATTGCCTTAAAAACTTAGCCTCACTCTATAAAGTTAACTGTCTGCTATTAAATTAACTGAAGTTTTAGGCTCTCATCCTACACACACTTCCCTGGGGGTTCATTCCATTGAGCTCAGTGGGGCTTAGCTATGAGTAAACACTCATAGGCCTGTACTGTATGTTGACTATTAAAAATTGTAGCTTTACAAAGTGCATATGAAAAGCAGGATGCTTAAACATATGAGATGCCTATTTACCAGGGATAGGGAGTCTAGTCATGTGACTCACTGTTGAGTCCAACTCAAGTCGCACCAGCAACTCAACTCGGACTTGACTCGCAGGGTTTTTTTCCAATGTCTTGAGCTTCACTCAGAACCATTTTCCATGTCATGTTGTCAAGTCTCCCCCCCACCCCCACCATACCACTGCCGCTGCTGCGCAGGCCCCACCTGCTCCTGCTGCCGCCACACTTTCTTCCAGGCCTGTGCAGATAGCAGGCCTGGAAGGGAAGCTGGGCAATGCCCACTGTCTCTGCGCAGGTACATGAGCTTGCCCGGCTTCCCTTCCAGGTCCAATGTGAACACAGGTCTGTAAAGCAGCACTATGGTGGCGGCAGCGGCAGAAGCAGGGGTGTGTGTGTGTGTGTGTGTGACAGTGGGGGAGGGGTGTGTGACTGGGGAGAGATGCACAATGGTGGGGGAGGGGTGTGTCACAGTAGGGGGTGCATGGTGTTATGTGTGTATGTGATGGTGCGGGAGGGTTTCTGACATATGATGTGGCCCTTAGCTGAAACATGAATCTAGAAGAGTCCTTTCTGTCTTTTGCCTATGTAATATGAAGTCAAAGCTGGCTGGATAGCCCAGTGGTTTAGGTATCTGGCTGCGGAGCGAGAGGTTGGGAGTTCAATCCCGCACTGTGCCTCCTGTGGGTAGAGCCAGACTGTGTGACCTTGGGCAGGATGCACAGTCCCAGGAGGCCCCAAAGAAGGGAGCAGTAAACCACTTCTGTGTATTCGCGACCTAGAAAACCCTGGAAAGGATTGCCATATGTCAAAATTGACTTAATGGCAGGCAATTATAATTATTAATATGAGGTCATACTCATAAAATGCAAGTTGTTCAGAGCATCTTGTATACTTACGTTCTTTGGCATCAGGAGAATTACGGGCTAGCATTTCACTTCCCCATTTGTCCCCAGCATAGCTGGCAGGTAACCTATGTGAGGGGCTGGAAGGTCCCGTTCCCCTTGGGCTCAAATCTCCTTTGTATTTCTAATTACAGAATAAAATAAATAATTTACAGTGTTATGCTATTATTATTTCTGCACAAAACCTGATTAGTACTGTCTTACAAGTGTGTATATTTATTAAAAAGTAGTTATTTCTGCTCCTGGAGTGGCAGTTTTTGCTTTAGTTAATTGAGGGTCCCGGAGACCCTACCTGATCCCCCCATAAACCCCAAATCAGCTGGCTTTCAACTTCCGGTCATTATCATGGAAGGTGCTTGGGGTGAAAATTTAGTTTCCAGGTACACCAAATACGCCCACCCCAGAATAGAGGATCCGATTAGGGTTTGTTGATAATTAAAATGAGTCTGCAGCTTAGCATACATGAATTCCAAGAGAAACGTCTGCAAAAATTATCTACAGAATTTGGTACTGATTGATGCTACTTGTAGCTTGCTTGCAACTGATTGACAACTAAATCTAACCTGTTCAATTGACGCATAATCCTCCAGCTTCACCAAGTCCAAAATGTTATATGGAACATAACCAGCCTGCCCGCTGCGATTTCTCAGTTTCCACCACTGTTTATTATCTTCCAACACCTGTGAATATAAAAATGATTTATCTGTTGAACAGTATTTGAGTAGTAGTGATTTTAATATGTCGTATTTTATATGTGTATGTTTTGGGGTGTTTTTATTTACATTCTTTCCAGTACATTTTTGCAAAGTCTTGGACTGTGCTATCTAGCTCTTGCTAATCCTAAACACCTGAACAGTCTTCTCTTGCACAACATTCTGTTCCATTAGAGTAGCTCACAGGACGGTCTTTCTACAAAAGCAGCAGATACCATTCTGTTGCCCATTTCATTGGTCTCTTTTGTCCAGTACCTTCTGTCTTCAGCTCTCGGCTTATTCCATGTTAAAGAGCTGTTTTTTAGAACATGAACCATATAAGCACTCTAAAGAGGTTCTCCCTGAAGGAGCGAAAGTTGTCTGTCTGCCACAGCATGTGATTTTCATCATCTATATGTCTTATATTCAACATGCTTTGTTTTATGGTTGGTAACTGGAAAGTGAGAGCCAGTGTGGTATAGTATATAGAGTGTCAGACTAGCCCTCAGGAGATGTGGGTTCAAATCCTTAATTGGTCGTGTAAACTCACTGTGGGTGGTACCAATGGTAAAGCTACTCTTTAAATATCTTATGTACCTGTTAAGGTGCTACACTCAATATGCCAGCAAGTTTGGAAAACTCAGCAGTGGCCAGAGGATTGGAAAAGATCAGTCTACATCCCAATCCCAAAGAAGGGCAGTGCCAAAGAATGCTCCAACTACCGTACAATTGCCCTCATTTCACACGCTAGCAAGGTTATGCTCAAAATCCTCCAAGGCAGGCTTCAGCAGTATGTGGACCGAGAACTCCCAGAGGTACAAGCTGGATTTCGAAGGGGCAGAGGAACTAGAGACCAAATTGCTAACATGCGCTGGGTTATGGAGAAAGCCAGAGAGTTCCAGAAAAACATCTACTTCTGCTTCATTGACTACGCAAAAGCCTTTAACTGTGTGGACCACAACAAACTATGGCAAGTTCTTAAAGAAATGGGAGTGCCTGACCATCTTATCTACCTCCTGAGAAATCTATATGTGGGACAGGAAGCAACAATTAGAACTGGATATGGAACAACTGATTGGTTCAAAATAGGGAAAGGAGTACGACAAGGCTGTATATTGTCTCCCTGCTTATTTAACTTATATGCAGAATACATCATGCGAAAGGCAGGAGTGGATGAATCCCAAACCGGAATTAAGATTGCCAGAAGAAATATCAACAACCTCCGATATGCAGATGATACCACTCTGATGGCAGAAAGTGAGGAGGAATTAAAGAACCTCTTAATGAGGGTGAAAGAGGAGAGGGCAAAAAATGGTCTGAAGCTCAACATAAAAAAAAAACACGAAGATCATGGCCACTGGTCCCATCACCTCCTGGCAAATAGAAGGGGAAGATATGGAGGCAGTGACAGATCTTACTTTCTTGGGCTCCATGATAACGGCAGATGGTGACAGCAGCTACGAAATTAAAAGACGCCTGCTTCTTGGGAGGAAAGCGATGACAAACCTAGAGAGCATCTTAAAAAGCAGAGACATCACCTTGCCGACAAAGGTCCGCATAGTCAAAGCTATGGTTTTTCCAGTAGCGATGTATGGAAGTGAGAGCTGGACCATAAAGAAGGCTGACCGCCAAAGAATTGATGCTTTTGAACTGTGGTGCTGGAGGAGACTCTTGAGAGTCCCCTGGACTGCAAAGAGAACAAACCTATCCATTTTGAAGGAAATCAACCCTGAGTGCTCACTGGAAGAACAGATCCTGAAGCTGAGGCTCCAATACTTTGGCCATCTCATGAGAAGAGGAGACTCCCTGGAAAAGACCCTGATGTTGGGAAAGTGTGAAGGCAAGAGGAGAAGGGGACGACAGAGGATGAGATGGTTGGACAGTGTCATCGAAGCTACCAACATGAATCTGATCCAACTCCGGGAGGCAGTGGAAGACAGGAGGGCCTGGCGTGCTCTGGTCCATGGGGTCACGAAGAGTTGGACACGACTTAACGACTAAACAACAACAAAACCCTGAAAAACCCCTATTAAGGTCGCTATAAGTCAGATGCAACTTGATGTCACATAGTAACAATCGGAAAATAAATACATGCTTAATTTACAAGTCTGATGCTTGAGTAACCAGCTATTGGCAGGGAGAGAGAGATTAATTTTAGGGAGTACACATTTAACTTAACATCTGTTTTACACTCCCCTATTATATTTCTGGTAGATACCTTATTGAAGAAGTCTTGAGACAATTTTAAAATCAGATATATTAAACACAAACTAATAATAAAAACAACAGCAAACATATTTCTATCCTATTTCTGCATAACACTCTGCTGTGCAAAGTCTGCTGCGCATATGGGTACATTCTCTTTTCCAGTAGTGCTGAAGAAGCTTTTGTATAGCATCACTACCATGGAGGGCAGAAGGATACTCCCTTCCTCCATAATCATTATTTGTCAAGACAGGACTGGAAAAATGCTTGGGTTTATTCATTTACCTCCAGAATTTCATCTTTTTGCACTGAAAGTTCAGTGGCATTTCGAGCAGTGAAATCATATTGAATTTTGGCATATCTCTTTGATGGAGCCATGCCCTGTGCCTCAAAATTCCTGAAAGAAAGACAGCATGAAATTAACACTGGCCTCCAAAATCCAAAATAGCATTTTGAAATAAGTGAAGTTTTCTAACTGGATTTAATACAAATGCCACTGCAGCACATATCCAATTGCTCAAATAAATTTAAAAATATTCTGTGTGATCATAAATGACCTTAATAATGAACAAAATAAATATAAAATGTAAATGTCACGTTAAAGCAAATATAAGTATCTTAGAAGAAAATTCAAATCACAATAATTTCCTGGTTCTTTTTTAAAAGGACAGGTGTTATTGTTTGTATTGTTTTTAAAAATAATGGCTGAAATCCTGTTGCATAAGTTGCA
This sequence comes from Intellagama lesueurii, assembly GCA_037013535.1. Classification (NCBI taxonomy): domain Eukaryota; kingdom Metazoa; phylum Chordata; class Lepidosauria; order Squamata; family Agamidae; genus Intellagama; species Intellagama lesueurii. Next base: position 103,807,547 of record JBAJHW010000001.1, read on the forward strand.
CTGTTTAAGGCTAATGATTTCAACAGCACTAGTGATTTTTCAGATATTAAACATTTCCAATTTCTCCCCTGAAGGTCCTGAGGCTCTTGTGGAATCAGTTTCATTGCTAGGAAACTACTGGGGGTTGCAGGATAGGGCAAAGTTTTTAATTACTGAAAATCACCGTCACTGGTGAAGTCATCATGGCAGTGGCAATTTTTGGTAATTAAAGATGCCCCTCTCCCATCCCAGAGCCCACAACAGCTTCCCAACAATGAAAGTGATTACACGGGAGCCTTGGGGGTGCGTGTGTGTGGATCAGAAATATTTATGTTCCAAACAATTGCCAGAGCTTTACATGGTATAACCTAAAGGGCAATAGGATTTCAGCTGATATTTTTGACCTGTTTTGAATTATTTTAATTTATTGTAAATTATCTGGGAGGTCTGGTGGACAGATGGCGGTACACAAATGCTTTGAATAAAGTAATGTAACACAATACATACACAGTGTAACAACATAACAATATGTAAACTTTGCTTTGGCATACACTTTCAGTAATGTAATAGGCAGTGCCCTATTCTGTACTAAGCAAAGGATTCAGAAGAATCGTGAAGCTACTGTGTGTGCTTTGCTTACTCTAGTTCATTGCACTGACTGGGAGAGAAACCACACCCTGGATTCAGGGCCGCTCCCAACTGTTTAGGCATGAAGATACCTGGTCCCTTACTGTAGCTGCGCTGACTTCAGTTTCATGTTCTCTGGCAGTTGCTTATTTATACTTTAAAAACATAATCTTGATTCTCTTTTATATTCTCTGTTGTGTTAACTTAATCCTTGCTTTGCTTTTCTGTGCTGTATATTTTCTGTACTTATCTCCTCAGTGGCTATAACAATACAGAAAATTCTCAAGATGTTTATAGGAAACATACAGATTGTTTGCAAGTCTGACAGCTAGAGTAACTCAGGAAGACAGCTTTGAAATCACGTTTGTGTTCTTTTGCATAGAAGATTTTGGTAAGGTTCCCTTTGGGATTACAACTGCCAAAATCCCACAGCCAGCATGCCATGTTCACAAAGAAACGTCTGTTGTATTCTGTTTAAAGATCCTGCTTCCAAAATACTCCTGAATGTTTTTTCCTCAGTTGCTTCACTGACAATGACTTCTATGTAGTTTTGTTAGTCTATGAGGTTATGAGACCCTCTCTCGTGGATTCGCTTCAGTCTTGTGTTTGAGACTACATTTGGTGTTTTTATCCTTAAACTTTTATAGAACCTCATCACTGGGAAAAAGATGAAGTCATCTTGTGAATTTGGATTTGGAGTCAATATACAGGAGCTTTAACACACTAGACAGGAAGGGAAGAAGTAATTTTTTCCAGCAGCGCTCAGAAAAGAGGCCAGCAATAAGCAGGAGAAGGTGAGCTGTGTTTAAGTTGTTTGAAACTTGCCAGTAACAAACTGAGTCACTTAAAAGAATGGTTGAGCCTGGAAGAAGGGAAACATTGAGGGAAAATTTCACCCTCCACAACCTTATTGATAGGCTCATGATCTATCTTATACCAGGTCTGGGAAACCTGCAGTTCTCCATAGCTGTTGTTGGACTGCTATTGCTCTTAGGCCGAACAGCTTGTACAAGGGTGGCTCCAGGTTCCTGAGGGAGCCCAGGATAATGTACCCCAGGACAGTTCTCCCTCAGACTGCCTTCCCCACCCTTCCATTCCCATGTGGTTTATTGGTGGGAGAGGGGAGCCAGGAGGAGATCCTCCTATGGAGGAGAAGTGGGAGCCCCTTTGCTACTCTAGGCTCTCTAACTTGTTTCTCTTCAGCTTGTTTGCCCAGAGTTCCCCAGGCAGAAGCACTTAACTGCTGTTACTAGCCTTGGCCAAGTACAGTGTTGTAATGCCACCGCACCGTCTCTTTTGCAATGCTTGTTGGCTTTGCCCTGGCACATCTGTTGGAAACAGGGCTCAAGGTCACTGCAGATGGCTGCTCCAGCAATTGCAACTGCCCCAGCCAGTGTTTCTCTACAATGATGGGATTTTCAAAGTGAATTCATGGCCAGAATGCTGAGCCAGTGGGAGCTACATAAGCACTGGCTGAGCATTCAACAATTGATTCAATGGATCTACTCTGGTTGAGATTACCAATAGGATTTAGGCTGATTTTTCCCCCAAAAAGAGAAAGCCTGCATTGGTCTCTGTGAGTTCCCTCGAGTCTGTGGGCCCTGGCATTTGCCTGATCATGCCATGGCTATGTATTGAAATTACCTATTTACATGTTGAGCAACATGGTGCGTGAAGGCATCCACTGCTGGTATCTGATCAGATGTCTGGATAGGCTTCAGATTACGACTGGAATATCCATTGGGTGATGACAGCTTTGAAGATAAAACAGAGAAAGGATGTCATTTTCAGGAGGGATACAACATGCCACAAGCACAAAGCTCCATAAGTTGATAATTCAAAATTATGAAAATGAAATGTGGAAAGATAACTTGTACCACTTTCTTAGATGAAAGATGCCAAACTAGAGAGGATTTCTCTGCCAAGAATGCAAGCGTTTGAGTGCAAATAAGTTCAAAGTGCAAATCAGTTGACATGAGACTAAGGACTTATCAGGCTCACACTGTTTTTCTGTATAAGAAAGCACATCATAGAATCATAGAATAATTAAGTTGAAAGGGGCCTATAAGGCCATCATGTCCAACCCCCTGCTCAATGCAGGAATCCAAATCAAAGCAGATCTGACAGATGGTTGTCCAATTTTCTCTTGAATGCCTCCAGTACTGGAGTGCTTACCACCTCCCAAGGTAATTAGTTCCTTTGTCGCACTACTCTAACAGTTAAGAATTTTTTTCTGATGTTCAGCCTACATCTGACTTCCCACATCAAATGATAAGGAGGAATTGGCAGTATGGGATAGTGGCCACATGTGATTTCAGGGATAAGGGAGCAGAGCTTAGAAAAGTCCCTTTTTTTGGACTGCAATAACTGGAATCTCCCAGCTAGCACAGCTATTGAACATGCTGGGTGGATGATTTTGGGAGTTATAAGTCTGAAACAGTAACATTGTAGATGGCTTTCTCCTCCACACTTTACACTTAGTGAGGTGGATCAGGCTAAGAAAGGGTGTGACTAGCCCGTCCTGTCAATTTCATGGTCTATGTAGAGATGAAAACAGATCTCTGCCCCAGGCCAGCACAGTGGCTCTCATGGAAGCTTGCTTCTGGCTAGACTGCAGTGTGAGTCATTCATAATAACTCTGAATGGCTGAAATCATCCTGGTGCTCAGTGTACTAAGTCACAACTAGAGTAAGCCCATTGAATCAATGAGGATTTGATGAGTCAACTCTAAATTCTACTAATTGAACAGGCCTATTCTAATTGTGACTTACTACACTAGGCAACAAGATTTATGACTATTGTCAGTGATACATCTGGAAAAAAAAAACCCAGCAGGAATGCCAACATATACTGTGTGTTTCCTCTGATTCAATATTCCTCTGGTGGCCTCAAGCTTATGTTATCTGCTTAGTGGCTTGCTGTGTATTTGTTTCACAATTTGTTTTAAGGCGAGAGGGTTTTAAACCAGAAACTCACCTCTTCCTGAAGGTGGCCAATATCTATTTCCCAAGGGGCTCCACGGAAAATTTCCAGGGGTGGTTCCCATCCATTGCGGAATTTTGGAATATAGGTTGGGATGTTGGCATCTTTTGGCCACTCAGCTCTTTGGATACAAATGGAAAAGAAGCCATTTTCTATGCAGCAAGGATGTACAGCAGCTTTTGTTCTTGGCTCTAGTTGCCATTTTCTAAGTTTAAAGTCAACATTCTGATTTCTTCATGTTTTCATGGCAGTTAAGGTTGCCACTGTTAGCAATATAAGGCTAGCAACACGTTTTCCCCCCCCCGGAAGCTCTTGGATATAAAAGTCGGAACCCTGTGGCTGATTTACACTTGTACAAGGGAAATGACTCAAGTCTTGGCAGCAGAACACATGTGTTAACAAAATGCTGGTTGTGTTCCTGGCCTCCCAATTGTGTGACTAAGCACACATGCAGAAACACAACCAGCACTATGTTAACGAGCAGCAAGATTTGCACCTTCCCTTACATAAGCATATATCTGTATGAGGATTTCAGCCAAATATCCAGAGATGGTTTGAAAGAGAGACAAGCTTTGCATATTTTTGTAACATTTCAATCTCTTCAACAGAGGTAACCAGGGGAGGGGTGTATATATGGTGCACACAAGCAGCATTAGTGTCTTTCTCGACCTGCCTTCCATTCTCTAACAACTACTGCCTGTCTCCAAACTAAAATGCAAATTGTAGAGAAATGCACAACTGTCTGCTAACAATGATTCTTTCAGAAACATTGATGGTCTTATAAAGCAGGGCAAGAGACTGCCTTCAGAACTCAGTTGTGAAATTTTGAGCCAACATATGTTGGTATACTCTATCCCCATTTTCTAAATACAGTGAACACATTATTTGTTGGAAGTGACTGGATGCAACTCAGCTGACACTCCAGAAGATTCATGTCCTTGCATGGGGAAAAGGAGAGAGAGAGAGAGCCTCCTCAGGTTTCCTGGACTGTCATTTACCTGCTCTGACATGTACTGACCTTTCTTAAACCTTAGATTGCTATTCTTAGGGTTGTTGATGTTATTTTCTTCTCACACCTCTCTCTCTTGTCCCTCTAAGGAGAATATATCTTTCCTTTGTTCTCTAAAGACGAAAGAGGCAGCAATGGCTCCTAATATCTCCAACTTAGTTAGAACTAGGACTTCTGTCACTTTTCCTATTCCAAGTGTCTTTCTTTGATAAACAAACACTTTTCTTACTTTCTTAGAAAGAAGAATGGTTGTTATTCCTTTATAAAGGGAGAGGTGTGCTCTGGTAATCACTTCAGGTTTCAAAGGGCTGAATCCACAAGTTAACATTGCTCCAGTACTGCTGTGTGTATTCTGTTCAACCTTATTGCCCCACTTCTATTCAAGCAACTTCTTTCCTAAGGGCTTTCCCCTTTACTAATTGCAGCCAACTCTGGATTCCTTTATGGCTTGTTTTTCGGCTGTTCATTTACCTTGACTTTGTCCATGCCTCTCCTAAGGATTCCCACAATGCCATCTCCTTTGGTGTCAGATGCCCCTTCAGGAAATCTGTGGTGTCTTTAGAAAGCAGTGGGCAGACAATAGTTCTTGGAAGTTCAGGACCTCCACAGCCACTAACAATCTAGATGAGCAATCAGATAAGAAAATGTTCAAGGGTGTCTTAAAATGTTTGGCAGAAAATTGACTTGCAGTTTGCTAGGTTACTGGTAGGCAACTGTCACCCTCAAGATGTTTTTGGCCAACAATTCCCATGAGCCCTCCCCAGCATAGTCAATAGTGAGGATTTGTGGAAGTTGTGATCCACAAATATCTGGAAGACTTCCATTTGTCCACCTTTCCACTGTATACAGTAAGACACTGACTGTGTCCAATAGGGTGAGACACCAGGACTAGGCAGTATGCCAGGGTACTTGCATGGGGAAAAGCAGAGAGAGAGGGACCCCCTCAGGAAGGTTGCTGTCCTTGGACAGCTGAACATTTTAGAAGGCTATAAACGCGTTCTACAAATGTAACACATGTTTAATAGTTACTGATTTATCAGTAATTTATATAAAACATACCCTTAACTGGTTTAGTAATCTGTGTTGCATAAAGGAGAATACATAAAGGAGAATAGATAAATTCCAGTTTAGAAAATTATACCAGTTCCAATGGTCCAAACAGGAAATGTACTAATTCTGAAGCACTTGGATTCTGGATATGTTTTCTTAGTTTTGCCTAAAAAGAAAAGCGATATCAGATTTTAACATCAGTCTGATTTGTGGGCTGTGTATGCTCAAAGATGATGCTAGAAAACTACTGTTGAAATGAGAAATGCAGAGATGTTTTAGCCATAATCCCCTAAATTGAAAAAAGGCTGATAAAAGAAATCAGTAATATGCTTAGCTGGTATCAAAGTTCAACTTCATTAGCCTTGGAAAGATTACTTAGCTGCCTTCCTAAAAAAAAACCTGACCTTATCATCATATTGTGGTGTCAAGTCAATTCCCAGGGTTTCCTAGGCAGTGAGTGCTAAGAAGTGCTTTCCCATTCCCTTCATCTGAGGGTGCCCTGGAGCTGTGCAGCTTGACAAGCTGGCTCTTCTCTTGGGGCACACAGTGGGAATCAAATTCCCAACTTCTGTCTCTGCAGCCAGATACGTAACTCACTGAGCTATCCAGCCAGTTATTTTATTATTATGATACCTTAATATTGCTAATTAAAAAATGATAGAATAACCATTCAGATATTTGCTCCATGAGACTTTCAACTCTTAATATTAACCAGGCTCCTGAAATTTTATTTCTACAGAACCTTTTTTTGTCTTGTGGAGCTGGGTTGGTCTAAATGCAATTGCACCTGTTGAAGTTCACAAGTGTGTCCAAATCTCTTATATATGTGTGTCTGTCTATGCAAAATAATAATAAAAATAAAAAATGACAGCAGCAAACACAACTGTGAAGAATCTTTGGGAAAGCTAGTGCACCACCACCCCCATGCTGCTATTTTTATTTGTTTTATGTCCCAGTCAAGATAAGCAGACACAGGTTGGAAGTCCCAACTTGGAACAGTGTCAGTGAGGAGTTTTGCAAGGAACTCTGGTTTGTCACATCTACGTTAAGCCAGTCTTTAGTTGTTTCCTTTGTTTTGATGCTGAGGTAAATCAATCTTCAGATATAAATGCATAAAATATAACTAATATAAGGTGGTGACATGAAGTACTGGTGAATACCACTGCCTATAGTTTAGATAAATATATATTTTACAGTGCAATTAGGTTCTTACCAGGAGGTTTAATGCCAGCTTCGTTTTCTGGAAGCAGTCAATGAATTCGGCCTCACTTGGAGGTTTTGCTCTCAAAGTTAGAACTCCCTCTTTAAATGAAAAACAACAGGAATGGGGTTAAAGAAATAAAAGAAAATGTGGATTTTAGGAAAAGCAAAGAAACATGAGCAGGAAAATTGTTCACTTTTTGAAGTAAACAACAAGGTATTATTGTAGGCATTTGAGGGATGCTTTATCTCAGGTATGACCAAACTCTGTATTCTCAAAGGCCCACTCTGTTCTTCAGACTCTAGTACACATGGCCAGAACCACCACCTCACTTTTTCACAGATGAGTCATGTTCTAGTTACATAAAAGCCAATTCCCAACATGTCATCTATTTTCTGAATACACTCCAGCATGAGCAGTAAATGGAACCTAAGATCAGACTGTTTAGGTAAGGGTCTGGCTTGGTTCTGAGTTCTACAGAATAAAGTAAATAGAGTCCCAATTATATGGGAAAAGGTTGAGAAGAAATCAAAAGGTTACTTCTTTCCTCTAAGCCTAGAGGTGCTGGGTGAATGTGAGGTTGTCCCAAGCCCTGGAAATATCTAGTCAAGAAAAGGGGTAAGGTTAGTTCTACCACTTTAACAGCATCGCAAAGGAGTACCTAGTTATACAGAAGCATATGGCTGCTATTTGTTCTTGTGTGGAGACTAATTTGGTGCCCTTGGGAACACTGCTGCAGTCAGGGTGCAGTTTTCACTGTGAAGAGCTAAAGGCAGAGCCAAGGTTTGAAAAGAAGTCCTTTGTTAAGCCTGAATCAAAGGGTTTAATATTGGATGGGAGGATGGAAATTGGGGGGGGGGGGGGAAGAAAAGGGCAGTGGACTTGTGGACATGACTAGAAGTCTCCATTCCATTTATATGCATCAAAATTTACAGGCCTTTAGATGATACAAAAGGTAGCATCACCGAGTGCTAAATCTTGTACCGCATTATGTGCCCAGGTGGTATAAGATATTTTGAGCAGAGGGCTAAAAAATAAATGTCATTTTTGAAAGACCCCTAACATTGCTACTTTCCCATTACTCAATATGCATGAAACAGCAATACAGTAACATGGGTATGAAACAAACAAACAAACAAACAGAGCACTCCCATGTTCTTATTCTTGCAGCTGAAATTGTGGGAAAATTTAAAATCTTGTCTTGGTTAAATTTTGGTGGGGCCCATCAGGACCTGGATGGAATTTTTTAAGGGCCAAACTGAGCTCATAGGCTGCCAACTGACTATCATCCTCCCACCTTTTGCAAGACTCTACAAGGATGGAGGCACAAAAATCTGCTGACCTATTCTGATTATGAATGAAAGCTGGAATCCCATGCACACTTTCTGGGGAGGAAGCCCCAGTGACCCAAGCAGGAGTTCCCACTGGATAAACATGCACAAAATGACATACATAAAGATATTTTATTGAAAAGTTCTTCCCATAGCCCAACTCTTTCTACCTGCTGGACCTTTCTTCTTGCTCTTTTTTCCTTTTTTCCTTTGATTTAGCTGCTTGAACGCCTCTGCTGCCTTCTGAAGCTTCGCAACAAACAGCTCGATATCATCTAGAGTACAGTTTAGGGTTTGCTGTGAAGAGACAGATGAAGAAAATGATAATATGAATCAGATGGCTGGGGGCTATGCATGTTTGCTGCATATCTACTGAGTCCACCAAGGGCTAAAATAGGCATGATGTCAGTAGTGTTAAATGTGCATCTTTTTAATTTAAAGGGCAGTGACGAGGAAGCATGGGATGCCTTAGGCCCATAGCACAGGGAAATGCAACCCTCTGCCACGGTCCAGTGTCAGCTCTACGAACCAAGCTCTGTGGGGAATTCTCTTTGGGATTGTTACTGATATCAATTGGAACATCCCTTGAACTGTAAGTAACAGCTTTGTAGGGGTGATTTTCAGGGCAAACCAAGAGATTTTGCTGCCTGGAGCTAAAGTCCAACTTTACATTTAAAATCCAACTAAAAACATGGATGTACATCCAGGCCTTCCCTCCTGTCAGCACTTAACTCTTTTTCTTTTGCTATTTACCATTTATTATATTTTTTCACTGTTTTATTATTGATTGTGTCAGTGGCTTTGTGTTATTGTAATGAATATATGTTTGTTGGTAGCTGCCCAGAGTGGTAGAATATACCAGATGGGCGGGATATAAATCAAATAAATAAATAAATAAATAAATAAATAAATAAATAAATAAATAAATAAATAAATAAAGTCGAAACACCCCTCTCTCAAATTCAGGAGCCAACTGGACTGTCGATTCAATCTCACTTTGAAACTGGCAATGTGATAGCATTTTCCACCATACTTGAACTGCTAATTTAGTTTAGGGGCCCCAGTCAGGTCCTGTTACATATACAGCTCTGTGTTTGAGCAGAGACAAATAACTTGGGGGCTGCTGCTGTTGCTGCCCCCCCCCCCCCCTGCTGTCTGAAGGAGCTGCCTTACTCTACCTAATGGTAGAGCAGACCCTAGCTGTTTTTATCAGGGCCATGGCCAGGGAGAGGGAAAGTTAGGTTCCTTCTCCCTACCTCTTAATTTCTAGGCATGTAGACTTCACTCCATAACACATAAATTGTGTCCAGTGATTGCACTCATAACATTGAATCTAGTTTGGCCTTCAGAAAATGCACTTTGCTTCTTTTCTCTACAGTACTGAAAGCACAACAGTCAAAATAATGATTGAAACTTCATTTGCCCATAAATTAACTTTTTCACTCATCCATATATATTTCCTTAAAAAGTATGCCCAATAATACTAACCGTTTCTTTCTCAATCTTCTGTGCAAAAAGTGCACGGGACTCTTCCTGTTCTTGAGAGCTGGAGCTACGTCGATCATATTCTGCCAAGCACCCAAAATCAAAATGTTAATTAGCAATTGGGACAAAAGGTGTGGATTAAAATAGTTAGTTTAAAAAAAATGCCTTAATCAACAAGTGGATCTGGGAAAATTCCTTTGATATGAATATTATTAATGCATGATGGTTTCTAACTGTAATGGGAACAGGAAGAATGATTACGGATAGAATATTGCTAATCAGAGATTTCAGAGGGACAAAATACTGCATGCCACTGCTGATGCACACCTGGTTGATGTATTTTTGTTGTCTTGAGCACACAAGTCTAGTGATACCTTGACACCATGGGCTGGGAGTCAATGTATCTTACATGTAGTTAAAAACAGTTCCACTAAAAACATCCAGACAAAAAGAAAAAACTCCAAACCAAACAAAAACATTGTAGCATCTTAAAGACTAATTGCTACATTTCAAGGTGCGCTGTAGAGCAGTGTCCCCCAACGTTTTCCGGTCTGCGGACCGGCTGGGGAAGGCGGGGCACCCCCCCGCGCATGCGCGAACAAGTGCGCGAGCGCTGCCATTTTGCGCATGCGCACTGCCACTCGCGCGCATGCGCAAACGGCAGTGCGCGCTTGTGCGGGCCCACGCGCACCCGCCCCCGTGCGCAAATGGCGGCGCGGCGCTCGTGCGGGCATTCCAGCGCGCGCGCGCAGGCGCAAACAGGCTGCGCGGGGGTGAGTGCGCGCGGGGAGGTCTCTCTTGCCAGCCCGGTCTGGGCCAGGCCAGGGACCGGCACTGGGCCGGGGACCGGGGGTTGGGGATCGCTGCTTTAGAGGATATACTGTACCTACTTTTTCACCTCGACTTCATTCAGCAGAATCAAGTGCCTTTCACTGTAGTTTTTAAAGAAGTAGCTGTTTTAGTCTATGTTTGCACAGATGAACATGGCTACTTCTTTGAATACTAAAAACAATGTTAAGTTATAAATATTAAAACACAATTAAACCAGTCTATATTAAAACACACTTCAGTGAAAGCACTCCAAAAACATCTCAGTTAAATACTAATGATAATTTATAATAAAAATTAAATTCAGCACATCCAATTAATATCTCTACATTCTTAAAGACCAGCCTGATTTTTTTCTTTCTTAAAAGGGTCTTTGCCTGCTGGCAAAATCTCTTTCAGGACAGAGTTCCAAAGCCAGGAAACAGCCATCAAAAAAGTGCTCTCTTGCACCAGCACCAAATGTGGCAGGCTTAAGATAAAAGCTTTTTCTGCTAATCTCAAAGCCTAGGTAGGCTTTATGTAAAAATAGTGCTCCCTCAAGTAGCAAAAGATGTCTGTTTGTCACACTGCATGATTCTCCCTTCTGTGCATCTTGCATTCTTTTGTGCTTTGTCTTGCAGTTAGTCATTGGAAGATAAATAATGGTTTCAATTGCAGATCTGCTTGCTGAGGTAGAGAAATTGTGTTGTGGGGAGGAAAACTGGCTAATCACAGGAGATACATATTCCCCTTAACCTATAGTTTGACCCTGAGTGTTGCATAAGGAGCATTCTGCTGTAGCCCAAAGTGAGAGCTCCAACAGGATGGAAATAAAGGGCAAATACAATGAGCAGTGTGGGCTTGTGAGAGCAATGGTCCAGCTGTGCTGCCTGTATATCAAGGGGCCAAAGGTTGCTCCCTTTTTAGAAAAAACAGCCCTCTTGGTCTGGTGACACAAGTTGCAACTAGAGATGGGGTATGACTATCCCCACACAGGTGGCGTTAACGAGGGTCCAGCCCCATGGGGCCGGATGGTCCAGTCACTGATCCGACGCAGATGACACGATTCTACAAATGGCTCGGCAGCGCGCGATCTGCTCGCCACTCCTGGCAGAAGGCGGGAGGACAAGCCTTGCTGCAAGGTCGAAGAGTGGCGAGCGGATCGTGCGCTGCGGAGACATTCGTAGAATTGTGCCGTCTGTGTCGGATCGGTGAGTGGACCGTCTGGCCCTATGGGGCTGGACCCTCATTAACGCCACCTGTGCGGGGATATTCGTATTCATATATGAATACCCCCATCTCTAGCTGCAACCCATCATGTAAAAATGTAAACTTTCCCCAGTGCTCCACGCAAAACCAGGATAAAAATGACAGGAAACATTTCACCTGCTTCCCCCCCCCCCCCCCCCCGCCAAGTTGATGCTATAGGAAAAAGAACAGGATGAGTTTTTGCTTTAAAAAGTGACTATTCTTCTTATGGTTCCAGCAAAGTTTCACTGTCTTAGAGCTTTGAAGAGGCCAGTTTTGAGAGTACAACTCTCAATATGAGGTGCTGGCTGGAGAATTATGGAAAGTTTAGCCCCCCAAAATAATTTTTTCAAGTCCTGCCCTGATGCCGCATTATTTCCCAGAGTTAGTCACAAAACAAGATATGTCAGAACAGCCAGAAGCTTGAGGGAATAATATACTGCCCATCCCCAAACTTTGTAGCATGTTTTAAGGACTTCTGCAGTTATTGGAGAAAGGATCAAATGGGTGAAGGATGGGCAAAAATAAACACAGAACTGCCTAATGGCCTCAGGCTGCAAGGATTTCTGCATGATTGCTGTTTTACACAGGCTTCTACAGAACTTAGAGACACTCTGTAGAAACTTGTACAGTCTCCTTTCCATTTAAGTGCCAGGTGAAATGAACACAAATACCTCTCTCTGCTATAAATAAGGAAAAAGATGTATAAGAACCCTGCAGGAATTCAAGGTGGTAGTGGCAGTAGAGCTGCATTTTGTCGCTTACTGTGCTCCTTCTTAGCATTTGAAAGTTTTTGGAAGCAAACAAGCATTCCAGAGTTTAAAAAAGCAGTTCACAGACAAATAGCAAGATGAAAGAGCCAGAAAAAGGGGGGGGGGGGGAGAGAGAGAGAGAGAGAGAAAGGAGGGAATACCATGGAACCACAAAGCCTGACTGCTTGTCATGTCATCACTAAATCAGGGGATTAAGTTACCAGTTGAGGCAGGTATTAAGTACACCTCTGAGAGGCAACTGATGCAGTGAGGCCTCACTCTTCATACAGAGTATTATTATACTTCACGGTACATGAAGTTTATCAGACGGTAAAAAACAAAAAGTGCTGCCCCTGGGGTCTTACCACTTCTATCTGTGACATGAGCATATTCACAAAATATTCAGGGAAAACTGAAGTTAGGTATAGCCCTATGCCTTAAATGGCTTTTTGGACTACCGTTCCCAGAACCCTCAGTCGCCACAACTAGTGGACATGATGGCCAAAGATTATGAGATCTGTAATCTCTCTTCACCCCTCCATTCCAGCATTTTCAAGTTCTGCCTAAATAGAAAAAATCAGTTTAGTTCCATCAAAACAGAGGAACTACTGTACACAAATCACTTAATGATTATTTCTGGGTGCCAGTATGAGGTCCCCGGTGCTGGATTTCCTGCCTTTTCATTCAGGGTAGCGAGCCCATTGACTAGGTTCATTGTGCAAGCCATCCTGTACCACATTAGCTGGTTCCACAGGGATTTTCCACACCCATCCACTACAGTTTCTTGCTTATTATAAAAATATAAACAAATGCCATCTTCCATTGCAAGTCCACATTATTTCCCTGATGCAAAACGAGATTCAAAAATAGCATTCTGCTTCTCAGGGCTAGAGACCAGCAGTTTAGACAAGTCCAAACTATTCTGGAGCAAGGCTGCTTTTGTTCATTGTGGCTTTTGGGCCTCTTGAAATCCTTGGTTTAAACAAGATTTTCAAGGTGAATTTCTGCAATAATTAAAAAAAATCAATGTTTCTTCAGTAAAAGCATGATGTCCTTTGGTTTTTCATCTGTCATGTACTTATTAAGAGATATATAGCCGAAATTCAACAAAATTCAACAGGGTAGGGTAGTTGTGCATGAGGTTCTCCTACAGGCTCACAGTGCAAAATTGGGCACACAAGGAGAGCCTGCTAGATAGGGGGCTACTTCTGTGAATGCCCTTACACAACTGTGTAAGTCAATAGAATTCTAGCTGTGAAGTCTGTGAAGATGGTCCTTCTTTTTTCTTGTAGAGTATAAATGGGTGAGAATTTTGTTTGGTTTGTTTTTGGATAAGAACACTGCAGAATTTATTCATAAATTTGATGGAAAGAACTGAAAATTAAAACCATCTGAACATGGCAGAAAATAAAGCTGATAGACCAATGCATGCAGGTAGCAGAGTTTGAGTCTTTAATTCTTAGATGTCTGGCTTTGAATTGGTCTCTGTATATGACTATATAACTATAATGCTTAATGCCAACCCTTTTCTTCCTGACAGGCTCCTCATCTTTAACATCTGTATGGAGGTAGGCACAAAGTGATCCTCTCCATGGTAGAAACAGCTGTAATTATTGAAACTGACCAGTGCAGATGGGGAAGAATTTAACTGGTTTACTTTTGATTTTAAAAAAAAATCCCCAAATCTGCAAACTTCTTCATACATTTAATATAAAGAATGTGACTGTGGAAAAAAAATCCAAGGTAGTGAAAAAGCGAAACTAACAGATTTCTTACATTCCTTTGGCAAAGAAACGTGCATGCCAGCAAACACTGTGTAATCTTGTATAAAAGAGCAGTGCAAGGGCCTTGGTGAAGTTATAGCAGGATACTTCCTTGAGGCTTTAAGCTGGCTGCTCTACTGGATACCACAGAAATGTGTTGCCATTTCAGCCGCCTCAGATCCGCAGAAGAGGAAGCAGGCACAGCTTCTTTTGCCATGGTTGGCCATGCTATCTACTCTCCCTTTCCTTTCAGAGCTTGGAACTTTTTTTTAAAAAAGTAACTTGTTCCTTTGTTTGTTTGAAATAGTTAAAGTGGTACATTAGTAACACATAAGTAACAAGTTGCTTTTAAAAAAGAAAATACACTTAAAAAGCAAAAACAACTATAAATTCTCCAACACAATCCTCCCCAAAATGGTCTAGATTGGTAGGTGAATGTTGCTCATTATACTAAAAACAACAATGTTACCAGTCATGCTGGTTTTAAAAAAGTTATCATGGGCCAGTCACACTCAAAATTAATGTGTTATAAGTAATGTTGTTACTTGCAATGAGTTGCTTTCCACACTCTGGGAACAAACAGCCCCTGTGTGGCATCAGAGGAAGACAGTTTTCTCATGTTAGGGCAATGTAAGGCTCCTGTGAATTGCTGGGAGGACTGGAACCCAGTGGAGGTCCTTGTATTAGTCAGTCTATCGAAGGTAAAAGAGCATCACTCGCTGCCTTCTGTACCTGGCTCATTATGATGTGAAGGCGGAGCCACACGATTCTGAACATCCTTTGGGGAGCCTCGGGCTTCATACTGGAAAGGAATTGGTGCTGGCCCTTGGGGTGGTGGGAGGATGGACTGTCTTTGTTTGATCTTCTCTTGATTTACCCTGCAGAGAAAGCAGCAACAAATCATGCTCATTACTGGTAGGTTCTACTCACTGAACCAGCTAAGGCAGGTCAGATAAAGCTGGTGCGGTTTGCTTTATGTTTTGTGCAATTAATCCCCCCTGCCGAAACAAACAAACAAACAAACAAACAAAATTAAAGCTGAAAATATGAGAAATTTCTAACTGAGGCAATTTAAGTTTCATCCTGCCCCCAAAGAGTACCTCCTGATAAGGGTCAGTACTGATAAGGACCCTGATAAGGGTCACTACTAACTCATTTACTGGGTGCTCTAAAAGAATACATTTTAAAATTTAAAAACAGATTTGTGTAGGTCAGTGATGGCGAACCTTTTTGGGCCCGAGTGCCCAAACTGGGGAAAAAAAACCAACAACCCAGTGGGCGGTGGGCAGTGGCGGCAGAAGGGGCAGCGGAAGGGGGAATCCTGGGCACAGAGGTGCCTCAAGACCCCACTCCAGATCCGCCACCAGCGCCAACTGCTCCGGATCCGCCTGTCGAAGCACCAGCACCGCGGCTGCAGCCACCTTCTCAGGTTTGGCTGCGTGGGGGGGAGTAGCAATCCGGCGACATATGGCTTGTGTGCCCGCAGAAAGGGCTCTGCATGCCAGCTGTGCCACACGTGCCATAGGTTCGCCATCGCTGGTATAGGTTGTTTACTGCACAAAATGTACAGCTAAGCCTATGAATACCTGCATGGAAGTGAAATCCAACCCAGCTCAATTGCACTTACTCTTAGGTAAGGATGTTTAAGCCCTATTTTACTTCTACTAGTCCCCAGGCAAAGAGTAGAAGCAGCTCTACAGGTAATGAAATCCAAGGGTGTTAGCACAACTCCCTAAATCTCATACCCCATCAAACTTATGCCAACCATTCAGACTATTTATAGACCATTTTAGGCCACATATCCCATATTCTGTGACACTTCACCAAAGTGCGTACTGGAACACAAAAGGAGAGTTCAGAGTTCACAAACACATGCTCTAGTAATGTTAGATCTCTTCCACATTTACGCCAAACATCTGGGTTAGCTATGCCCTGTCTGGAGTCACAAGCCCTACATTTTGGGCTGCCATACAAAAGTGTATATGACACAAAATGCCATATTGTCCAATTCTCTCCAAACCTAAGCCAAACATCAGGAACAGTGTTGCAAACTGCCCCCCACAAAAAAAAAAAAAAAAAAAAGTGAGGGAGAATAAGCTGTCTGTGGATATAGGGTAGGTCAAATGGGCTGCTTTTATCTCCCATGGGCCTAAATGTGGCCCCAGTACCCATGGAGACCTCCAGTACCCCCATGCCCCAGGAAATGTCTTTAAAGTTCAAAAAGAAAGAAAAAAAATCCAAAAGTCTCTTTGCGCCTCTTCTATAGATGGTTGTTGTTGTTGCTTAGTCGTTAAGTCGTGTCCGACTCTTCGTGACCCCATGGACCAGAGCACGCCAGGCCCTCCTGTCTTCCACTGCCTCCCGGAGTTGGGTCAAATTCATGTTGGTCGCTTCGATGACACTGTCCAACCATCTCGTCCTCTGTCGTCCCCTTCTCCTCTTGCCCTCACACTTTCCCAACATCAGGGTCTTTTCCAGGGAGTCTTCTCTTCTCATGAGATGGCCAAAGTATTGGAGTCTCAGCTTCAGGATCTGTCCTTCCAGTGAGCACTCAGGGTTGATTTCCTTCAGAATCTTTCGATGTACTATTACCTTTATATAAATTTTGATAAAATTCTTGTAATATCATTAATTTTTCCTTCATTAGGCTACAAATCTTTCCTGTTTTATCTTTGATCACTCCAATTGTGTTTTTTGATCTTTTAAAATGGATAGGTTTGTTCTCTTTGCAGTCCAGGGGACTCTCAAGAGTCTCCTCCAGCACCACAGTTCAAAAGCATCAATTCTTCGGTGGTCGGCCTTCTTTATCGTCCAGCTCTCACTTCCGTACATCACTACTGGAAAAACCATAGCTTTGACTATGCGGACCTTTGTCGGCAAGGTGATGTCTCTGCTTTTTAAGATGCTGTCTAGGTTTGTCATCGCTTTCCTCCCAAGAAGCAGGCGTCTTTTCATTTCATGGCTGCTGTCACCATCTGCAGTGATCATGGAGCCCAAGAAAGTAAAATCTGTCACTGCCTCCATATCTTCCCCTTCTATTTGCCAGGAGGTGATGGGACCAGTGGCCATGATCTTAGTTTTTTTGATGTTGAGCTTCAGACCATTTTTGGCGCTCTCCTCTTTCACCCTCATTAAGAGGTTCTTTAATTCCTCCTCACTTTCTGCCATCAGAGTGGTATCATCTGCATATCTGAAGGTTGTTGATATTTCTTCCGGCAATCTTAATTCTGGCTTGGGATTCCTCCAGTCCTGACTTTCGCATGATGTATTCTGCATATAAGTTAAATAAGCAGGGAGACAATATACAGCCTTGTTGTACTCCTTTCCCAATTTTGAACCAATCAGTTGTTCCATATCCAGTTCTAACTGTTGCTTCCTGTCCCACATATAGATTTCTCAGGAGATAGATAAGGTGGTCAGGCACTCCCATTTCTTTAAGAACTTGCCATAGTTTGTTGTGGTCCACACAGTCAAAGGCTATTGCGTAGTCAATGAAGCAGAAGTAGATGTTTTTCTGGAACTCTCTGGCTTTCTCCATAATCCAGCGCATGTTAGCAATTTGGTCTCTAGTTCCTCTGCCCCTTCGAAATCCAGCTTGTACTTCTGGGAGTTCTCGGTCCACATACTGCTGAAGCCTACCTTGTAGGATTTTGAGCATAACCTTGCTAGCGTGTGAAATGAGGGCAATTGTACGGTAGTTGGAGCATTCTTTGGCACTGCCCTTCTTTGGGATTGGGATGTAGACTGATCTTTTCCAATCCTCTGGCCACTGCTGAGTTTTCCAAACTTGCTGGCATATTGAGTGTAGCACCTTAACAGCGTCAACTTTTAAGATTTTAAATAGTTCCACTGGAATGCCATCACCTCCACTGGCCTTGTTGTTAGCCATGCTTTCTAAGGCCCACTTGACTTCACTGTCCAGGATGTCTGGCTCAAGGTCAGCAACCACACTCTCTGGGTTGTCCGGGACATCCAGATCTTTCTGGCATAATTCCTCTGTGTATTCTTGCCACCTCTTCTTGATGTCTTCTGCTTCTGTGAGGTCCGTACCATTTTTGTCCTTTATCATGTCCATCTTTGCGCAAAATGTTCCTTTAATAGCTCAAATTTTCTTTAACAGATCTCTGGTTTTTCCCTTTTTATTATTTTCCTCTACGTATTTCTTTGCACTGTTCGTTTCAGAAGGCCCTCCTGTCTCTCCTTGCTATTCTTTGGAAGTCTGCATTCAATTTTCTGTAACTTTCCCTATCTCCCTTGCATTTTGTTTCCCTTCTCTTCTCTGCTATTTGTAAGGCCTCGTTGGACAGCCACTTTGCTTTCTTGCATTTCCTTTTCTTTGGGATGGTTTTTGTTGCTGCCTCCTGTACAATGTTACGAGCCTCCATCCATAGTTCTTCAGGCACTCTGTCCACCAAATCTAGTTCCTTAAATCTGTTCTTCACTTCCACTGTGTATTCATAAGGGATTTGGTTTAGATTATACCTGACTAGCCCAGTGGTTTTTCCTACTTTCTTCAGTTTAAGCTTGAGTTTTGCTATAAGAAGCTGATGATCAGAGCCACAATCAACTCCAGGTCTTGTTTTTCCTGACTGTATAGAGCTTCTCCATCTTTGGCTGCAGAGAACATAATCAATCTGATTTCGGTATTGCCCATCTGGTGATGTCCATGTGTAGAGTCGCCTCTTGTGTTGTTGGAAAAGAGTGTTTGTTATGACTAGCTTGTTCTCTTGACAAAACTCTATTAGCCTTTGCCCTGCATCGTTTTGAACTCCAAGGCCAAACTTACCTGTTGTTCCTTTTATCTCGACTCCCTAGTTTAGCATTCCAGTCCCCTATAATGAAAAGAACATCTTTCTTTGGTGTCAGTTCTAGAAGGTGTTGTAAGTCTTCATAGAACTGGTCAGTTTCAGCCTCTTCAGCATTGGTGGTTGGTGCATAAACTTAGATTACTGTCATGTTGAAAGGTCTGCCTTGGATTCGTATTGAAATCATTCTATCATTTTTGAGATTGTATCCCAGTACAGCTTTTCCCACTCTTTTGTTGACTATGAGGGCTACTCCATTTCTTCTACGGGATTCTTGCCCACAATAGTAGATATGATAATCGTCTGAATTGAATTCGCCCATTCCCGTCCATTTTAGTTCACTGACGCCCAGGATGTCAATGTTTATTCTTGCCATCTCCTGTTTGACCACATCCAGCTTACCAAGGTTCATAGATCTTACATTCCAGGTTCCTATGCAGTATTTTTCTTTGCAGCATCGGACTTTCCTTTCACTTCCAGGCACGTCCGCAGCTAAGCGTCCTTTCGGCTTTGGCCCAACCACTTCATTAGCTCTGGAGCTAATTGTACTTGTCCTCCGCTCTTCCTCAGTAGCATGTTGGACGCCTTCCGACCTGAGGACCTCATCTTCCAGCGTCTTATCTTTTAGCCTTTTGTTTCTGTCCATGGAGTTTTCTTAGCAAAGATACTGGAGTGGCTTGCCAGTTCCTGCTCCAGGTGGATCGCATTTAGTCAGAACTCTCCACTATGACCTGTCCGTCTTGGGTGTCCCTGCACGGCATAGCCCATAGCTTCTCTGAATTACTCAAGCCCCTTCGCCACGACAAGGCAGCAATCCATGAAGGGGTCTATAGATGGTAGCAAGGTGAAAAAAACTGAACTGTGAATATCCGTTCAATGGCACCAGAGGACAAAGGGCTCATTTACATGGGCCCTTTTGGAGTGGCCTGGTGCAGTCTAAATGGGGTTGCTTGAAGTTGTGATATGCCATTTGGTGTGGTCCTTGCATCAAAATGTTATATTGGAGCTCAAGCAACCCTATTTGGTCTGGCTCCCTCTGCTGTCAAGTTTTAGTATCATGAGTGGTTTAAAAAGTGAGCCACTTCAGGATATCAGCAAATTGAACACTTCTTGTGCTCCTCTGCGAAGGGGAAATATTTTTTTTTACTGCGCTGAAGCACAATTTTTTTTGCCTTGTCTGAAGTGCTAATCAAGAAACTGGCAGAAAAAAAGAGTGAACTAACCTCTCTCCGCAGTACACCAAACAGTGGGACAAATGCTTGTCTGATCATGCCCTTACTCCAGTACATGATAAAGCTATATGTCAACTCATGCTAGTACCATTCAGGATGATGCAAATGGCTCCATGTGTATAAGGAATGGACTGTAATCCAAGGAAGGTATGTCTGAAATAAATCTGCTAATTTTCAAACCTTTTATTTTCCTTTTTTGCTATATGTGCTGAAAAAGACTAGCATGGCTGTCTCTTTGAAAGCTGCTTTTTTACCAGTGGGACCCATCAGGATGACTCATGTCTGTTAGATTAGTGTGTATCAGTTATAATCTTTGGGACAAATAGCAGTTTCTACAGTCAAAGGAAATTCACACCACACCTTGCTTGTTTCTGTGCCCTCGTTCAGGTTGTTCAAGATCCCTTGACACTAGGCGTAATTGTCCTTTCCTTTAATCCTAACAAGCTCATATACCAGGGATACACCTAAAACTTCAATAACCAAAAGATGAATCAGAAGTTAAACAAGAACAGCATGAGCCTAGTGGCTTTTGTCCAGGCAATGCCTCCTCTCAGGCTGCATGCTGGTGCCTGTCTCCCTAAAGCAGTAGCCACTTACTTGAGTGTTTGTGGCCGAATCTTTTTCCCATGCTTATGGTCAGCAAGTGCACTTTCTATGTCCTCGTGAATCATCTCTGCCTAAAAGACAAAATCAGGATGGTGTGAAGAATGGAATTGGATTGTAGCTGAAAAAATGCAGATTTTTTAAAAATGCATATGATCAAGCTGCCTTACAAATAGAAGCTGCATGCAAACAAGGTTTCATTGTATAATAATAATAATACCTTCTTTAGGGATAGGCCTTTAGTGTTTAAACAAAAGACCCAAAACACAAAAGAGGCTCTTTCTTTTTTTGTTTTGACATTCTTTTGTGGATAGCTAAAAGAGGCGTGCATCTGAAACATGAGTTATTTGTGTTTTCCAAAATGGCCGGATTTGTTGGAATCCAGTGAGGAGTCCTCTTTTTGCTTCAGTTGTTCCTTCTGGGTGGGATTACTTATATGCTCTGAAGCTCCTGGTGCCCTCCACCTTAGATTGCGCTGCCTGGCTGTTGCCTCTGGGCCTCCATCTTGGTTTCCTTTCCCTTTCCCCGTTTTTTCTTAATTTTTTTGGAGGGGATTCTCATTCCCCATTTCTTTGGATTATTTTTGCTACTGCCACCTGACAGCCTGCTTGTGTTAGCATGCCTCTGTGGGATTTTTTTTTTTAATCTTGTTCATAACCCCTCAATTTCTTTGGAGATTTTTCCCCTCCTCTTTCTCTCTTAGTAGTTTTGGCTTGAGGGGAGCTTTGACTGCATTTTTGCTTTTATTTGTTTTGTTTTTTTGCTTTTCTTGATTTTTGAGAGAGGGGACTGGTTTTTTTTTTTTTAGTTTTTTGCTTTCTTTTCCCCTGTACATGTGTGTTTGTGAGGATGCTTTCCTTGTTTGATTGATTTTATAAAATTGCAATTTGGTTAATTTACTGTGTATTTATTCTGTTAAAGGTGTATATTTTGGTTGGGTTTGGGGGCCTGTTTTGTTTGCTGATGTGGAGGTCAACCAGGGGATGGACTTTGTGACAGTAATGGTGATTTTTCTTTCCCCTGCACTATTGTCTGCTTTTGGAACACACTGATCTCTGATGCTTTGCTTCTCTGCTTTTTGGAGTAAATTTTTAAGGTTTCTTTAGAGCTTTTGAGTATCAGGAAACCAGACTAGGAAACTAGAAACAAACAATCTGAAAGAGGCTTTCTCTTTTTGTGTAGAAGGAAAAGACTACTACATAAAAAATGGGTGAGGTACACCTGAAAAAACAAACAAAATGAAGCTAACTTGAAAACTTTCATGATGCACAACCTTTGTAGTTATGTTTGGGGGGGCACAAGAGTTATACACAGATTTTGAAATACATGGGAATCTGGCATCTCTAACCCTAGCGTTATTGAAGAGAGAAGTGTATTTGAAATGGTGGTGGTGGTTGTTACTACCACTACTGCTACTAGTACTATTATTGTTGTTATTATTATTGTAAGGTGAAAGAAACATAACTTGTACAAATTCCTTAAAAGATACCAGATGGACACGCCAACTAACGAGGGAAAGGATAAGACTGGTACCTGATCCAGGGTTCAGCTCCTGCTATGTAAATTCAGTACACAAGTTGTGACATGAAAATGAAGCTGGGCTTATTCATGGTCAGCCATAGTTGGAGGACCTGCTGTTGACTCCTCTCGAAATGTTAAATTTGTCTTCATCATACTCACCTACCAAAGAACACTAGCCCATCAAATGGTCATTGCCTAACTCTATCCTACCATGCTCATCATCTATCTATTTACAATCCTGAAAGGAAAGGAAGGAATTCAATGGATAGGAAATTGGTGTGCTGGACTGGAGAGCAAGAGAACTTCTTCAGAGATAGAACACACCATCCTAGCAAGCCAGTCACTCTGAATACTTGATTTTGGTGAAATTCACCTGGAAAAGTTTGTACCGTCTGCAACTGAGTAAAAAGGTCGGATACAGCATGGGCATGCTAAAGGCGCATCATGTGAAGAAAGCAGACAGAAGGCGTATTCTGTCTCTCCCCTATCCCTGATACTAAAAACCAGCTGTTCTTATGATGCATATAGGTATCTGAATTTTATCTCTGTGGATAAAATACAGCAATACAATGCAAATATCCCCTGTCTTCTATATTAGAAATAATATACTTGCAAAGTAACATGGGAATGTAGAGACAGAGCTTAATTAAGTCTCTCAGAAGTGTTCCTGGACCCTTCACATTTCAGCCTTTGGCCATTACCCTAATTTGGGACAATCATGGGGACTTCCCTTGCATAGTCTTCCAAAATAACAAGTGCTTTTCGCTATTACTGCCAACAACAGAAGAACTCTGTTGGTATACAAAGGGCCAGATCATGGCCATGGTGGACATCTTTGTTTTGCATGTTCATGTAAACATCAACCCTATGCTGTGGAGACCTCCGTTCTCCCTCCTCTTCTCTACCAGTGAAGATTAGATTATCTCGGTTTACCTCCACCTCATCACAGTTAAAGAAGTGAATGTCAGGCTTGTGCTGCTCCGAGTCTTGACACACCAGCAGGAGTATGGATGAGTATCGCATCTGGTTCAGCACTGTTTGGCAGAGCTGGACTGTTGGCAGAGGGAAGTCTTCCAGCTCTTCCTGAAATGCAGTTGTAGGGATGGGGGAAGAGACAGAGAGGCATAGAGAGATAATATTTGAAACCAACTTCTAGTTACAAGCATCACTTTTCCATTGTAATAGTCATTTCAGGAGGAAGGCAATTAACATGATTACATTTGATACTCTCACAGTACTTAAATCTGTAACAGAAATTGCCAGTGACAGCATGTTAATCTGTTCTCTTATGTAACAAAACCAACAAAGAGTCTTGTGGTCCCTTAAAGACTACAAAGTTTTATCAGGCATAAGCTTTGCAAACAACTTATCCAGATACATAGTGTATTCAATTCTTCAAAAAGCCTCCAGTTTATGAATGGGGGATATTGTGCTTCTGTACCCACAATTCTGCAAAATATCATGCCTGCATTGCCAGCAGGAAAAAGGACGCCAAACTTTACATAGCAAAGGGCAGCCTGAATGTTGACAACACCAATGGCAGCAGTCAAGATGGTCTACAGCACTGTTTCCCAACCTTTTCCGGTCTGCGGACCGGCTAGGGAAGGCGGGGCACCCCCCCGCGCGCATGCGCGGACAAGCGCACGCGCCCCTTTGCATGGGGCGCATGCGCCTGTGCCCCCCCGCCATTTTGCACATGCACATGGCTGCTCGTGCGCATGCGCAAACGACAGTGCGCACATGCGCAAATGGCGGCACAGCACTCGTGTGGGCATTCCGGAGTGCGCGTGCAGGCGCAAACGGGCTGCGCGGAGGTGAGTGCGCGCGGGGAGGTCTCTCTCGCCGGCCTGGTCTGGCCCAGGCCAGGGACCGGCACTGGGCCGGGGACCGGGGGTTGGGGATCGCTGGTCTACAGGATACCCTCTTCTGCTCACTACCATTCACACTTGTTGAAAAACAGCCCTGACAATTGCTTTGTGTTTGGGTGAGAAGTGGTGAACTGATGAAAAAAAGGAGTCAGCTTCTGGGATTTTCCCTTGTGTGGTGTCACACAAGGGAAAGTAGTGATGCTGGGAGGCTCTTGTTCAACACATTGACCATTAGCCTGTGTAGTGTCTCAGGGTTCCATTATTCCTCATCCTATTTCACATATACATGAAAAACCTGAAGAAGGCTGTCCAGCATTTTGTGGTCTGGTACCACCAGTATGCTGATGACACCCAACTCAATCTGATTTTTCAGATCTTCCAAGAGGCCCTTCTCTCAGTCTCTCAGGCCCCAGTGTGTGGTCACCCCCATCTACGTTTTTCATTTCTTTTCTATTAATTGATGAAATTGTTGCTTGGTTCTGCACGGGGGTAAAACAGTGTAATTTTTTTAAAAAAACCCACAACTCAAAACCCTTTGCCAAAATGTCCCCAAATTTGTCACAGAGCAAGAGCAGACATTCTGCTACGTTGATCTGAGTTCGTTTCATAGTTATATTTTTTTTTGGGGGGGGGTCCCCCATCTTTTGACTTTTCCTTTAGAATCCTGTTTATGCAAAAAAAAAAAAAAAATAACCTTGGTAGGTACACTGGACATAGACTTGCAGTCTGATCCTGGCTCCCTGACTAGTGTACTTCACATATACATGTTTGAGAATTACGCAGATACACATGTGAAGAAATATGTTTCCCCTTTTTTGCACAAAGTATTTGTCTACTGAGGCTACACGCCATGCCTCTGATGAAGTGGGCGACAGTGCCACAAAGCTTATGTTCAACAAAATTTGGTGCCCCAAGACTTTGTTGGTTTTGCTTAAATCCATTAGTTGTTACTACACCCCTTCACGAGGCAGATGGACCAAATTATTATGATCACAAGTCTGCCTTCAGGATATTTCCTATTAGAAGGGGCAAAGGACAACAAAACTTCCCCGTACTACTACTTTCCCCTTATTCTGTAAATCCCAATGGTATACGGAAAACTGGATGTTTTAAATGACAGAGACTCAGAAGGGCAGCAATGAAGGAACTAGAAGAGATAATCAAGTGTAAGGATGTGTCACTGGAAATGAAGACCAAAATAATCCACACTATTGCATTTCCAGTCACCATGCATGGGTGAGAAAGCTGGACAGTAAAAGAAAGCTGATAGGAAAAAAGAAAGAAAGAAAATATTTATTCAAAATGTACCCTGGACTGCCAAAAAGATAAATGTTATGGTCCGCCCTCGAAGGTTACTGGATCCTATAGGATTCCAGGATACCATGAGAGGGATTCCGGTCGATCTGACTGGCGCTCCTGTCGAGGCTCTGGTGGATAGCTGGCTGGCTGCCGCCACCAGGGCTGTTGACATGATCGCACCTAAACGCCCTCTCTGGCGCAGAGATCGCCCTTCACCCTGGTTTAATCCAGAGCTGCGATTAATGAAGTGAAATAGGAGAAGGCTAGAGCGCATATGGAGGCGGAACTCGACAGAAAATAATCAAATAGCTGCTAGGATTGCGACTAACCTTTACCAATCTAAGGTGAAGGCTGCTAGTCGATCTTACTTCGCTGTCCGGATAAGCGAAGCTTCCAATCAGCAGGCGGAACTTTTCCGTATAGTTCGCGATCTATCCGGAATTGGTAATGGTGATTGGCCTCCCTCTAGCATCTCACCTGACCAATTTGCAGCCTTTTTAAAATCAAAAGTGGAGGCCATCCGCCGGGATCTTACCCCCTATTTGGATACAGTAGATCGAGCTGAGACATCCAGCGCTCCGTCTTGCCCGATGAGACTTAACCACTTTCAGCCTGTGATGTCAGATATGGTGGACAGAGTGCTTGACCGCTGTCGTGCCACCACCTCCTCCCTTGACCCTTGCCCGGCCTGGCTAATCAAAGCAGCCAGGCCTATAACATCGGAATGGGCTACAGTAATAATTAATGGGTCTCTCCAGGAGGGCAAGGTTCCCCTTGCCCTCAAGGAAACACTCATTAGGCCCATTAGGAAGAAACCGAGCTTGGCGGCGGACGATATTGGTAATTATAGGCCCGTCGCCAATGTTTCTTTCCTTAGCAAGGTAGTTGAGAGGGTGATGGCCAATCAGCTACAGGCTCTTCTGGATGAAACCAATGCCCTGGATCCATTCCAGTCGGGCTTCAGGCCGCGCCATGGCACAGAAACAGCATTGGTCGCCTTGTTTGATGACCTGTTGAGGGAGGCCGACAGGGGCAAAATGTCTCTGCTGGTCCTTCTCGATATCTCAGCCGCCTTTGATACCGTTGACCACGGTATCATCGGTGGCCTGGCTTTGGCCTGGCTCCGTTCCTTCTTGGAGGACCATCCCCAGAGAGTGCAGATTGGAGAGAGTTTCTCGGCCCCGTGGAGCCTCAATTGTGGGGTCCCGCAGGGCTCGATTATGTCTCCAATGCTGTTTAACATCTATATGAGGCCGTTGGGAGGGGTCATCAGGGGATGTGGGGCTTTGTGTCATCAGTACACTGATGATACTCAGCTCTACATCTCCTTTCTTCCAACAACAGTGGATGCTGTCTCGTCCCTTGAGCGCTGCCTGGGGGCTGTTCAGCAATGGATGCAGGAGAACGGACTGAGGCTGAATCCGGGCAAGACGGAGGTCCTTCGGGTGGGTGCCCCAGACATCAGTGGTCTGGGAAACTCCCTCTCTTTTGGGGGTGTGTGACTCTTACCACCAAGAGTGAGGTTCGCAGCTTGGGTGTACATCTGGACCCGGCGCTCACCATGGAGACCCAGGTGTCATTAGTGGTCCATTCCACACACTTCCACCTTCGGCGGATTGCCCAGCTGCGTCCCTATCTTGATGTGGGGGCGCTCACCACTTTGGTCCATGCGCTCGTAGTCTCAAGATTAGACTACTGTAATGCGCTCTATGTGGGGCTGCCTTTGAGATTGACGCGGAAACTTCAGATGGTACAAAATGCCGCGGCCAGACTTCTAACTGGGGTGAAGAGGTACCAACATATTTCCCCCACGCTGGCCGCCTTGCATTGGTTGCCCATTCGTTTCCGCTTTGATTTCAAAGTTCTTACGATTGCTTATAAAGCCCTAAACGGTTTAGGACCTCGATATCTGGCAGAACGCCTTCTCCCACCCAGTTCTGCCAGAGACACTCGTTCTAGCCAGGCCGGGTGACTGAGGGGCCTAACGCCGAGGGAGGCCCGGAAGGAAAGAATGAGGAACCGGGCCTTCTCGGCAGTGGCCCCTCGCCTCTGGAACAACTTGCCCGTTGAGATCCGCCTGGCTCCCTCTCTGGGTGTCTTTAAAAATAAACTTAAGACGTGGTTATTTAGGCAGGCTTTCCCTCCTGCTGTATCTTAATATTTATATTTTTTACATCTTGGATTCTTGCATGTTTATTGGTGCTATTGTTTTTTTTTTAAATTTTGTAATGCTGCCCAGAGTAGACCATTGGTCTAGATGGGCGGGGTATAAATCGAATAAATAAATAAATAAATAAATAAATAAATAAATAAATAAATAAATAAGTGGGTCCTAGATCAAATCAAGCCTGAACGATCTCTGGAGGCAAAAATTTTAAAACCGAGGCTTGTCCTATTTTGGACACATCATGAGAAGACAGGATTCTCTAGAAAAGACAATAATGCTGGGAAAAGTGGAAGGCAGCAGGAAAAGAGGAAGACTAAACATGAGATGGATTGATTCCCTAAAGGAAGTCACAGGCTTTTGTTTGCAAGAGCTGAGTGGGGTTGTTAAGGACAGGACATTTTGGAGATCACTCATTCATGGGGGCATCATAAGTCGGGAGCAACTTGACAGCTCATAAAAAATACAAATGCAGAGATAAGTAAACATATTGTCTGAATGAGCGAATAATATACTCTATTACAAATTTCTCAAAGCTGATACTGTTCAGATGAGTTGGACAACAACTCCAACTCTTTCAGACACTGCTCTGTAAGAATCCCTGTAAGAATTATGATCCAGAAGAACACGCCCCAATTTACACATATGGCTACAGATGTCCATGTCATTTATTCATACAAGTAAAGCCTTTCCATACCTCCTTAGAGATGAGCATTACTTCTGTTCCAGGTATTTGTTTTGTCTTTAGCTTACCTAAACAGATGTTTATTCTTAATTCTGCTACAGAACCACCTTTTCCTTAGTTCCTATGTGGAAAAGAGGGCTAGCAACTCCCCATTCCTGTTGTAGATATTCTGTATTATTAAAACCTTTCCAGCAAAGCATTTCCCAGCAAGACTCCAAATCTGGTCTAGATCTCTTTGGTGCCACTCAAATGCAAATAAGCTCTCTAACTGGCACAAAGTACTTTTGCAGAGCAGAATGTATTTCCATTAACAGCTAATTCATCATTCTGATAGCTTGATTAGAGCAATCCTATACAAGCACACAAATAATATCTGTATTGGACTTGCCCCACACGTACACAGGGTGAAATCAGTCCACCTTTGTACTTTTGTTGTGATTGATGTAGTGCTAATACATTTCAGCTTAAAATTTTTGCAGAAACTTGTTGCAGTTGTTTAGGCAACTGGGAAACAGTGTGAGTTGAAGGGAGTAAATATTAACAGCATTTAATATTCCTCTTCCCTTGACTCCATCTCAGGAAAATTTTTCTGTTACTCACCTGAGTTTCACAGTCCAGTAGACGGATAGATTTGTCATTAACCTGCAACAGCATCTCTTGTGCCCATATCTTCTCTTTAGAATTCAGCTGCTTGAGCTTCCGGATGGCATCATCTACGGTTACAATGGCCTCACTCTTATCCATGATGAAAGTGGTTAGATGCTGGAAGAGAGAGGAAATGTGTCACAGTTCATAAGAGTACGTAGGAGATGCTACAGACTAATTTAATTCCATGTATACTAGAGCTTCTGAGTTTTCTTCAGTGCTCTTGCAGTTACAGTGGTTTGTGTCCCATTTGCCTGCACGGTAAACTTAGATAATAGCCAGATACTAACAGGATAATAACTGGTTGTTCAGTCCACACTTATGGGAAATATTTCCTATGGGCCTCTTCTCCTGTAGCATGTGTATGTCTATGTGCATGTGTGTGTTCATGCATTGATCAGCAAATCTAAGGACAATTCTCATATTTTTGTAATAAGCTCATATTATGCAGAGTCAAAGCTACAGATCAAACTACACAATATGTTTAGCACGTTTTCAGATGCAGTGTTCCCTCAAGTGATAAAAGATGTTTATCATGGCACATTATTTTTCCTCAGCTACGTATCCTGCATTTAGCATGTTGAGTGTTGTTACTAGATGTTGAAAGGGAAACAGGGGCTTAAATGGCAAGGCTAATTTCTGAGGCACATATCTCTAAGAAAATCCATCGGTAGGAGAGAGAATGGGTTAAACAGACGAAATACATATTTTCCTCAATATCTAGACTGAGGGTCTACAATGGACTTACACTGGACATAGAGACTTGCAGTCTGATCCTGGCTCCCGACTAGTATACTGCATGTATACATGTTTGAGAATTATATAGATAAACTACATTTTAAATGTCTTCTTATAATATGATTAGGTATTTAAAAATATATATGCAATGATCCGTGTTTAGCTCCATCTCTCCCAATTGCATTGTTGCATGCTTGTACTGAGACCAAAACTGGGAATGCCGCTTTCTGCAGGCAGTAGAAACTCAGCCAGGCACAGTTATACTTCCTATTGAACAAGCTCAGTTCTGAGCCTGTTGACATGGCCAAGAAAACTATTCAGTAGTTGATAATGTGACCTGATTTCTAGTTTTCAGGGTTTCTGAATGGTTTGTAATAAAGATGTGGAACACTGCAAGGCTGGGCAGCATGATGAGATCCATAGTAAAGGCAGAGTTTTTCCTCATCTTTCTCTTTTGGTCGTTGTTCCATAAAGCACATTAGTAAGAGTCACCTAATAGGTACCCTCTGCCTGAGGTTTTATCAGCCATCAGAGGGAAGCAACAAGAAGCAAGTCATTCCACCGTATCTATTGCAAAGTGCACAGCTTGCCAGGCAGAGATGTTGTCTTCACAGAAACAGACCTCTTTTTAGAGTTTTAGAAGAAGAAGAAGAAGAAGAAGAAGAAGAAGAAGAAGAAGAAGAAGAAGAAGAAGAAGACGATGACGACATTGTGGCACCTTAAAGACTAACTGTTATATTCTTGTAGGAGAGTTCTTATACATATAAGAGAGAGACTACAGAGACTACATGGCATAACTTTCATTTAGGGGTCTAAGATTAAGGGATGTGATGGTGGGTAGATTCAAGTTGCATTTCACACCTAGTAATGATTTAAGACCCCTTTTTGGTATTCAGTTCTTTTCTTTTGAAGCTTTGTTCTACAAACAGCAACAATGACTAGTGGCTAAAGGAAACAACAGCAGTCTTGGACTCCTTTATCTAGCAGTTTAGCAGAGCACCTTCTCATATTCCAGTATAAAGAGTCAACATCTTCAACCCTCTACTGTAATCTGCCTATCTAGTCATAACTTGCAAAATTTACTCTTAAAAACAATTCACTCCTGTTACTTGCTGTGGCGTTTAGATGGTAATCCACTATTAATAACAGCTAAAATGTTTGAAAAGTAACTTACTGCATTGCTTTTTCATTGCTTTTTATTACTGATATGACAAAACTTGAACTTCTTATCCATATACCTCTCAAGTGACTAGGAACGGTTACTTCTTGTACCAAAGCCATGACTTCACTCCCACTTGCTACACTACTTCAGAAATGCAACTATTCAGGTTGTAAGCCTGAAGGCTGGGGCTGCCTTATATTGTATTACTGACACTTAAGCTGCTCTGACAGCACTTTCAGATGAACAACAGAGTATAAATTAATATAAAATTATAAAGAACTAAAGAAAAACTTAGTCTTGATTTGCACAGTCAGATCTAAAATGAATACAGATTAATAATAATAATAATAAAAAACCCTGATTGCATATTCTTCTGTGTGAACAATATACAAGAGCAATACATTTATGAAACTGGTAAGCCTAACAGTGATCATCTTCCCATGATCAAAGTTCAAAGTGAAAGATCAGTTCATACCTGAACAATCCTAATGAACAGACTTTGAAAATGCATTCTGGTTGCTGGAAGGAATAAAGTCTCCTTTCTAGTAGACATGATCAGACATTAGTGCCTGATCCTTTAAAATAGAAGAGTCCAGTTACAGTTTCCCTGAGAGCTATTTTATATATGCACATAAATATTAAATATTGGAACAGATGATTAATTGGCTATTTTAGATGAGGGAATATTTATATATGCAGTCCCAACAAGATAAATGTTCATGCCTTCACCTGTGTAGAATGCACATGTGAAGTGGGGGGAGAACACATCTGTCCTGGTCTCTCATTCACACATTCACACAAAATGTGTGAACTGAATATACACAGCAAAGGGGAACCTCTGGACTGCATGGCCTAATATGATCTATAGAGTGTAATCTGGAGAACAGCCAACTGTCTTCAAAGGCCCACCACTTGGAGACTTCCCATACCAACCTCCTGCTTACATCCCCAATCAGGAACAATAAGAGGGGGGAATCAGAAATCAATGATAATTGCAGTGATTCCCTTGGATTGCTTGCCCTCCCAACTGGGAAAGCAGATACCATACAACTAAATCCCTCATATTATCTCTGATCAGTAATAACAATAGAGAGCTTCATCTCTGCTATATTTTCCCTAATGGAGAAAAATCACAAGATGAGCAAAGCTTCTAAGACCCAACAACCAGCTGCAGGAATACTTCTGCAACTCATTCCTAGGTTTTGCAGTTAGGTTCTTCCTCGTGGCATAGTGGTTAAACTGAAGAACTGCAGTGAAGAGACTGCTCATGACCTGAGTTTGATCCCAGGCTCAGGTAGCTGGCTCAAGGTTGACTCAACCTTCCATCCTTCTGAAGTTGGTAAAATGAGTATCCAGCTTGCTGGGGTGTGTGTGCAATGTGTAGCCTGCACAATTAAATTATAAACCACCCAGAGAGAGCTTTAAACAGCACACTTTGCTTTCTTTCATCCCATATTCTCCACAATGGGGGAAAGCATAGGAACACATGAAGTTTCCTAGATCCAAACACCAACTGAAGAAACATCCCTACAGATGGTGCTTCAGTGTGCTTGCTCCCCTTTGTTGCCTGCCATACAGGGAAGTCAAGGAGGAAGCAAAGCCAGGTCCCCAGTTGTAACCCGGTCTAGAAGTTCAAGTCAGCATTGTGAGGACTGGGGGCACGGTCACATTCATGAGGTTCAACTATGTGTCCATGTCCCCTGCCATCATCTGACCTATGTAGAGTCAGAGGAATGGGGATGCAGCTAATGAAACCAGTTGTCCATATACTCCACACTGTGCACATTTTGAATTGTCCATCTTCCATTTCAACTAACTCAAGGATTGTTAAATGTGACATCAAATCAGTTTTTGCATCTAACATGCAGCATTTTCTTAGATTCAAATAGCTGGGAAGGGATGAGAATTATCAGCTCATCAGGGATTCTCCATGCCCACTAGGTTCATATATACCAGATTCTGAAGCAGGACTGATCTTAGGAACATCCCACAGGAAGATTCAGGTTTCCCCTTCATGTCTACTCTGATCACCACGCAGTCCCAGGGGTTGTAGTTTGCCCACCCCCTGCTCTAGGAGCAAAGTTTGGAAAGGTTACTTTAAAAAAGTAACTGCCAGATTGTCAGAACTCAAAGAATCCCAGAATGGCTGCTGGTTGGACACTTCTGGGAGTTATAGACCAAAAAAGTATCTTTCCCAAACTCCATACATCTTTGGTTGTCAAATACAAAAAGCTCTAAGCCTCAGTGATCAAATGTTTGGGGAAGCAATTGTTTGGGTTAAACTAGGCAGCCTTAGGGCTTGGAAGAGATGTTGTTGTTGTTTTTTAAAAAAAGAACCCTGAGACCTTCCAGCTGCAGCCTAAAAAACATATAGTTAGAATTAAAGAATTCGGAGTCCAGGAATTGGTTTTGAAAAGTGGCACTGAAGGGAGCTTTTGTCTCTTTCGCACAAAATCCCACCCCTGGCTAGCCCAAGCTTTCTTCATTTCTCAAATGTGATTTTTTTGGAAAGGTGAGGGGGAAATTATTTGTTATTTAAATAATAAGGAGTCAGAAATTTAATCCAGAAATCTCAGAAAACCTGAGAGTCAGAGATCACTCAGAGATCTACCAGTAGATCCCTGTCAATCCTTCGCTCACCCCAATGTAAGTGATCTCTGCAAGGACTCAGGAAATAGGAAGCGGGTGGACGTTGTTCTGAGCACGTGGATGAAGAGAAAGGAGGACAAAGATCAAAAGTCCCCACTGGCCTCCAATACTGCCAGCATATCCTAATGATATGCTATAGATTGTTTCGGGTAATATGATTATAAAAGTGCCATTTGAGAGATCAATGTTCAGAGACAAACTGCAACATCAACAGCATTTTTAACTTAGGCAATTTTATTGCTCATTAATGTGAGTGTCTCTGACTCACCTGTACGTGGTACTGTGATGTCTCATGCATAATGACATTGGAGTTGGAGTACTTTTTCCTTTGCTCTGCAAAAAAAAAAAAAAAAAAAAGGGAAATAAAACATGTTTGCTTTAGGGTAGATAATTAACAAAATTAAGGTACAAACAAGACACTGGCGCATTTGTAGAGCACAACAAGCCAGAGATCTATAGGAACCCTAACGTGCCATGAATGAGCACACTGCTTAGTCACTTCAGCTAGCAATGTTTGCAACTAAATAAACCATGGAGCTCATCTGACAGCAGGAAATTGCTTTTCTGTAGTTTTTCCTTCCTAGCAAACCAGAGAACAACCCTTCCTGGAGCCTTTAGCTGCTCCAAAAATAAGCAAGAGTGATTGAGCACCAGGCACCAACTCGTTGGTCATTCATTAGTGACAAGCCAGGTTTGTAGGTTTGTCATGCTGATCTAGGGGCAGCATGTGGCCACTGTGGTTGGTGACTCAGAAGGCAAAGCGATAGTGGAGGGTGAAGGCTGGGACTAGGATAATGTCCTTTCATATGCACACTTAACACCAACACATACATCATACACACAATCACAAACAAAGTGAGACAGGCATTTTCACATGGACACTGAGAGGTCCCACTGTGGGCCGCCTGGGGTTAGCCTGAGCCCCAGATCCCCTAGTGGGCAAGCCATGATTGTGCAGATCCCTGGCTTATCATGTCATGGGAAGGTCTTAGGGAATGTTAGTCCCAGTCTCAGATAAAGCAAAGTCTCATCACAGTCCCTCGTAAACTGCCCTTTCTATCACTTACATGTTCTCTGCTAAAAGGCTCTGAGGAAGTCTTCTTCTAAATGGCTGAAAGTCTCAGCCCAACCTTTACTGAGAGGAAAAGGCTGGCAACAAGGTTAAGAGAGGTGCCAGCTTGCCTGTTGAGTTTGGTCTTGAAACACAGCTGTCATAGACACAAACAGGCTGCTCGCTTTCTTTCCCTTCCACTCCACTGCTTACATTAATTAAGCATTGCTACATCTTTAGCACCATTATCCTCATGGTGACTGCTTAGATTCTAAAATACCATTCTCTGGTATTCTCTTCCACCAGCTTCCTGCTGAGCTTTAAACTGCTGAAAGGGTCAAAACAGATGAGACGGAGAGCTCCACAATTAGAAGCAGAAGTCACTTAAGGAGTAAAGGGAATGAGACATTCTAACATTCTCTGACAGTTTCACATGTTGCAACTTAGGTTGCATTTGTTTGGTGATTGTTCATTTGGAGGAAACAACAGACTCTGGTCACATTTTGATTGTGGAAAGCAGCTATGAATAACGTGTCTGCATAGCACTAACACTATGTCACTTCCTAATTGTGAAGCTGTCCGATGTAGTTTGGCCCACAGAAGGGGACCCATAGAAAAGACACATCTACAGAGGGGAGTGGTTCAGGGAATCCATCTTTAAAGAAAGGAGGACACATGTTCATCCAGTGGTCATCTATCTTTCATCCAGTAGCAGTGTATCTAATAACTTCAGAATTACTCCATAGTGAGATGCTCAATTTTCTGTTTTTGCCCATTCATTTTGGAAGCTGCAACGTCTGGGCAAGCTTTTGGCACACAGTCTAATGTCAAAATAATATGAAAACAAAGGAGGAAGGGCCATTCCTTAGGAAAGCTCTTCCCCTGCCTTCAGTAGTGACTTTACCACCTCTTGATTCAACTGTCACTTCAGTGTTCAAGTGTGAAACTTAGAAACAGCAAGTTAGACATGTTGAAATAGCTCTTTAGAGATGCAACAGTGGTACGAGAGCAGTTACTGTAATATTGCATGAAACAAATCTTAGTATATAATCAGCACTGCTAGGGTGAGGAGATTGTAATCCATGTACAATTTTAGACACAGAATGTAAATCTCAAAATGTGCAATTAGACGTACAATGTGCAATCCCAAACAAAAGCCATGAATCCCAATAAGCATGGGTGAATGACAACCAGCACCAAGTATTAGCCCCCCTACACCCAGTTAAACTAAATGTTAATAATGTAAATTTGTATTCCATATAATTAACTTATTTTCTGTCCTGCAATAGAATTTCCTCAGACAGACATGCTTCAGCAATGAGACTTGCAAAGGCAACCTGTGTTTTCTTTCCAAAAACCAATCATAAAACAAAGTACATTAAATGCAAGATGTGTAGGTGAGGAGAATCATGTGCTAAGATCAATAGATGTCTTTCACCACTTCTGCAAAATAATTGATTTATTTATATCAAATAATTTGATATTATTTGAATTATTTGATTTATATCAAATAATTGATAAGCCTCGGAGTGTGGCTTCAAAGAGACATTGTTGTTGATATAAATAAGAGTTATTTGCATCATAATATGACAGCAGGATGATCAAGGGTGTGAAGGAGTGGGATGTCAGGACAACAGAAGAATGAACAAGCAAAAAGAATGCTTTTGCTCAGCAATCCCTGCTGGGAGAAACTGCTCTAAGAGAAACTCCTTACTTCCTACAACAGATGCCAACCTGTTCTACAAAACAAGTCAAGCCAGAATGTCTGAATTTAGTCATTTCCAAGTAGAGAATACTGAGAAGTGGTTTACCATTCCCTTCTTCTGGGGCAGTCCTGGGACTGTGAAGCTTGCCCAAGGCCACACAGGTTGGCGGTACTCACAGGAAGCACAGTGAGGAACTGAACTCCCAACCTCTGACTCTGCAGCCAGATACCTAAACCACTGAGCTATCCAGCCAGCTCATAGCATACATTAAAGGGACATAATTTGAATGTGAGCAAATATAGAGCCTAGCTTTCTTGGATGTATTTTTAATTATGGATTAACAAAGACAATGGAGCTAGATCTTGAAGAGGATTAACCCATTTAAAAAATAAATCCTATTAAAGTTTTGTATGTCGGCAAGCAATCATGTCATTGGTAGAAAAGTCTGGTCTGGGACAGGAATCTGATCAAGTACCATGAGATATATGTACATGCTGTTCAATCACAAGAGAGTGCAATTTTAAAAGTGTTCATAACAGGACTGGAGCTGGCCACTGATCTTAAGGCATGCTGCAGATAAAGATCACATAAAAAGCTGTCACTTAAAGAGGGGGAGATGTTTTTTGTAGAAGATCTTTGTTCTATCCATGGCATATGAGGGAAGCACAGAAAAGAATCCTGCCCCAAACACTGGAGAAACAGCTCTAATCAGAGACTCCCAGTTACTGACTAGTTGAGTCAAGGTAGCCAGTTCAGTATAAGGCAGCATTGCATGTTGCTATGTTTCTTCCTAAATAAACAGCCTTTGATTACTCATCAACATATTAGACTTGAAGGGGGAATGCATATCCCGTGATTAGCCTACTTTTTCTTTCACTGTGTGATTTCCTCAGAGATTCACACTTCAGTAATCAGATCTACAAATTAAACCCATGTTTACATTCTAGTGACCAACATCAAAACAAAGCCTGTTAACTTCAAGATAGCTATATGATGGAAAGGATGTACAATGACATACAGATATTTATTCCACTTGTGGGAGCACTCCTTCTGAAGATGTGCTATCATCTAGTTTGACCACTGGGTGCTGTTTTATGAGATTAGTTGGAGCTACTTCCATGTAAGCATACACATGACAGAACTCCTATGGAAGCAAGCATTCATCCATTGCATTTGACATTACTTGACAAAAAATATCCACCAGGAAGCATACCTGCAAAGCCCTGTGCATTTGCTTTCAGTTAGGAAGGGGTTAATACTGATTCTATAAAGCAATCCTAGTGAAGAGGAGAAATCCATTGACTCCCAATAAGAATTCATCTAAAGGCAACAAGTGTCTTGCCTGCCTGTGTTGTCTCACATGAGTGAAACCTGAAGAACCTTTGAGATCTGGAATGAACTCACTCAAGCAAGTAATAATAGACAAGAACAACTTATCACTTGCTGGTTAACATTTCCCCCACAAGAACATAAACATTCCTTTGCTGACCTCTCGGTCCTTGCCCTATACCTAGACAGAAGAGAGCAACAGAAGTGAAAGGCATATCTGTGAAACAGAATTCAGAGCCTTATGGCCAATGCCGGGCGATGGGATCTTTATGAGAGGTGAAGCCTTGTGGTTTCTGGGTTGCTGCAACGCACTGTTACTATGCTAGTTTATATTCTGCTTATGAGCTTTATTACAGCCAAGTCACACAACCGTTCAGCAATCTATGAATTGATGGTAACCAGTGCTGGGGTGTTTTTGCCCACTGACTGACGATTAAAAATTGCATCCTTGTTTGCACAGCTTTCCTTGCCTCTCCTCCAAGCAGCACTTTTCTTTCCTACCTAGGAAAATATAGGATCACTTGTCACCGACAGAGTGTTTATTGCTATGATATCTGTAGTATTGTGGATGAGCTTATGCAAATATGAAAAGTATCTAATGGATAGGATAATTGAAATCAGTATCATAAATCCATCCCCTCCTCTCCCAGACACTTAAATTTATTGTTCAGCTTTCAAACATGCCACAGATTCAGAGAAAGACTAGATAAATCAGTGAGGCTGGCATGTTTTTGCCATCTTGTCTTTTTATTTTCCTTAGCAATTAAATTCTCAGAAATATAATGTAATGCAATAGTCCACAATGATTTTATCACTGTCATTATCTAATATTCAGTGACTAGAAAGGCCAGTTGAAGACGAGCGTTAAGGCTACAGTATGTTGGCATAAGCTGTATACCTAAGCTAGGGAACTGGACGTTAAGGCTGATATTTAACAGAGATGCCCTGTGATCAGGAATGATGGTGTGGAATGTCACCAACGGCAGTTCCTTACAACTTAACCACACTCTTTGATCTTTCAAACTCAAAGCCGCTTGGGGAGGATGGAACACCTAGAAGCACCAAATATGTCCCTCCTTGTCCTGGTCCTGTGCTGTATTCAGTGTACTGCTAGATGAACATCTGTGTTAGTTGCTTATACCAGTAGGTAGCAGGATGAGTTCAACAATGGAAGATGTTCTAGGAATAGGTATGATACTGCTGCTAATGCTTGGGGTGCAGCACCATCAACTTGATCATAAGGACAGCAATAAGTAGGGCTATCCATTGGTTTCAACCAAAGCCAGAATGACTAACCAAATCTGCCTGATTTGGACTGATTGAAGCAGAATGGCCAGATTTTATTCTGGGGTAAAAGTGAAACAAACTTTCTAATCAATTTGGATTATCAAACTTTGACCCGGTACCCAAGTCAGAGTTAAAGGAAACTTAAAATGTGCCTAGTACACAAACCAGTGATCTAAAATCTGACAGGTTTATTCTCCTCTTTAGGGTGTATCACATTGCCATATGTCAAGTACCTGAGTGCGAAAACAACACATTTATAGCTGTTTTGATTCTCCAATGGGAGGCTAGTGATCAGAGTTTATAAATCAGTTTAGAGCCAGAGTGGAAACTAAACTGTGTGGAGTATAAACTGCCCCAGACCAAATCAGTATACATCTCAAAGCCTTGAACTGGCCTCCAAACCAAAATGGGGACCTACACACAACACTAGTGGTGAGAACATGAGAAGACCTGCACTTGATCAGATTCTCCAATCCAGAATTCCGTACTGACAGTGGCCAACCCAATGCCTATGGGAAGCTGACCATAAGAATACGAGTGCAAGACCACCCTCCCCAGCAACTGGTTTCTCTATCACTGAAGGTGATATATAACTACGTATTGTGATTAGTAGCTCTCATTATATCCTCCCAGAGTAATTTAACTAATACTATGTTAAAACCACCCAAGCTGGCAGCTGTTGCTACATCCTCAGGTATTAAATTTCATAGTTAACATACTGTGTGAAGAGTGCCTTCTCTTTATCTGTCCTGAATCTTTCACCATGCTGCTTCTGTAGAATAAGTTCTATTGTTATGAAATACAGATGCAGAGAGAGATGGATTTTCACAGAGAATCAAAACCAAAGCCAGTCTGATTAAAAAAAAATCTACATTTATAAACAACATTGTTCTCAGTGTGTGCATGTATATGCTTATTATATGCACACATGCTATTCCTTTCTGGCAAGGTTTATGTCAGCACCTATTGAGAATATCTTTGCACCACTAGATATCATTCAGAAAAAAATAGCTAAAGCTGATTAATTCTGGTTCATCTCTTGGGCAAATGTTCTATTACTTTTTTGCTTCTATTTTCTGAGATATTGTTTCCATTCATGTTATGCACGTTGCAGAAAACTCTCCAAGCCTGTGTTTCATAAGATTCTTACATTCAAAGTAGATGTAAAACAGACAAGGCAAGAGGAAAATGCAGCCTTTCAATTTTCCTTTTCATGGGACTCAGTGTCTTATTTTCAAATAGTACAAACTGAGAACAATATGAATCTAGTTTCTGTGAGATGCTATCTTCAGATGACAATCAAGGTATTCTAAAACCAGTCCTTTTTCTCCCTCTCTTTATGCTATGTTTGTTTGATTTGGATTGATTCCTACCCCCTTTTTCTTAATACCACACCCTTCACATAATGGGAGAACAATGAGCAGCTTTCCATTTCCATCATCACATTTGTGTACAACTATTGGCTTATCAAACAGGCAGTCAATTCAAGCTCTGACCATACTGCCTAGCTGCCAGGTCTGTAGCTGCATTGACAGCCCTTAGGAACTTGTGAGCAGAAGTTCATAAACAGGATGAGTAAACAAAAGTGTTTTGCGTGGGACTAGTGAAAGAGGCAAAAAAGGATGAGTTTGCTTCTGTTGGCTTCAGGTTGTTTTGTTTTGTTTCTTGTCTGACCTATTTGGAGGCTCTTTGTGTGTTTTTGGCTCTTTGACTGTAGCAGTATGCTCTGCTCCAAGCACAAGATGCTTGGTTGAAGGGCTACAGCAAATAGGAAGTGAATGCTGAGAGAAAGTGAAGCTGTATGGGAGCAGAGGTAGCAGCTACTGTACTAGGTCT
Organism: Intellagama lesueurii; assembly: GCA_037013535.1. Classification (NCBI taxonomy): domain Eukaryota; kingdom Metazoa; phylum Chordata; class Lepidosauria; order Squamata; family Agamidae; genus Intellagama; species Intellagama lesueurii. The sequence goes on from JBAJHW010000001.1 coordinate 103,848,361, forward strand.
GCAGTTTCACTGACAATCTCTAGGAGCTCATGAGTGGACTCAGGAGAGTTTGAGGGGGAGACTAGGAATGCAATGTTACCACCTACATGGCACGAAGAGAAAGGGCTGAACTACTGAGCTGCAACTTCTGTGCCATCTTTGTCTTTGTACCTGAAAAAGTAGAAAGGAGCATCTGCCATAAGTGCAAGCCAGTTTCCCAGCCAGAAGAGAAAGAACAGCAGCTGGAGATCCATCTATTCATACTTTGGCTTATTAAGGAAAGTGTAGAGTTGCGGGATAGAGCAGAGCAGACTATCCTGGGAGAGCAGCAGTAGGCAATGCCTCTAGGGAGGAAGAAGAATATTGAGTGCAAGAGGCAAGCGCTTGAAGGAATGAGACGAAGAGGGGCAGGACTATCAGGAAGCATCCTATGTTCTTGGAGTTAGAGAATTAGTATCAGCCCCTCATCTTAGACAGTGATTCTGAGCCACTGAAACAAGGGGAGCAATCCCAGGCCCTCCCCATTGACAGTGATTTGGAGGTACTCGAATACAGAAAGCACAGAAGTGGCTGGGGATTAAAGATTGGGGAACTGGGTCAAAACAGACTGTCAAAGGGAAAATTAAAGTTCTACATTTAGGGAGGACAAATCATCTACACAATCACAAAAGGTGACATGCCTGGCTTGAAGGGAAGTAATTTATTCAGTTTATTTCTATTATTTTTCTATTTCTATTATTTCGATTCAGTTTTGGTCAGGCCTTACCTGGAATGCTGTGCCTAGTTCTGGGCAACAAGGCTTAGAAATAATATTTCTGACACATCCAAAGGATGACCAAGATGGCAAAGGGACTGAAAACCAAGCCCCACAAGGAACAGTTGAGGGAGGTGGGCCAGGTTTAAGGTAGAAAAGATTGAGAGAGAATAGGATAAGTCATCTTCTAATACTTGAAAGGATATCACACGACAGTGGAACAACCTTGTTTTCTTCTGTTTTAGATGGAAAGAGCCAAATCAATGAATACATATTAGGAAAAGAAAGGAAATTCCAAGTAAACATGGTGGGGGAGGAACTTTCTGATGTCAAAGGCTGTTCCACAGTGAAATGGGCTACTTTGGAAGGTGGGGGGACTCTACTTCATTTGAAGTTTTTAAAATAGTAATCGCATGTCCCTCTATTGGTGATGCTTTCGCCGTGGGTTTCATGCATCAGTAGGGGGTCGGACTCTAGGACTCTTGAGGCCCATTCCAGCTCTATGTTTCTATTATTCTGCATTATAGTCCTTCTAATACGGAGGCAATAATGTGACATCCAGTGAGGATTTAGACTTTTCCAACTGCCCTGCCCCACATATCAGACTAACATAACCATCAACCAGACTTAACAGGCTCACCGGGAGGACATGAGGTTCAGAAATGCTAAATGATTAAAAAAAAAATCAAAAGTGGGCAACATGTTGTTAGACAGTCCGTTCCATCATGCTTAAGTCAGGGACTGATTACTTGTAGGGTGTGGTGACCTTTGTCATACTCTCCTCCTTTCCTCCTGCTGTACAAACAAGACTCACATTGCAATATTTCCACAGCAAGTGTGTGTGTGTTTGTGGGAGAATCAGTAGGTGAACTGTGAGCTGACAACTACTTTCTGCCAGTTTATTTCTTCAGTGGGTTCCTCAATTTTTAAAACAATAGCAGAACTGGCAGAAATTCAATAGATTAGATTTTTCTTACTGTCACTGCTCTGTATTAGGAAAACATGCCCCTTGGTGAACTTTTGCTCTAGCCATTAAAGTCACAGAAACACTGCTAATGATCTGAGGTATAAATTAATCCCTTAAAAATAAAAATAAAAAATAAAAAAAACCAGAGAAAAATGCAAGGGTGTTGCCTTTCTGACTGTGGATTTTGGTTTTGGTTTTCTCATTGATACAGCTACCTTTGTTTTTGTATTTGCCTGTCTATCCATTTTACAACAGTTATGGAAATATGCCAAATTCCCTTTACATTTATTTTGGCTTTCATTCTTTCCCCAGCCAGCAAAGCATAAAGAAGTGCCATCATACAAACCCATCCGATGTGAAAGACAAATATTGACTATCAGAAGCAATGTCATCTTTTTAAGATGATTTTTATTAATTCTATAGTGCTTTTTCTCTACATACTGGCACCTGCAAATTAAGAGCAGAAGGCCATTTTAGTACTAATGAAGTCCAGCTGTCTTTCACTACTAGTGATACGAGAAGCAGGGCAAAACTTTATTTTTAGTCCAAGCAAATCACAAATATCTTAAGTAGACCCCACCCATAGGCCTTTGGAGGTACAATAAATATAAACCTCACAAACGTGTAATCAATGAGGGTCAAGCTCATATGTATTTGAGGCACTGTGACCATGAGAAATTTGCTTTACTTTGGGAACATCACTGTTGTAAAAAAGAAAGAAAGAAATTCCAGCTGTGTTGCAGTTCCGTTTTGTACTACTATTCACACCTCACCTCAGGGTTAAATAAAACTTATTAAGGCAAATGCATCCTCTGATGAACTTTATTTCTGTCCAGCTTCTCTGACAGATGCCTTCAGCAACCATACTTTCAAGTTATGCCCATATTTACATTCCATCAACATTCCATTTACATTCCATATTAAATTCCATCAATTTATATTCCATCATCACAGCACATTGATTTATGATCAATGTGCTGTGATCATAAAACACAGCACATTAAATGCAAGAGAAGGAAAGTCACGGCTGTGACAAACAGATGACTTTTAGCATGTGGTGGAGCGCATGTTACAAAAAAGTACTAAATATATCATCTAGTTTAGCACTCCAGTGTTTGTCTCTTTAACCGTTCCTTTTTACCTTTTTGTAGCTGGCATACAATCCATGGTGTGTGTGTGTGTGTGATTAGAACAGTCAGTATCAGCGGAACATGGGGAAGATTTTAGTTTCTTAGTCTTACAAAACAGGGCACCTAATCTAATGATACCATTCATTCTTAAAAGTGGTTAAATGCTTCTTATGCGATGTTGCACTTGGATGCAACAACAAGAAAGAGCAGTGCCCACTGTTTACTCAGCTTTAAAGATGGAAAATATGCCAGTAAATGTATCTTCACAATCAGCTATTTGATGATGTGCCAAATACTGGAAGCTGATTAATATTTGGGATTGTTTCCAGCCTTGTCCGTGGCCTGTGAAAAAGTCATGCTCCAACCATGGCTTACACGAAGGAAGATTGCAGCCAGTCTGTAGCCTTGAAGTACACCTGATGATAATCACAGGTCACTATGTTTCTTTTTCTGGCAGCATTAAAAAATGAACACGTTACCAAATATCAAATACTGTATTCAAATTTTATCAATTGTTTGACAGGATTTAGTGAATATTAATTAGAAAATATTCTACCCCAGAGGTCACAGAGATATATTATGAGGAAGATTTTGAGGCCAGAATGCTGGACTAGAATGCTAGATGTCCGTTTGGCTTCATCCAGCATGGCTCTTTTGATATTTGGACTTATCTCTCATAAATCTCAAGTACTGGGCACCCTCCATTCTCACACTGGGTACACTAGCAAAATAAAATGTTGTAATGTATGTATAACCAGGCCTTGCTTTTCTCCAGAAAAACACACACACACCCCGATGTATAAAATGATCCTCAGAAAGCCCAAACATCTCTGCTTGCCAGGTACATGGTAATAACACCATCACCACGACAGTGACCTTCTGGTTTGAAGGTTTGTTTCGGCTAACAGGTCTGTGCCGTGTGCTGTGATTTCAGTGAGGTTGGGCATGGACTGGGTTTATAACTGCTGCTCTGCTTTATTGGCAGTATGCTGCTGGCAATGTTTAGGAAGAGCCACACAGCTAAATTCCTTTCTTCAGTGCTTAATATTTACCTCAGGATCAACAAGGAGAACTTGCATTCCTATGTTTATTTGCTAAAGATATAAAGCAAGCAAGGAGACCAAACATGAATACAGCCAATATTTCCTTCTTCTTGGGCAATGGTGTCCAAGTGGTGACAAACCTGAGCAATTGCAAAGCACATAATAACAACAACACTCAACCTCTGTTCCATATTGACAGTATCTAGCTGTAACCTGTACAATTCTCCTGTGATGCAAGCAGAGGTTGGAAAAGTTCCTTTTTTAGACTACAACTCCTGGAATCTCCGGGCTATCATAGAATAATTAAGTTGGAAGGGGCCTATAAGGCCATTGAGCCCAACCCCCTGCTCAGTGCAGGAATCCAAATCAAAGCAGATCTGACAGATGGTTGTCCAATTTTCTCTTGAATGTCTTCAGCACCGGAGTGCTTATCACCTCCTGAGGTAATTGGTTCCATTGTCGTACTGCTCTAACAGTTAAATTTTTTTTCCTGATATTCAGCCAAAATCTTTCCTTCTGTAACTTAAGCTCATTTTTACGTGTCCAGCACTCTAGGATGATTAAGAACAGATCCTGCCCCTCCTCTGTATGACAGCCTTTCAAGTATTTGAAAAGATCTATCGTATCTCCCCTCAGTCTTCTTTTCTCAAGGCTAAACATGCCCAGTTCTTTCAGTCTTTCTTCATAAAGCTTGGTTTCCAGGTCCCCTGATAATCCCTGTTGCTCTCTCCTGAACTTACTCCAGTTTGTTGGCATCCTTCTTACAAGGTGTGTGTCCAGATCTGGACACAGTACTCAGGATGAGGCCTAACCAGTGCTGAATAGAAGGGAACTACTACCTTGTGGGATTTGGAGACTATACTTCTGTTAATGCATCCTAAAATCGTATTTGCCTTTTTTGCAGCCACATCGCACTGTTGCCTCATACTCCACTTTTGATCTACAACAACTCCAGTATCATTTACACTTGTAGTATTACTGAGCCAAGTATCTCCCTTTTTGTAACTGTATATTCGGTTTTTCCCCTAGGTGTAGAACTTTGTACTTATCCCTGTTAAATTTCATTCTGTTGTTTTCAGCCCAGTGCTCATGCCTATTCAGGTCTTTTTGAATTTTGTTCCTGTCTTCCAAGGTATTGGCTATTCAACCCAATTTTGTGTCATCTGCATATGTGGTAAGTATTCCCTGCATACTCTCATCCAAGCCATTAATAAAAATGTTTAATAGCACCCAGCCCAGGACTTAGCTTGATGGTAACCCACTTGTTACCTCCTCCGAGTTTGAGAAGGAGCCATTGATAAGCATTCTCTGAGTACAATTCTGTAACCAGCTCTGTATCCACCTAAATGTTGTTCTGTGCAGCTCACAACTAGTTAATAATATCACAGGGCACTTTTTCAAATGTTTTGCTGAAGTCAAGATATATTATGTCTATAGCACTCCCACCATCTACCAGGGAGTTTACCCAGTCAAAGAATGAGATAAAATTAGTCTGGCAGGATTTGTTCTTGACAAATCCATGTTGGCTTCTAGTAATTACTGCATTGTTTTCAAGGTGCTTGCAGAGTGACTGCTTTATAATCTGCTCCAGAATTTTCCCTGGGATTGATGTCAGGCTGACCGCTCTGTATTTCCCTGGTTCCTTCTCTTTGCCCTTTTTGACAACTAGCTGAGACATATCATCTTTTAAAAGCTAGTTGTCAAAAACTTTCCCAAACTCAGAAGTCATTATTATTATCTGCATATTGCAGATGGAGAGACAAAGGCGGAAGGAGAGCTTGCCTAAGGCTACCTGTTTTGTTCATAGCAGGGAAAAGAATCAACTTCCTTATTTGTAGCTCAGGTTCTGCAGCACTGAACACACCAAATGTTGCAAATTTTATTGTTTTAACAGCGGACACTAAAAGTATATTTTGCTTTACCGGCAAATGTCATTCAATGTGAAACTAACACTTAGTCACATGTTATAATCATATCAAGACAGTGTTCTTGAGAAGTAGTACTGGGTGGCAGGCTGCTGGTAGTTGGCAAAGATGTCATAATTGAGTAGAGCAAAGTAGACTAATCAAAAATTGTCTACTGACAGAGAACCTGGGGGAGAAAAAGTGTGAAAAGGATGTGATGAGAGCAGATCTGTGGACAACTCCACCCTCGAGGTATTTCAGCAACATCACAGGGAGTTACACATGGTAGCAAACTCAATGGCAGCACAATGGACCTGCCAAGAACAGAACATGGTAGCAGTTATGTTGGAAGATGACACCATGTGCTCTCAACAGCTACGTGTAGCTTTAATACCAAAGGGTGAGTCATATGTTGATGCAGCTTCCCATTGGCCGTGCAAGGGAAGTAAAGTACAATAAAGTAAAGGCTCTACCAAAATTGTCTTGAAAGATGTTGATAACAAAGTTGCTCTTAAACTTAACTGTTGAAGAAGGTGAGATTATTTGCCAACATTGTCACTCCTTTGCAATCAAAATAGACGTAGAGGGAATACAAAAATATGACTTTAGAATTAAGTAATAAGGAAAAGAGTTACATTTCTAAAACCGCCACCCATATCCAACCTACCCAGTACAACACAGTTGTAGTTCATCATTCACTGTTCCTTGGAGACTGAAGTACCACCCTGGTCCCAAAGACCTTCTCTGACGTCTGAAGCTAAGCAAGGTTGGCTTAGCTTAGTGCTTGGATGAGGGACCCTCAGGGAATACCAGCAAAGGGTTTCCAGGTAGACCTAATAAAGAATCATGTTTGTGTTGGAATTTAGCAACCTTTGTATACTACCTTTAAGAGGTTTTGGCTGGGAGGGACCATTTCTGGGCTGGGATGACTATCAATCAACCCAGCAGCAACCACTTATTCCCTCTTTGCCTCAGATTTTGAAGAGAGCCTCCTGTCTCTACTTAAGAGTTCTTTTACTGCTTTTTTCCTGTCAGCTAGTCAGTTAATCATTTCTATAGTCAGTGTCCTGTCAGCCATGTAGTTAGTCAGTATGTAGTATGTATGACTATTAAGCTCTGTTCATATAACCAGTCATTACTTTTTTTCTACAATATGCTGTTTTTGAGCTATTCAGAACTGTAAGAATAATGGAATTTTTAATTCTTTCTCTTACCAGTATCTCTGAGTGAGTTATTGAGACAAGTACTAGCTGATGAGAACAACCAATAAGGAGTAGTCTACTGTAGGGAGACAAAGTTAATTCTGCTCTGTAGGTCCCTGAACTTTTTTACCGCATAGTTAGAGATTTTTAACCAAATAATTTTCATGCTGTGCCAAGAGTTTGTAATCCTGGAGAGCCCAGCTGTTGCCAGTGAGTCAAGAATACAAGGCTAGTATGACCAATGTCTTGATATGATAAAACTGGTTCCCAACCATGGATTACTCAGGTGCTCTTGGACTGCAGAAACCCCGGCCATCACAGCTGGTGGTGAAGACTTCTGGGAATTGCAGTCCAAGAACACCCAGGTACCCAAGGTTAGGAACCACAGAGATAAAAGATAGCTTTCTATGTTTCTCTTTTATACAGTATTAAAACATTATTTTTATGCTGTGTATCTCTATGCATTCATTTTTCCCAAACATATTTGTGGTTGTGGGGGAAAAACAAATCTGAGATGTATAGTGCTCCTTTAATAAAATAGGGTGAGAGGAAAGAAAACATTAAGAAAGGTTACTAGGGGGAAGAGTACTGTTATCAGGAGAGAGCAGAGAATAATCTGAAACTATAATCTAGGTGGGGAAAAGGAATTTGAAAGGAGAAACTGAAACAGTAATAGCTAAAATGATGAAACAAACAATGGAGTCATTCAAGGCAGGAGAGGAGGGATCTGGAATTAACGCCCTTTGAGCATTCCAGCGGAGCTGCACCAATAGCCCAGATTTGCTCTGCCAGCAACTTTCCCAGGGAGATTGTAGGAATAAGTACACACAGGAAAGGAAAAACAACCAAGAGTCCTGTAGCACTGAAAATGCTAACAGACTTATGATGTCAGAGTGTAAGTGGATGAGAGCTCACTGCATTAGCTTCCTTTCTAGGGTGGGGGTGTTTTCACTGGGACCACAATGCAGGAGGAAAGATTTAATCTCCCTCATAATCAGCACCCCACCCTTCCACAGCTGCTATTTATAATTTGAAAAAAGACCAATGCAACACCAAATTATGCACTTAATTTCATGTGTAGTCTGGCAACAAGCAGAACTTCACAGGCAACAGTGTAATTTTCAACAGGTCAGTGGAAATCAAATAGGGCAGAATACACTTAACCCAAAGCGTATTTGCTGTCTGAACAATTGTCCCTTGTTTCTGAGGGATTCTATTGGTCCTTGATCTTATCAACACAGAGAATCTTTGGCACTGTATCTGTAACCATATAGGTTGCAACTTAATCTTTGACCAACAGTACATTGCACTTAGAGGCTGATTGTCATGCCAAGCTTCAAGAGTTGCACAAGCACATAGATTTCTTCTGCAAGCATATGTTATACAAAGGGGGGGGGGGGGAGAGAGAGATAATCTGCTTTCCTCTAGCAGCCTCCTAGCTCTCATCCCAGAAGGAAAGCATATTGCAATGGGAATGAATGCCAAGAGAACACTCTCGGGGATAGGGCCCTAAACTGAAATCCTAAACATATTTATGTTGAAGTAATCCCATGGAAATCAATAAATAAGCTTGGAGTTGAGGTAGTAAAGCTCTGAAGCTGCTTCTTGGCAGCCAGCTTAGTAAAGTATGCCCTGTCTCTAAAGCAGGACATGGGCCAACACTGCCTATCAGCCCATTTCTGTGGCGTGTGGGTGATAATTTATTTATTTATTTATTACATTTTTAGCCCGCCCATCTAGTCATATAGACTACTCTGGGCGGGTAACAACATAACATATAACAATTTACAATTTAAAATAGCAATATATTACTAAAAACACAATAATCCAAGATGGAAAGAACACAAGAAACAAAAATTCAGACAGTGGGTGGAGGGAAGGCTTGCCTGAACAACCAGGTTTTCAATTGGCATTTAAAACTGCCCAGGGAAGGGGCCATGTGAATCTCAGGAGGGAGATTGTTCCAGAGACGAGGAGCCACTGCCGAGAAGGCCCGGTTTCTTGTTTTTTCCTTCCGGGCCTCCCTCGGCGTTAGGCTCCTCAATCTCACCTCCTGGCTAGATCGGGTGATGCGGGTAGATCTAGGTGGGAGAAGGCGTTCCGTCAGGTAACGAGGTCCTAAACCGTTTAGGGCTTTATACGTAAGCATTAAGACTTTGAAATCTATGCGGAACCGGACATGCAGCCAATGCAAGGCGGCCAGACTGGGGGTAATATGTTGATATTTTCTTACCTCAGTAAGAAGTCTGGCCGCCGCATTCTGCACCATCTGGAGTTTCTGCATAGATCTCAAAGGCAGCCCCACGTAAAGAGCATTGCAGTGGTCTAATCTCGAGATTACGAGCCCATGGACCAAAGTGGTGAGCGACCCAACATCTAGATAGGGGCGCAGCTGGGCTATCCGCCAAAGGTGGAAATAGGCGGTGCGGACCACTGACGCTACCTGGGATTCCATGGCAAGCGCCTGGTCCAGATAGACCCCCAAGCTGCGCACCTCACTCTTTGCGGTAAGAGTCACCCCCCCAAAAAAGAGGGAGTTTCCCAAACCGCTGATGGTAGGACCACCCACCCTCAGGACCTCCGTCTTGTCCGGGTTCAGCCTCAGCCCATTTTCCTGCATCCATTGCAATACAGACCCCAGGCAGCGTTGCAGGGACAGAACGGCATCCACTGTAGTTGGCAAAAAGGAGATGTAGAGCTGCGTGTCATTGGCATATTGATGGCACGATGCTCCACACCCCCTGATGACCTCACCCAGCGGCCTCATGTAGATGTTAAACAGCATTGGGGAGATGATCGAACCCTGCGGAACCCCACAATTGAGGCTCCACAGGGCCGACTCATACTCCCCAAGCTGAACTCTCTGAGGACGATCCCCGAGGAAGGACCGGAGCCAAGCCAACGCCTGACCACCAATTCCCAACTCGGAGACCCTCCTCAGGAGGATACCGTGGTCGACGGTATCAAAGGCGGCTGAGATGTCGAGGAGGACCAGCAGAGAAGTTTTTCCCCTGTCGGCCTCCCTCAATAGGTCATCTAACAGGGCAACCAATGCCGTTTCTGTACCATGGCGCGGCCTGAAGCCCGACTGAAATGGATCCAGGGCGTTTGTTTCATCCAAGTGCGCCTGTAGCTGATCGGCCACCACCCTCTCGACCACTTTACTCATGAAAGAAACATTGGCGACGGGCCTATAATTGCCAATATCGTCCGCCGCCAAGTTAAGTTTCTTTCGAATGGGCCTAATGAGTGTCTCCTTGAGGGCAGGGGGAAACCTGCCCTCCTGGAGAGACCCATTAATTATCGCTGTAGCCCATTCGGTTGTTATAGGCCTGGCTGCTTTGATTAGCCAGGCCGGGCAAGGGTCAAGGGAGGAGGTGGTGGCCCGACAGCGAACTAGCGCCTTGTCCACAACGTCAGGCGTCACAGGCTGAAAATGGTCAAAGCTCGCCGGGCAAGGCGGAGCGCTGGACATCTCTGCTCAATCCACTGAAACCAAAAAAGGAGAAAGCTCCCGGCGGATGGCCTCCACTTTAGATTTAAAAAATGCTGCAAATTGGTCAGGGGAGATGCTAGGGGGAGGCCCTTCACCCTGACCAATTCCGGATAGGTCGCAAACTATACAGAAAAGTTCCGCCTGCTGATTTGAAGCCTCGCTTATCCGGTCAGCGAGGTAAGTTCGACTAGCAGCCCTTATCTTTGCCAGATAAAGGTTAGACGTGGCCCTGACAGCTTCTCTGTTATACTCCGTCGGTTTCTTTCTCCACTTGCTCTCTAGCCTTCTCCTAATTTGCTTCATTGCTCGAAGCTCCTGGTTAAACCAGGGCACTGACCGAGCTCTGCATTGGAGAGGGCGTTTAGGAGCGATCGTGTCAACAGCCCTAGTGGCGGCTGTAACCCAACCGTCCACCAGAGCCTCGACAGGAGCGCCAACCAGATCAGCCAGTATCCCTCTCATGGTATCTTGGAATCTTACTGGATCCAGTAGCCTTCGAGGGCGGACCATTAAAATAGGTCCTTGCTCCCTGCAAGGTGGGAGGGCCATTAAGAGGTTACATTTTATTAGGTGGTGATCCGACCATGACAAGGGGACCGACACAAGGTCGGTCACCATCAGATCACGCTCACTCCAGATGGTGGAGAAAACCAGGTCTAGCGTATGGCCACCCACGTGGGTGGGGCCGTTAACATGTTGGGACATGTTCAAGAAAGCCATGGTTTCCAGGAACTCAAGAGCTGGACCAGATACCTCAGCCTCCGCATGGATGTTGAAATCCCCCAAGACTAAAAGCCTCGGGGATTCCAACAGTGCCGCGGAGACGAAGCTCACCAGCTCTGGTAGGGAGGTGGCTGGGTCGCGGGGAGCACGGTAGCCCAGCAAGATCCCAATACCATCCCTGGCCCCTATCGACACGTGGAGGGTCTCCAGACCCGGCTTCACCACCTCAGAGCACCTAGTAACCACCAAGGTGTTTTTATATATAATGGCAATTCCCCCCCGTCCCTCCAGTCTACCCTGGTGCTGGACCGCGTAACCGGGAGGACAGGCGAGGGCAAGAGGTGGTCCCCCCTCCCCGCCTATCCAGGTCTCGGTCACGCACGCCAGGTCTGCATCCTCTTCCAGAATAAGATCGTAAATAATCTGGAATTTATTGGATACAGACCTGGCATTCAACAGCACCAGTTTTAGAGTGGAAGGTCGGCTAATCTGGTTGCCTCGGTCCTGGCGGTTGGTCAGGGTCCCAGAACAGTGAACAGCTTTCAAGCATCTGCTCACCGTTCTTCTGACATGAGTAGGGGCCCTGCCAGTGCCATATCTCCCTCTACCCGTAATCACTCGGATGTTCAATGGCCCCTCGCTGGGAGGGCAAGCCTTCCACTCCATAGAAATAACAAAAATAGTTAAAGTGCAGAAAGTTCAGATAATAATTCAAAAAGAAAAAAAAGAAAAGCTAAATAATTGTCTATAATCAGTTGTCAAATTAAATATACTGAATATAAATTAAATACTATAGAGTACATATAGAGTACATATATTGCAAAAAGCAACTTACAATAAAGTAAATGAAATAAAATAAATACATCAAAATATAATAAATAAAATACACAATAAAAATAGAATAAAATAAAGTAAAATAAATAAATAAATGGCTCTACTATGAATTTTAGGGTTGTTCTAGACCTGCCTCAGACGATCCAGGTTTGCTGGAACTACATTTCCCATCAACACAAAACCAGCATGGCTGGATGATAGGCATTGTAGTCCAATACACCTGGAAAATTTCAAGTTAGAGAAACTGGCTCCACATTATCTTTCTTGTTATTTAGTATTGCGATGAAGTCATATTAGAAGGCATGAGGCATCCAGAAAGCATCCTTTCTGCTCCTTAGCAGATATATAGGAATGACTGTGGCCCACATGCTGGCCTACAGGGTATTGTTACAGCACATCCACCTTTCTTGGGTTACACAGAGTTTCTTGTGTCCAGCAATCTTGCTACACTGCAGGCAGTTAGTCCTCAAGTGACTATTGCACCACCTGTTTCATTTGGGGCAGGAATGGTAGTGAATGGTCTTAAGGGGCTGGCCTCTCTCTGCTTCTTCACGTTGGACTTTTCTTCAGCTACAAGCAGTGTGACCACTTACAGCATTTCTCCCCTTCTCTCCCCTAATGCTAGTCTTCTATGCCATTATTCATAGGCCTCTGTGGAAAAACGATGCCTCTTGGGAACATCTATGTTTGATTGCTTTTCAATTATAAAAAGAACGCAGCAGGTGAGTCATCAGTTATCTCTGAAGCAGAGCCTGGAAATCTCTCCATCTAAATCCCACAACTGGGAACAACCTGGACTGGAAGGCGAGCTTTCAGTGTCCTCCAGCGACCCTGAGACAGCGGGTTCACTTAGGGGGTATGGGACAGGCTTTGTGACACACAAAGCCCATCCCTCTGACAGAGGCAAATGGGCTAAGGAGGAATGCGTGCTGCCCAACTCTCTTGTCTTGTTTTGCAGTACAGTACTACCTGATGTTTTGGGGAAGACTTAATGTCTCAAGTTTTGACTATTTGCAGTTCTAGTTTTAAGGCTTTTGTAATAATCAGGATATGCTGGGGTTTGCGTGCCATATTACAGCTTTACATCTATTACAGAAGTGGCTTTACAGTGTTGGTGTCTCCATCACATGTGAGTCAATGTGAAGATCACATGTATTTGGGGAGACAGAAAGAGAGGACCCACAGAAGAGCCATGTCCTGAGCTGTAATTACTTCTGGTATTATTTTCATGTTATGAATTATAAACTTGATTTGGTGGTGTATTTTGTGCTGCTTGCCTGAGCTGCCAAAATGGCTACTTACAGCTCTGGTGCAGATTCAAAAATAGGTGGCAGAAAGAGAACAAATGGCTGCGCAATATGAAACAAGCAGAGCATCTATGTCAGTAAAACAAAGGCAATGAAAAAAAAAAAGAAGCAGGAAGAGAACAAACATAAAGTGCCATATGGATGGATATGTGTCTATTGGAGGGGGGGGAGGCCATGGTGAAAATCAAAAGGCAAATGAAATTTGCATTTTTAAAAAAAGATTCTGACTCAGTTCAGGAATACAAAACATGGACTTAAAGAATGATATAGTGCAAAGTCAAATGTGGAAGGGGATCATCCCCAACACAGGATGTGAACCCCATCAGAATTAAAATGAGAAAAGAAAAATTTGGTCCTTTTGTTTGAAGTTTAGAAATTTATCTTGGAGATGAGGTTTTGCACTCAGATGGACAGATCGTGAAAGTAGGAGGGTGGTATTAAGGGGCAGGTGGTCACTATCCAGGCTTAGACCTACAGAAAATTCCAGTACCTCTCTAGATAAAGAGTGGGAGATTAGCACAAAATCCACAGCACTGCTTCCATGTCCTGATACATAGGTGAATTCAGGGCGTTTGTCATAGCGGGGGTTCCCGTTTAATATTATAAGACCAAGGCGAGTCACCATTTGGATCATACAGATGCCACCATAATTCACCTTAGTATCTTTGGACATTCTATCGTAGCTAGGGGCAAAGATCTCATTGTCAACTGCCCCCCATAAACTAGAAGAAAGAGTGTGCTGTTATTTGAGCCTAATCTTGCATTAAAGTCCCCCATTATGAGTAACTGGGCTCTAGGGAGTTTGCATTCTAGTCCTATTATATAATTTTTCAGGTCTTCCCAAGCTTGTTTTGTGCTTTTCTGAGATGAGAAGGGTGGGATATAAACATTGACAAAAAAAAGGGTCTTAGGCCCAAAGACTATATGCCCGGCCATTGCTATTTTCCCACAAGTGGGGAGCCAGTTGACAGATGCCTGGAGAGCAGTAGATATCAATACAGTATTGCTAAACCTGCTTTAGGTCTACCTTTCCTTTTGGTGGTCTCAGCGGGCATATCATATACAGCATATCCATTTAGCTTGAAGACCGCAAAATAAAGATTGATTGATTGTACGATCTCGTATATAATATTAATATAAAAAACAATGTATGGGTAATCTATCTTATTACTTTATACTGTTTTAACTGTCTTGAAATGTTTTAATTGCTTTCACTTATTTTAAATATTACATGTATGTATTTTAATGGGTCGGAGACCGCAAAATAAAGATTGATTGACTGAAATTTGGTCAAGGTCTTGTTGTTTTATACAGCACATAATGACACCACCTAGTACAGAAATGTTGGTTAGGATCCTACTGGGTTTGCACAGACCAAACTGGAGATTACATAATTGGTATGTTCATTCTGCTGGATCTTAGTCATGCACTTGGTCACGTGCCCAGTCGCACAACAGATAGTGAGAAAACTGTGCGCTAGTGATCCCTCCCTCAGGCACATGGTATTGTGCAACAGGATCATGGCCTCTAAGTCATAAAAGCAGTAGCTTCCTCTCAGGTATCTTCCCCAGTCTCTTGTTCCAGGGCAGGCTCTATCATTAAAACGATGAAAGTGCCTGAGTCAGAAGATCTGGGCAATGATGAAAGGACACCAACTTGTTAGTTATACAATTTGTTATTATTACATTAAAAGTGCTAGAGATGGGTAGAGATGCTGGAGGGATTTTGTTTGCCAAAATAATTTCCCTAGTGTTGGGTTATTAATTTGGTGGAGTGGGATGTAACATTTAGTGCTCTGCCTCAGGCATCAAAATATCTTGAGCTGGCCAAGCGTTGCTTAGCAGGGCTTCTGAAGGGCTATGTATCCTCCCCACCCACCGCAAAAAAGGTCATGCTGTAGTAACTCTGTTGGATCTAAAAGTACTACACAGGACTCTGTATCATTTGAAGCCAGAGATCCATCCTGAAGATGCAGAATCACTGCACCCCCAGCTTGGGTCCACAGGCCAGAGTAGATGGTTTATAAAACAAACAAACAGACTCACAGCAATGGGCACTGCATTCCTTGTGGAAGCTTTGGAGGATAAATCCATCAGTAGATACACTAATGTTCCCTTAAGCCTCCCGAAGAGAGTTTGCCACTGGTGGGGTGGGTGCTGCTAATCTGACAGAAAAGGCAGCCTAATAAGTGCTGTTGTGTAAAGCACTAATTATTCTCAAGTACTTCCTCTGCAGACATTCTCTTGAGCTTGCCAAGAATATAATGGATTTCCCTCCAATGTGCTTTCATTTTGGTTCTGAAGAGAAGCCAGTAAGCAGATAAGCAGCTTTATTTATTCATGGCCCACATTAACATTTATTCAGCTGGCAGCTGTGCACTGAATGAGGCAGTAACTCGATAGCTACCTGCTGTACCTGTAAGCCAGAGGATCTTTCGGCAAGAGCACTGGGTGACTCTTCTAGAATATGGGGCTTAGCACATGATATGCCTGTTTTATACTTGCCAGAGGCAACAAGCCTTTGGTACCTGAATGACCCCGAGGGAAGAAAATGAATATCTGTGGCAGGAAAGGGGCATCTCGTTCATTCATGCAAGTAGGATGAAGGGTCATTCATCAGCTCTCGTTACCACTATGGCAGCAGATACCAAACAGAGCATCCATTATTATATTTTCTCATTCTGCTGGGTCATCCCTTCCCAATATATCAGCAAAGGTAGTTCAAATACTTGGGGAGTGTTTCTTACAGTCCTCTATAACCACCCTATGAGACATTTCTTATCCCAGCATTGTAAGAGAGTGGTGTGATGCTCAGTAAGCAGGCAAGGCTGAAATCTTGTTGCTTAGCATAGAAAATTGCACTAGAGTAGGCCCACTGACTCAGTGGGGATTTCGTAAGTCAGCTCCTTCATATGTTCCACTGATTCAAACGAGCCTACTCTAGTTGTGACTTACTTTAGCATAGTCACCAAATCAATCTTCACAAGTGCATGACAAAGCTGAGATCTGAACTATGAACTTTCTGGCTCACAGGTCATGCTCCCAGCCACTCTCAGACACAAGATGTCACCTACAGAGCCACAGATAACTGTGTATGAGAGGACACAACTTAATAATATGACAAGAAGCTGGAGAGTAAGAAAGCTGCAGGAATGGTTATCATACATAGTTTGTATGTACAGGTATGTGTCACAGTGTTCTCCATGTATCTTCCTTTTGTTTATGTTTCTTTTGGCTTATGTTTATGGAGAAGTTCTGCAGATCAGTGAAAAAGCATATGCTTTGCATATAGATAGTCCCAAGTTCAACCCCTGGCATCTCGAGAGGGCTGGGAAAGAATCTGGCCTGAACCTCTGGAGAGCCATCGCTGCCAGTCAGAGGCGACAATGTTTGGCTAGGTGTCCTAACAGTCTCACTAGGCAAAAGGGATATTTCTTTCTATGTTCCTCTTCCTTTTGTTTAGTACTTGTACAATGACCCCATTTATTTCTATGGCAGCTTGAACATTTTGTGGTAATCTTGGCAGAGTGTGGAAATGTACTGTGGCCTTTAAAAAATATCCTCTAGCTATGCAATGGAAAAATTCAGAGACCTCCAGAGCAGAATCAGCTTAAAGTCTCCCCACAGTAAACCACCCCTTATTGCTTGTTCTCCTCAACTGGTTCTTACAGTCTCAATAACTCACTCAGAGACACTTGGTAAGAGAAAGAATAAAAGGTTTAATTTACTCACAGTTCTGAACAGATTTGAAAAATCTGCATATTGTAAAAAATAATGACTGGTTACATGAAGGGAGCTTAATTGATTCGTAGTCTGCTTACTGACTACATGGCTGACACTGATTCTTGACTGAAAAGAGCAAGAAAAAAACTTAAGTAGAGAGGCGTGGCTCTCTTCAAAATCTGAGGCAGAGAGGGAACAATTGGTTGCTACTGGGCTTCTTAAAGGCAGCATATGAAGGTGGTTAAATTCCAACAGGTAAAACTATATATTGTAGATAAGCCTCCATTAGAATTTTTTTTTACTAGAGTTCCAAAGATGGGATGTTGGCAAACTTTTGATCTGAGAAATCAGACATATACAAAGCCTGTACTTTCCTCCTGACTAATCACAAGACAGAGACAGCTGATTTGCAAAGTAGCGAAGGAGAGGCAATCTCCTGTTGTGAAAACTGTACAATTTTAGGAGTTAAGGAATACCATCTTCTAACAACTGGTAGAGTTCAGCTCCCAGTCTGCAGTCTGCTTAGCCTCACAGTACCACTGTGGGGCAGTAAAAGGTTAACACTCCCATTTTACAGATGATGGGACAGAAACTGAGGTAGGGCCACCTGAAAAGTTTACAGAGCCTGCTGCACTGCTGCTGCCTCCTAGAAGAAACCATGCATGTGTGAGGCTCTGATCAGCAGAGAGTCAGGGCAAGGAGTAAAGGTTATGTTTTATGCACAGGAACTGAGCCAGGGGGCCCCTTGGTTTGTGGTCCTGTGGGGCAAATTGTGCCGTCTTCCTGCCCCAGTCTCTTCTTCCACTGGTGACACTTTCTGCTAGAACCTCTTCCATATCACTGGTACTAAAACAAGCAGTGCCCTCTGGCCATGTAGAAAAAATATTTGTGTGTCTTTAGCTGTCCTTTGAACACCTGCAGTGCTCAAGATCTCATGTAATTTGGACACAATAAAAAAACAAAAATGCATGACAGTATCATGATGCTGATGCAACTGCAATGCCACAGTGCTACAGAAATTATTAGTCGGCTGAAAACAATGTAACATAGGCCACGATTGCATCGTAAAATACTGTGGGATTTGCTGTGGGTGCAAAATGGATGAATTTGAAAAAAAATTACTGATCACATGACAGCCAATTTGAATCAGCCCACAAGCCCTTTTTGCTCCCAACTTGGAGTTTTCTTTTCTGCAGCTGGGGGCTTCTACATTTTTTTCAAGCCAGAACAATTGGAACAGACTTTTTCCTGTGTTGTTAGTAGTTTCTGCAATTAGGATTAGTTGTTTCTGCAATTAGGATTGCAATCCTTTCTGCAAAAGGATTGTGGGGGTGGTCATGACTGTGGGTGGTAGTCCAGTGATGTACTAAGCTGGGCATTATATTTTGGACAGTGGGAACATCCACCCCTGCAATCTTTCTCCTTTGTTGCCTCAAAGTTTTTTTTTTAAACAAGCTACTGAGTTTAGTGCTAGATCATCTTATTACATTGATATACTGGTTTAGCACCAGATTACCTCTGCAAAGAGAAAAAAATATAGAGAAATAAAAATCTATATGAAACAGAAACAACTCCAATGAACTACAGCAGACTACTGCATTGCTACAGTATATGTAGGTGCTTGCATGTTATGGAAAACTTTGGAAAACTGTCCCTTTTCCATAGTGCTGTGCAACACCTTTAAATAGCTCACTAGCTTTACAATGGATCATAAAAGGAGAGCTGGGGATCAGCACAGAGTTGGGATCAAAGGAAACGCGGCTATGGTGCGGATCAAACAACTTCAGATTGAGGAACCAGTTTGGAAACTGGCACCAAAACAATCTGCAGGCTACGTGCAATCAACCAGTCTGAACAGAAGCCTACAACAGGCTGCAAATCAAGCCGTAACAAAGCTGAATCCCTGCAATTCAGCTTGCCAGCATAGTTGCCTAGCAGAAACATTTATAATGTTCAGCATATAACTCTGGAGGCACATCAGCCCAAGGAAGCACTGTTTTGCCAGGCAAATTATAGGCTAACAAATGTACTGTTCTCCCTAGCATTCCCTGAGGAATTTATTGTTCAGCATCCCATTGGGTAGCTTTCAGTTCTGATAACATATTGCAGCAGGGTATTTTTTGCCCCTTTAGAAATGTGAATAGCATTTGGCTATATATTTGTATATACCTAACTTAGCCAATATTTAGATTTATTTATACACAAGATTAGTTTAGGTGTATTTTCGGTAGTGCCTACTGCCATTTATTTTCAAGAAAGCAAATATTTGAGAAATACGTTCTCTGCAGCAATCTTGACCAATTTCAATGGCCATTTAAAATATACATTTAGGAAATTTCCTAATTTAGAGCTCATCAAAAGTATTATTGTCATTAGTTTCTAGGTTTAAAACTAATGACTCCTCACATCCTTTGTTTATCACACTATAGTTTCACACAGACCACTTCATCCTACTTGCAATTTTGCTCAGTTGTAATTTTATATATATATATATATATATATATATATATATATATATATATATATATATATATATATATATATATATATATATATATATATATATATATATATATATATATATATATATATATTAATTTTTCACTCTGTGTGTGTGTGTTTACAAGGTGCAAAAGGGTGTGTGTGTGTCCCTTTCTTTTGTCTCTACTGGCAAGATGGGGTGGTGGTGGGAGATTGCACACTCCCTTTCTCTGCATATCCCACTCCTTTCTCTCTGCCTGCTCTCCCTCCTCCACCCTCCAAACTCAATGTAGCCTAATGGGAGTGCAAAGGACAGACCGCTGTCTGTCTGCTTTTGATCAGCTGCTTTTTCTTCCCTTGCACTGATACGTTGCCTCTCTTGTGTGTATGCCATTTGGATGCATGGATCGCACTAAACAGCATATCGCTCCTCCCACAAACACAAACACACACTTGAACCAACCTTATTTAGAATGCACCAGCCCACATCAAAAGGGCAAGTCTGGACCTGTGAAGATGTGGCTGTTTACACTGACCTTTTACAGCCTTAAGGTAAAGGTAAAGGTTCCCCTTGACATTTAGTCCAGTCGTGTCTGACTCTAGGGTGCGGTGCTCATCCCCGTTTCCAAGCCGTAGAGCCAGCGTTTGTCCGTAGACAGTTTCCGCGGCCATGTGGCCAGCGCGACTAGACACGGAACGCCGTTACCTTCCCACCGTGGTGGTAACTATTTATCTACTCGCATTTACATGCTTTTGAACTGCTAGGTTGGCAGGAGCTGGGACAAGCGATGGGAGCTCACTCCGTCGTGTGGATTCGATCTTACGACTGCTGGTCTTCTGACCTTGCAGCACAGAGGCTTCTGCGGTTTAACCCGCAGCGCCACCACGTCCCACGTTTACAGCCTTACCTTGGATTAATTTTGGTTTAATCCTGTTT
Source organism: Intellagama lesueurii (assembly GCA_037013535.1). Classification (NCBI taxonomy): domain Eukaryota; kingdom Metazoa; phylum Chordata; class Lepidosauria; order Squamata; family Agamidae; genus Intellagama; species Intellagama lesueurii. The sequence goes on from JBAJHW010000001.1 coordinate 103,868,840, forward strand.
TTTTATATTCCATTATTTTTCAAATAATAATCTCTGTTTTGCTGCATCTTTTGTGTCAGCTATTTTTAATATATAGTTATTATAAGTTTTGGTTCTCTTTTTATTTGATGTTTTAATTTAATTATTGAATTTTATTTTATGTTTATATTGCAGTATTGTAAGCCACCTAGAGCGGTGGGCAGGGTAAAAATTTAAACAAATAAAAATAAATAAATAAAATAAAATGTTGCACTTGCATGCATTTATATGTTTGTAAGCTGTTGTGAGTAACTAAAACTTGCCTTTTGCTCTTATGAAAGTCAAAATAAGAGCCATTTTCCCCTTTGTTCCAACAGGATAATATTAGCTTTAACCAAGCAAGTGCGGTAATTGCCTGTGTATGGGTGCTTCCAAATAACTCTGCTAGTTTTATCAAAAACCTGTACCTTCAACAGAGTGAAACCCAGGCCTTTAAGAGTAAGGCGTATGACACTCTGGCAATGAATACACAAATCTGCTGGTTTCACCATCTCTCATTTTAGAGTTTGTTTCCTTTAATTTCAAATTTGTCCCATTATGGATATGAATATATCTGTGAATTTGGGTAAATTTTTATTTATTTATTTTATTTATTGGATTTCTATCCCGCCCATCTAGACCAAAGGTCTAAATTATTAAAAACAAACTGAAACAAAATTCTCAGCCATTTCCTGTGAACAATATTTATACATAAATAAATAGTTATTTTAAAACTCAGATGCCACCAGCTAGTCAGCACTGGCTTTTGTGATGTCTACCAAATAAAACAGCACTCATAAATTCCCTTGAGATCACACGTACAAAAACCAAAGACACACTGGCTTTGTATAACACTTCATGCTATAATGTTAAAGTTCAGTTCAAGTTCCTCATACAAATGTCTTGCAGAATGAGTCATACAGAATAGTGTCTTTCTCTGATAGACCAGTTAGACGAGATATGTTGCTCTTAAACCTCTATTTGTCTTATTTTTCACTGAACAGAGATAGACAGACCTTTGACATTCTGACAAAATTAAAAGGAACTTCTCTTAATCTATGTCAGCTAGGTGAGTGGTGCCTAAAGACCCATTCTAAATTATACGGTCATAAGCCCATTACAGGACAACAAATTAAAGAAGTGTTTCTTCAAAATAAAATATGGCTTTCTGTACACCAGGTGCCGCATTTTACAAACAACCCAAAATAGTGCAACAAGGCATCAGAACTTTGACTGCCTTGCAGAGGTAATAGTATCTTAATAAAAATGAATCTAAAAATGTAAATTTATCTATTTACAAAATGTTGAATGACAAAACATCTGGAAATGTTGTAGGCTTCAGACCGTATGGGGAAAAGATAGCAACAGAAACTTCATTGATTAAGAATTCGTAGCAATATGGAGAAGCCCAGCAGCTATCTCAGCGATTGTCAAGGAAAACACTATTAAACTTTTACATGGATGATATAAAACACCCACAAAATTAGCTTGGGAAGCATGGAAATCTCACTGGTGCATTCTGATTCTTGTCAGTAAGGAGGTAAAGGAAGGAGAAGTCATTGTCCTCTTTGGTTCTTGGCAAACCAGCAAGTGTTGTGAAATGTAAGAACAGGAAAATTATGACTCAAAATACACCAATGTCTGGCTGTGATCCAAAGAGTCCTTAAGACACATGACAGTATTTGCATAGAATGGTAAACCAGAACTTCTGGACCAACTGTCTGGCTTGGTTCTTGACAATAATACAAGCTGCTGGAGAAATCAGAACTGATTTGATTGACATTAAGTTGAAACTGAGACCATGGATTATATCCTCCCTTTTACAAGTCAAGACCATAACCTTGATTTATGAATCCTGACTTGCTTGGAAACGACAAATGAGGATCCTGATTTTAGCAGCTTGTGCTAGTGTGGAGGCCAAGTGATAACACAAGAGCTGTGTGTGTAACACAATCTTGTTCCTAGTGAGGATTTGCTGAGAACTGAGCTGTTCCATGCAAATGTGTCAATGTTTCCACACACAAACTAGGATTTTTCTGCTTTTTTTCTCTTCATATTGTGCCACTTTTTCTGTTGCCCCTGAATTATAGCAGTGGCTGGTACGGCAGTGTGACACTTGGGCCACAGAAGTCTGTTGCACACGCAAACATATTTCCCATAGTCCTTGGGATCACTGCCACTGTTGCTTGAAATTCTCTCCATTGCAAATGGAAGTATTCTCCATGCTGGAGTTTGCACAGCATGCATCCAGCAGTCACTGACTCACCTTGAAACACCCAAAACAATGAGACTCCACCATGTTTTTAAAAAAAAGTTAATTCTAGCTTTCTACATACAAAGTTGGATCTAACATTTGATACATTGGCAAACTTTATTAACTTAAATGCTCTGATTAAAGAGAACTTACCATATAAATCTTTTGCACTCATTTTGGCAGCTCCATCTGCTTTGCCCATGCTGCCACTGCAAAAGGAGAAAACTACTATGAAGAACATGTCACGGCTTTAAATAAAAAGAAGTCCAGTGTTTTATTTGAATAATTTTTAGAAGAGCAGCTTAAGAATCTATCAGGTAAGTAGTCCAATAGAACCTAGGGCATACCATGAGCTCAAGAATAGACTTTGAATGTTTCTTCTTCTCCAACTTTTCAAGATAAAACAGGGCCCAGCCAAAAGATACCTCACTGCCCAAGACTGAGCAGCAATTGGTGCCCACGGCCAAGCCAAGAGGCATAGTACCCAGCCAAACTGTTATGGCCCAAGAAACAGAAAACCCCCAAAGCACCTCCGTCGTTCCCTGGCAGTAAAAGTGCATGAATAGCATAATAACTAACAATTTTCTGCTCTTTTTGGACACCCAAAATTGTATGACTAGGGTGACTGCCTAAATCTACTTAACAGCTCTGTCTATAAAAGAACACAGAATTGAGATCCACAGACTCTGATCACCACCACAGGCCATCTATTTCCATGTTCACAATAATTTTTTGTCCCTTCCTATGCCAACTTTAAAGCAGAATAACTCACAGATCTAGGGGCCTCTCACAAGAATGACTAGTAGCGTAGGAACTATTTCACAGATGCATTAAAGGAAATTTCCCATTACTGTTCAGGAACAGAAATCTACACATTGCTATAAATCATATATTGTACTGTAGGAAATGACAACTCTACCAATCCACCTCCCACCCTCAGAAAAGTCATCTGTATATTGCCTGAGAGCACTTCCTTTCAGGGCTGGTCCGAGCTTTTCTGTTACCGGAGGCAAGGAATAAATTGTTTTCTACAACAATTGTGTTGAATCTTAGTTTAATGCTACTGGTGGGAAGCATCCTCCACCAAGCCTGAGGGGAAAAAAAAGTGCTGCTTATATACTGCCCCGTCGTGCTTAATGCTCTCTCTGGGTGGTTCACAATTTAATTATGCAGGCTACACATTGCCACCCCCATCCCGACACACATTGCTGGGTACTCAATTTACCGACCTCGGAAGAATGGAAGGTTGAGACAACCCTGAGCCAGCTACCTGAGCCTGGGATTGAACTCAGGTCATGAGCAAGGTCTTCACTGCAGTACTGCACTGCATCACAAGACTTCCAAGATAGCTTAAGAAGTGCAAAGCAAATTGCGTAACACCCATAACACATTTCTTCTAACACCCCACTGCTGCTCCTATATCTGCTATATAAAGCAGCCCCCTCCCTTCACCTCACAGTAGACCAGCCCTTCTTTCCATTCCATTCATATAGGACTGTGTGTCAAATTGTATGTTACCTTTAGTGCATAATTAGGAGCTGAAATTCTCTTAGTGTTCTAGAGATATGATTCAGGCAGATCTTCGCTACTGAGAACAACCATACCAATGAAGCCTGAGCTCACCTCTCAATGACTTAAGGAATTCACTATTTTAATGCCAGCTCTCTGTATTATTTATTTATTTATTTATTTATTTATTTATTTATTTATTTATTTATTTATTCGATTTTGTGAGGGTTCGTACTTTGCCTCCCCAGGTTTTAGCTGAGACACTGGAGACAGTCGTGTTGAAAGATCATAATTAGGTTTTATTGGAACATGAAACAATAAATCAGTATGCTTGAATTCAACGTCTGTATTTTTTCTCGTCACCAACGGGTCAAGCGAGGGCATCCAAACGTCTTTAACAAAAGGGTTGTAACTTAACTCGTCCCAGGGTCCTTTCAAAAACGGATTACTATCTTCCATTTTGTCAGTCTCTATCTCAGGGTCATCTTGTATCTCCGTCCCGCAAGGGTCTTCCTCTCTTCGTAGAGGGGTCCACGGTCCATCAAGTACCCCTTCCTCTGGGCTTCTTCCAGACGCCATACCCGACGCTCTCTCTCTTCCCTGTCTACCGCCTCCTTTTCTTCCCTGAGCCGCCTGCGCCACTCTCTGGCCTCCGACTCACCCCAATAGGAGGGACGTTGCGGTAAACCCCTTCTTCTCCGGTAATCAGTTTCCTCTTGGGGAACCCGTACCTTTTCCCATTTACCAGTCCATGGGTCCTCTACCGATATCTTTTCCCAACCCCCTGGTATTACGTCCACCTCTCCTTTTATATCTCCCATTCCCGCCTCTACGACGGACCTCCCCCTTTTCTCCTTTCCCGCCAATTCATTCCCGGTCTGGGTGGCCACTGTCATCTTTAACAGTTCCTGCTCTAATCCCCGGGTATCGACTCCCTGTTGTTTGGTCTCGATGAGTGGTGCAGGCGGGTCTGTCTGTGCCTCTTGTTCCTTTTTGAGGGAGGACGACACTCCGGCGAGAGCCTCTACACTCTCGCCTCGCGTCTCACACACACACCCATCCAAGAGGGTCGTCCTCTCCTCTTCACTCTTGGCCCATGGTCCCTGCCAAGAGAAATAATCCACATTAGCGTGTTCAGCACCTTTGCGGTACTGGACAGTGAAGGCAAAAGGTTGTAAGGCCAGATACCACCTGGTGAGTCTATGATTGGTCTCCTTCATCTGCACCAACCATTGAAGTGGAGCATGATCTGTTACCAGTGTGAAAGGGGCTCCTTGTAAATAATACTTTAAGGCATGCATGGCCCATTTTATTGCCAGAGCCTCCTTCTCTAATAACTGCATATTTTTGTTCTCTGGGACATAATTTATGACTGAAATACAGTACAGGGTACTCTACCCCATTCCTCACCTGGGATAACACAGCCCCCAACCCCCTATCAGAGGCGTCCGTAAACAGAGTGAATGGGAAGTTAAAGTCAGGAGCAAAATGGGTGGGTAACTCGCAAATAATGGATTTAAGGGTCTGAAAGGCTTCTTCTTGCTTATTCCCCCAATTTACCCTCTTGGGTGCTTTCTTCTTGGTCAAATCAGTTAAAGGGGCTGCTAAGGTTGAGAATTGTGGGATGAACTGCCTGTAGTAACCTACCAACCCTAGGAATTGTTGAACCTCCCTCTTAGTCTGTGGTCGATACCACTGGGATATTTTGGTAACCTTCTCCTGCTGGGGTTGGATCTCTCCCTTCCCTACTTTAAACCCCAAATATTCTACTTTAGGTAATGCTGTTTTACATTTCTTTGGATTAACCGTCAGCCCAGCCTTTCTCAATTCCTTCAAGACTCTCCTTAGGTGGTTCAGGTGTTCCTCCCAGTTACTACTATATACAATGATGTCATCAATGTATGCCGCCGTGCAATCCTGAACTGGGTCCAACACTTTATCCATAAGGCGCTGAAACGTTGCAGCTGCGCCATGCAGCCCAAATGGCATTTTTACAAATTGATACAGGCCTTTTGGGGTGCAGAAAGCGGTCTTTTCCTTATCTTGGGGTCTCACGGGAATTTGCCAGTACCCTTTGGTTAGGTCTATCGAAGATAGGTATTCAGTGCCCCCTAGCTTGTCTAGTAGGTCACCCACTTTAGGCATTGGGTATGCGTCAAATTTGGAGACTGCATTTACCTTCCTAAAATCTATACAGAAGCGTACCGACCCGTCTGGCTTGGGCACCATTACTGGGTAGCTACGCCAAGGCCCCTTCGCTTGTTCAATCACCCCTAACCGAATCATTTCCTCAACTTCATCCTCGATGACACCGGCCAATTGTCTAGGCCAAGTCCTGTCTGTAGATCTTACCACTACTCCTGGCTGAGTCTCGATAGCGTGTTCCACCAAGTGTGTACACCCAGGTATTTTGGAGAAGACATCTGGGAACTCTTTTTCCAGTAGTAACACCTGTTCCCTTTGATTTGGGTTTACCTGTTCATCTATAATCAAGGTAGAGGCTCCTTTTATGTCCTCACTCTCTGGTCCTAATTCCTCCTCTACGTCTGTCCCATATAAGCACTCTCGGTCTATCCATCCCTTTAACAAGTTTACGTGCAAGACCTGCTTCTTCCTTTTCCTATCTGGAGTTTCAACTTCATAGTCCATCTCCCCCACTTTGCGTAAGACTTCATACGGGCCATGCCATTTGGCAAATAGCTTAGAGCAGTGGTCCCCAACCTTGGGCCTCCAGATGTTCTTGGACTTCAACTCCCAGAAATCCTGGCCAGCAGAGGTGGTGGTGAAGGCTTCTGGGAGTTGTAGTCCAAGAACATCTGGAGGCCCAAGGTTGGGGACCACTGGCTTAGAGGACTCTGTGGGCAGTAACACTAGCACCTTCTGCCCAGGCTCGAATTCACATGGTTTTACCCTTCTGTCATACCTGGCCTTTTGTCCCTCCTGGGCTCGCCCTAAATTTTCCTTAGCCAGCTCCCAGGCTACATTCAGGCTATTCCTCATATCTACAATCTGTTGTAAGGCATTTTGAGAGTGATCTTCTCCCTCTTCCCATTTTTCCCTTAATAGCTCTAACACCCCTCTTGGATTTCTTCCGTAAAGCAATTCAAATGGGGAGAAACCTGTGGAGGATTGGGGGGCCTCCCTTACAGCAAACATTAAGGGTGCAAGATATATGTTCCACAATTTGGGTTTTTCTATCACCAGCTTCCGCAGCATGCCTTTTAAAGTCCTGTTGAACCATTCCACCAGCCCATTTGCTTGGGGGTGCAAAATGGATGTTTTCAAAGGTTTCACCCCCAACATTTCCCACATCTGTTTAAATGTTAAACTCATAAAGTTGGAACCCTGGTCTGTCAAGACCTCCCGAGGGAATCCCACCCTGGCAAAGACCCCCAGCAGTTCTTTTGCTAGTACTTTTGCAGATGTTGTCCTCAGAGGTATAGCCTCTGGGTACCTGGTGGCATAGTCTATGATCACCAAGATGTACTGGTGACCTCCTGTTGATTTAGCAAGGGGACCTACTATGTCCATGGCAATATGGTCAAAGGGTCGATCAACCAGGGGCATAAGCACCAGTTCTCCCCCTGGTCCTGGTTTTGGCTGGGTCAGCTGGCATTCAGGGCAAGAGCGACAAAATTCTTCCACTTCTTTGGCCATCAGTGGCCAGAAGAACCTCTGTCGAATTCTGGCCAAAGTCTTTTGTGAGGCTAGGTGCCCCGCTAAAGGAATGGCGTGAGCTAAGTGCATCACCCATCCTCGAAGTCTTTTGGGAACCACCAGCTGCGTTTCTTCCTTTTGATCATTCTTACAGACTCGATATAGCAACCCTTGTCTGACTTCAAAGTTCGTTTCTCCTTCAGTAGTGGTTCCCTCCAGAACCGCCTGCAACCGGCTTTCTTCTAACCCCATATCGTCTTGTTGCCAATTTCTTAATTGATCTCTGGATAAGCTTACCATTTCAGATTCGAACATACAGTCCTCTATTTCCCCACTACATGCTTCTGCTATTGTATACGTCAGTTCCTCTACTCCCGGCCAGTCTCTTCCTAGGAGCATATCCCTCTCTAGTCCTGGCACTATTCCTACTTCTATAATTCTCCTTTGATTTCCTATCTCTATTTCCGCCTGGGCTGTTTCGTATTCCTTGGCATCACCATGTACACATTTGATAAGCATGAGTTCGGGTAGGCGAGCCCCTTGCAGTTCCTTCACTAAGGTTTTACTACATCCCGTGTCTATGAGAGCCCTTTTCCATTGTCCGTTCACTTTGGCTTTTACCCCCCACCCAGGGTGGTCTTCATTACCCACCTTGGCTGTAAAGGCGTAAATGTCTGTCCAGGTGCATTCTTCAGCTGGGCAGTATTTCTTAACGTGGCCATACTGTCTGCAACCGAAGCACGCGATCATCCTTTCTTTATTCACACTCCACGTCGTCGGATGTCTGTTTGGAGCCGGGTCCAAGGTTATCAGCGGTCTCGGTATTCTGGTTCCCGACGGATTCATGAAGTCCACCCGGTCTGGTCTGTTCTTTTTATAACTTTGCATCGTAGGGCCTCGGGCTGCTGCATGCACTGGAGTCTCCGCCATCTTCTCCTTACTTCTCGATCTTTCTATCTGCGTCGCAGGCTTGCCTTGCCACGCCTCGTCAGCTTCCATGTAGTCCTCAAGTAGTGTCACAGCGCCCTCTAGATTGGAGGGTTTATGCTTCATCACCCAGTTCCTGGGTCCCGACCCTAACGTAGATATCAGTTGCTCCATTATAATTAAGTCCATTATCTGTTCTACTGTTTTGCCCGTCGGCTTCATCCATCTCGTTGCATTGACCCTCATCTTTTGTGCCAGTGTTCTGGGATGTAATCCCGGTTTCATTCGTAGATCCCTAAAACGTCGCCTGTATGCCTCTTCATTCAAGTTCAGCGTGTTAAGGATGGTGGTTTTGACCACCTGGTAATTGCAGGCGTCCCCCGGATCTAGAGTGTCCACTATTTCTTGCGGTAAGCCTGTTAAGTACGGGGTGATGATCAGTGCCCATTGCTCTGGTGGCCACTGTGCCGACGTTGCCACCCTTTCGAACGTGTTCAGGAAGGCTGCCGGGTCATCTTGCGGTCCCATCTTCTGTAGTTATATGGGAGGGCAATTCACCATCGTTCCTTTTGATAAGTTGTGGTCTACATTTGGGGGCATATTAAGATGGGTGTGTTGTAGTTGTTCTATTATTAATTTCTGTTGTTCCGCCAGTTGTCGGATAAGTGTCTCTTGTCCTTCTGTTATGTGTCTAAGCCAGGTCTCTGTTTCTTTGTCTACCTTCGGAGGCCCCACGTTGGGCGCCAATATGTGAGGGTTCGTACTTTGCCTCCCCAGGTTTTAGCTGAGACACTGGAGACAGTTGTGTTGAAAGATCATAATTAGGTTTTATTGGAACATGAAACAATAAATCAGTATGCTTGAATTCAACGTCTGTATTTTTTCTCGTCACCAACGGGTCAAGCGAGGGCATCCAAACGTCTTTAACAAAAGGGTTGTAACTTAACTCGTCCCAGGGTCCTTTCAAAAACGGATTACTATCTTCCATTTCATCAGTCTCTATCTCAGGGTCTAATAACGGGGTGGTCTCTTCATCTCGTATCTCCGTCCCGCAAGGGTCTTCCTCTCTTTGTAGAGGGGTCCACGGTCCATCAAGTACCCCTTCCTCTGGGCTTCTTCCAGACGCCATACCCAACGCTCTCTCTCTTCCCTGTCTACCGCCTCCTTTTCTTCCCTGAGCCGCCTCCGCCACTCTCTGGCCTCCGACTCACCCCAATAGGAGGGACGTTGCGGTAAACCCCTTCTTCTCCGGTAATCAGCTTCCTCTTGGGGAACCCGTACCTTTTCCCATTTATCAGTCCATGGGTCCCCTACCCATATCATTTCCCAACCCCCTGGTATTACGTCCACCTCTCCTTTTATATCTCCCATTCCCGCCTCTACGACGGACCTCCCCCTTTCCTCCTTTCCCGCCAATTCATTCCCGGTCTGGGTGGCCACTGTCATCTTTAACAGTTCCTGCTCTAATCCCCGGGTATCGACTCCCTGTTGTTTGGTCTCGATGAGTGATGCAGGCGGGTCTGTCTGTGCCTCTTGTTCCTTTTTGAGGGAGGACGACACTCTGGCGAGAGCCTCTACACTCTCACCTCGCGTCTCACAGATTTATACCCCGCCCCATCTGGCAACCAGGCCACTCTGGGCGGCTAACAACAAGATAAACAACACAATATCAAAACACTATAAAAGTAAAATAATACATATATTCAAACGAATACGATAACCAGTGGAATAAATTAAAACAGATGGCTATGAAGATGGTAAAAAGGATGATTAAAGGGTGATAAAAAGGATGGTAATAGGGAGGCTCTTCCCAAAACAGCTACTCTGTGTGAGTCTCTGTGTAGTGGGGCATGATAGAAAAGACCCATTGTAGATCAAGATCTAGTTTCAGAATTAAATTTAAAAAAACATAAAAATATGAAGTTGGATTCTCTCTTTCATACCTTAGGAGCTTGTACCAGGCCTTACAAAAATGGTGACTGGCCTTTAGCAGCACCATAGCTACCTGCAAGTCTCACTTCACACCACTGTCACACTTACATTGTGACATATCATACATGTCTAGTGCAGAGGAAGGCATGTATGGGGTTGCAGCCTAAGGATGACACTTTAGTTACCTAGCATTCATCTCTCTATGTTCTTTATGTTTACTCAAAAGTGAACACAGAAAGCCAGATGGAGGGTAATATTTTTAAGTGGTAGTGGATGGATTTCAGAATGGAAGTATTTTAAGGAGGAAAGGATTAATCCTCTCTTCTCTATGGGTTATGATCCCACTGTTATTTAGAGACAAGTGCTTCCACTGGGGCCTCTTGTCCTCACATGAAAAAAGACAACATAAGGAGCTGAATTCTACCTAATGAATATACTGTGCAGTTTGGCCCATAGTGGTGCTGAATACGGGTCCTTGAAACTAGTATTGATTGAATGAGGTACATTCAATCTTTTTTACTACACTTCCCTGGAAGTTCACAACTTGTCCCAAGAAGCACGCAGAAAAGATATCTTCTTGGCCCACAATTTGTCCTTGTGGTTATCCATCCGATGCTACTTAAGTAGTAATTAGGACATGTCCAGTTGGAACAACTACACTAAAGGGGAAGGAGATACTCACTTAGTGCCTTCTCCCACATACACTGCAGTTTCTCCTGTTACTCTAGGAATTGTTTCCATGGCTTATTTTTTAAAAAGGCAGGTCTCCAAATTAACACTATATACAGCAGGTGAGAATGTTTGTTTGTTGGTGTCTGTGTGTTCTGAGCCATCAAGTTGAAAACGACTTACAGTGATCCTAATAGCACTTTCAAGGTAAATGAGATATTTAAGGAGCGTTTTTACCAGTTCCACTCCCCCAGTGAGTTTCCATGGTCAACTAGGGATTTGAAACCTGTTCTCCAGAGCCGTAGTTCATCACTCTATCCACTACACCACACTGGGAATTGTTGACGTAGGAGGCAATTTATCCTTAGGTAAATATAAGAATATCTGTTGGTTTGGCAACACTGTATGGTAACAGTCATAATGGACTGTACTACATCACAATACAGGTGAAGGTTTGAATATTCCATGACATATACAGCCAGAGGAGGAATGGCTGATTGGGTACAGGGAGTGGTAAATGCCTCCTTGCAGCAGGGTAGGTATCTGTAACATATACTTTGACAGATGCCCTTGATCCTTCTCTCAACTGCTTTCCCTTTCAATGAAAGTTTATTTGTTTAATTCATCTGTAGATGTCTTACTTTGCAGAGTCAGGACGACTGCTTGTAGATCCCTTATGGCTCATCTTGTCTTCAAGACATTCACCTGCAAGAAAGAGAAGTGTTGGTTAATTTGGAATCTATAAGATTTCATTGGGTTGGTTGTCCTCGCTTGCCTATTTTTTCACCACAGTACCATCCTTCAGCTGTCAAAGAACACCGGCAATGGACAAGATACTGTATGTTTCAGTTGGCACAACTAGCCCCAGAGACATCCTTGTAAAACCAGCAGGGTCTGTTTGGAATATTGTTGGGAAACTGCTTTCTGATTACTATGAGAAGTGCTATCATTATAGCAATGACAATCCTAGTTTGGGATATGACCAAAAGATTTATATGGACTGGAATTACTGGTTGATATTCTTTAACGATGCAAGACCCCCACCCTAGTGGGATAGAACGGTTGAGGTGTTCAGAGTGAGAATGCCTGGAATATGAGAACCTTGTTCGAGAAAATAATCTATCCCATGCCATTCTTTCACTGGTGAAGAGTGGGTCTAAAGAACTGCATGTAAACAGAAGCACTTCTTTCTCCATCTTATTCTGGTTGATACATGGACAGACTGAGTTTCAAACCATATAATACATTAAATGTTTTATATTTTACTGTGGAGTAAGGATGCATGGCTCCAACCCAGACTGGGACTAGCGCACATGGTTAGAGAGATTTTAAACCATCTTCCTCATTTACGCTTAATTTTTAAAATAATCTACCAGCCCAGCATGGGCCTAAAAATGAGATTAAAATGGCATCATCCCGCATGTATGTGGGGGATTGTTAAAATAAAAATTGGATAGGGAATGATTACACTTCTTTTACTTGCATAGGTCCTGATCCACATGGAATCCATGCATGCCTACTTTTGAGTAAAACAGAAATGGCACTTAAGCTGTGTGAACTATCACAAAATGTAACCCTGAGACAGAGTGAAGAAAGGTGAAAAAAGGCACTTTGAATGTATAGAGCTGGGAAGTAATGGATCAGCTTTTTGCAGGAGTGTTATACTGTTTCCTCCTATTTGTATATTTGTTTTAAAAAAAACCCACAAAAGTAGGAAAAATGCTATTAACTCCCTACAGATCTTTCCTTCCCACTAAGTCTTGTGGCTCGTACTTCTCACTAATCAGGGAAGTTGATTGCATGTAACAATCAATATGTACCAAAATCTATGTGCAGCTTTTAACTGAAACACACACAGACATGGAACATTTTCAAGGGCAGCTACAAATGCATTGGCAGATACATGGATGGATTTATATGTTTGCGCCAACACTCAGAGAAAGACTGTGTTATTAAGTGCTAAAGATATATTCTTAATATCGTGTTTCCCCGAAAATAAGACAGGGTCTTAAATTAATTTTTGCTCCAAAAAAACACATTAGGGCTTATTTTCAGGGGATGTTTAATTTTTTTCATGTACAACAATCTACATTTATTCAAATACAGTCATGTCATCTTCTGGTTGCTGCACAATGGTGGAGGGTGGGGTTTAACAACTGGGGCTTATTTTTGGGGTAGGGCTTACGAGCATCGTGAAAAATCATACTAGGGCTCATTTTCAGGTTAGGTCTTATTTTCAGGGAAACAGGGTATGCAGTGGCAGTATTGCTAGAGAATGGAAACAAAAGAGTAAATAAAATATTCAAGTTATGGATTTCCAACAATCATTCACTTTTAAGCCCACATACTGTAGAAGGTTTTTTACTCCAAAGGCTGTTGCAAGATATGCAATGGACAATTCCATGATCATAATTTTATTACAATCTAACTTTTCATAAGTTATGTCCTGCATATAGATTGAACACATATAATTATAAAATATTCCGTTGTCTGACATCTTTATCTCCTGGAAACCATTCTCTTTCTCCAAATGTTGTCCTAATTGTAGCCTCTTGCCCACGGTATCGTTTATGCCTCAGGACAATGAAATGTTGCAATGTTTTCATTTCTTTTAAAATGCTTCACAACTTTTGATAATCGACACAATCAAAGGCTTTGTTGAAATCTATGAAGTACAAACTGATGTTCTAATGAAATTCCAACTCATAGGCTGAAATCCAGTAGTTTACAGTGCAACACTTCTGAAAGTGAAGAACTGGCTGGTTGCACGCATTTGCACAGGAGAGGCCTGAGTGTATAGTACTCACAATGCATTTCCACTCTTCAGGGAGGCTCTTTCTATGCCCCCTCTTTCCATCTTATTCTACCACCCAGATGGACAGAATGAGCTTCAAACAACTTAATATATTAAATATATTTTCTGATTTGCTGTACCCCTTCCAGTATTGTACTGTATCCCTTCTAGTAGTAAATCACAACTATTTTTATTAATAATCTTAGAACTGCAGAGCTGGAAGGAACCCTCTGGATCAAGTTCAGCCTCTGTCAAAGAGACACAGTGGAGAATCAAACTCTCAGCCTCTGGCTCCATCTTTGTTTGTTTGTTTCTCTCCCCCCCCCCCCCCAGCCTTGCAGAGGAGAAAAGGACACACAGTCCAAATCCATAATTTAAGAACTAGAACTAGATGCTCAACTCCTGGCACCTGTGAGACAACACCAGACTATTCTTAGAATAAAAGCAGATTTTAGGAAATTGGTGCCAAAATGAAGGGAGATCAATTAATTTTTTTTAAGAACACTAAGAAAGAGTATTTTTAAAGACAGAAATGTCACATTATGATTTCTTATCTGAGGTACTGCATGTTTCCTAAAGATAAACCAGGTTACAAAACAAAGCAATAGTACAAATATATTACACAAGGTAACACATATTGGCCCCAACAAAGAAGCAGAACCTCTATTCTTTTTGTTTTGCACTGTTTATCCCATCACATTGCCTGTCAAACTGTCAGGGTGACCATTGATTATTAAAAAACAAACATACAAGGAATGTTGGTGTTAACTCTAGTGGGAACACATAGACTTGGAAATCACTCCTGTTGATTTCTAAAAAGGATTCAGATTTCTACTGCTTTCGGACAGCAATCTTAAATTCAAAGTGAACTTTAGGACATCCAAGCAATTTACAAACATACCCAGCAATCTGAAATGAATGTTTGCAGCTCTGTCCAAGATTAGTACTAAGAAAATTAACAACATCTGCTCTGAATCTAAAGCTTGCATCAAGGAGTCAATTTTCCCATATCTTTTGTTAGAAAGATGATGGCCACCTACAATGTGCAACAAAAGCTGCTGCTGCTTCCTTTCTCTTCCTTATTTTTTTAAGAGAAAGAAGCAGCTTTGGGAAGAATCATTTTAGTATGGGAAGTGGTAGAAGGAGACCTTCCTCTTTACTCTCAAATGTGAATAATATTTTTGTTGTTTAGTCGTTAAGTCGTGTCTGACTCTTTGTGACCCCATGGACCAGAGCACGGCAGGCCCTCCTGTCTTCCACTGCCTCCCGGAGTTTGGTCAAATTCATGTTGGTTGCTTCGATGACACTGTCCATCCATCTCATCCTCTGTCATCCCCTTCTCCTCTTGCCCTCACACTTTCCTAACATCAGGGTCTTTTCCAGGGAGTCTTCTCTTCTCATGAGATGGCCAAAGTATTGGAGCCTCAGCTTCAGGATCTGTCCTTCCAGTGAGCACTCAGGGTTGATTTCCTTCAAAATGGATAGGTTTGTTCTCCTTGCAGTCCAGGGGACTCTCAAGAGTCTCCTCCAGCACCACAATTCAAAAGCTTCAATTCTTCGGCGGTCAGCCTTCTTTATGGTCCAGCTCTCACTTCCACCTCACTTGCCAGTTCCTGCTCCAGGTGGATCGCATTTAGTCAGAACTCTCCACTATGACCTGTACGTCTTGGGTGTCCCTGCATGGCATAGCCCATAGCTTCTCTGAATTACTCAAGCCCCTTCACCATGACAAGGCAGCAATCCGTGAAGTGGGTGAATAATATACATCTCATTAAAGGTGCTACCCATGGTGGAATGTGAAAAATGTGCTTTTCTCTACATATGTAAGCTTCAGATCTTATACAGAAAGGTGCTTGGAAAGGATTTACAGTGAGTAGGCAGCAGGTTCCAAATTCTCCTTTCTGGGAAATGCTCCTCTGTCTAAGGAAAGCAGCAATTGGAATTTGATTCCATGCAGGACACCATGTAATGAGTAGATCATCTCACCCAAGGGCTACATCTATGCATGTGTGATTGCCCGGCAGAAGAGCTCCACTGAGTGAAATGGGAATTAACTTCCATCCAAATGTGTGTTGGACTGGGCTGTGTAAAATTACAGTTGTAAACACAAGTAGGAACAAAGCCTGCATTTAATTTATTTTGTACATTTATATACCATTATTTGGTCCATGAAAATAAAATCAAAGGGGAACACATACAATTACCTTAACAATGTTTTTTAAAGCAAGATTATTTTCAGGACAGTATTTAAGAATGCAACAAAAGTCATGCTAAACTGGACCAAAGGCCCACCTAGTCCAACATCCATTCATACAGTGGCCAATGTGTTGGCTGACAGCCATCCTTCTGGCAATGAGCCTCTCCGTACGGAACTAGGCTGGTCCTCAGATGACAGATGCAGAGTCAACCTCCCGTGCTGTACTCAAAGTATAACCACACTCTTTATTGTTTTAAATTGCGTAAATAATTTTAAGTTGTATTTTAAATGGTGCTACCCACTGTATCTCATCCTGAGATCTTCCAGTATAAGGCAGGACATAAATAATTCAATAAATAAATAAACAAAATAAAAATATAGGTTTGTTGCCCTTTAAGTTAGGTCCTTAGAAAGCACTGCACATCTGTCTGATGGAAACTGCCCTCTTTTACAGAACTTGGTGAGGGCTGAAGGATAGAGACGGTCCTTTCATATCTAAATAAAGACTCAAGAGTAGAGATGGGGGTATTCGTATATGAATACGAATATACCCGCACAGGTGGCGTTAACGAGTGTCCAGCCCCATGGGGCCAGATGGTCCACTCACCGATCCGCCGTGGACGCAGACAGCGCAATTCTACGAATGGCTTGGCAGCTCGCGATCCGCTCGCCACTCCTGGCAGGAGGCAGGAGGACAAGCCTCACTGCAAGGTAGAAGAGTGGCAAGCGGATCGCGCGCTGCCAAGCCATTCGTAGAATTGCGCCGTCCGCGTCGGATCGGTGAGTGGACCATCTGACCCCATGGGGCTGGACCCTTGTTAATGTCACCTGTGTGGGGATATTCGTATACAAATATGAATACCCCCATCTCTACTCAAGAGCATGAAAGAGGCTCTCTTTTATGTACAGTAATTCATGTTCTTTCAGTGATTGCCAAAAGATGGCCTCTAAAACACTAACGATATATGTTTATAAAACAGAGGTACACAAAAGATTTGTTTCTTTCTTGTTATCCATTTTGTGTAAACATTTGGTGTTCTTTCACCCTTTGTCAAATTATCTGAGAAATTTTTCATCCAACAATGTCATTAAAGTTCCAAGCAGGCAATCAGAATGTCCAGAAAGGAGCAGACATTTTGAATCTGTGAAAGCATATGCAATCCAGTGAGGAGGGTTGTTTGCATCTGTCATTCCTTGGGGGAATCACTGTGCCCTGAGCTCCTGGTACCCTTCATCTTGGATTCTTCCCTGCCTACCTGCTGCTGTACCACCAATCTTGGATTCTTTCTTTTTTTCCTTTCTTTTGAAGGGATTTTGGCCCCATTTCTTTGGGTTATTTTTGCTGGTATTTTTGGACCATTTCCCCATTTATTTGGGGATATATTTCTTTTTTTATTTCTTTCAGTCTTTTCTTGTCCTTTTCTTTCCTTCCTTAGTTTTGCTGCTGCCTGGCCTGCCTGCTGCTGCCTGCTGGACTCAAGGAAACAAAGAGAAGACATAAAGTGATGGGTGGAGAGAAATCGCCCCATATTTTAGTAGCTTTGGTTTGTGGGCGTGATTGTATTTTTTTTTAATTTATGTTGCCATTATTTGCTAGCTTGTTTGTTTTTCTTGATTTTGGAGAAATGAGCTAGGTTTTTACTTTACTATCTTTCCCTAGTGTGAGTGGGTAGGTGCTTTCCCTGTTCGATTAATTTTTATAATTTAATTGATTTAAATAATTTCATTGATTTACTGGCTGAAATCCTATTGTTCAGCGTAGTATGTCCCATTAGAGTAGGACCACTAAAACAATGGAGATTTGGTGAGTCTACTCCTAGTAAGTTCCATTGATTCAAATGGGCCTGCTCTCATTACAACTTACTAAAGTCAGTTATAACTACTCTAAGCCCATTTTAATAAATGGAACTTACGACGGGGTTAACTTACCAAATCCCCACTGATTCAATGGGTATATTCTAGTTGTGCGTTACAGTTCTTGTAACTGATTTGCTTGCTTCTGTGGGGTTGTGTGGACCAGTGGGACTGGTAAACATCCTGGCTGTGTCAATGTGCCTCTGGGTTGTATGCATGACTACATAGGAGTGAGTGACGGTGATTTTTCTTTGTCATATACTGCTTCCTTCTTTTCGAGTAGATTAATTTTCTGGTTCTTTTATTTTTCTTTTTGGAACTGTTTGAAGGGGTTCTTTAGGTCTTTTGGAGTGTCAGAAAACAAAGGGGTAAAACTTAAAACATGTTTTCCATTTAATTTAAAACAAAAGGACTGGTGCACAAAAAATACAAAAGCAAAAGAGACACTCCTGAGGGGGGCGGGGGGAACAAAAGAAATGTTCACCAGGCACATCCCTACTGAAGGGATACCCAGTTTGCTCAATCTGTCAAAACCAAGATTTTTATTATTCTGAGGCAGGCAGGAACCTTTTGGGGGCCTCAGCCAAAAAAGAAAAAGAAAAAAAGAATCACTTGGATGTTGTACAAGGAAACTTCTTCCAAATTTAAAACCACCACACCTTGTTCTTGAACATAAATTTTTCACATTGCAGGCATTCAGCAGAAGACAAACATGAAGCTAAAAATAATTCAGTCTAATGTTAAGAGACATCAGATACTGGGAGGCAACGCCCTTGCATTTAACTAAAATGAATACTAAGGCCAGAATATGACAGGTGTGCTTGAGAAAAGGAACAGTGAACAGGCATACAAAGAGATAGTAGACAATGGTTTCAAATGAAATGTGTTTTTAGGAAGCTCCTGCTGCCCTCTCTGAGCACAGTCAGTCACTAACCACTAGAGACATGAAAATACAGCAGCAGGAAGAACGGACATGCTGGCTGAAATCAAAGGTCTGCCCCGTCCAGCATCCTGTTTGCAGCAACAGCCAGTAAGGTGCCTCCAGAATGCCCAAGAGCAGGACATTAAGGCAACAGCCATCTCCTACTGTTTTCAACATCCAACGCTCAAGTGGGTATTGAAAACAAACCTTCCATCTAGATATCACTGCTAATAAGTGAGGCTTAGAAAAGTTACTCGTTTGGACTACTAATCATCTTGATTGGTGGATTCTGGAATTTGCAACTTTTGTCCAAAAAAGTAGTATTTCTAGGCTCTAAGTCGTGGTTTGGAAGTTCATTGTACTGTGACTGCACCAGCTTTTCCTGGCTTAACTCAAGTTAAACTTCTCTCACATTTCTCACAGCTCTTGTTCCTAATATGTGCTAAGCTACTTGTTTTCCTCAAGCACACATTACATGTCCTCTGTATTTTTCCCTTCCAGCGGGGAAAGCTCTCACATACACTTCTATACTATCCACCATCTGCCAAAGCAAGCCTTTCCAGTTGCAATACTAGGATACAATGATTTACAGGATAATAAGACCACTTGTTGCATGGACACATGTCTTTAAGTCACCGCAAGATGGAATCAGATTCTGTAACTGCCAGTGAAGAGTGATGGATGAACAATGGAACCCAGCAATGCTTGAGATTGGAAATTACTCTCATCCCTCAATCAGACACCCATTTACTGAGGAGTAAGCTCCACTGAACTCAGTTGGTCTTATTTCTGAATCAAGATGTGCAAGATTGCACTATGAATGCACTGAAGAATTACACCAAAAAACAATATGATTTCAGTATGTCTGCACTTGCAGCCACAATTTGTATGAAACTCTGAGGGCAGAAAGAAATAGATATTACAGATAATGCATCATCAAAGCTGAAAACTCCAGTTTAGTGTTGCAGACAGAGACGTGTTGCAGAGATAGTGTTGCAGACAGATTCAAGCATATATTAATGTTTGAGAAATCAGACTTCAAAGGAATTCTGTATTTAAATCCCAAAGAGTATTGACAAAGCTAGCTAATTTGCAAACCCCAGGAGGTGAGAAAAGTTTCTGATGTGACACTCACATACAATCAGCACTCAACAATTCTCCTCTTCTAATGACACATTACCTATAATACTCAAGAGCCGGATTAACTGCATCCAAGAATATTGAAGGAACTGGCTGAAGAACTCTCAGAACCACTGTCCATTCTTTTCTTGAAATAATGGGAAATGGGTGAGGAACCAGATGATTGGAGGAGGACTAACGTTGTCCCTATCTTCAAGAAAGGCAAAAAAGGAGGAACCTGGGAACTACAAACCAGGTTTTGTAGTTCCCAGTTCCCATCAATCCCTGCGAAAATTCTGGAACTGATTATAAAGCAGTCACTATGCAAGCACCTAAAAAACAATGCTGTAATATCTAGAAACCAACACGGATTTGTCAAGAACAAATCCTGCCAAACTAATTTGATCTCATTTTTTTTATCAGGTAACCTCCCTGATAGGCAGAGGGAATGCTGTAGACAATGTATATGTTGACTTCAGCAAAGCTTTTGACAAAGTGCCCCATGATATTCTGAATAGCAAGCTAACCAGGAGTGGGCTAGATAGAACAACTCTCAGGTAGATACACAGCTGGCTGCAGAATCATACTCAGAGGGTGATGATAAATGGCTCCTTCTCCAACTGGGAGGAGGTAACAGGTGGGATACCCAAGGGCTCATTCCTGGGCCCAGTGCTATTCAACATTTTTATTAATGACCTGGATCACAGGGTGCAGGGAATGCTAAGCAAATCTGGGGATGACACAAAATTGGGTGGAATACCTAACACCCTGGAAGACAAAAACAAAATTCAAAATGATCTAGATAGGCCTGAGCACTGGAATGAAAACAACAGAATGAAATTTAACAGGGATAAGTGCAAACTACTGCACCTCGGAAAAAGAAACCAAACACACAGTTACAAGATGGAGAATACCTGGCTCAGCAATACTATGAGCGAGAAGGATCTTTGAATCATTGTAGATTAGAAGCTGAATATGAGCCAACAGCCTGATGTGGCTACAAAAAAGGTAAATGCCATTTTAGGCTGCATTAACAGAAGTATAGTCTCCAAATCCCACGACGTACTAATTTCCTCTATCCAGCACTGGTTAGGCCTCATCCTGAGTACTGCGTCCAGTTCTGGACACTGCACTGCAAGAAGGATGCTGACAAATTGGAACACGTTCAGAGGAGGGCAACGAGGATAACCATGAAAAGTAGCCCTATGACTACTTGCTTGGACGAGCTTATTCATTCAGGGCAAATGTTGGTGCACTGCCTGGGGAAAAAATCAACATTGCCCCAGGGTCATCAGAGTTCCAGCACATCAAGGTCTGTCCAGTTCAGCTGGTCAGACTGGCGCGATGACCAGATGCCTAGAAGAAGCCTACAAATGCAGGATGAACTACAATGTGCCCATCTTAGCATTGTTAAAAATATGTAGCAAAATCCTAAAAACTCAGAAAGGGAACATATATTTCTGCACATATCTAGAAGCATCAAATGTACGAGAAAATGTGTTTTTGACAGTCAATCTTATACTCCTGCTGAGTTCAATGTGGCTTACTCCCAGGTAAGTGTATTTAGAATATAAAAACCCTGAACAGTAAATTTAACACAAGACAATGACTTTGACAACACTGAGTGCTTACTCAGAAGTAAATCTCATTAATGACTGTGGGGCTTAGGGGTGTGCTCTTTTGCTCTCTTGGACTGTAACTCCCAGAATTCTCCAAGAATTCCCAAAATTGCAGCCCACCAATCCATGTCGGCACACCTGTAGGTAGAAAGCAAGCAAGCAAGCAAGCTGTCACAGTGTTTCCTGGTAGTCATCATCCTTTGGGAGGCACCCTCTATATAGCCTAATGGGGAGCAAAACTAAAACTCCCCGGAAACACTCAGCACGTTACACAACTGAGTCAACGCCTCAATAATGCAAATCCCTTGGGTCCTCAGTAAACCAAGGGAAAAATGTGTTCAGGAGGGGAAAATCTATCATGCAAGCGTACAAATGTTGTTTGGCCTTTTAAGGAACTTTTGAGCCACCGTTGCTTTAGAGAAATAATCCCTCTTCTGTTGGCTCCAAGCCTCTCATGAGCAGAACTTCACTCACTGGATGCTCTCTCTGGAAGATGTTTGGGATGGTTTATTCCTCTTTCCCCCTACAGACTCCTGGAAAACAATTTTGCTGGGTTAAAGAGATCTTCCAATTCTGTATGAGATGCAGTAGTATGAGGGGCTGCAGGGGGGAGGTTAAATCAGTGAAAATCAACTCTCCCCACTGCAGCAAGGAACTGAGCCCTATCTTTGAACAGAAGAAACAAGAAACACAAAGCAGGTCTAGACTCTGCCCATCATATTTCATGAACAATTTGCTATCTGTTGTTCAAGTGCCCTCTTGTTTTGTTTGTTTCTTCTTAAGGTTCAGCTAGCAAAGCTGAATTTCTAAGGAGAAAGGCAACAGGAACTACCAGATCTCACCACTCTGGAAATCCTGGCCCTGCAAGGCTAAAACTGAGCAGCCTAAAAAGGAGGTACGTACTTCATATAGAGATGTTTGAGAGTCTGGGAGAAAAATAAACAAACAGACATTACATACAAGCTTGCTGTGGTTCTTCAGAATGAAAAGACTCTGTAGAAGAAAGGCCAGATTGGGATGGTGTGCAGCGTGAGTCATTCTGTTTCTTTGTGGAAAAAACAACCTCACATTTCTCAGCCTGCCTGGGAATAACCCAGTAACAGTTTGGCAAGGGTTTCATTCTGTTTTGCTGAAGGCAATGCAAGGAACCTTAAGAAACTATGAACACTTTGGATTACAGATGGGAAGAAGAAATGGGATGAAGTGGTACAACCTTTCCTGCAGCTGACTCCACTCCCACCAGTATCTCCTATTGACACAACTTGAAGAAAGACAGACAGACAGACAGACACCAAGGCAACATGGTCATGCAAGTGGAGGCCAGGTCTGGAAAATAAATCCTGGATGATACTGATAACCTTAAGTTCTGAAATGTCCAGCTGTGTGAACACTGGTTATTGGATGAGGGTGCAGAAGAGCATTTGTGCAACACAGTCTAAAGCATTTACAGTAGGATCATTATCCACGGTTTAATTTATCTGCAGTTTGAAAATATTTAAAATATTAAAAGAAAAAAAAAGAAATACATATTTTCACCACGTATTATCAGAACTAGCTACTAGAGGGAGCCAGAGACCATGCTGTGTATCCTTGTTGTTGAAGAATGGTTTCTGGCTCCCTCTAGTAGCACGTTCTGGTAATGCATGCTATGTATAGCATTCACTGTTACCCACATTCACTATTATCCACGGTTTTCAGTATTCGGGGGGGGGGTTAGAACCAATCTAACCTCCCCATGAATATTATCCACATTCACAACCACGACGATCCACATTCACTATTATCCATGGTTTTCAGCATTCATGGTGGGGGGTTAGAACCAACCTGTAATACCCCATGGATACAGGGATCCTACTGTACTCTGAAATAAGTCCTGCAGCTATGCTGAGCCCCTCAACAACTAATTCAAGCTATATATAACAGTGTTGTTATTAGCTGGACTACAGACCACCTCCTGGGATGCAGGGCTTTTATTAGGAAAAAAAGCCTCAGGATTCCTTCTAAATCAGAGATATCAAGCTGTGATCCAAACACCATGTGCAGACTGTGAACTCCCTTTTGGTGAATTTCCAAAAGTAAAATGACTGCTGAACCTGACCTGAGTCTAAAACATTACGTTTTACTTTAAATAACTTCTCCCACAAAATCAGAAATTGAACATGGTTTGTTGTTTTGGTTTTTTTTTTTTTTTTTTTTTTTTTTGGATGATCATTCCAAGGATCCCCCAGCTAGACTGCCATGGGATTCTGTGATCTGTAGGGAAACAAAGTAATTTTTCCAAAATCTGCACAACCATCAGATTAGAATGGCAAGTGGTCATTTCAGTAAGAGCTTCTTAGGTGCCACAATTTCTGGAAAAACAAACATTTACTACGGCTGCTGAGTCCCCCAGTAATTTGTCATGTGGTTGGCAGGGCAAGGGCACAAGGGAAGGAAAGGAAGGAAAGAATGCTGGCTTGCATTAATTAACAGTTGAGTTAATTAATTGTACTTGAAGGAAGGATAAGCAAGTACAAGAGGTGGCCAAGAACGAAGCCTTACTTTTCTAAGCACCATACAGGGTTGTTTAGCTTAGTTTAGTTTATTATTATTATAGTCCATGACAAGCAAAAGACATTGAACATAATACTGGTTAGATTTATAGGGAAGTCACAACACTAATACAGAGGGGGAAACAGAAAAAGGAAAATCATAGCTTAAAATTATTACCCATCAAATCTTTCTGTATCTTGCATAAACACCATACAGGGTTAAGAATGTTTAGTAATAATATGATATTCCCCACAAATAAAATATCACTGCAATGTTTCGCATTCAGACATCTGCCTATCTGAACTCCTATCCATTTCCTTCTATTGCACTGATGCAAGAGAATGCCTATGTGCCACTGTCTGTGTGCCCAAGAAAGAGAGAGAGGAAGTGTAGTGAAGTTGTGAGAGGTAACTGGTAGCATGTGGGGGGTTTGTGGTCATTCGCCTGTAAGCAATGCCATCGAATGCGGAGTACTTTGATAGAGAAAGCAGCAAAACAATCTGAACCAATGTCCCTTTGGGGCATCAGAAGGCAGTAGACTAATCCCTTCAACCCAACTTGTTTTATTAGAGAACTTTGTGTTGCATGGGAAGTGGATATTGTGCATTCTGTGTTGCTAATTCAAAGGCTTGGCTAAAACCAGTTCTGCAGCAGTCAGGAGACTCCTTGGCCCTGCAATATTCACATTCACATTTTGAGTGAAAGCATGTACTAAAAGCACACTTACTATCATTTATTAGGCAAAACACACATCAAGCAAACATGTAGCAACAAGGGTGACTGGAAGCAAATTGAAAATGTACACTGACAATGTGGAGAAATGCTTAACTTAATAAGTTGGAGGGAAAAAGGCTTTCTCTGCAGCTTGTGAGCAATGAAATGAAATGAAAGAGGGCAGGAAGTGGATCTTCCTGTTTACATACCCACCATTTTTGTGGGCATCTTGGTTGTCATTTAGCAAATATGCTGATGCGTCCACATTCCTAAGTTTTGAATGTTGAGCAAGCAATATAAACCTCCCATAGCTTTCTGTGATATTTAATATATAAACACTGAACAGACACATCCTCAATGCCTAACGTATTGGTTATTTTTGCTATTGCAGGTGGAGGACCTGATGGCTCACACAAATGCAAGATAGGTTAGTACAGGTATTGCCTTTTTAATTTTAATAATTTTACTATGGTAATTTGTTCTATAAACATTTGTTAAGAACATATATTCATAAATACAATCTCATCATCACATATCACTCAGTTTATTATTAAATATGGTGCAAGTACTATGAGGTTTGCTACTGGCAGATATTCCTTGTACACATTAATGAACTAATCTCTTGGGCTGTCATCACTAATTTGTTAACCAGTTCCTGAAATTACACATAAAGTTTCTAACAGAAACTATAGCTACAAGGTAAATTCATTTCAGTAATTACACAGCCCAGAAGCCACAACTGTGTATACACACATGGCTGTTGTCAGCAAAGTTTACAAATTTTCTTATGCACTATCCTAAATATGTAATAAAGATTATTTTTTAAAAAACCTTCCATGCCAACCTGATGGAAATTATTAAAAACATTTCTGCAAGAACAGCCTGTCATGCTTACAGTTTCAGGGAATTTGTTTGTTTCATAGGCCCAGTTAATTAAGTAGGTGACCCTTTTATACAAAGAAACCTGCAACTAGAGTTGTGACATCTCAAGGCACCTGCTCAAGTCTCCAGGAACTGTCATGCTTCTTCATGCCTGCAAACATGGAGACAAATCTTAGAGTCAGCAGCACTAGAGAAGACTGATTTTTGTGTGAGATGTCTCAACAACCATCTGCACCAATTCCCAGTTTTACTAGGACTTACTGGCTTAGTACACAGGTGAACATATATCTTGTCTCTTTCCCTTCAGATCCAAGCCCAAATATATTGCAAGGGTTCTCCATGACACATCACAAGGACATGCCATTTGGTCTCAGGTTTTGGCTTGAAATCTCAGGGAATAAGAAGATTCAAATTATTTTCCTATCATCCTTCTTCAGTGTCCAACGTTCATACCCATACATAGTGATCGGGAATACAAGGGTGGGGATAATCTTGGCCATCATCTCCTGTAACAGATCCTTACAGTTGATCATCTTTTCTAATTCCTTCATTGCTGCCCTTCTGAGTCTCAGCCTTTTTTTGATTTCTTGTCTACAGTCTCCCTTTGGATTGATGACTGAACCAAGGTATACAAAATCTTTCACTGTTTCAATGCCTTAATTGTCAATATTAAAAGTTGCACAGTTCTTCCGTAGTCATTATTTTTGTTTTCCTAATGTTTAACTGTATTCCTGCTTTGGCACTTTCTTTTTCACTTTCCCCAGAAATTATTTCAAGTCATTGCTGCTTTCTGGCAATAAGATTTATTTATTTATTTATTTATTTATTTATTAAATTTATACCCCGCCCATCTAGACCGAAGTCTACTCTGGGCGGCTAACAATAAAAATGGAATAAAAACAATATAGTAAAATAAAAAACAACAATAGTAGTATAGTTCAAGATGGGGGAAAAATATAAATATTCAAGTGATGACAGGAGGGAAAGTCTGCCTAAAGAGCCAGGTCTTAAGTTTGCTCTTAAAAACACCCAGCAAGGGAGCCAGACAGATCTCCAGGGGCAGTCTGTTCCAAAGGTGAGGGGCCACTGCCGAGAAGGCCCGGTTTCTTGTTCTTTCTCTCTGGGCCTCCCTCGGCGTTAGGCCCCTCAGCCGCCCTTCCTGGCTAGAATGAGTGATCTGGGTAGATCTAGGTGGGAGGAGGCGTTCTGCTAGATATCGAGGTCCTAAACCGTTTATGGCTTTATATGTCATCATTAACACTTTGAAATCAGTGCAGAAACAAATGGGCAGCCAATGCAAGGCAGCCAGAGTGGGGGAAATATGCTGATATTTTCTCGTCCCACTGAGAAGTCTGGCCGCCACATTCTGCACCATTTGAAGCTTCCGCATCAATCTCAAAGGTAGCCCCACGTAGAGTGCATTGCAGTAGTCTAATCTTGAGATTACAAGCGCATGGACCAGAGTGGTGAGCGCCCCAACATCAAGATAGGGACACAGCTGGGCAATCCACCACAGATGGAAATAGGCGGAGTGGACCACTGACGCCCCCTGGGTTTCCATGGTGAGCGCCAGATCCAGATGGACCCCCAAGCTACAAACCTCACTCTTCGCGCTGAGAGTTTCCCAAACCACCGATGGAGGGGCCACCCACCCTCAGGACCTCCGTCTTGTCCGGGTTCATCTGCATATCTTATATTACGGATGTTTCTTCCACCAATTTTCACTCCTTCTTCACCTAAATCTAGTCTACCATAATATGCTCTATACAAAGACTGAACAGATAAGAGGATAATATGCACCCTTGTCTGACTACTACTACAATGTGCTGTCAAGTTGTATCCCACATATGGTGACTTTATTATGAAAGCATTAGACATTTTTACAGAGTTGTTTTATAAGTACCATCATTCCAGTGTGTTTCCACATGTGAGATGGGATTTGAACCCAGGTCTCTTGAGTCCTAGTCTGTTACTCTATCCACTACACTACATTGGCAGCTCAATAATTATGTGCCATCAAGCCAATTCTGTCTCATAACAACCTCTTCCAGGGTTTTCAGGTTACAGAGTACTCCACCATGGTTTACCAATCCCTTCTTCTGGGGGTACTCTGCAACTATGCAGCTTGCCCAGGACTATGCAGACTGGTTCTTATTCTAGGAGGCATAGTGAGAAACAGAACTCTCAGTCTCTAGCTCCAAAACCAGATACCCAACTCACTGCTGGCTGGATAGCTCAGTGAGTTGGAGCACAGGGGTCAGAGGTTTGATTTCTTTATTGTGCTTCATAGGAGAAAGGTCAGTCTATGTAGCCTTGGGTATGTGGCACCGTCCCCAGAGCACCCCTAGAAAGCAGCAATGGTAAACCACTTCCAAGTACTTTATATCTAGAAAAACTTAAGAAGGGTCTCCATAAATCAGAATCAATTTGTCAGCACTCAGTTAAATATACTTCTAGCAGCAAGTACTTTAAAAGAGACTAAAAGCATTTTTAGCAGTCACTAGCAGGATTTTGTGGGTCTGGTACAAGTACCTGGTTTAAAATGGGGTATATGTGAAAGGAAAACACACTTTAGGGCCAGCCCTACTATTATAGGATGCTGAGCAGGAGGAAGGCAACAGAGCTCTATGCAGGACCAATTCAGATTCTTGCTCCTAAGCTAGTCCATTTGCCTTAGGTAAATGCAGCACATTATCCCTTTGCTGGTGTTGAAATAACAATTGCCAGTTTGATCAGCTTTTGTATATGAGATAGGGAAAGGTGCCACCTTACCTACCTCAGAAAGCAAAGCGTGTCTATCTTAGGATGGCCCTGACACACCCTACGTGCAGCAAGATGGCAAAAGTGGCATTTTGGGGCTATAACTCCCTGAATATTCCATGCCACTGGATGTGGCTGGCTGAGACATTATGGGATTATCAGTTAAAAAAAACAAAAACCTTTCCCCATCTCTGCCTTAAAGTCTATAATGATGCAGAAGCCTCTGGGCAATGCTCTCACTTTGCTCATACAAACATGTATCTTGGGTCACCAGTAGAGATGGGGGTATTCATGTTTGTATACGAATACGAATATCCCCACACAGGTGGTGATAACGAGGGTCCAGCCCCATGGAGCCGGACAGTCCACTCACCAATCCGCTGCTGCCGCGGACGCCGCGATTCTTCCAATGGCTTTGCAGATCGCGATCGGCTAGCCACTCCTGGCAGGAGGCGGGAGGACAAACCTCGCTGCAAGGTCATAGAGTGTCTCGCAGATCGCGATCTGCAGAGCCATTGGAAGAATTGCGGCGGCAGCAGCGGATCGGTGAGTGGACCGTCTGGCCTCATGGGGCTGGACCCTCGTTATCACCACCTGTGCGGGGATATACGGATACGAATACCCCCATCTCTAGTCACCAGCCATCACTTCCTCCTCCTCCTCTAGCATTGTGCCAGCTGCCAGAATGGTGCATTCTTCTGGTAGATCCCACTTTTATGCTTAAATTAATAGTTACTTACAACAATTGATTATAGTATTATTGTAGATTTTAATTGTTGTTTTTATCTGTTTGTAATATTTTGTGAGCCGCCCTGAGTACTCTTGTCTAGAAGGGCGGGATAAAAATCCAATAATAAATAAATAAATAAAATAAAACAATTAAAACCACATCGTGCTCACAGGTTTTTAAAAAACTATAATAAAATTATATTTAAAACAAATAAAAATTTGTCAATATGAAAGCCTAGATTAAAAACAATTTTGAACACTTTTTAAAACAGTTCAAAAATCTCTTAATTGAATAAATACAGCATTCCTGAGGTTATGGAAAACACAGTTGTGTGTACACAAAGTTTGTGAGATAAATGGGGTGGAACCAGTGCATGTTTATCACAGCAGTAATCATATACTTTGCCCTGTGTACTACCAGTACAGAACAAATGCTGGCATTTAACTCCAAATCTTTCAGTATTCATTTGGAGAAACTGAAGCAAAAGCAATGATGCAGACTACATATTGCGTTCCCACCGCCACCACAAGCTGGGTACTCAGTTTACCGGCCTTGGAAGGCTGAGTTAACCCCAAGCTGGGACTGAACCCAAGTTGTGAACAGAGTTTTTGCTGCAGTACTGCAGTTAAACCACTGCTCCACAGGACTCCTTAAAAAGCTATGATCTCACAAGCTTCTTTTTCTTGCTCCTCTCTAGTGTGTGTCCTTTCTGGTTTGCATAGTCATAGTGCGGCATGATGAATTAGACAAACAATGACTAGCTCTACACTGGAGAATTGGAATACAGACTCTGGCCACAATGGCAATAAACCCTGCTGGTTGTACAAACAATTCCAGCTGCACAGACAACAAGGTGAGTAGCAAGATAAGCCTACACCTTCTCTTTGCCATTGTCCATGGAGGAACACAATTTATTAAGACACTGTCATACATGGGTTTCAGACTCTCCTAATTTAACTTGCTGATGGCTATTATCATCCTTCCAGTCCTGGATTTTTACATCTTGCTCACATCCTGTCTCTGTATATGTATATATATGTGGACACTTGCTAACAATTCATAATATTGAGCTGTAACTCAATAACACTCTGTCAGCTGGAGTGGTGCTTCATCAAAACAAACAGAGCTTGCTTTGCCTGGCCCAGTGGCAGGGGTAGCACACAGACCTTCTGTGTTTGAAGTCCTAGGCTGCAGGGTGGGCAGTGGTTCTAAGGATCCCAGACACTAACATTTGCTCCAAGCTGCCCTGATGGAAAATCCTCCCAGGAACATTAAAGGAGCTGGCAGCCCACACAGTCTTGTGATGGAGATGAAATAATTGTAGGAAATGCTTCAAGTCAGTGTGGCAGGAGCTGATAAAAACAAAACAAAACATGCCTGCACAGGCAGACCCTTAGTGGCAAACTCAGCCTTCCTGAAACTGCCACTGTCCTGAGATGCTAGAACATGGGACTACAATGCCCATCACCATAGCAAGCATAAGGGTTGAGAGGGGCTAGAGTCCAACAAGTCGAAGAGCTCTGGGTGGGGGGAAAAGAGCTGCTCTGGGTTCTCAATCTTGTTGGGTTATCACAAGAGAGAAAATGATTTAATAATTTCTGGAGGTGATAACATATTTCACTAAGCAGCAAGCAGCACGCTTTAAGTGACTCACAAAAAAGGCCCAAGTCTTGAACTAAGCTATTTGAGGGTTCTTGTTCACTTATCTTGCTCTGCACCCAATGGAAACAAATGGGACTTGAGTCCAGTTGTTTGCACTAATCATCCTACTTTGTTGTGGACAATGGAAAAAGAGGGATGGAATAATAGATTTTAACACAGCAATAGAGTGGGATATCTTACTCCTGTGCAATGACTTGCATCCAGAGTTGTTAATGAAATAAGTACTGTGTGCACTGCACGAAGTGATAGCCTCTAGCGCCATATACAAAGGAAGACAATGTACACTTTGACTCTTCTTGTAATCACAGGTTATGACTTATAACTGCCCCCACAATGTTTTCCAAAGTATCAAGAATCCCTCCGTTTGTACTATATTTATTTGTTACGTTTATATCCTGCTTTTTCCTCCAATGACTCAAAGTGTAAATGACTTTTCTTCCTCCCCACTTTATCTGAGCCAAGCCTGCAAAGTTCCAAGGAGCACCAGGTGAGCAAGAAAAAGGATGGGCATTTCCAGTGTTTCAGAAGCAATAAGGATGACCATTTCATTTAAATGTCTTGATTAAAAACCATGTAATATTTCACCTTCAATCAAAGTAAAAACGAACAAAAAATACTACCAAAGACCAAGCAGAGTATTCTGAAAGGATATGAGGAATAAGGAACAGCCACACATCACAACAAAAGCACAACTTCTCACCTACAATTTGTTCTCAGCAGTTGACTTCAGCATGCCAGCCTCTGCCTATCAAGGCACCTGCATCCTAAAGAGTGAACCCCTAAGACAGCCTAAATCTCTTTTATTCCAGGCTTTTCTGCCTTATTAATTCTCGGGCGATAGACGTTTTATGGAGACTCGGGATACAAGGAATGCTGAAGCTGTCAGAAAAGGCATCATGGTAGTCTCAAGAGACTGGGGTCCCAAACTATTTGGGACTTATAGGGAGTTGTACATAGCATTGCTGTCAGCAGCACCTCATTCCCTGAAATTTCAGGACCCAAACCTCAGAGGAGGCGTAAGGTCATGTGAGATTTGAGATGTAGGGTAGGTAAAACCCGAGAGGGGAGCTGGAAAAGCTTCTGAGACAGATATTTGTAGGTAATCCAGGTAAATGGGGCCATAGCAGGACAAAGTCTGCCCAGCAGCTGCTGCAGTTTCTGCCCTTTCTGCCAGGACTCACATTTTGTGTTGCTGTATC
This sequence comes from Intellagama lesueurii, assembly GCA_037013535.1. Taxonomy (NCBI): domain Eukaryota; kingdom Metazoa; phylum Chordata; class Lepidosauria; order Squamata; family Agamidae; genus Intellagama; species Intellagama lesueurii. The sequence goes on from JBAJHW010000001.1 coordinate 103,900,769, forward strand.
TATTCGATCGCACAAACAAAATAAGTGGAGGCCATGCCTTGCACTGCTGCCACCAGGATGTATGTAGCAAAAAAGCTCACATTTTGCAATGTTGGTATTCCTCTCTCTGTCTGCATCCAAATGGCCAACAGGCCCAAGTGCAGGCACCCACTGGGTCTTTTCCCCCTTCCTCGCACTCATAGCTTTTTTGGTGCATCAATGATGTACAAGCGCAACATGCATAAAAACACTTCTGTGCAGAGCCAGTAAACTTTGACGCTAACTGGTAACAGGTAGAGATGGATGCCCAGGGTTTAAAGCCACCTCACCCTTGGAAGTCATGCCTAAAAAAGTCGAGAAGCACAGCAGTTCCTTAAGTCTCCAGGCAGGGCTTTGAGACCTGGCAACCCTAGGTATTCATGTTTTTACAAAGATGTCATCTTATTTTTAATTTAACAACTGTCTTCAGAGGGACAGCTTATTATCAGGTTGTGTTTCACAAGAATATTGATGTTTTCCAGCTCACAGCTGAAATGCCAGCTTAAATGGGTGTCCCATTTTTTTTTAAAAAATGACCTAATTATATTAATTGAGACAAGTGACAATTACCGGCACAGTGGAGTAAAATCAGGTTGGAGAAAAGTCTTCTCAAAGGTTTTCAATTGAGGAAACATGCTATTGAGAGAGCTGGGCAGGCCTAGTTTGTGAGAAGCATTTTTTATTAGACCCCTGAGATCCACAAGGTACAGAGGGCTTAAAATTGAAGAATTTTGAGACCAAGAACTTGTTTTGAGTACTGGAACTGAAGAAAGGGCACAGTTCTTCCATATTAAAATCTACTCCAGTAATATACTGTATTGTCGGGCAAGTGAGAGAAACTTAACAATTGCTGCCACTTTTAAACAATTGGCAGTGAATTAAAATTATGGATTGAGTAAAACCTTTACTAGATCATTGAAAAGTTACAAACAAAGAGAGCTTTCAAGTTCTCCAGAACTCACCATCATCAGAGATGGGAAGTGCCAAAGAGGTGTATGTGTGTTTCTTTAAGCAACCCTGGGCCATATGTGATGCCCATTTCTTTGCTAGCCGTCTGTCTTTAATTAAATGGACACCCACTTTTGTGGTCTATTTTCTCCTTCTCTGTCTCACACATTTAAACTTAGAATGGCAGAGCTGGAAGGAACCCTATAGATCAGTGAGTCCAGCCCCAATCCAGGAGGCCTAGTGGGAAATAGAACTCCCAGCCTCCAGCTCCGCATCCAGATGCCTAAGCCACTGAGCTTGATGCTTGATGAAGAGTTCTCGAGACCTTGAAATATCACCTTGTTTGTAACTTCTTAGTTTAGTATCTAATAAAGGTACTGCTTAACCCAGTATTTTGTTTCTATGGATGGCTCACATGACTATTTTTTCCTCAATGACAGTGAGAATCTTTGCTGACTTACTAGAGCAGTCAAGTTAGAAGCAACTTACCATGAACTGAATAGGGCTTTCCAGCTAAGTGAGATATTTAAGGAGTGGTCTTATCAGTTCCACACCTTCAGTCAGTTTCCATGGCCGAGTAGGGAGTTGAAATCAGGTATCCTTAGTTTAACACTCTATCCACTACTCTACACTGGGTGTATAAACTACAGGACAATAAATAGAAGAATAGTCTTTCTTCAGACAGTTCAAGTCATAGGACTCTTCCACATTAGGAAATACATCCACATATATGCAGAAAAGTAACAAAAATGGTTTGGCTGCAAAATTACAGCAGTTAGAATGCTTAAATTCTATTGACATAAATGGGATTTATAACAAATGACTGTGTGAAAGACTGTATCCTTTGAGTCCTTGTGCTCACAGTTGTTGTTTGTTTGTTTTTAAACCAGACATGGTCTAATTTATTTTTAGAGCACAGAAATCAATTGTGCTCGAGATACTCTACAGCCAGATTATTATTGCTGATTTATGCTTGTGTAACAGAAAATTGCCAGGAATGTAGCCAGCCCCTTGTCAATGAGTGGCCATTTGCCAGAAAGACTTACGTGATTTCCTTCATGCATGCAAAAATCTGTAATAGGATTTTGCCTCCACTTTTCAAATCTGTCTGCTGATTTCACTTTGTCAGCAGGCAGGATTTTTATTGTTTTTGGGCAACCTGAGAAAGAATTGGCCACAGAAGCATTCACATTCATAAAAAGAAAGAGATAAGTAGGATAGTAAAGAAGTGGCAAAGCTTAAAAGTATTTTTTTCCCTAAAATAGAATTATCAGAATCCCTGAGCCAGTGTGGTTTACAAGTCCTAGAATGGCTGAGGTAATCCAAGAGTTTTAGTCTGGACAAGTAACTTTTTCAAACTCTCTTCAGAGATAGTGACAATCCAGGAACCTATGGAAGGGCGAAACCTGGGAAGCAATCTTTTTTTATAGTTGGTGGCATGTGGTCAAGCTGGAATAACCCACCCAGGCCAACCACAAAAGCTTTTAATCATAGAAAAAAAGTTTCAGAAGGGAGTAGTTGCAGAGCTAGTTTGACCTCCCTTCCTTGCTTCCCCACCCACAATACTTGGTGATACTGTATGGCTCACTGAAAGAAGAAAAATAGATTAATGTATAAATTCCCTGCCTTTCTCACCAAAGTGACAGAGATCAAGAGGGTGAAAGCAGCAGTAGATTCATGTGTTTTCAATCATGTACTGCCCTACTTTGGGCACATCACGAGAAGACAGAATTCTCCAGAAAAGATAATGATGCTGGGAAAGGTTGAAGGCAGCAGGAGAAAAGGAAGACCAAATACAAGATGTACTGACTAAAGGAAGCCACATGTTTTGAATCTGCAAGAGCTGAGGACAGGACATTTTGGAGATAGCATATTCATGGACTTACCATAAGCCGGTGGGGGGGACTTGACGGTATGTAACACCAACACCACCACAGTAAGTTAGGGTACAGGAGAAAAGTCCAGTTCTAGATGGAGAATAGAGCTCATGGAAAGAGCCTCCTTCCTTTTACAGGACAAAAAGTTAGAACCAAAGCCATATTATCTATGTTGGAAAGTTGCTACCTATCCAAGTTCTAGACAACACAACATTACAGCTCTTTAACAGTGGGGCCTTTGCTCCATGAAATGTACCAAATGATTGGCTCCATGAAGTTCCCATTCTTTTTCCTGTCCTTCCGATAACATCACTTGTACTGGTATGAAACAGGAAACGAACTGGGTTTTGGTGCTGGAAACCCCTTTGGGTTTCCTTGTTTCTCTTTGCCACACTTCCTTTCCCAGTCCAACACTTTTACTTCTCCCCCACTTCTTCCTTTTAGAAATGGCCTAGTACCTGCATCCTATAGCAGGTGCATGGGTGGGTGAATTTGTGCTATGATAATACTTCCTGAATTTAAAAAAAAGAAGTTGTTTTAAAAAAGGGTCACCATATAAGGTATCGGAGGTGGTACAGAGAGAGAAATTGGAGGTGGCTGTAGCATAGGCAGGGGAAACAGTTTAGAACTGGAGCAAAAGGGCTGATAGACCAAGAACACATAATTTGGGTATGTGCACCAGTGAGAAGAAAGCAGCTTGGAAAAAGAGGTAGCAGCAAACTTAATCCCTGTCGGGATGCAAATCCCAGTAATTACTGATATAAAAGCAGCACACACACACACACAAAAGGGGAGGGGAACGCACTGGTAATTAGAGGAACAAATGCCCTGTCTGGAAGAGCCCTCTATGGCCTAGGAAATGGCTTTAAAATAATTTATTAGCCATTTTTCTGGTGCTTAAGCAACATAGGACAACAAATAAAATATACTTTTCAGAGAAGTTGTTGTATTAGGGCTCTTTTAAAGAGGCAAAATGCTGCAGGCCCATTCTCCTCCTTTGGCGCCATTTGTCACAGATAAACAAGGGACTTACTGGGATTCACATCTACACTGTCTTGAGCTAGCGTGGGCATGCTTCTTGAGCAATCTGCTGCTGTTGTTCCCACCTTGCCTTGCAAAGCAAGCAAACAAACAAGTCAAGTAAGGAGATAAGCATTGGGTTTAAGGTTTAACCCTGACCTCGCCAGGCAGTAGCCGTAGTAGCAGATGCTGTCTCCACCACACATCATTTGCACTGCATGGCTGCTTGGGCTCTGTGCAAGGAAGGAAGAAAAGATGAAAGAGAGCACAAGTGGGGAGGAAAAGGCATGAAGGACAGTTCCTTACCACAGTGGTAATCTCTGCCCTCTCAATAAATCCAGAGCAAACCAAAACAAGAAAACCCTATGCCTTCAGGGGGGGACAAAAGAAGCTCAAAGTCATGGATTGTTTAAACCAAGAAAAACGTTATGTCATGTAAATGGCAGGGAAAAAATACTATTCTCTTCAGCAAATGATCAGATACTTTTTTGGATAATAAATGCTCCATCTGGAACAGCCCACCCTTGACTCTTTTCCAACCCCCCCCCCCCAATGAAAGTATCATGGCATCTTTGAAACTAATTTTTTTCTTTCAGTTTGAAGTTTTGTGGATGACATCCTGGTTGATATCCTGATTGTGCCAAACGATGCAGCACACAAAATGAGATTCTGCATCCAGCAGCTGGGACTGCACATATAATGCTTCTGCATCCATCACAAAACAGACAGCTGGGTGGGGGTGTACATTTATGCCAACAAGGCACAACAAAACTAGAAGAGCACCACTGACAAGCAGAGGAAGAAAGAAAGAGGGAGAGGGAGGGAGGGAGGGAGAGAGAGACCACACACTAGAAATAAAACTAATGTGAGGCCTGGCACCTTCAGGGGGAACCTTCTCCAGGTTAAGTTTTTTGCCCCCTGGAATTTTTTGCATCACATTATCTTTTACCACAGACTACGATGGTTACAGTGGCTGGGAGTTGCAGTCTAACAATATTTGGCAGGCTAAAAAACTGTCTTGCCCTGGTTGCTAGAGTGGTCGGGATTTATTCCAGACACCCTTTATTTATTTATTTATTTAAGGAAGAAATTTGATTTCCTCTGATCAACATGACTGGCAACAAGGCACCCCTCTCCCATCATTAGCCCTAAAGAATTATCACACTGTCACTGAAAGAGAAGGATTTTAAGATCATCTCTTTTTAAAGTAGCATGCAAACAGCCATTACTGGATAGAATTTTTTTTTCTCAATAGAAAAAACCAGCGGTGTCAACACCACATATACTCCTGTGTCAACAATGAATTGGACTTCATGACCCTTGGGATCCCTTCCAATTCTACAACTGCAGAGTTGCCTTCTATAATTCCAGGTGCGTATTAACACAATGTCAACAGCATTTTTAGTTTTTCTTGTTTTGCAATGTGATGTTTTTTTAAGAGCCCCCTTCATCTATCCTTATAACCCAAGGGAAGCTTTGAAAGAAGATAATGGCCCCGCCTAGGTAGAACTCCTTAAGCAAAACTGTAAAACATCACTGTTCATGGCACAGTTGCAGGAACCCACAGCTATGCTAAAAGATTGTTTCTCTTTCAATACAACTAAATGCAAAGAGGCACATGGAAAATCTAGATGGAAAGGTGTTTTCTTCTTCTTCACCTGGATAACAAATCACTGAGTCAGCTACGTTCACAAATCATACTCAGGCGTCATCATTGCAGCATACACAGGTGGACCCATTACGACAATAGATCCAACAGATTCTTCTAAGGTAGGAAAGACTGGCTGGACAACAAAGACTGTCCAGTGTGTTTACCAAGAACTTAGTGCAGTGCTGGTTTGAAACTGGCCCCAAAGAGTAAAATGGAGGTTTTGCCATCTTTCCAGTCATGCCAGTCTACCTGGATTATGTATGAATACTATTATTATAGGTAGAGATCTGGGAACTCAGACAAATGGTTGGTGCGAGGTAATCTCCCACTCGCAAATTAAATGCAAGACCACATTAAATTTATTTTAAAAATCACTTTACATATAGTCTTTCTCACTTTCTCTTCGGGAAGATAAGAAGGACCGAGAAAGCATCTGGAAGGCATCTACCATCCCGGTGCTTTGCTGCATTGGACTTGTGTGAAGCCAACATCCAGCATGGAAAAAAAAAAAAGATCTCAAGCTTTGCATATATTTGCAACTCCCTAGCAATCACTCATCAGGATGATGCCACACATACCAATCCTACTGACATTCTCATATGTGATTTGCACTAGCAGAAATCCTCATAGTCTTTCTTGGCTCGGTGGCAGTGGCTGCAGCTGGTGGGTAACAATGGCAATGGCTTTGGCTATACTGTAGCGCTCTCTCTCGCATGCCCATGCATGCCCATCCATTCGGAATCACGTACCACAAAGTTCAGTAAGGCTGCCGCACAAGTAAACAAAATTAGAACTGTAGCTTCAGGAGAATTTGTGGCTTTTGAAACACTTGTTCTTGGCCTAATAATACTTGACCACTTTTGCTAGCTGAGTGGCATTCCAGTCTGTTGCACACTTACGGCCAAATTGTAAGTAACAGATAAAATGTGACAACTGAACTATGTCTTACAAATTCTAGCTAAAATCAAGTTAATATTCCAGAAATATAATCCCAGCAGACCTTCATGACTGAGAAATCAAAATTTGAAAAGGAAGCACTTGTTTACATCCAGAAAACCAATCAGACAGCTGGGTCAGTCGGACAATGTTGGCACTGAAGGAACTCTTGTCTTCTAATGATGTGCTCTCTGTATTGTGTTGTCCTTAGGACAGCTGGCTGTAGTTTGATTCATTATTGCTGTTGTTTTTTAGTGTAAGCTGTGTAAATGTTTTTTAATGTACATAATCTTCGGAGTTTGTTAGGACAAAACAGGTGTTTTATAACTGTTGAAATAAATAAAGAAAATACTTCTGCAGACTGCTGCCATTATTTTTACACAGTTGTACTATATTTTTTGTTAATGTCAATTCATCTAATGCCTGAAAATTATATGTTTTGTCTTAGCTGGAAAATGTCACTCCAGCAACACTAAAACTATTAACATCCCACATAAATTCATTTAAAAAAAAAAAATGGATGACAGAAGTAACTTCACACTTAAAAGGTAACGTTTTTCTGACTTTTTGCAGATGACAAAAAAGTGGTATCATGCCCAGAGTCAAACTAAATATTATAGTCATATTTGCAAATCAATCTGGAATTTAGGTCCAGGAAACCCATCACAAAAAAGAGGTTATTTATTTTATTAATTAAAATAGTTTTGCTTGAGTTTTGTACTTAAGAAGGACCCAAACTGGCTTACATCATTAAAATGATGATTTAATGACTTAAAGCTAAAACCAGTAATTCTACAAACACTAAAAAGGGTCAAATACCATACTTAAAAAAAGGTAAACAAAAGCAACACCAAAAACACATTCAAAGCAGTAAGGAACAACCATCCATTTAAATTTGCAAACTGAAGAAATGTGAAGAACTCCTGCTGTAATAATCGCATATCCTGTAACACTTGAGGAATCCTCTTTTTTAATGCCAGCTTATCTGTGAGGCACAGCTATATTAGCATGGCAAAGCCTTAGGTAGGTCTAAGGAACCTGTGGCAGTCCAGATATAGTTGGGACTTCACTTCCATCTCTCATTAGCCCCAAGCCAGTCATGATCAATGCCCAGGACTGTGAGGTGTTAAGAGTCCAACAACACCCAGAGGGCCACAGGTTCCTCAATCCTGCTGACCTAAGCCATCCTAGTATGACTTAGTTTCTGGAAAAGACCTGTAGTGCTATTCCCCCACCCCACCTTCTTTTCTTTTATGCTCAGCTGCTTTGCTCCCTTTTGACTGGAATAAGCAATTGTGGACCATCAAAGGTGAAAGGTCAGAGTCTGCTGGACTTAATTTTCTCAAAGCCCTGTAATCCAGCTTTTATGCAACCTGTAAAGTAGACAACACAGCTCTCACAGTCACACAGAGGGAGAGCTGAAAATATAAGCATTCACATTCAATGTAGATGTACCATGTCCTACCTGCAGTATTGCAGGCAGGAATGGGAAACGTATGGCCCTTCAGACATCATCTGACTGCAACTCCCATCATCCCTCATTGCTGACTAGGTTGGCAAGTTAGGACTAATGGAAGCTATAGTCTAATGTTATCTGGAGGGCTACATGCTCCCCACCCTGATACAATCCAAATCAATTTAGAAGGTCTCATGTCAAGTTTTATACGCTTACACACTTAACACCAAGAATCTATCTAATTACTCAGCTTCAAAATCTAGTTTAACTGTCTTCAGAGTATAATGGGGTTAACCAATCACTTTGACTTGTATATCCCAGAATTAAATGCAACGTACTAAATCTCTAGCTAGTTGAAACTCACAGATTCCCATCCCACAAATAGACTTTGAAGCTGTGAGGACCAAAGGAACAACAACAGTGCCATTCTGTTAAATTTTACAGACAATTACAGGATGGGTGGAGTGAGAATGGCAGATGTGAAGTGACTATTTAATAAAAACGAACACATAAGACACAATTAGAAAGCTGTGATTTGAGAGGGATGACGACACAATACAAACAGAGGGACAGAGTTTTGATGACAGCAGAACATATGAGATTAGAGTGGATGATTAAAACAACAAGGGTAAGGACTTTTTAAAATATAAATGAGGAGCAATGAGGCAGGAACGTTGTAATACAAAGCTTTTTTCTCATTTCATCTCAGTCTATAAAATGAAGTCTGACAGATGCAGAACTCTAAAGAATGCAACCCTTCCTGTTTCTGATATTCTCAGCAATGGTGCAACAGTAACACTGTCTAGGAAAATTACATTTATGAACCATCTTCCCAAACCCCTTAGTCATTATGGACGTCTGGAGATTCTGGGAATTGTGTCGAAAACTAAAGTGGCTTGGCAGTCATGAAAAGCGAACTGGACAAGGGTAGTATAATAGTATACCCAACAGTTCTGTTCCTTTAACAAATAGACAGAAGAGGAAACTTCTACAGCTACAGCATCTTTTCTTAGGCACATACAAATGCTTCTGTATACATTGCACATAGTTTTTCTCTTTTCCAGTTCTAACTGCTGCTTTTCAAACTCATATTCCACATGTTATGGCAGCAGTGCTCAAAATGGCCATGCCATATAGTTGTCAATGTTTGAACCAGTTCATGTAGCTGTACCTTTAATAGCTACAATTAGTAACGTATTATGTTTAATTCCCTGGACTGCCAGAAAGATGAACAAGTGGGTCCTAGAGCAAGTCAAGCGTGAACTACCTCTGGAGGAAAAATGACAAAATGGAAGCTGTCATACTTTGGGTACATCATGAGAAGGCAACATTCACTGGACAAGACAATAATGCTGGGAAAAATTGAAGGCAGCAGGAAAAGAGGAAGACCAAATATGAGATGGACTGATTCAATAAGGGAAGCCATAGCCTTGACTTTTCAACAGCTAAGCAAAGCTGTTGAGGACAGTTTAAAGATAACTCCTTCGGAGATGACTTGATGGCACGTAACAACAACAATATTTAATTCCACAACTTTTGTACTGTTCCATCCCTTGAGCAATTTTACCTGATGAAATGCCCTCAATGAAAGGCAAAGAAGTAGGCCAGGCCCTTGCAATCCTAGAGCTTGGTGATACTTTTGGCCTCCTATAAAATCAATTCTACTGCAATCTGATACTGCAAAGATATATGTTTCAAGCACGATGCTTTTCCCCCATTGTTATTGCAGTGATACACCACAACTCTTTTTATTTTCTGAATCATCAGCATCAATGGAGCATAATGCCCTGGCAATGTGCAATGAGTTTAGCTTTCTTGACCCCGACATTGTCATTTTTCTGGGCAGGAAACGTTTCCAGGGGCTTATCCCCAGAACTGCATTTTTCTGATTTGAGCTTGGCAACTCTAGTTAATGTTCTCCAGAAGAGGAACAGCTGGATGAATTGCACAAGTTGTGGCTTGTGTTAATAAGAAAGTTGCTAATATGACTCCTGCTATCACTCATGGCATTAATAAAACCTGTGTGTTGTTTGTTGTGGGAGTAGTAGGGTTCCTCCCAGCCTTCAAGGGTAATAACATGGATGAAGTGTGACATCCGTCTGCATATTAAACAAAAACTATAAGCCTAATGATTAGATTGCAAATGCTTACCACGGCTCTGCAGCCTGTCAGAGAGTCATTGTTCTTGTACCTGTGCAAATATTATGGGCCACAAACAGCAGTGAGAACTAGCGACACATGACCATGTTTTCCAACCAGAAGTGTAAACTGAATGCACAGAAAAATGGATAGGGTGAGTGGCTAGCTATGTGGCAGTGAAATTATTGCTTTAATATATTATGTGTGTTTTTGAGTAACTGAGTAGCTTATTTCCAGTATCCAAATAACATATTTTAACTTAACTTGATGATCTGCATGACAACTGACCAGGAAAAGTTACTGTCTGGACTTTAAAAAAAAAAGTCATCTAAAAAAGTAACATTTATGATTTCTGAAAATTGATAGCTTTGGAAAGAAAGTTCCAAAATACATTCCCAGGCAAGGCTTTTAAAGTGTTATTGACATGCCTTAAGGCAGTAACAGGCACTATACATAGTCTGATAATGGCTGAAAGCATATTACTATTGGAGAGCTGTGATTCAGGTAGACTTTCATGGTCACGAAATCAGGCTTCAAACAACTGTTAAGTCTTGAAGACCAGTCACAAAACTATGCAAGCTAATTTGCAAATAACAGGAGGTAAGAAAAACTCATCCCGCGTATTCACATATTTGCAGTGGTTAAGGCATTTGGATCATTTGGATCATCTGTTTCTACCCTTGTTTGTGCATTTTTACAGAAGTTTCAGATAATGTCATTATTTCATTGTAATTTCTCTTGTCTTTCCCCATCACTCATCCCATCTTTTCTTTCTTTGTCTCACAACAAGGGCCTTATGGAAAAAACAGGAGCACAACATCTTTGCAGGCTTGGATAGGAAAACTGAGACATGCTTTGCAACAGGAAAAAAAAGTGAGCAAAGAGAACTGTACCTGGGGAAGATGGGTGACATGATGGGGGTTCCCTTCCTTTCTATTGTTTGATACGCATTTTGAGTTTCAGACTTGATGGACAAGCAGTAGAATTGTGAAACTGACCAGTTTTATTACATCCAGTTGAGAAACTGATAGTGATGCCTGCAACATGGTCCAATAGGGCAGAAGGAGCACTGACATACCCAACCCGCCCACCCCCACAGGAGCTACAAAGAATGGCAGAGGCCACACCTTCCCTCCAAGTGGAGAATCATGTCTTACAGCAAAGAATCAAGGAAGTCTACTAAACCAACCTAAGACAATCTTCTACGTTTCAGTTTGATGTTAAATGTGAAGGAGTTGTGCTGCAGTGTCATTACAAGGTTAGAGGAAATGAAGAAAACTAGACTTGGTTTATTCCACCTACAATTTACTTTGGCTTCCCCTCCAATAGTAAACCTGCCCTACCAGTCCTGATAGGCAACAGCCACCATTCTAATTACGGAATTCAGCTTAGCTGAACTCCTTTTGCCCTGTGCTGCAGTCATTATTTCTGGAAAGCTTTTTTTTTTTAAATCAAGTTCACAGCTTCAATCAATGTGTGCATGTGTGGGAGCCCAATAAAACACTGGGTTCAAAATGAAGGAAGCAAAAATGACCTCAAATATTTTATCTGAGCATATCAAATATCCCATCAACTCAACATTAATGGCAGATCTGAACACTGCAACAGGAAATTAGAACTTAAACTTGAAAGAAACAAGCAACTGGAGACCAATGAACTTCCAAGATGATTAGACTTAAGCAAATTGGAAAAAGCTATTTGTAGCTGCAAAAATGGCAGAACAGCAGGCCTGGATGACATCCATGTAGGACAGATAAAACATTTTGGATCAGTAACAACAACAAAAAAGTCTCCTTAATTTCTTTAATAATTGTCTTGACATGCTCAGGATTCTGAATACTTGGAGAAAGACATGAGTGACTTTTATTTCAAAATCTGTTAATTAACCCATAGACCCAAGAAACTTCAGGCCAGTCTTATTACTATCATCATAAAAATGATTCATAACCATCTAATATAAGGAATGAAACCACTCCTTATCCCACAACAGTCTGGCTTTAGACCTGTGAAAAATTTTATAGCACAAACCCTACATTTAATGCAACATATTGAGGATGGCTTTAAAACTAGGAAGATCGTGGAGGTAACCTTTGTTTACTTCTTGGCTGCCTATACCAATGCTCATCATCAAGTACTACTGCAAAAACTCTATAATCTAACCAAAGACTATAAGATAGCTAAAATAACAGCAACCCTTTTAACTCATTAACTTTCAAAGACAACATTGCCAATGGAGACCTCAAAGTAATGGTCTACCTGGGACAGTGTACTGGCTCCTATTTTGTTTAACATTTACATCAACAACCAAACACTTCCTCAAGGTACCACACACTGTATTTATGCTGACGATCTCACACTTGCTGCTTAGTTGGATAGCTTTCCAATAGTAGAACATCTTATGTCAGATGCATCGGAAGAACTTGGTGTGTGACAGAAATCAACCTAAACACAACCTAAACACAGAGTCCCCTAAGATTCAAATATGTGCCTTCCATCTGAGAAAGAAGTGGGCATCTCAAAAGCTTCAGGTTACCCTGAATGGTGTCAAATCATCATTGTTTCATCCCAAAATTCTATGTGTTACTTTAGATTGTATACTGATTTAAGAGACAGACTGCCAAATTACAAAGCAAAATGTCTCCATATGGAACAATATTTTTCCAAAGCTGTCAGTAACCAGTTGGGGCACACAACCAAAAAAATTAAGAACGAAGCCTTGGCCATATGCTATTCTGTAGCCAAATGTGCTAGTCCGGTACATCCATGCAAAAGAGATAGATGCAGCATTTAATGAAAGCTCATTACTGGAGGCCTGAAGCTAAGCCCTGTTGATAAAATCAATTACTTAGCAGTAATTGCACCCAGTGACATGCAGAGAGAGGTAGCAGATAATAATGAAAGACTCAAAGCATCTACATCAAATGCTCATCCATTCTTTCGATACCATCCCAACCCCTCCCAGATTAAAATTCAGGATTTCCCCCCCCCCCAAAAAAAAATCTGTAAATCTCGAAGGAACATTGAAGAATGCCAGGACTACAACATGGAAATAAAGAACTATCAACTTCTTAAAATGGAAGAAACTCCAGGAAAGTTTAGCCCCCAATCACATGGAGAACTCAGTTGCTTGGAAGTCACTTAATAAGCAACCATACTGCAGTTGACAAAACCAAAATGAAACTAAGAAAACTGGGGGTTGCACTGACAAAGCCCTTTGTGAGTGCAGAGAACAGGCAACTTCAAACCTATGCCAGTGCTGTTCAACATGTATTATGGAAGACTAGATGTTAGCTAACCCACATGCTCTTCATGTTGCTCATTACTGGACAAAAATATTTGATATATATATTAATTGTACTCCGGTCTTTCTGACACAAACAAGGAAAGATCTCAAATAATTATTTGAAATGTCAGGATTTATTACTTTGTAAAATAAGGAAAAGATTCATCATTTTGTTAGAGTAAGAATACAGGCATTCATATACAATCCCCATAATTATTAGTCATATCACATTTCCTGTCATATTTCTTACATGTAAACAGCTGTACAATCCTTGTTTCACCAAGCCTTGCAGAAATACTGGAAGGCCGCTAACACTTTCATTTCACAGAAGAGGTACTGAGGTGAAGAACTGTGGTTTATCAAAGTCCAGAACCAACTAACTACATTGACTCTTCCAGACTCTGGGGGTGACTACATATTGACAAATAATGCAGCAAAAAATGCTCCAAATTGGGACGGTCAGATTCTCATTATTTTCCACTGACTATATGACACATGCAAATCAGCTCAGAGTCCCGCCCTCCCAATCGATAGTTTTTTTCACTGCTGGGGCCTCTTTTCTTTCTTTCTTTTACAGTTAACACATTTGCAATGGTTCAGACACTGTGATTGTTCGAGCCAATGTGGAGGAGGTTGTAGACATTCTATCTGAAACCATTCCAGCCAGCTCCAGCAGCAGTGAGAGAGGCAGGGCAGTGAGGAAACTGCTTGCCACTTGAATCCTCTTGTATCCAAACCTGATGCAGAAGTCTACTTGTTTTCCTCTTCCCTTCCCACTCTGTTTCTTTTCTTTCTTTTCTCTTTCTTTTCTTTTACAGACTTGCTGCCCTAGGGCTAGGACAGCTCTGTGAGCGAAGGGGGAAAAAGCATCAAGGGGTAGGCAGAGAGAAAGAGGTTAACAATCAGCCTTGTTTCTAGCTTTCAAGGTACCTCTTTTGTAACTGTGCCTCCTGCAAATCTGGATGGCCAAAGCCTCAACAAACCGCAAAAAAAGACAGAGTGCCAATTTCCTCCTCTCTCTGCTAACTCCTATGTGGTTGACGGAAGTGAATTAACCTGGGGAACCCAACTTCTTGTGTGCAACTCCGTGGTGGATTCTTTCACACTTTTCACAATTTCATGATTGTGTTTCCATTGGCCCAAAGGCCTCAAACCTTAATTCTGCAACTGCTGCATTTTCAGGACATGGTGGCTCCATCCTTAATGTTGGTATCAGAACAAAAGCTTTAAGTCTCAGCCAGTCAAAACTGTTCCAATACCTAACAATGTTTATTACTATCTAAGATCTGTAGCTACCCTTTCAATATAATAACATTTAGAGATTCCCTCAAATCCTACTACAAGTTGGTTCCAACCTGACAACACATATCTTAAACAAGTTAAATATCATGAATCTGTATGATAGATGACTATGCTGTAGGCACTACATTTCCACATGGTGCATGTAACTCCTCTATACCTCACTTGTTTATCACCTTCTTGCCAAATGGTAAAGAGAAATTTCTTACCTATTGGCGAAGATGAGATGGCCACCTTTATTCACCACAGGGCACACACTGTGTGATCACAGGAGCACATGTACTGTTTCCTATGAGGTTTTGCTTTTGTTTTGTCCACAAGAATATTTGGATTCCTCTAATATTCCCTTCTCACCTCCCTCCTGGCTTCATTAAATACAATTTGATAGAAAAGAAATGCAAGACTGTCCCTGTCTCTATAGTTCTGGCTTCCAAACATGACCAAGAGAAGAAACTATTGGGCAGTTGCTTTCACTACTAGTGCTGTTCCACAGGGATAGAAAATGTTTGGCTCTCCAGATGTTGCTGGACTCATAGTCTAGGCTAGCATCCTGGTGGCTGTTCTCTAGCAAAATTCTAACAGCCACACATATCCCACCCCTACTGGATCATATGAAAGGGCTTTTGATATTCCCTAACATAGCAACGTCAATAGACTTCAATCTCTTCTTGCATAACATGTCCCTTTAACCTAAAAAAGGGATAGGCAGCTGGGAAATTTAAATGGATCATCTTTTCCTCTAGACAATCAAAGAACTAGATCACATTAATAGAGGAGAACATCGCTTCTGCAAACATTCTGAGCATACTGGAAAATTAGAAATTTAGATAAACGTATGGATCTAAAGTATGTAACAGACATTTAATTCAGATATGGAGAATGTAACTGAAGACTTGAAATATTGTTGTGATTTTGAATACATTTTTTCAGCTGTACTAACAGAATGGGGCTTTTTAAAAAAATGATTTTGCAAAAGATTCTGGGTGATGTCTGCCTGCTTTCAAAATAAACCTCTTTTTTTTTGCTATTCCTCAGAGTTACTTGATATCTTTTACTTTCATACATGAGCGGATACTCCCCAAATCCTGTAATTAATATCAGTGATGGAGCTAAGGCTGGGCCTCAAGCCCAGATCTAGGACCCAGTGGTGGCGGGGAGGGAATTACTGTGCAGAGAGCGACAGACGGCAAGGACGGGGTAAACAGACCTAGCGTCAGCAACTGGGCTGGGATGGGCATGTTCAAGCCCATCAGGATTGATACTGCTCACCCAACATCTTTTCTTCTAACTTTAAAAAACCCAAACAAAACAGGTTATAGTTACAAGGCAATTAAATGGGCAGTTTCATGCCCTTCCTATTCTGTTTGGTTTTAAAACATCCTAGTTCTTTCTTTTTTTAAAAAAAAGCCACTTATTCCCGAATAAAACAGCAGAAGCTAACTCTATGTGATTGCTTATTGTCATACCTGTGTTATGATTTAGATAAATTTCAAATGTAAATCATGCCTGTGCAGAGCTTCTTCTTCATCTTCTTCTTTTTGGAGGATCCACAAACTGTTTGTTTGTTTTGCTTTCTAACATGTCAGGAATGCAGAAGCAATTGTGAAGCACTGAGTTAGGTAGGGATGGATCGCAGAAGATAAATGTCAATTGTGTGGTCATCTAAATTAGGTACCTATAAGATTATTAAGACCAGGGTGCAAAATTACTGTACCACTGATTAGTAATTTCTGAACAGCTTTCTCATATACAAGTAGTGGTTTGTATGTGTGTATTTGTCAAGTTGGAACAAACTTATAGTGACCCTAATAGGATTTCAAGGTAAGTGATATATTTAAGGAGTGGCTTTACCCCTTCCACACATCCCAGTGAGCTTCCATGGCTGGTTTGGGATTTTAATCCAGGTCTCATGAGTCCTAGTCCATCATCCTATCCACTACATCACACTGGGTATCTGTATGAGTCACACATAACATATGTGAAGGGCAAAAGCCACAGTTTATATAAGCATGCTATGTGTAAATGACACCTTGTACATTTATTTGGCATGTGACACCAGATATGGTGGACAAAGCGCTTGACCGCTGTCATGCCACCACCTCCTCCCTTGACCCTTGCCGGGCCTGGCTAGTGAAAGCAGCCAGGCCTACAACAACTGAATGGGCCACGGCAATAATTAATGGGTCTCTCCAGGAGGGCAAGGTTCCCCTTGCCCTCAAGGAGACACTCATTAGGCCCATAAGGAAGAAACCAAGTTTGGCGGCGGACAATATTGGCAATTATAGGCCCGTCGCCAATGTTTCTTTCCTCAGCAAAGTGGTAGAGAGGGTGACCAGCTCCAGGCTCTTTTGGATGAAACCAATGCCCTGAATCCATTTCAGTCGGGCTTCAGGCCGCGCCACGGTACGGAAATGGCATTGGTCGCCCTGTTTGATGACCTGCTGAGGGAGGCTGATGGGGGCAAAATGTCTTTGTTGGTCCTCCTCGATATCTCAGCCGCCTTTGATACCGTCGACCATGGTATCCTCCTGGGGAGGCTCTCCGAGCTGGGAATCGGTGGTCTGGCGCTTGCCTGGCTCCGATCCTTCTTGGAGGACCGTCCTCAGAGAGTACAGCTTGGGGAGAGGGTTTCAGCCCCATGGAGCCTCAATTGTGGGGTTCCGCAGGGCTCGATTATCTCCCCAATGCTGTTTAATATCTACATGAGGCCGCTGGGTGGGGTCATCAGGGGGTGTGGGGCTTCATGCCATCAGTACGCTGACGACACCCAGCTCTACATCTCCTTTTCTCCAACCACAGTGGATGCCGTTCCATCCCTTCAGCGCTGCCTGGAGGCTGTATTGCAATGGATGCAGGAGAATGGGCTGAGGCTGAACCCGGACAAAACGGAGGTCCTGAGGGTGGGTGGCCCCTCCATTGGTGGTTTGGGAAACTCCCTCTCTTTTGGGGGAGTGACTCTCACCACGAAGAGTGAGGTTCGCAGCTTGGGGGTCCATCTGGATCCGGCGCTCACCATGGAAACCCAGGTGGCGTCAGTGGTCCACTCCACCTATTTCCATCTAAGGGATTGGTAAACCACGGTGGAGTACTCTGTAACCTGAAAACCCTGGAAGAGGTTGTTATGAGACAGAATTGGCTTGATGGCACATAATTATTGAGCTGCCAATGTAGTGTAGTGGATAGAGTAACAGACTAGGACTCAAGAGACCTGGGTTCAAATCCCATCTCACATGTGGAAACACACTGGAATGATGGTACTTATAAAACAACTCTGTAAAAATATCTAATGCTTTCATAATAAAGTCACCATATGTGGGATACAACTTGACAGCACATTGTAGTAGTAGTCAGACAAGGGTGCATATTATCCTCTTATCTGTTCAGTCTTTGTATAGAGCATATTATGGTAGACTAGATTTAGGTGAAGAAGGAGTGAAAATTGGTGGAAGAAACATCCGTAATATAAGATATGCAGATGAACCCGGACAAGACGGAGGTCCTGAGGGTGGGTGGCCCCTCCATCGGTGGTTTGGGAAACTCTCACCGCGAAGAGTGAGGTTTGTAGCTTGGGGGTCCATCTGGATCTGGCGCTCACCATGGAAACCCAGGTGGCGTCAGTGGTCCACTCCACCTATTTCCATCTGCGGTGGATTGCCCAGCTGCGTCCCTATCTTGATGTTGGGGCGCTCACCACTCTGGTCCATGCTCTTGTAATCTCGAGATTAGACTACTGCAATGCACTCTACGTGGGGCTACCTTTGAGATTGATGTGGAAGCTTCAAATGGTGCAGAATGTGGCGGCCAGACTTCTCAGTGGGACGAGAAAATATCAGCATATTTCCCCCACTCTGGCTGCCTTGCATTGGCTGCCCGTTTGTTTCCGCACTGATTTCAAAGTGTTAATGATGACATATAAAGCCATAAACGGTTTAGGACCTCGATATCTAGCAGAACGCCTCCTCCCACCTAGATCTACCCGGATCACTCGTTCTAGCCAGGAAGGGCGGCTGAGGGGCCTAACGCCGAGGGAGGCCTGGAGAGAAAGAACAAGAAACCGGGCCTTCTCGGCAGTGGCCCCTCGCCTTTGGAACAGACTGCCCCCGGAGATCTGTCTGGCTCCCTTGCTGGGTGTTTTTAAGAGCAAACTTAAGACCTGGCTCTTTAGGCAGGCTTTCCCTCCTGTCATCACTTGAATATTTTTTTCCCCATCTTGAACTATATTCTATTGTTTTTTATTTTATTATATTGTTTTTATTCTGTTTATTATTGTTAGCCCCCCAGAGTAGACTTCATAAATTTAATAAATAAATAAAATATTTTGTACCAGTGTATCAAACATGAAGTATGATATGCTCTTCTGTAGAACCTTCCACCTTAAGTCTGAATTGGCGAGTGAGAAAAGGAAGACTCATTGTTTTCTGTTTACACTTTCATGCAGTTACTCAGCATGGAAGAACAGCCCTGCTGTTGAACATAAGCACCAAATTACATTCATTAAAGGTGAGGGCCAATTATATCCAACTGCCCCACTTGTCTAACAATTCCGTGATTAGTTGCAAAGGTATAAATAACACCAGGCAACATTTCAAAAAGCTTCTCTCCTGCAAGACTTGTATCTCAGAAGAATTTGTATCAGTATTTTATATACATAACTATCCAGCCAGCAGAATGCTGTTAAATATGCAGTTAAGAATATGATTTCACCAACTTAAAAATAAAGTTCCTCCATTATTGTAAGTTTGTGGGCTATTTCACAAAACTGGTAGAACAAGCTGGTAGAAAGGCAGAGGAAAAAGCAGACCGGATCCCCTTGTTCCATAAACATCTTTTTCACCAAAAGCAGTTCCCCCCCCCCCCCAAAAAAACCCCCGCAAATAAAAAAGGAAGGTATTCAGACCTCCCTCCCCCGTAACTCGTCAAGGGAGCATTCCTTAGGGCCTAACTGGACCTCTTCAGCTTTGGGGCAGGGATATGGTGTGCCACACATATAATTCGGAACAAATTCTGCCTTTCCCCCCAAACCTCTGTATTTTAACATCTTCCAAAGTGATGGTTTGCAAGCTACATTCTCGTTCCCAGATACAAAAACGCACACACTTCCTTGACTATGCAAAATGTTACTGTGTGGCTTTACCTCACACTCTTGTGCGGTGGTGGATGAATAATAACACCCGCGACGACTCACCTTTGCCCAGAAAAGTCAGCTGCACTTTCCCCGCTTCCTGGGTCCCCGCGGTCCGCGTCCCTCTTCTCTAGTCCAGGCTTCCTGCCATCCTCTAGGGCGCCAGGTCCTCAGCGAAGGGGTGCGCCGTCGAACGAGGACCGCCGCCCGGGGACGAGGTGGGACGGAGACCCGCTCGGCGGCCGCTTCTTCGTGTTCTCTGCCCTCCTTTTTTTTCTGCCAGTTCAGCCTTTCCGAGCTTCTGCTCTGCGAGCAGGTGGAAAAGGTTTGCTTGCCCCACCAAGAGGAGGGGAAAGAGGTGGAGCTGGCGGCGCGAAAGCAACAGGTTCCTCGACGACCAGCAGCCTCCTCGGCGCCTGAGCCCAGCCCGGACTTGGCCGCTTCCCTCGCAGAACTGGGTAGCTCTGCTGACACCTGGCGCAGCGCGGCAGAACCGGAACCAGCCCCTCGCCGCCTGTGGGTGGCGGTGGAGAGGAGGGCAAGGGATTCCCTCCCACCGCCGCCACACCGCCTTTCTTACACGGACTTCTTTGGGGGGGGGGGGGTCCCAGGGTGGGGGAAAAGGGACGGTGGCACCTTCGCAAGAGTGCTGTTGTGTTCTGGTCCTCTCCAGCCGCCGCTCCCCGCCGCCGCCGCCGCCGCCTCACAGTTTGGGAAAGGAAAATGACCGACCTGGCCTCTCTCCGGAGGGAAACAAGTCAACCTTTGTCCAGCACAAACCACCTTTCAGAGAGAGCTGGCGGCTGCTTTGCAGGCTCCCTCTGTCTAGCGAGGTGTTTATTCGGCCAGAATAAACGGTGCCCACCCCTGCCCTGGCACCCTGAGGGTGGAAAATGTGTGGCCAAAGACGAGACTAGGGGAAAACACCGAGGACTAGACTCAAGGACGACCCTAATTCAGCAAGATGGACAAACGTGGACTCTGAATATACACGATGTTTCCTTTTCAGCCACTGACTCAGATGTCAGCTGAGCACTTCAGAGTTCAGTTGTCCTAGTTTTTATCAGTAAGCGGGAGAAAAAAACTTGGCTGCCCTTGGAAGGGCGGGGGGAAGAGATCAGGTCAGAGGGAGGTGCTCAGAGAGATAAATTATGTTTAAATTCTGTAGTACGAAATGGGTGGAAATACTTCCTTTGACTTCAGTGGGCTTTGGTCTTGGATTGGACCCAAAATCTGAGGCAGTCTGGACACAAATAGAACATTACAGCCCAAGCTCAAGTGTGTTTACACAGAAGTAAGTCCAACCAAATTTGAATGGTACTCAACCTCTGTGCAAGTATGGGCAGGACAGCAATCTTAGGAAGGCTTTTTGTCTCTCAGCAATTTGCATGCAGGGTATGAGGGTGTGAAGGCAGAGTACACAAGGTAGATGTCACAGAAAAATAGGTCACTCCCTGCCCTATGGAATATTGCCCCAGCCCAAAGTATTTGCAAACGAGTCTTTGCACTGAGTCGAACTACTGGCCAATGGAGGCCTGTAGGATCTACTCTGGCTAACAGCTCTTAAAAGTCAGAGAGGGAAAGAGGTATATTACTGGCAAGGCTGTATATCAAACCTGGAAATATGTACAAGCAAAGCATATGCTCTACACCTTCTTCCTTGCGGTGGCAACACAAAGTAATGATGAACAGTGGTGGAAAATTGCTTTAGGGCAAGGGGCTTGAAACATTTGAGCGAGAGGGCCACATTGTATATTTTCAACATTTTTAAGGGCCGAAGGAACGTCTTCGCGCACATGCGCACCCCACACACAGACACCTGCCCGCCCACCTGCACCCCCTGCCCGCGGATGCCTGCCTGCCTGCCTGCCTACCCGCCCGCACACATACACAAACACATCCTTGCCTCCCCGTAGCCCCCCCACACACACAGACTCCTGCCTGCACGCATGCCCCACCCTACCCCGCACACATGCACGCATGGGCTGAAGGGAACGGGCTGGATAAAACGGCAAGGTGGGCCAGATGTGGCCCGTGGGCAGTAGTTTGGAGACCCCTGCTTTAGAGGTTGCAGAGAGCCTCATTGCAATGCTAATTTTATGAGTCCCTGTTTGTTAAGCAGCAAGTTACTGTTGTAAATTACAGTATAGGTGGGCAGATCTGTACTCTCCTCAATTAGTGTACACATTCAGTTCCCACAGTGAATACCAGCTACTGGCCTGGAAAGACACACAAAAGAAGCATGTGAAAAGTGCAATTGTTTCTCAAAAACGACTTCAAGAAATACAGTTAGCTTCATTCCTTTGGTTCTGGCATTCTGATGTACAGCCTGATGGCACAGGATCTTGCCACAGGGAAGTTGCTTCCATATGCCCAATGTATGTGCAATGAGGAATGGAGGATAAAGAGAGAAGCAATAAATAAATAAATAAATAAATAAATAAATAAATGTAAATAAATGTAAATAAACAAGGGATGAAGGCGGGCAAGCATAGCTACATGCATTTGGACTTCATTTTGTTTAGGAAAGGGGACTAAAGAATTAAGCCAACATTTTAATTAAAAAGGCAGACTATGAGTAGGGATTTGAAGGGACAATTGGCACAGCAACTCTATTTGAATCAGCAACAAGTAGGTGGAGCTGATTAGAATGGTAGACTAGAAGGAACATAGGTCACAGATAACGATATGAGAACAGACATATAAGTTGGGTATGTAAAATACCTTGCTATATGCCACCAAGTGGTGTCAGACTTATCACTCCCCTAATAAGGGTTTTCAAGAAAAGTAAGATATTTAAGGATTTATTGTACCGTTGCTGCCCCCCCCCCCCCCCAGTAAGTCTCGAGGACTAAGTAGGGATTTGGACTCCAGTCTCCCAAGTCCTAGCGTATTGCTCTGTCTATAACACCACACTGGCTCTCTGGTAAAAATATATATTTCATAACTTATACCTTTGTCCCATTTATTGGTAATCTCCTCTCCTCCTCAGCATCACATCACAGTCCACCTCATGTAAGAGGATTCTCTGGGCAATTGCCAAGAGGAGGAGAAGGCGGAAAAGTCAACTTGCAGCAGCTCGCTTCTATAACTATTTCTCTAGACCTGAGCTACCATATTTTTAAGAGGGTGTTTTTTCTCCTGAGTAAAGTGCATTCCCTTGTATGATGCGTCTCTAATTTTCGGTGCTTGGTATCAAGGTAGTTGGGGACTGCCTGTTTTTCTAGCAGTTTCTTCCTTGTGACAGGTCGTTATTGGATTCTATTTGCATGCCATCACAATGGCAATTTAATATAAGCCTCAATCAAGTTAGTGCATTCCCACTAAATGGTACTGATAAATATATATCTAATTGAGGCAGAGAACCTGAGATAACTTTGAGAAGTAGCTGGCTTCTGAGACGGTGAAGAAGCCACTTGTGTATTCTCTTTTAAAATCTTAAACAGAATAACTATGGGGATTGTTTTCTGCAATCTGATATCTTAATTTCAGCATTGTAAATGGCTTTCTACGTATGTGTATATTACACTTTTGACATACTGCCCAAAATCTATATGGGGGGAAACGGCATGGGTAATACAATCATGTAAGCAGTTTTCTTCTTTGCCCCCACCCCACCCTGTAGCCAGACACACAATCATTTATGTGGTCAGTGGGTGCAGGTGTGGATGGAAGTGTGACAGATGGATAACTGAAGAGATAGAATCTCTCACTTATGTGACTGGCCCAACTGCAAGAGACACTACAATTCTGGCTACTGTATATATCTAACTTTCTTGAAGGTTTCTAAACTTTATTGGGAATAAAATAAAATATTTGGGTGGATAGGCTCTTGACCAAAAAACTATTTAGTAGGAAGAGTTAATGTCACTGACTCACTCCAACATTTTCAAAGTACTTCACAGGAGGAACTCATGGGAAGGCAGCTCCCACTGCACATTTATATCATTGTGAAAGATATATTAAGCGTCCTTAAGCAATTCCAGTAACGTGGGGGAGGGGGATGATCTGAATGCAGTTTTGTACATCCTTTTTTTCCATCATCGTTTCGACATCCTCAGTGTGAATGGTGTGAATGGTGGCTGCATGGAAAGGGAAATACTTGTTTACATAGTGCAATATAACTATTAGACCACAGGACAACTATCAGCATGCAGTGGAAAACATGAAGGAACTACCCAGAAAGATTTCATACAGGGGTAGAATCCAGCAGAATGGAGATGGACGGCAGGTCTGACTCCAACATAGAATCACTGTGGGTTAAGCTACCAGGCCCAAGGATTGATGTGATAGTGTCTGTGTGTGGGGGGGTTGCTATCATCCTCCAGATCAAAAACTTGAGGGAGATCTTGAAATGAGGAGACAAATCAGGGAGGTGTCCAAGAGGGACAGGATTGTAATCATGGGGAACTTCAATTATCCTCACATTGACTGGGTCAATGCATGCTTGGGTCAAGAAAGAGAGACCAGGTTTCTTGACATGCTAAATGACTGTGCCTTGGAGCAACTTATCACGGAGCCCACCAGAGGACAGGTGACTCTGGATTTAATATTGTGTAGTACTCATGACCTGGTTAGGGATGTGAATGTCACCAAGCCTTTAGGGCAGGGGTCTCAAACATGCGGCCCGGGGGCCATTTGCGGCCCGCCGGATGATAGTTTGTGGCCCCCGCCTTGCCTGCCCCCCCTGAAGCGCCCACGCGTCCTCTGCTGTCAAGAGTAAAAAAAAAGCCTCGTGTCACTCGCCGGCTGTCTCCCAAGACAGCGCCTCTTGCGCCCTCCATCCGGAACTGTAGCCTGCAGTTGGAGGGTGCAAGAGGCGCTGTCTTGGGGGAGAGCCGGTGAGCAAGGTGCGCTGCCAGCCCTTTTCCCTGAGCGCCCGAGCCGCCGCCGAGCGATGCCTGAGAGCGGAGCTCACTCCCGGCCCGTCCTCGAAGAAGAGCGCCTCCAAGCCGCCAACAGCAGCTGCCGCCGCCGCCTCTTCCAGGGAAACGGCTCTCTGGCTCTCATTCTCTCTCGGCACCCCCAGCACCAGCCCGGCCAGCGGCTGCCTCAGCGCCCGGCGGTGCTTCCTCCTCCTCCTCTTCGTCCTGCTTCAGCTGCCTCGGCTCTGGAGGCTTCCTGGGCTCGCCTCGCAAAGTTTGCTCCTCTGTCGTGGTGGGGGTAGCTGCTGCTGCTGAATGTGCCTTTTTTTGAGGGGGGGCCCTCAGAGGAAGGTTGCCGGACCTCCGTGTGTGTGTTTGTGTGTGTGTGTGTGCGCGCGCGCACCTGTGGGGGGGGGCCCACCCCGTTCTGTTTAATTTCGCGGGTACCAGTGGGGGCTTTTCTCCTTTGGCAAGGCGAATTCTGTGAGGGTTTTTTTTTTTAATTTTATGTCATGCCCTCCCCCCCCCCCCCCCCGGCTAGGCGGTTGCCGGCGCTCCCTCCCTTCTCCGCTTCTTCGTTCTGCTGCTGCTGGTGGTAGTGAAGAAGGAGCCGGAGGGGGTCATGGCTGGGCGACGAGGGCTCGCGCGCCCCTCCTCTTCCTCCTCCTTGGAGCCCCAGCCGGGCTAAGGAAACTCCTGGGCGGCTTCCTTGGGCTCTTGCTCCGCTTGGCGGAAAATCTGATGCAGCCCAGCCTCACCCAGCCTCTGCCTCCAGCGGCCCCCAGGTAAATTGAATTTGAGACCCCTGCTTTAGGGAATAGTGACCATGCTGTGATCTCTTTCGCCAGGCATGTTGGGGGGAGAGTGTCCAGCAAATCTGACACAAAAACCCTTGATTTCCAAAAGGCGGGCTTCCCTCAGATGAGGAAACTAGTTAGAAGTTGAAAGGGAAGGTAAAAAGAATCCAATCTCTCCAGAGTGCATGGAGCCTGTTTAAAACAATGATAGTAGAGGCCCAGCGGAAGTGTATCCCGCAAAGAAAGAAGGGCTCAGCTAAGTCCAAGAGGGTGCAGGCATGGTTAACGAGCGGAGTTAGAGAGACTTTAAAGGGCAAGGAGGGGTCCTTCCGTAAATGGAAATCCTTCCCAAATGAGGAAAATAAAAAGGAACACAAACCCTGGCAAAAGAAATGTAAGAAGATGATACGGAAGGCAAAGGAAGACTTTGAGGAACGTATGGCCAGCAATATAAAGGGGAATAATAAAAGCTTCTTTAAATACTGTATGTTAAAGGCAGAAAACCTGCCAGAGAAGTGGCTGGCCCTCTGGATGGTGAGGGAAGGAAAGGGGGACTTGGAGATGGCAGAGAAATTAAATGAGTTCTTTGCATCTGTCTTCGCAACAGAAGACCTTGGGCAGATGCCGCTGCCTGAACGGCCCCTCCTGACTAATGAATTAAATCAGATACAGGTTAAAAGAGAAGATGTCTTAGACCAAATTGAAACATTGAAGATCAATATGTCACTGGGTCACCGATGGCATCCACCCAAGGGTTATTAAGAAACTGAGGAATGCTATTGCTGATCTCTTAACTAAAATATACAACTTGTCCCTTAAAACGGCCACAGTGACAGAGGACTGGAGGACAACACATGTCACGCCAATCTTTAAAAAGGGAAGGAGGGGGGATCCGGGAAACTACAGGCCAGTTAGCCTAACATCTGTTCCAGGGAAGATGGTGGAAAGCCTCATCTAAGATAAAATCTCAAAACACATAGAAGAACAAGCCTTGCTGAGGGAAAATCAGCATGGCTTCTGTAAGGGTAAGTCTTGCCTCACAAACCTTTTAGAATTCTTTGAAAAGGTCAATAGGCATGTGGATGTGGGCAAACCAGTGGATATTGTCTATCTGGATTTTCAGAAGGTGTTTGACATGGTCCCTCACCAAAGGCTGTTGAAAAAACTCCAGTCAGGGGATAAGAGGGCAGGTCCTCTTATAGACTGAGAATTGGTTGAGAACCAGGAAACAGAGAGTAGGTGTCAATGGGCAATTTTCACAATGGAGAGAGGTGAAAAGCGGTGTACCCCAGGGATCTGTCCTGGGACCGGTGCTTTTCAACCTGTTCATAAATGACCTGTAGACAGGGATAAGCACTGAGGTGGCCAAGTTTGCAGATGACACTAAACTGTTCTGGGTGGTGAAGACCAGAAGGGATTGTGAAGAACTCCAGAAGGATCTCTCCAAACTGGGAGAATGGGCAGCAAAATGGCAAGTGCATTTCAATATAAGAAAATGTAAAGTAATGCACATTGGGGCAAAAAATCAGAACTTTATTTATCAGCTAATGGGTTCTGAGCTGTCCATGATGGATCAAGAAAGAGATCTTGGTGTGCTGGTGGACAGCTCGATGAAAGTGTCAACCCAGTGTGTGGCAGCAGTGAAGAAGGCCAATTCCATGCTAGGCCTCATTACAAAGGGGATTGAAAATAAAACAGTCAACATTGTAATGCCATTGTACAAAACGCTGGTAAGTCCGCATCTGGAGTATTCCGTACAGTTCTGGTAGCTGCTCCTCCAAAAAGATATAGTGGAACTGGAAAAGGTACAGAAGAGAGCAACTAAAATTATGACTGGGCTAGGGCACCTCCCTTATGAGGAAAGGCTACAGTGTTTGGGGTTCTTTAGTCTAGAGAAAAGGTGCCTGAGGGGGGACATGATTGAGACGTATAAAATTATGCAGGGGACGGATAAAGTGGATAGAGGGAAGTTCTTTTCCCTCTCACGCAATACTAGAACCAGGAGACATCCACTCCAATTGAGTGTTGGGAGAGTGAGAACAGACAAAAGAAAATATTTCTTGACCCAGCGTGATGTTAGTCTGTGGTACTCCTTGCCACAGGATGTGGTGATGGCATCTGGCCTAGATGCCTTGAAAAGGGGATTGGACAGATTTCTGGAGGAAAAGTCTATTCCAGGTTACAAGCCATGATGGGGATGTATAATCTCCAGCCTTAAAAGGAAGGTACCTCAAAATGCCAGATGCAGGTGAGTGGTATCAGGAGACAGGTATCTAGTTGTCTCGTGTGCTCCCAGAGGCATCTGGTGGGGCCACCGTGAGATACAGGAAGCTGGACTAGATGGGCCCTTGGCCTGATCCAGCAGGGCTTTTCTTATGTTCTTATGCTCATACAGAAATTATTTGGTTACAACTTTGTTTCACATTATACTAGAATAAGATGACTGTATGCTGTAGATTGTTTTGGAACAAATCCATTTGTTAGCAAAAAGTTCCCCATATTGAAACAAACTGCAGTGACTCAGTTCTTCATTTTAACCATATAAAACTGGTGGAGGAAGATTATGGTTGGTGAGGTAAATCTAGCTATCACAGGATGATGGGTTGCATCTGTAGCTGCTGTTCTCTGAGTGGTCATCTGTGAATTCTCACTAATGAGATTTGGCACCTGTGCAAAATCACATGCAGGGCATTCTAGACCTGAGCTTTTAGACAGGAGACCTGTCCCGACCTTCCACTGAGCAAGTGCAGTATGCCTCAGCTTAAATCTCTCCATTCCACTATGCCAGCCCCCCCCCCAAAAAAAAGAAAAAAAAAGAAATGCAAGGAAAACACCAAGAGGGGAGGAAGGTGGGTCAAATGGATTCTGCAGGAGGATGCAAGTATCCTTCAGATTGGCTGAGGAGATTAAGAGAGAAAGGGAGCTTAATATCAACTGGTGAGATGTTCTGGAATCTGGCTCATCACCAGAGATGGATGGCTCTGCACCGGATTCATGAGCACCAGATTTTGGAATGGGATCCAGCAGTGATGTTGAGACTGGCAGTGGCAAAGCAGAAGAGAGCTGACAGATAAATTGTGCAACAGTTAGGCTGGTTGGTATCACTGAAACCAGGTTGGACTAAGGGACGGGGGACGGGTAGCAGAGATACCTGATACACAGGAAATGCTGAGGCAGCCTGACAGGCTAGAGGGCAGGCCAGTAGTGGTGCTCCAGTACTGAGTGCTAGGTCTTGAGCACCCGTTGGGCCAGTGAAGGGGAATGGTATTAAACTCAGGATCTGGAAAGCTCAAAAGTTGGACCTTACAGGGGTACCTGCCACAGGATATTTTTGTGTATCAGTGTGATGAATGTGAAGAGCAACAGCATCCAGGAGAGTGATGTGAATGATGGTACTACTTAGCTGGTGAAAAATCGTATTGGGGAGTCAGAAGAGAGTGCATGAACTCGAGTCATAAGAGCTGTATCAGTACCTGAGCCTCAAACCCAGCTTGGTACAACCTTGGCAGATTAAGCAGGTCCAGGATAACAACGACAGAAGAGACAGCGGGAGTACTAATCCATGGGGGCAATATTCCCCCCGTATTCAGAGCACTTCTTTGAAGCCGTAAGTGCAGATATAGTTCCCATGAAAATAAAATTAAACAAAATACAGCAAAAACTATTTTAAAAGAGAAATATAGAAAAGAAACCAAGGAGAGTATCATTCAAGCTCTAAACACAAAGAGTGTACCCCAAACTTCTGGCTTTGGCGGTGGACAAAAAGGAACTGAAGGGCTCAAACTGAGATGCACTGCACATGCGCAGTGGGGGTGGGTCCCTTGCTTAAGCGCTCAGCTTTAGAATGTTCTGAGTGAGGCTCTGGGCAATTGAACAACCCCATTAGTGTGAATTACAGAGACCACAACAAAGCACAGACACTTATGAACTTGTCTTCTTACATAAAAAATGAAGAACCTCTGCCCCTCCAAATATATTTGTCAATAATTCCCACCAGTCGTATCTGGCATGGCCAATGGAGAGAGACTGTGGTAGTGGTGGTTCAAAGCATCTGGAGGGCCACAGGTGCCCTAACCCAGCATAGCATGATAAATGTGACTTCTGAATATGGAAGGGATATCTATCTAGGAAACTATTTGTATTTGACATGCTGCTCTTTTCTACTCAGATAAAGAATTCACAGTGCTCGGATAAAATCTGATAAGAAGGATGAAACAGAATTCTCCCCTTAAGTAGCTCAAAATGCTAATGCACCGTTGCATTACAAACAAAAGGAAAATTGCTGACCGATCCTCAGAGGATGCAGTGTTTTATTTGTATTTAATTTCCTTTTTTTGTTCAGCATGCAAACAAAGAAACACTCTAAAGCAGTGTAGCCTTATCTACAAAAATACCCCAGTGTGCTAATTCCCAGAAAACCAGTGTGCCTACCAGGACCAGGTTTTTATATCAGGCTGACAGCAGTCACCCCTACGTTGTGTGTGGAAGGAAGGCCTTTTATGTGAAGCATTAGCACCACTCACATCATAATCTCAGCTTCTAAAAAAATTTGTTTCTTTTTAAATTTTGTTTTCATTGAAACTCGCTCAACCTGTTCCAAAAGGGATGGGCCCTTTAAATATGTATTCTAGGAGCCCAGCATCTTGAGCAATGATTGTTTGAGACTTCACCATGACAATTCATGTTCACAAAGGAAATCCACAGATATGTTATAAAGTAATCTCCATAACACAGAAATATTTGGGCAGAGCTAACTCAACAGCCTGGTTGAAATGAATAATTTAAGGTAAGGACGGGCCCTCCAGATGCCCCATGGTCCCCCACTGTTGACCACAGTCACTAGGAATATTAGTGATTTCGAAGCAAAGTGTGCTTATACATTTAGAATATGGCAACTCATTAAATTAACATGACAACAAACAAAGCAATGTGTCCGTATGTAATCCAAAAACAAGGATAGGTGATATTTTTATTAGACCACATAAAATTGCTTTAAAATGCTAGCTTTCGTCAGGTTGGGCACCAATGTTGTGGCTGGTGCAAGAAACAAAACAAAACAGCCCATGAACATTTCAAAAGTAATGGCAGATGTTTGTGCCAGATCCGTTTCCTAAAAGTAGGTTCCAAGATGCAGGCTGCAAACATAAATCCAGAGTGTAGGTTTCAAATTTCACCCCAGTGGCTGTTGGTTGGATGATCTCTCCAAACTCACCAAACAAAGGGTTCCCAGGTATTCAGCATTCCCCCCTCCCCTATTTTGAAACTCAAGGTTCCTTCTTGGCAGGGAATTGAGGTTACGCAGAACTGTGGCAAACTTCTTATGAGAGAATTAGGAATAAAGTTTAGTCTGTCCACTAGGTGAAGCCAATTGCAGCCAAATTAACAGTGTTACCAAATGGTTAGAATATTTATTTTCAGTTTGTAGTTCTGCTTGGCTGATGTTAAGTGTGCATGTTTTCTTGCAGATGGTGTTCTCAGCGGCTATTTAGGGCATCTTCCACAGACCAGGGTTTCAGGATGTGTTTGCCACTACCCCTGAGAGAACCAACCTCTTAGAACACTCGCAACTTGGAAAAGGCAGTGTCAGTGCCCAAGCCAGAGGGCAATGTCCAGTTTTGTATTGATTTCCATCGCCTTAATGCAGTGTTAAGATTCATACTTATCCTACGGCCTGACTGGATGAGTTATTAGAGCAACTAGGGGAATCTAGGTATCTGACCTCTCTCAATCCAACAATGGGATACTGGCAGATTCCACTAAGGAGAGAGAATACCATCCAGGACCTGTTTTACTTAATACACATGCCTTTTGGGCTTCATCAGGTCGTGGCCAGCTTCCAAAGGCCTCAGGACCTTGTCTTGGTGCCACTCTGTGACGTTGCAGCCACGTATATAGACAACATGATTATTTTCAGACTTTCATAGGAGGTCCAGATGGACCACCTGCAAGAACTCTGAAGAGTGGGGCTCATGGCCAATCCTGCTAAGTGTAAAGTTGCCTAGGATCAAGCCAAGTATTTAGGGTTCTTAGTGGGTAGCAGGAAAGTCAAAGCTTTTGGGATAAGGTAGACAAGGTGTCCTGATGGCCTCAAATCCAAACCTAGATAGAGGTGCAGCAGTTTCTCAGGTTGGTAGGCTGCTACCTTCAGTTTATTCCTCATTTTGCCTCCATAGCACCTCACCCCAACTGATTTAACCTGGAAATAAGCCTCCAAGGTAGTCCAATTGAGACCCTGGGTGGAAAAAGCCTTCATGGTTTTCAGTGAGGCCTTGTGCTGGGCCCCTATCCTATGAGCCCTGAGACTTTTCCCAGCCCTTCATATTCCAGACTGATGCTTCTGAAACAGGGCTAGGGGTCATATTCACCCAAGAGTGGAATGGGGTTGAGTACCTAATTCTGCATCTCATTCAGAAGTTCCCTCCCTGAGGGCAGAGGTATGCAACCACAGAATGAGAAGCCCTTGCTGTCCACTAGGCCATCCATGCCCTCCAATATTACCTCCTTGGGGTCCCCTCCACCCTGGTTACCAATCACACATATTTAGTACAAATGAAGAACACCAACGCTTGCCTAACCTGCTGGTACTTAGCTCTGCAGTCCTTCACCTTCACGGTGCAGTCCAGGAAGGGGAAAACCCATGTTAATATGGGTTATGTCTCTCAGTAGAGTTCTTGGAGCGGAAGAAGATGAGGAGATGTCAGCCCACCTGGCGGGGGGGGGGCTCTGTGGAGGGCATGCTCTGGTTGCCTGCCTTCACCCCATGTCCCTAATGGGTACGACAGTGACCCTGGCAGCTGGGATACAGAAAAGGGAGGGTCCAGGTGGGAGAAAGCAGCCTGGGGCAGATGGGCAGGGGGGCAGAGCTAGGCCTATTGGTGGGAGCCTGATTTAAGGGAGGAAGAGGGGGAATATTCATTGCCCTCTACAGTCTCTGAGGCCAAGGAGTGGAGGGAGGCAGCAGAGCTGCTGGACCCATGTTTTGTGCCTTGGGAAAGGACAGCATGTTGACTGCGGCAACACAAACCCTCTCAAAAGAGCATTAGCAGGCTCGGGTCAGTGCTAAGAACTAGACCCCAGCCATAGACTGTGGCCTGCGTAAGCCCAGTGAATGAAATTCAGGCAAAGATTGGACTTGGCGGGGGGCTAGTGAAGTTAACTCAGCTCCCTTTGCACTATTGAAAGGAGACCATCAGGCACCAAACATTTCCTTGTGACCAATTCCCCTACTTTAAAGAAGTCCAGTTTCGGCAACTGTGAGTCTCGATTTCATGGAACCCATGGCTGCGGAGGGCCTCCCTGTCATCCCCATTCTAGGAGGGGTCAGCTATGATAACAATCTTCATCAGGCTGAATACCAATACATTGTAGATTATGTATTATATATAGAGTTAAAAAACGCAGACTGCAAACATAACTGAGGAATGTAGTTTTAAACTGTGTTGCTTTGTTACAAATATGGAAGGGAAATGGTATAATTTTCAGTGCCTTCTAGCTGGCAATGAGTTCCTGCTGGAATTCATAAGTGTACACCAAGCCAGCAGGTGCCCAAGTAATGACTTGTTAATTGCTAGCTAAAAGTGACTGAACGTTAAGCTGTTTGCCTTTTGGCATAACAACATTTATAGGTGATTTCAGCTTATAAATGTTAATTTTATTTATTTATTAAATTTATACCCCGCCCATTTAGACAACGTCTACTCTGGGCGGCTAACAATAAAAATAAACTAAAAGCAATCTAATATATCAAAACAACAATTTAACAACAATAACAACATCATTCAAGATGGAAAAATAGAAATCAAGTGGTAACAGGAGGGAAGGCCTGCCTAAAGAGCCAGGTCTTGAGTTGGCTCTTAAAAACACCCAGCGAGGGAGCCAGGCAGATCTCGGAGGGGAGACTGTTCCAAAGGCGAGGGGCCACTGCCGAGAAGGCCCAGTTTCTTGTTCTTTCTTTCCGGGCCTCCCTCGGTGTTAGGCCCCTCAGCCGCCCCTCCTGGCTAGAGCGAGTGATTCGAGTAGATCTAGGTGGGAGGAGGCGTTCCGCTAGATATCGAGGTCCTAAACCGTTTAGGGCTTTATATGTAATCATTAACACTTTAAAATCAATGCGGAAACGTTAATACTGAATTACAGTACTGCCAAAATTAATTCATCAGTAATAAATAAAAGGCAAAGTAGGAAATATATTTTGTTCTGGGTGATCAAAGGATCTTGTATGGGCTAAGACTGCAATCCTTTGCACATTTAATGAGGTTGACTGCACTGCTTTTAAGGGGAAATACATACATCCAAGTAAACAAGCAGAATAATCATTTCTGAGCAGCTTTGAGATAAGTGATCTACCTTTAATGTGGAATACACTGAGTATCTGCAACAGGGGTATGAAGAGGATCATTGCATATATGCAGATGGATGTGTCTCATTCATGTACACAGCAGCTATTAATCACTATCAGTGATTATATAATTAAGTTGGGAAGAACATTAATCCACTTCATTCTTTCCACCAATTACTGTCTCAAATTGTCAACTCATTAAAATATTATGTGCTGAACACATTTTTCAAGCTTTTGACTCGAATACAGTAATCATTTTGATAAACCAGACATTCCTGTTCTGCTGTGCTGGGATATTAGAGGCAATTCAAAACTACTCTCTTTTGAGTTATGGATTGTGTGTGCTAAATAATAATGAAGTCCTAATCCCAGAAGGTTTAGTATCTCTAGTCTCAATACTTCTTGGAATGTTTTGGAGGGACAATCCCCCAGAAATGACAATTTTCCTATTTGCAATCTGCAACCAGATTTGTAAGAATTCTGCAGAAATGCCACAATATCAAAGCTTAAATATAGCATGCAACCTCATATTTAATTTCACAGTATCTAAAAATTACAGAATTGTCTCTTATGTTGTGTTGGATACATATTTAGGTAACACCAAGCAGCATGCCTGAGATGGACTTTCCTGCCCAATATTCTCAGTTCCGCACCTCCAGACACAGATGCCCAGCAGTCCCTTCTGAATGGGCCTGATTATGCAAGAGAAAGAGTGCCTTCTCCTAAACTGGTAGAAGCACCTTCTCTGAGCAGAGCTACATTTACACATGGTGCCTCTGTGTAAAGAATCTGGCTAGTATGTAGCACAAATCAAAAAGAGCACAAGCTGGTGTGGTCTATGTATATACTTCTGATTGACAATATAAACACAGAATGTTTAGGTAAACAACAGGGATAGTCACGTGCACACATTGGCTGAAATCCTGTAAGTGCTTGTGTAAGGTTTGTGTAACTTACTGTGGCTAATGGCAGCTAACTGATGAAGTTCTGGGGTGTGCCTTGATTGCAAGTTTGGTCACATACCTAACTGCACAACCAAGATATGCTCCTGAAACTCATCAATTAGCTGCAATTAGCTGCAACAAGTTATGCAAATCTTAAGCAAATAGTAATAGGATTCCAGCCATTATTTATTTATTCTACTTTGATGCCGCCTTTTTCCCAGTAAAGGGACACAAGACAGTTTATAAATAATTACAGCTCTGCAACAGTATGTTTACCTTACCTACACCATTTATTCTATAAGATACAGAAAAATAGAATGAATAATACAGATTAGTTAAAAAGATAAATAAAAGAAGGCATAAAATATCACCTTGTGGAATAAAATATAATAAATATTTAATTCACACACAAAAATCTAAGTGGAAGGAAACCACATTGCTATTATATGTAAACATGATATATTTTAAAAAATGAAAGTAAAAAAATGTTAAATACTACAGTTTCCAGAAGAGCAGTCACAGCTCACATTCCCAAAAAGTTATATGGGGTGAAGCCACAAGAACTGCTCTATCTATATCAAAATCAGAAAAACAGGCTACACCAAAGAATTATTTAAATTCATGAAGGGAGAACAAGATTAGAACAATATCTCTTCTGGGATACAGCATTCAAAATAATCTGAACTACTCAAGAATACCCAATAATACATACAGATATAAAGTTATCATTTTGATATCCACTGGAAATTAAGCACATGACAATAATACTGTATTCCAACATTCTATCCCTTGGAATGAAACAGCTCATACTGAAAACCTTTGGCTGACTTTGTAATGCCAAAGCCTCTTCCCTTACACCTTGAATATGTTTTCTGAATTCCTCCTTTACAGCAAACCATAGTTTCTGTACTTGTGAAGAAACAACAGTTCTTTAAACCAGAACTATAAAATACTATCAAACTGTAGTTTCCTATTCTGGTCATGAGGCTATAATATGTATAATAAGCCATGATCTGCCTAGTAAAGAAATAACAACAAACTATAGTCTTCCCCAAAGGGAGGAGAGAACTGGAACATGTGAGGACAAGGCAGAAGGAGGTGGTGTGTGAATACAAGGTTCACCAGTGTAATTCTTTATATTAGAATCATGGACCCCTAAAAGATCTCTATTGTACCTCTGCGTTTATTTGCAGGAACATATTTTTCCCTGCACCATAATGGTACTGACAAACATAAATCATGCCTGCCACATAAAATGTGGATTGGCCTAAAATTGGGGATGAACATTTTAGCCAAATTCTAACACAAAATATATGCTTAGAATAAATAACTTTATATAGCCTGTTACATGCCAATCAGGAAGGCATCATTAAACTTTGTAATTTAACCAAGTGTTTAAAATCTGAGAAGATTAACACCACATATATTTACAAGGACATCATTTAAAAGATGTGTTGTTTTTTTGGGGGGGGGGATATAAAAGACAGATGTGCCACAGGCAGCAACATGATTTAGCTGACAAATGCAGCAATGGCTATAATTTGAAAAATTCCTTCAAGTCCATATATAATAATCAGCACAACATTAATAATGGCATCTGCTCTCAGGACATAAGTTTGCCACACTAGAAAGTAGATGGACAAAACTATACTTCCTCCTGTGATGACAAGGCTGAACCCCAGTGGAGCCTCATCTTCTGTTAAATTCCCTTTGGTACCTGGTAAAATTAAAAACAAAAAAGAAATATGGCATAAGAATAACTGATGGACCCAAATTCAAAATAGAACAATAGTTAAGTCTACATAGGAGAAGCAGTTAAAGTACTATCCAAAATTAAAAAGTTACAGTGGTGCCTCGCAAGACGAATGCCTCGCCGGACGAAAAACTTGCAAGACGAAAGCGTTTTGTGATCGTGTTGGTGACTCGCAAGACGGCTTTTTCTATGGCCGTGCTTCGCAAGACGATTTTTTTTTCGTAAGAGCGATGCCTCGCAAGACGAAAATAATTCGTTCGTCTTGCGAGGTTTCCCATAGGAATGCATTGCAATGCATTCCTATGGGAAACCGCACTTTCGCAAGACGAAAATTTCGCAAGACGACGGTACTCGCGGAACGAATTACTTTCGTCTTGCGAGGCACCACTGTATTTGAACAGTTTCCAAATAAAAAAGGGCATAAAAATTGATTGGATCCAGAGACTTTATTTTTGCAGGCAAGATTGTCCCATAGTGGACTTCTGCTTAGAATTTACTGCACGTAAATGCATTTAGTATGAAACTGCTCTTTCATTCAATATTTCATTCTGTTTCCGTATGTCTGATGAAGTGGACGTGTTCACGAAAGCTCACATTAAAATACGATAGTTAGTCTTTAAGTTGCCACATGTTTTTGTTTTGTTTCTTTGGCTTTTGCCTCTTCTGCTTAGAACACTCTTGTCAATAAAAAGGAGGAGAAAAATTTTCATTACTCCCCCATCCCTCTATAGCTCCAAGAGCTGCGTTTAACATTGTTCCAGGGGACTCCCAATCATTTGGAGCAAAGGTTTACAGGAAGGGGAACTGAGTGAAAACTGCCTCTGGCTCTACTGGCTGTACCTTTGCTGGATTCACCCCTGGATTCACTAACATATGACATGTTCTTGCATATGATTAAGAAAGGATGAAATAACAGGTTTAGAACATTCTGATCCCCCGAGGCTCCAGTCACTTGACCCTTTATATTTAGTTTTCAGACCCATCCCCTACGAAACATATTGATGCAGCTCACAAATTTATTTCTACTGCTTCTATCATGTGGAAAGAGACAATATAATTCCTCATATGTAGTACAATCCTATTTTTGATTCCTGTCTGATTCACTGGACTGAAGAACACACAATAATTATGACGCTAAATACTACCGCAAACAATTTAAATTATGAGAGGTAGAAACAACTAGGCTTTCCTTGTGCTTCAACAACTCCAGCGACCACACCATCTGCTAGAGTGCTTCACCCAGTTTTGACTTCTGACTGGAGTGAAGACAGACCTTTAGCCTAAATCTCGTACTCGCACATTACAAGGCCCAGGCACAAGAAAAAGGTGTAGAAGTTTCCTTTGGTCCTTTGTATTCCAAATTACAATAGGATTTAAATGTTGTGTTTTATTTCTCAGTGCATATGGTCAGTTTTTATATCTAAACATTCAGCCCATAATACTGCAGAACAAACTCCTAGCATTAAGAACATCTACAGTAGGCAACTATAGGAATATAGCAAAGTGTATACGGAATTTCATTAACAATTCATCAACTGTGCAAATCTGTCTGCAATAAAAAGAAAAACTGAGCTATGCTATTTTATCATAGAGCTGCTAAAACAGCAGACTGGAACTAAGTAGTGATCCATGTATCTAGTCACAGACAGTTGTGCTTTTCTTCTTCATGATGCTTTTATGTTACCTTAAATATGAAAAAAGTACCACCACTGGTGAGAAGCTGAGACCCTTCTTTTCACTTCCTCTTCTCCTTGCCACCATAAATCCAGAAAACATAAGCTACTTTTATATTTTAGCCTACAATTGTATGCACATTTACTTCTAAAAAAGCCCAATGAATTTAATGAGACTTACTTGTAAGCAAATATGTATAGGACTGGGTGTCACCCAGGCTTGTTTTGTTTTGTTTTACTAGCAGGTAAAGGGAAGTCTCTTTACAGTTTTCCTCATGTAAGTTAATTTAACTATTTTATGCTTACCAGAATAAGCCTTTAAATGCCTTGTAAACCACTGATTACTTGTCTCGAATCAGCATGTTTTGAATGTATCTCTACAAAAAGCTTAATATTTAACATGCTCCAAATGCTCAAATGCTGCCCAACTTACCAAAGTATATCCGGATAGTTTCTAGAATTGCCATAATGAACAGCAATATGAGATCAAGAGTTAAGAAATTATCTGGATAAGTGAAAACTTGACCTGCCAATAAGCAAAGTATGCAAGAAGAAAAGAAAATTAGATCAGGTCCATGACAGTCTGAAGAATAATCTCTCACTTGTGTATTTAAAATAACTTACTTTTATAAACAATCATCAGCAAGGTTGCCAAGAAATAAAATATATAATAAACTCCATTTAAATAGAATAGAATCTGTAAAGGAACAGATGACAGCTGATAATTTGTCAAGGAAAGTGTTTTGTACATAATCATATATTTTGCTGCTTTCCCATATTACATCCTTGTTGGCATGTAATATTATATTGGCATATTATAAGCATCTTCTATGTATATTTATGATGGCATTCATTTTTCCCAAATGAAAGATAGCAGTGATATGCACTGTGGCAAAAAGCAACCAACAACTTCCAGAGCTGACAAATGACATAAAGCAGGGGTCCCCAACCTTCTGGGACATGGGGACTGCATTAAGGTGACCCATTCCTTTCTTCTTGAGAAAGACATCAACTTAATGACAAAGACTGGAAAAATGTTAGAGGACTTTGCCTGTGCTAAGCCACCTGACTTCTGCATGGTACAATACATCTCCATATTCTGCATCTATCTATGAGGGAAAATTTTGAAACGGACAATGAGTAAGGCCATGATGCCTGATGTAATTAATGCTGGATACAACAATACACATCACACTTTCCCACTGAATAATCTTACTACATAAGGCTTGCTGATGGATGATGCAGTGAAACTGCATGGGAAGTGTACCAGTTTAATTTCAATATCTCTTCATTGATTCTTGCAACTACACCAGTTTTACTTCCCACCATATTTCTTGCACCATCAGCAGTGATGCTTTTCAATTTATCTCAGCTCAGACCAAGATTTTCTACTAATTCACACACCTTCAAGAATATGTTTTCTGCAATGGTAGTGCCTTTCAAACTCTGCAGTGTACACAATTCTCCTATAATTCTGAAGCTGGAATCCATCCCCCTGATAAATATTAGTAGATGAGTTTTCACATACACAAACCCTCTCATTTTACTATCTTTAGGACCTCCTTCCTAATTATTCTTTCAAGCTGTCAACCAATTAAGTCCAAGTAGGCGTAATTCGGAGGGACGTGGTGGCGCTGCGGGTTAAACCGCAGAAGCCTCTGTGCTGTAAGGTCTATAGATCTGCAGCTGTAAGATCGAATCCACGCGACGGAGTGAGCGCCCGTCGCTTGTCCCAGCTCCCGCCAACCTAGCGGTTCGAAAGCATGCAAATGCGAGTAGATAAATAGGGACCACCTCGGTGGGAAGGTAACAGCGTTCCGTGTCTAAGTCGCACTGGCCATGTGACCACGGAAGATTGTCTTCGGACAAACGCTGGCTCTATGGCTTGGAAACGGGGATGAGCACCGCCCCCTAGAGTCGAACACGACCAGACAAATTGTCAAGGGGAACCTTTACCTTTGGCGTAATTCAGAACACTCTGATCACCACCCAAAGTTCTCATGATCCAGGCTCCAGGTGTCTTATCTTCTCCAAGTTACAGTGGTGCCTCAACTTACGACCGTCCCGACTTACGACCATTTCAAGTTACGACCAGTTCCAGCCGCAAAATTTTGCTGCTACTTGCGACCGGAGCTTCCACTTACAAACAGAAAAAGGCAGGGAAAAAGGCGGAGAATTCAAATTGCTAACTGTTGGTGGTGAAGAGGCTGCTTCTTTGTAGCTCTTTCGCCCCAGCGGTTAGAGAGTGTGCGTTCGGAGGTTTCGAGTTACGACCCATCTTCCGGAATGGATTAAGTTCGTAAGTCGAGGCACCACTGTAGTGGGTTTTGTTGCGTCTCCTCTCTCTGGACTGTTCATCCTTGTGACTTAGACAAACAACTCTGCATAACAAGCTCCTGAAAAACATCTCTTTTGAATTCATCTTACACAGAACCTAACAGACTCCATTTTAGTATGACTACAATTCCCAGTTTCCTTCCATTCCCTTACATTGAGCAGTGTCTATAATGTCATTGCTCTCATCTAATGCTAAAGGGAAAGGAAAAAATATATTTTTGCCTTGACAATCAGCGGCATATGTAGCTTTTCTCCTAGTTCTTCATCATGCCTACTACTCCTGATCTAGTTGGATCCCTTCTGCCTCAACGGTACATCCTACTACCAGCTATCCCGCAGGAAATCACATGAGAGAAAAAGGAAGGCAAAGAATATAAGCACTATTCCTGTTACACTGCCACCCTATAAAGTCATTTTTCATAAACAGCCCTGTAGGAAGAATTGTGGGAGGAAGGCAGGAAATGCTAACACAGATATCTGCTTCTGCGAAACACACCCTTCCTCGTCCAGGTCCACATACTACTGGCTATTTTGTAGAAAGATCCTGGCAAGTTTTTAATTATTTATATTGTTTATTACAATTTTATTGATATATTATTATGCTCCTTGTAAACTACTCAGGTAAGAAGCGTGAGCTCAGTGCCAAAGTACATGCCTTGCATGCAGGAAGTCAGAACTTTGATCACAAAGATTAAGATACAGACCGAGAAACCCCCTGCCAATCACTGTCAAGAACCCTGGGTAGGATGGAGCAAGAGTCTGATTCTGTACACAGAATTTCCTGATATTCTTGTAAATGACTGTAATAAATAATACCTGTAAATGCAGTAAATGCAGAAATAGAAAGCTCTGTTCCTGCCCTTCCCTTTCCCATACACTACTTACTTTTTATTTTTTCCTGTTAAAGACAAGCTTGCTTGAGAACTTACACAATTTTTTGTGCTTTTGCATACCTTTTTGTTGGTTGGCCCAATGTTATCACCTCATATGGATTCTCCTTTTGTATTTTTAGTTCTCTAAATCCACAATTGTATTATGTAAGTTGGAGAAGAGTCTATCCTTCAAAAGGAAGCAATACTCTTAATAGATGAAGCTTGCCTCCTTTGGATTTTCTTGACAGTTCTTTTTTATTTGTGTATGTCCTCTTTTAATCAATGAAGTACATTCTCTGTTCTTGCTAGAACATGTGCATTGCTAAAAGTGCTGAGCTTGCTCTTGGATGCAATGCTTGTAACCACCCACATACATCAATAACAGCCACATTTTTCTTGGTAGAAATGAAGCTATGAGCCACTCCCATTTAGGTCAGCAGAGGATTTTTTTATATTAATATCTTCTTCCATGTAGATGTTTATTTTGCTTTTCTGCTATTTATGGTCCTGAATAGACCTATAGGCAACAGATGTGTGGTTAGTTTTATTGAAACTAAAGTGGGGATTCAGATTCTTCAGATGTAAGAAAGGACAACAGCAGCAGAAATATCTTAGACAATGTTGGGAATGCTTCTGATGCAATCACTTGCAAGATGTGTTATTCATGTTTTCCAGGTGTAAGTTTATAAGTTTGGTGGTTTCATTCTGCTTCATTTCTGAGTCTCCCAGTATACGGATCAATCATGTTAAAGCCACCATGAGCAGGAATAACATACTTTTCTTCTGCCTATCTCCAGTAAACCTGATTGATAATTTCAAAGCTACAATATAACACAGTAATTTTCAACCTCCAGGAACTCATCTTCTTCTTAGCTTGTCACGAGATCACTCTGCACTATGGAGGGTTCTGTTCCAAGATATGCTTAACAATCCATAGTCCATTCTTTCAAGGTTCAGGTGAACTGAGGGCATGCCCTAGAGATATCCAACATTTCCTGTGGACGTTGTACAGAATTATTACTGAGCAAACTATCATTGCTGAGGTTTATTGATCATCTTCTCACTGAATAACTTGAATGAACTTCTAAGGAACCCTACTGTTCCCCAGAACAGATGGCAGGAATCAAACATTGTTATATAAGCATCTGATTGAAAAAGAAAGGATACAACAGATGATGTTCTTCCTGTACAGAAAACAAAAAATAATTAGCAAAACTACATGTTTCAGGATAAAACATTAATCAAATAAATTTATTGTCATTGTAAGTCTATACATAGTATACACATACAACGAAATTCACACAGACACCCAGAGACCAGACCCACATGCACACACATAAAAAATCCCCAAACACTCCCCACCCACTAAAAATCCCCCCCTAAAATACAAACATCTACACTGCAGGCTAAGTAACACTGTCCAACTATTCACTACTGGTGGTCTTTAAGTTCATTATTAAGTGCAATTATAGCTCTGGGATAAAAACTATTCAGAAAACGTGTGGTCCGAGTCTTAATTGTTCTGTATCTTCTGCCAGACGGCAACACTTCAAAGAAGTTGTAAGCAGGATGGGAAAAGTCTCTAAGGATGTTGTGTGACTTCCTCAGATAGCGATATGTGAAGATGTCATCCAGGGTTGATAGCTGGAGCCCGATGATATTCTGGGCAATTTTAATGATTCTCTGTAGGGCTTTTTTGTCTGCTACAGAGCTACTCCCAAACCATACAAGAATGCCATAGATTAGGACACTCTCAATGGTGCTACGATAGTAGGACAGAAGTAAATGCTGAGATAAATTTAACTTCCCGAGCATTCTCAGGAAATAAAGCCTCTTCTGTGCCTTCTTCAAAAGCAAAAAGATGCCTGAATATATATTAGTACTGGAAACTATCTGAAAAGGTATGCTGCAGAGACAGAGTGCTAGGAAAGCCTATGTTTTTGCTACTCTTGCATCAGCGCATAGCAGACCAGTGATACTTTTCTGAATTGTGCAAGGTCTCCTTCACCAGGGTACTGAGGAGGGAGTGCCAGAGCTGTTGGTTGGTCACTGTGAACAGTTTCTTTTCTTTCTTTCTTTTTTTGCAGACAAGGCTAGTCAGATTCACCTTGACTTGGACTGTGATATTGGGACAGGTCATGTTGATGTAACTTTGGCAATCTCTTGCCCTTTTAGCTGGGATTCTTCCCAGCTTGTATAGCTCAAGGATGTGGACAGAGTGCCTGGAAAAGAGGTACCACCTGCTTTTTTGATCTTTGCTCCTCCTGGCTAACTAAATCTGCTAAGGTGAGACTGATGTCATGGCTAAAGGAAGTAATAAATGTTTCCTTAATGGTAAGGTTTGTCCTTTCCCATCTAAAGAAAGCTCTCATAAAATGATTCTTAAAGAAATATGCCCTTGACCCAGAAGTTTTCATTTTATAATCATCATCACCTTAGAACTGCAGAGCTGGAAAGGATCCTATGGATCACTGAACCCAGCTCCTGCCAAGGAAACAGTGAGGAACTGAACTCTCAACCTCTAGCTCTGCAGTGAAATACTAAACCACTGAGCCATTCTGCAATTCTCATAGGCTAGTCTCATATTTACCATTTTTAGCTAAGCTGGTGACCCTGCAACTCCAAACATTCTTGGCTGATATGATTATCTGGCCCTATTTCAATCAGGCTTTTGACTGGAGAGACTGGAGACTGCTTTCTTTGACTCAGCAAAGGCGGAGGGTTTGGATTAGAGATGGGCACAAATTAAGTTGTCCCTGTCCTGGGCAAGTCCTCATCATACCTGCACAGGTGTGCTTGCACGGTGCCCGCCTCTCCTGCATGCTCGCACATTCCTTGGGCAATGTGCACTTCTCTCCCTGCCAGCCCAGTGCGACTGGCCATTCACCTTTTGCAGCTTGCTCTTCCATCTTCTCTGTCAGCTGGCCACACAAAGGCAGTGGGGCAGAGATTCCTCATCTGAGTGGTTGGCTGAGAGAGAAGTGGAAACGGAAGAGCAGGCTGCAAAAGGTGAGTGGCCACTTGTGCTGGGGGACAGCATAGAGAAATGCATGCATTGTCTGAGGAATGGGTGAGCATGCAGGGGAGGCGGGTGCCATGCCTGAACACCTGTGTGGGCATAATGACGATTCACCTGGGACAGGGACAACTTAACTTGTGTCCATCTCTATTTTGGGTAAGAGGAGTGCAACTTTACTAGTTCCCCCTGAGCCTTCAGTGGCATTCATTGACTATGGTATCCTGTTAGATCACCTGGCCAGGTTACATACTGCTGCTGTTATGTGCTGTCAAGTCACCTTCAACTTCTGGTGACCATATAAATAAGTGACCTCCAAATGTCCTCTCCAAAACAGGCCTGCTCCGCTCTTATAAACTCAAGGTTAGGCACTGGGGGCACTGTATTACAGTAGTTCAAATTCTTCCTGTCAGGACATACACAAAAGGTAGTGCTGGGGGAACACTGTTTGATGCCCTAGTTTTTGGTGTCCCTCCAGGCTCCACTTTATTTCCTGTATTATTTAAGATTCGTATGAAGCTGCTGGGAGTGGTCATTCAGAGGTTTGGAGTGAGGTGCCACCAATATGCTAATGACAT
Organism: Intellagama lesueurii; assembly: GCA_037013535.1. Taxonomy (NCBI): domain Eukaryota; kingdom Metazoa; phylum Chordata; class Lepidosauria; order Squamata; family Agamidae; genus Intellagama; species Intellagama lesueurii. The sequence continues at coordinate 103,945,688 of JBAJHW010000001.1, forward strand.
CCAGCTCTACTGCTTTCTGTCCCCCAAACACTAAGGAAGCAGTCAGGATCTTTGATGTTACCTGGGCTTGATAAAGGGCTGGATGAAGGTGAACAAGTTGAAACTAAATCATAACAAGATAGAATAACTGCTTGTCAGTAGAAAATCAGATTCAGGAAAATCAGACTCAGCCTGTTTTCAAAAAGCTGTACTTCCCCTGACTGGTCAAGTTCATAGTCTGAGAATGCCCTTTGACTCTGCCCTGTCACTGGACTCCCAGGTGGCAGTAGTGATGAGGAATGCTTTTGCACATGTCTGCCTAGTAAGGCAGCTACAACCAATCTTGAATTGATCTGACTTAGCAACAGTCATCAACGGCAGTTACATCACAGCTTCACTACTGCAATGTATCTGGGGCTGCCTTTGAAGAGGGTCTGGGATCTTCAACTGGTGCACCATACAGTAGCTAGGCTGTTAACTGGTGTACAGTACTGTGATCATTAGCACATGAGGTTTAGCATGCTCCACAGTATTTTTAACTGTATTTCAATGGCTTCACGGTGGGGCAAGTTTATATTTTTTTTATACGATTATATTATTATTTTTAGCTAAATATGGTTTTTTGTGGGGGGGGGTTTCTTTTAAAAAGTTTGCAAGCTGCTCTGAGCACTATCTTTTAATGGAAAGACGGGGCATAAATGTCATAAATAGTGGAAATATTTTTCATCTGTTTCTTTTGGGAAAAAAACATTTTCTTGGATCAACCATGACAGCAGCAGAATTAGAACATACACAGCCTCCTTCAAAGATATAACACAATCCAAGGAGATCTATTTTACCCCGCCCTCATCTTGCATTGATGATCCACAAATAATGTTGTGCATGTGTTTCCAATCGATGCCTACACAATGCAATACACTACTAAGGAAAGCTTACTGAACACAATAGACCTTATTTCTGGGTAAACACACATAGAACCACACTGTAAGCAGTCAATGGATTTCCAGAAACACACCTTGGGAAAGAATTTAAAGCAAGAAACAACTGAATTAGGCAAGAACATATAATTAGACAAATTTATCATTTATATGTATTTTTAGTGATTGAAATTGCTCCAAGTGTAAAGCAATTATTATACAGAGCAGTTCTCTGACCCCCTCTAGTGAATGAATCATGGCATGCTTTCTAAACTTGCTTACTATTTCTGCACTCCTGACAATCTTTCAGTAATGCTGAAACACAATACAGTTTTAAAAGCAATCCAAAGCTTCCTTTTTTATAGTGAAAACCACTGATTAATGGGGAGACACGACAGCAAGGTGGAACTGTAGTCTATAAATTTTGCATCCACTAACATATAAATTAGATTTAATGCATACATATTTAACATATACTATATGTGAATACCCCTTCACGGATTGCTGCCTTGTCGTGGCGAAGGGGCTTGAGTAATTCAGAGAAGCTATGGGCTATGCCCTGCAGGGACACCCAAGACGGACAGGTCATAGTGGCGAGTTCTCACTAAATGCGATCCACCTGGAGCAGGAACTGGCAAGCCACTCCAGTATCTTTGCCAAGAAAACTCCATGGACAGAAACAAAAGGCAAAAAGATATGACGCTGGAAGATGAGCCCCTCAGGTCGGAAGGCGTCCAACATGCTACTGAGGAAGAGCAGAGGACAAGTACAAGTAGCTCCAGAGCTAATGAAGTGGTTGGGCCAAAGCCGAAAGGACGCTCAGCTGTGGACGCACCTGGAAGTGAAAGGAAAGTCCGATGCTGCAAAGAAAAATACTGCATAGGAACCTGGAATGTAAGATCTAGGAACCTTGGTAAGCTGGATGTGGTCAAACAGGAGATGGCAAGAATAAACATTGACATCCTGGGTGTCAGTGAACTAAAATGGACGGGAATGGGCGAATTCAATTCAGACGATTACCATATCTACTATTTTGGGCAAGAATCCCGTAGAAGAAATGGAGTAGCCCTCATAGTCAACAAAAGAGTGGGAAAAGCTGTACTGGGATACAATCTCAAAAATGATAGAATGATTTCAATACGAATCCAAGGCAGACCTTTCAACATCACAGTCATCTACGTTTATGCAACAACCACCCATGCTGAAGAGGCTGAAATTGACCAATTCTATGAAGGCTTACAACACCTTCTAGAACTAACACCAAAGAAAGATGTTCTTCTCATTCTAGGGGACTGGAATGCTAAAGTAGGGAGTCAAGAGATAAAAGGAACAACAGGTAAGTTTGGCCTTGGAGTTCAAAACGAAGCAGGGCAAAGGCTAATAGAGTTTTGTCAAGAGAACAAGCTGGTCATCACAAACACTCTTTTCCAACAACACAAGAGGCGACTCTACACATGGACATCACCAGATGGGCAATACCGAAATCAGATTGATTATATTCTCTGCAGCCAAAGATGGAGAAGCTCTATACAGTCAGCAAAAACAAGACCTGGAGCTGATTGTGGCTCTGATCATCAGCTTCTTATAACAAAACTCAAGCTTAAACTGAAGAAAGTAGGAAAAACCACTGGGCTAGTCAGGTATAATCTAAACCAAATCCCTTATGAATACACAGTGGAAGTGAAGAACAGATTTAAGGAACTAGATTTGGTGGACAGAGTGCCTGAAGAACTATGGATAGAGGCTCGTAACATTGTACAGGAGGCAGCAACAAAAACCATCCCAAAGAAAAGGAAATGCAAGAAAGCAAAGTGGCTGTCCAACCAGGCCTTACAAATAGCAGAGAAGGGAAACAAAATAAAGGGAGATAGGGAAAGTTACAGAAAATTGAATGCTGACTTCCAAAGAATAGCAAGGAGAGACAAGAGGGCCTTCTTAAATGAACAGTGCAAAGATATAGAGGAAAATAATAGAAAGGGAAAAACCAGAGAGCTGTTCAAGAAATTGGAGCTATTAAAGGAACATTTTGTGCAAAGATGGACATGATAAAGGACAAAAATGGTAGGGACCTTACAGAAGCAGAAGACATCAAGAAGAGGTGGCAAGAATACACAGAGGAATTATACCAGAAAGATCTGGATATCCCGGACAACCCAGAGAGTGTGGTTGCTGACCTTGAGCCAAACATCCTGGAGAGCGAAGTCAAGTGGGCCTTAGAAAGCATGGCTAACAACAAGGCCAGTGGAGGTGATGGCATTCCAGTTGAACTATTTAAAATCTTAAAAGATGACGCTGTTAAGGTGCTACACTCAATATGCCAGCTAGTTTGGAAAACTCAGCAGTGGCCAGAGGATTGGAAAAGATCAGTCTACATCCCAATCCCAAAGAAGGGCAGTGCCAAAGAATGCTCCAAATACCGTACAATTGCACTCATTTCACACGCTAGCAAGGTTATGCTCAAAATCCTACAAGGTAGGCTTCAGCAGTATGTGGACCGAGAACTCCCAGAAGTACACTGGATTTCGAAGGGGCAGAGGAACTAGAGACCAAATTGCTAACATGCGCTGGATTATGGAGAAAGCCAGAGAGTTCCAGAAAAACATCTACTTCTGCTTCATTGACTATGCAAAAGCCTTTGACTGTGTGGACCACAGCAAACTATGGCAAGTTCTTAAAGAAATGGGAGTGCCTGACCACCTTATCTACCTTCTGAGAAATCTATATGTGGGACAGGAAGCAACAGTTAGAACTGGATATGGAACAACTGATTGGTTCAAAATTGGGAAAGAGGTACGACAAGGCTGTATATCGTCACCTTGCTTATTTAACTTATATGCAGAATACATCATGCGAAAGGCTGGACTGGATGAATCCCAGGCTGGAATTAAGATTGCCGGAAGAAATATCAACAACCTCAGATATGCAGATGATACCACTCTGATGGCAGAAAGTGAGGAGGAATTAAAGAACCTCTTAATGAGGGTGAAAGAGGAGAGCGCCAAAAATGGTCTGAAGCTCAACATCAAAAAAACTAAGATCATGGCCACCGGCCCCATCACCTCCTGGCAAATAGAAGGGGAAGATATGGAGGCAGTGACAGATTTTACTTTCTTGGGCTCCATGATCACTGCAGATGGTGACAGCAGCCACGAAATTAAAAGACACCTGCTTCTTGAGAGGAAAGCGATGACAAACCTAGACAGCATCTTAAAAAGCAGAGACATCACCTTGCCGACAAAGGTCCGCATAGTCAAAGCTATGGTTTTTCCAGTAGCGATGTATGGAAGTGAGAGCTGGACCATAAAGAAGGCTGACCGCCAAAGAATTGATGCTTTTGAATTGTGGTGCTGGAGGAGACTCTTGAGAGTCCCCTGGACTGCAAGGAGAACAAACCTATCCATTTTGAAGGAAATCAACCCTGAGTGCTCACTGGAAGGACAGATCCTGAAGCTGAGGCTCCAATACTTTGGCTATCTCATGAGAAGAGAAGACTCCCTGGAAAATACCCTGATGTTGGGAAAATGTGAAGGCAAGAGGAGAAGGGGACGACAGAGGATGAGATGGATGGACAGTGTCATCGAAGCTACCAACATGAATTTGACCCAACTCCAGGAGGCAGTGCAAGACAGGAGGGCCTGGCGTGCTCTGGTCCATGGGGTCACGAAGAGTCGGACATGACTAAATAACAACAACAATATGTGAATATCAATTTTAAATACAATGTATACCATGTTAATTAGCACATACATTAAGTATAATGTATATATTTCCTAGAGCTGTATAACAGCATTGAAGGAGACTGCATATTCTATTGATAAGTACAGGTACATTCTCTTCAGCTGACAGATTTATTGCTCACCAGCTAACTCTTACGTAACATAAGAGTTCTGCTAGATCATGAAAATGATCATCACTGTGGAAACTATGAAATTTCTGTGAGTACTATTATAGGTGTGAACTCTATTATTCAATATATATTCCCACTAAAGCCTCATTATATTAACAGAAACTTATCTGGATATAACTATTATTGGTGGAATACCCATGACAGTGGAGCTAGCTGAATGGGTCACTGAGTTAGACCACAGAATTTGAGAGTTCAATTCCCCACTGTGCCTCCCAGGAAAATAGCCAGCTTGTGTGGCCCTGGGCAAACTACACAATCCCATGGCACTCCTATAAGAAGGTACTGGGAACTGGTAAACAACTTCTGAGCACTTCGTTAGAAAATCCTATGAAGGACTGCCCTAAACTGAAATTGACTTGACAGCAGGCAATTACTATTATCAATGGTAATAACTATAGATTGATTCTAGAGATCTCTCTGAACTATCAGTAAGTGCTTCTGCCTATGTATTGCTGTGACTCATGCTTTATCTCATTCCATTCCAGAGGATCCAATCCTTAAGTAAAACTTTTCAGGCAGTAGACTAAAGCAGTTAAGGGAAATGATAAAAATCAGGTGCCCTGGATTGTATGAGAGATTGTAAAGTCATTAGTGCAAAGCCTTTACTGGAAGCACCCTACAGCATCATTTAGCTAGCTATCTTCTCTTTAGATGGTCATACATCTTTGACAAGTAAAGTATAAAGGTAGAATTTTGCTTGCTGACTGAGATAATAAGAATACAACCTTCTCTTTCTTCCGAGGATAGGAAGGCTGCAACAGAGAAAAACCCTGTTATGAGGGTGGTGAAGTGTTCCATTCAGGAACAGCTATATCCTGGTCTGAGAAGCACCTGTAGCCCTCCAACCTACAGCACCTAAGTCCATGCACAGTCAGAGACACAACTCCAATAAGAATTTCAACATCCATAATATCTATTTTGGTTTCATTTATATGAAAGCATCTGGCAGTAGGAAGTAGTCGGCACATTAAACAGTGGCATGGCGACTGGAAAGTCTTATCGACTTGACTGCAGCTTATGCACAGAAAATTGTGTATATACAGCTGCTGCTTAAAACTAGCAAAAAAAACAAGTATGAGGCGAAGTGTAACCATCCCGATATCACTCTTTCACGAGTCTGTGACCATGCCAGCAAGCAACAGTCTAGGATTGGTGTCGCCATTCTGCTAACTCTGGAACATGGTTGGCCTGAACATAAACACTGGATGATATCTACTTTCCTTTAATCTAGACGACTGTTAATTGGGGAAGGGGAGGCAGAAAGGCGACCAGAGGAACACCACTCGGATCCAATCCTCAGCCTCACAGTCCGAAAGCGATAAACAGGCTCACCAAGGCAATGACAAATACGCTTTACCTATCACTTACAGTATTACGTCTGAAACTTTCTATCTGGAGGACATACGAGGAGTGCAGTTTCATCCCTGCATACTGGGGAAGAAATCCCATTTAACCCGGCGAAGAGTTTAATAGTTTTGTTTGTTTCGAAACAAAACTATGGACTGTTGTTATGGCAATTTATGATCACTAAAGGCCAACGCGGCAATCCTAATCCTGTTGATTTAATACCCAGGATTAAGAATGACATCGTAAAAATTAAGAGCCCCAACTCAACTACATGAATATACGTCGGTATCTGCGGCAACAGCGCTTCGAGCCCAACAAGCTCACCTCGCCTAACGGCCGCCATTTTCTCACTGCTCCCTCACTCCCCGCCCCGCCTCAATTTCTCCCGACTCCCGACAGCCCTTGCGCAGCCTCGCTCGGGGCTTCGGGAACCATCGCACAGCGCCGTCCGTTGCTTTTAGCGCGGCCGGGCAGGATCGCAAGACCGACTTCGTCTTTCGCTTCTTCGGAATCGTTCGGGCTGCCTCGGACCGAGAGGCGGGATTCAGCAGGCCTTCGGTCCTGCTCGGTCCTTAGCCTCTCCGCCGGGTTCGGTCGTAACCGGAAGGACTCGGGTCTCTTCGGCAAGCCCCGTCGGTCACCGCTTTAGGAACCATGGGTAACCCAGACCTGTTCGGGCACCTTCGCGAGCTTCCGGTCCAGTCTCAGGTCACCTCTGCGTAATCGGAAAAGATCGGGCCAGATCGGCAACTGCTCGGGAATACCCGGGTGAGACCGAAGAGGGCTCGTGGGGGAAGGGCTGTCTTGGTTAGGCGGGCCATCGGGAGGACTCGGAAAATATCGGAGAAGGCCCTAGAGATAGTCGGGTGTCCCCATTCGGACTCCCTCAAGGTGGAGCTCGGGTGAGATCGGAGAATAACTCTCGCTCGGACGGGCTCGGCTAGCCTGACGGGCTTCCTCCAGTCCTCACCCCCACCCCCACCCCAGCCGCTAAGGCTACTTCGGATGGAGGAGTCGGACTCGGCCGCCAAGCAGCTGGGCTTGGCCGAGGCGGCGGCGGCGGTGGCTGCCGCTGCGGCAGTGGCTGCGGCGGCGGCGGCAGCTGCGGAGGGAACAGAGGAGCCGCCGCCGCCTCCGCAGCCCCTGCCGCCCCACCAGCCGCAACAGCGCAGCGAAGCGAATGGCTCGGAGGCGGAGCCACAAGAGGAAGAGGAGGTGACAGCCGTGACCGTAATGGAGGCGGACGCCGAACACCTCGAGATGGGGGCCGAGTCCCTGCCGAGCGCGGACGAGGCCGCGGCTGCCGCCTTCGCAGGTCAGCACGCCGCGCGCATGCGCAAGACGCTGCGCCCGCCGACCAGTCCTTCGAGCCTTGTTCTGACAACCGCGGGCTGGTTGGTTGACGGGCGGGCGGCGTGGTTTGTGAGAATGGCCCTCTCCCGAGTCAGTATGACAAGTTGCGTGTTTCAAACGCCACACTTTTCTTAATCCAAACATCCTTCCAATCTGGGTCCCCAAGTACATACAGAAATCATGCTATCAACGTGAACGTGTGAATCGAGCCTAATGCATAGTGAATTGCCAGCCATCCCCACTGCACGAAGTCTGGTAACACTTTGAAGACTCTCCACACCGCCCCGTTTTATTTCTATTGTTCCCTGTCTCTGGCAAGGCTGCTGTCCATTTGACAGGCAGAAATCTAACAAATGCGGGTTTCCCTTCATTTTGTCATTGTCATCACTCCAGGGAAGCTGACCTTGTTGTGTTTCTGCTTGTCAGGACAACCGAAAAACAGACTGGGATGTGGCGACACAAACACATTGAATGTTAAGCTACTTAGTTACCCATATGCGCCTTTCGCATGTCTCATTCTGGAGGATCAGGGCTGATCGTACGAAACACATACCGTGTTTCCCCGAAAATAAGACAGGGTCTTATATTAATTTTTGCTCCAAAAAACACATTAGGGCTTATTTTCAGGGGATGTTTTATTTACAGTCATGTCATCTTCTGGTTGCTGCACAATGGTGGAGGGCAGGGTTTCACTTAACTGGGGCTTATTTTTGGGGCAGGGCTTATATTACGAGCATCCTGAAAAATCATACCAGGGCTTATTTTCAGGTTAGGTCTTATTTTTGGGGAAACGGTATAAAATCTCTAGTTGCTAACAGGCAGATGTGCAGCTCGTTCCCATGCATGCCAAAAAGGTAATTCTCAGTGAGTTCAATGGGACTTATTCCTTCATGCACATTTATGATGATGATGATGCCACATTTCTCCCAACAAGGGACCCAAAGCGGCTCACAACATTAAAATTCACACAATTAAAAACACAATAAATTAAATATTAAAAGACAAATTAAACAATATATGGAATAAAATAAAATTAAAACATGAAAACATGAAAAAGATTAAAATTATCTGCTAAAATGGGGTTCAGGGATTCAGTTATAACTGTTAAAAGCCTGCCTGAAGAGATGGGTCTTTAGCTTTTTATAGATTTCAGGTTTGATAAAGTAGGCTGAATTAGTACGGTAGGACTTATTCCTAATTCAGCATGTGTAAGATTTTATTCAAAATAGTGTACACTACAATGTTGCTCAATGAATCACTTGATTGTTGGATTTAAAAAAGTGAAAGAAAATATTCTAAATTAGTATTGAAAGGGAAAATTTTCCTGACCACTCTATGTGATTCCCCCCCCCCCCCCTTTACCTTGGCCACCTTACAGATGATCAGGATTCTGGCGGTTTACTTACATACTCCATGAATATGCAATTATTATTTTTTTTTAAAAAAGAAATGTACATCTGAGGAATTACATCTGCATGTTCAGATCTTATGGTGTCACATAAACAAAACAAAAATATGATTGCCTAAATTTATTTGGGTCGTATTTTACAGAAGTGACCACTGTAACAGTTGCCAACGTGGGTGCCTCTGCAGACAACGTATTCACAACTTCAGTGGCAAATGCAGCATCTATCTCTGGGCATGTGCTGGTAAGGTCAGGGTTAGTTCATCTCCTTCTAATGTTTGTTTTCACATAGTCACTATTTCACTTGTAATAAGTAGCACAAATAGAGGTGTAAGGGCGACAATCTAACCCAAGGTGTACTGGTGTAGTTTTAGCTACATGTTAGCAAGAATACCAGAAGAAATATGTGCTTCTGCTTATAATCCATTGAGGAATTATCTCCTACAAGTCATGTAGAACCCTCTGTCATTTTTCCTGTAGTCTGGAAGAACAGCTCTTCAGATTGGAGATGGCTTGAATGCTGAGAAAGCCACTCTGATTGTGGTTCACACAGATGGCAGCATTGTAGAGACTGCTGGGCTAAAGGGAGCATCTGCACCTCTTACACCAGGTATGATGTGCCTCACAGGGTTTCTTAAAATGTCATTCCAGGATTTTCATTTCATATCTTTGTAGGTACGAGTTCAGTTCTTACGGTTGAGAAGTGGAGACACTGTATTAAAAGTCATTTTTTGCTTGCCATCATTCTGTTAATTGGAGTCTGTTGTTGTTTGTTTTGTTTTTGTTTGTTTTGCTATTTACTTCTGTACCTAAGTGACAAATACCTCAGTTAAGAAAATGTTTGTGTTAGCTCAATGGACAAAGCTAGATTATCAGCAGTTCTGCAGCAGATATAACAAAGTTTGAATCCAACCTGATATTAGTAGAAATGTGTACCAGGGAGTTGCCTCCAAAACTATATGAGAAAAATTCCACTTGGATTTTCTTCCCTGAACCACCACCCTCACATGCATCAGAGGGTCCCTAAGTCTTCTGGAGCAAAGGTGGGGAGCACATAAGGGGCTGTAAATAGGATGGGAATTGGTTCTACCATGGTATCTTTTCTTTTGGTGGATGGACACAATTCATGTCATTCTTTGTTTTTCAATAGTGTGAGTCTTAAAATGATAATAGTATATATATTTATGAATGAAAGCATACACATATCTGGAGCACATCAGGATAGGGAAAATGTGGCTTATTGTTCAGGATTGTTATTTGCCTGTTACAGTGACATGCTCTTTTCCATGTGGTGGCATGGTAGCTGCATAAACACAGTTTTTTTCTTGCCTTTGTTAAAGGAACAGAAAACTTATGTTCTGTTGATTAGCTAATACAGTATTATAAAATCAGTAAATCAGGACTAATTCAGAACTTAATGTGTGAAATATATTTTCTGCTTTTATGCTATTGCATTCATGTTGATCTTGCAGTGATTCTAATGTGGATCCTTGGAGGAGAACTGTATTATGGTAACAGCATGAGTGCTGTTGACTTCTGGGGAAGGGTAGTGATTACGTACTTTGGAAGGATTTATGTATTGCATCCTCTCCCCACCCCCATCCCTGTGATTTTTGCATTTCATACAGCCCTCAGATAGTCAATCTGCTGTTCAGAGGTTTGTTCTCTCTTGTTTTGGCTTATTCACTTTGAGAATGTATTCCTTGTCTCCCCATAGGAAAGGCAGGAAAAAAAACCTGAGCACGTTGCGTGACTTAGCTTTCTTTCTGTTAATCTGCAGGGCCTCAGTCCCCTCCTACTCCTTTAACATCTGGACAAGAAAAAGGGGGAACAAAATATAACTGGGACCCTTCAGTGTATGACAATGAGCTGCCGGTACGATGTCGAAATATCAGTGGAATCCTGTACAAAAATAGACTTGGCTCAGGTAGAGGTTTTTTTTTCCCCTTTCATCCTCAAGGATGATTAGTAATCCATCAATTATTATTCTCGAGATTTAAGATAATAAGCAATAAGATGAAAAAGTAGAGAGGGCGCCTGCAGTTGTAATAGTTGCCTTGAACAGAGGACTTCAGCAGGTACAGCTTGCCTCGGAAGCCCCATCTTCTGAAATTCCCCATCCCATTCAACTGTTAGAGGTAAAGGAGCCTTGTACATTGCCACCCTGGTGGGCATTGTTGCCTATTTTCTTATTCAAATGACTTTGGTTGAGAGTATGGCTAGGCCATGTCTGCCATGGTGTTGGGCTCACACAATCCCATCTCTGGGACACACTTTGCTTTTAATCTTGTATTAGTGGAGGCATGAGAATGCTGCTTAAGAATTTCCTAGTCCTTCTCACTGCTGCAGCCCCTGCATGACTCACAAAGCCTTCATAATCTACAGAAGGACATGGTGCTGGATCCAGAGCTGGTTATATTAGGAAGGAAGGTGTGGGCAATACCTAAGTTCTGTATTGGATGCAATCAATGAGACCCATTAAGAACCATCTGAAAGCCTTTATGGGATATTGCCCAGCTCCCAGTATTTTATCATCATAGTAGAACTGCAAAGCTGGAAGGGACTCTATGGATCCTTGACTCCCTGTCAAGGAGTCACAGTGGGGAATCAAACCTCCAACCTCTGGCTCTGCAGCCAGACGCCTAAACTACTGAGCTGTCCAGCAGTCTCGTTCTGACTTCATGAAAGAAGCCCAACCAACCATTATGAATGCTGTTGGTGAATGCTAGATTGCATGATGCCCTGATCAAATCTGGGAGGCCTTTCTTGTGCTTAAGTAGGTTCTAATATGAGTATCTCTTCTTAAGATCTGCAACTGAATCCAATGTTTCCAGGATGGCAGTGCAGAGGAGAAGATAACTGATGTGAAAACCAGTGCAGTTTGCTGTCCTAGAATGTATTAAGTGCAGTAAGCTTGTTTTTTCAGGGTTGAGGTTGGTTGAACAAATTGAAATATTTATTACTTCATGTAATAAAGAGAAAATCATGAGAAAATCATGAGAAAAATACCCTACTGCACTGATGCAGAGAGCTTTTGGTCCTACCAGTGTTTTGGACTGCCTCTCCCACAATCCCTCACTGCTGGCCATGATGGCTAGAGTGTTTGGGAATGAAAATCTAAAAAATTCAGCCCGGCAAAGGTTTGCCACCACTGCCATTGTTTCCCCAACCTGGGTTTCTCTAAATGTTTTAAATGACTGTTCCCATTATCTCCCACTAGTGGCAATTCTGAATGGGGCAGTTGGGAATTGTAGTCCAAAACATCTGACAAGGCTCTCTGTGGGGAATGCTGTGCTAAGCCTTTTGGTGTGCCCAAACTGGCTCATGCAACTAATAGAGGAAACTGTCTGGAGTTCTGAATCAAAACTTGATTCCTTTGTTCTGCCCTGTTCAAGGTGGTCGAGGACGGTGTATTAAGCAGGGGGACAACTGGTACAGCCCCACAGAATTTGAAGCTATGGCTGGAAGAGCCAGCAGTAAGGACTGGAAAAGAAGCATCCGCTATGCTGGGAGGCCAATACAGTGCCTTATCCATGTAAGATGAGACTTCTTTCTTACTCTGCTAAGAGAGTAGAATTTTCATCAATGAAAGTACAGAGGAGTTAGACCCAGTGAAAGATTGATTGATTGATTGATTGATTGATTGATTGATTGCACTTCTTCCCATAAAGGACCTTAATCCTTTATCTAGTCAGTAGGGCAGAGCTGAGCAGTGAGAAGCAAGGCGAGATAGTCTTGCTATATCTCCTACATAAGGAGCTGCTAAGGTGCTGTGTGTGGTCCTGCCTCGTTTGGGAGTCAGGGAAGGGGTCAGGTTGTTGCTGCTTCAGTTCAGGATGAGACAAGCTCCCCTTGCTTGGAAGATTAACAGAATAGGGCTTTGTTTATGCTAGTGTTGGAAGTTTTAAGGCTGCCCTATACGCTGTGCAGAAAAGATAGGGATGGGTGTCTTAGTGTATTTTGGGCAAAATTCCTCACCCCCAGTCTTGCTCTTTCCCCCCTAATTCAGGATGGTATATTAAATCCTCATGCTGCCTCTTGCACCTGTGCTGCTTGTTGTGATGACATGAGTCTGGTGAGTATAATCTGCTGATCCAAAACCTGAACAAACTTAGTAACACTATAGTAAATTTCTATATGTTCAGGTTATGAGCTTCTCAAGAAAGGAAAGACTTTTAATATGGTGGGTTGAAGAGTAAAACTTTTGCTAGGCAAAAGAAGAGAATAAATTACCACTTCAGATATACATGCAAAGGCATCCTTTTTATGACTGGGATAGCTGAAGTTTTAGATGGAGGACACGTATATGAGAATATTGCAGTGTGTGGCTATATATTTAAATAGCCACACACTGCAATATTCTCATATACGTGTTCTAAAATTAGCAACATATATACATTGCTAATTTAAAAAAAGTAAAAGCTGTAGATCAAGAATGGGGACTATGTGCCTCCAACTACTGCTGGACTACAGTTCCCATCATCCATTGCCACTGACCTTGTTGGCTGAGACTACTAGAAAATAGAGTCAAACTACATCCAGAAGGGCACACATTCCCCAGCCCCATTCTGTGTGGTTTCTTATAAATTGAACTAACCTATTTTTAGCTCTGTATTAATGGATTAAACTGCTACAGTTACTATCTTCAAGCAGACCTTAATAAGAATATACTTCAGTTGTTTCCTATGGTTACCGGAGGTAAACTAAGGAAAATTTCTAGAAGGTATTGGTTCCAGAGTGTGGAGGCAGCAATAGAAAAAGCCCTGTACCCTAAGGATTTTTGAGCCATACACTTAATAACTGTAGGCTACTTTCCTCAGGGCTGCTACATCAAACCCTATCCTGAGAAGCAAGGTAGCCCTCCCCCCTTTTAAAAATTCTTCCATGTCTCTGATTTCACTAAAAATGAAAGTTGTGGTGCCTTGAAAAATGCAGTCACATGGAATGAAAATAGTTTGGAACACAATAGTTCTAGTATAGGAGATACCTTGTATGTTTCAGCAGTAATAACACAAGATGCAAGAACAGTACAAATGTGACACTAAGGAACCATTTTTAAAATGAGGATTTTAAAAAGTTCTTTTATAGTTTATCTGGTAGCCTACTTCATTTCATATCAGAATCTAGGACTGAAGTGTGGTAGAGTTAAGACAGAACTAAACAGTCCTTTTGGTGTGAAGATAAGGTCTTTCCCTTCACCCCACCATTGTTAGGACACAGTTGATAAAGGCATTGTTTCAGAGAGGAGACTGGATTTTATTGTGGCAGTTTGGTGAGGCAATTCGTGAGAGACTATACAAACTCTGCATCTTGTTAGCTTGTGTTAGCTTCATGTTCATTTTGTAAAACAAGACTGAGCAAGTGTTCTGTAGACATAGGATAAGGCAAATAAATGTAAGCAGGGACAGAGCAAAGATGGTTTAATAAAGGTAGTTTTCTGATTTTCAGAGTGGGCCTGTAAGGCTATTTGTTCCTTATAAAAGACGGAAAAAGGAAAATGAGTTGCCTACAACTCCAGTGAAGAAGGATTCCCCTAAAAATATTACATTGCTTCCTGGAGCTGCTGCTACTACATGTGAGTCGTAATCATCAGTTTATATGTATACACTTTACTGCAGGTCTTATGTGCTGAAAGGAAATGTAAAAGCTTTTCTCGCAGCCTACTCTTTGGCAGATAAACAGAGAGTCTTTACTTAATGTGTAGCAAAGCTGTCACCAGTCTCTCTTCACTCCTTCTATACAATACCAGGAGACATGGCTGTTGTGGGAATATGTTTCTGTCCCTCTGGCCAGGAAGTTCAATAAACAGAAAATCCAAGCCCTACAGGTTTGCTTCCCCGTTTCTCAACTGGGGAAGTCTCTGGTAGATGTGCAAAGCAGATAAAGCACTGAGCAGGTTTGATTTTATCTAAGAAGGAGTTAAACTTTATTACCTATTGAACAAGAATGATTACAACTAATTTTTTTAAAAAAAGAATGCCTGGGCACAACTTCATTTAAAGACAATGTAACTATGTCTGTTTGGCCAACCTAGCAATAATATCCATCAGAAATACTTCACACACCTATAATCAGGTGGTCCCTGCCTTATTCACACTCATGCAATTTCCCTTTGTCCTTGTGAGCCGTTGTCCTGTTTCTCAGTCCCAGGTCCTTCTAGTCTCATGGTCACACAGGAAGAGAGGAAAAAGAACTTCCTTGCTGGTAGTTTAAAGATGCCTGCATAAGTCTTAATCTACCAGCACATGACTGCTGGCGTCACTGACCATTTATCTTCTCATGCTAACAATATCTTATTATGTTGCCAGCCTGCAATGCGGCTGCAATATCTATTTTTATAACTTTATTTAAAGAGGCAAGCAAAGCTGAATTTTGCATTTTGGGGCCTTTAATCAATTTTTTGTTTATCTATTAGTATATAGCTATGGTTTCTATAATATATCAATGAAATGTACTTAGCAAAATATAACTTGTAAAATTAAATGTTTACTTTTAGTTTTTGTGGTTGTTTTGCTTCTCTGAAATAGGCTTGTAAGTCAAGCCTAAGGTATCTCCCTCCTGCCTGCAGTGACTGTTTCTCTTTGATCTGAAAAAAACAGGAAGCTTCTGCCCTAGTGCTTCTAGAATGTTCTGTGTGTAGAAGAAGCATGCTTCTTTGCTTCCTGTGGCAACATTTGTTGTTGCTACGTGGCATCATGTCAGAACTGACTTATAGGGACTCTAATAGGGTTTTTAAGGTAAGTGACATACTTAAGGAGTGGTTTTTCCAGTTCTATACCCCCAGTGAGCTTCTATGGCTGTGCAAGGATTTGAACTCAGGCCTCCTGAGACCTAGTCTGTCATTCTATCCACTATACCACACTGGGTGAGAAGGATTCTTCTTGTTTTTCTGAAATTTTCATCATTACATACTGTGTGAGTGGGTAGTTTGTAGCCATTCAGCTGTTATTGGGCATCCAACCATCAGTCCTACCCAGCCCAGCCAGTGGTGAGTGGTGATGGGAATTGTAATCCAATATCTGGAGGTCAACGATCTTTCTACCACAAGGTAGAGGAATAGTTTCTGTGACAGTGAAGTAAAAAAAGGAGAGCTGCCTGATCAAATGAGTAATAGTGTTCTACTTCTGAAAATGTCTCTACAATTCCTTTCTTAGTCACTGTGAGTCCTTCGGGACAGATAACTACCTCTGGCACTCTGACCTTTGACCGAGCATCAACTGTGGAGGCCACAGCTATCATCTCAGAAAGCCCATCCCAGGGTGATGTTTTTACAGGTACCACTGGTAAGTGAAAGACATCATGAGCATGTGCCCACATGTATGCATATGTGGTGAGGATTATTGTGTGAAATTGAATGCCAGGATTTTAGGATGAGGAAGTTGGAAGAATGTGGGAGGATATCAGCAAAGGGGCAACTACATTGGTCATTCATCCTGCAGTCTGCATCAGATTAGGCACAGATGAAATTGAATTAAAAACTGACAACAACATGATGTAAAGCTCAATGCAGGGAGGCCCGTTGGGGAATTCTCTTTTTGTTCAGCTGATGGAGTGGTTTTATTTTGCTCAGATTGGGCTACCCAAACTTCTCTCTGCTTTCTGCCCTGTGTGATCTCCTGATCTGATGCAGAGAGATGCTTTCAGGAATGTCACTTGCTCTCAACCAAGTGCCTATTGGCTTCAAACAGTGTTTCTCTCTCTTTTTTGGAAATGCTTTCAAGCTAGTGCTGATTCAGATAAGTGATATGTCTCCTCGGGGTGGGGGGCGGGAGAGGAAAAGTGAAGCAGTGCTCCCAGTGGAAATTTGGTCAGATGAAAGACAGCTTCTACTGTTGGAGCTCTGTGCCCACATTTGTCAGCTTGCTTTGCCTCTGCCCGTGCTTGTTGGTTGGATGGCTGCAGTGATTTCAGGGACCTGATTTTAAAAACTGCAAATCAAAGCTGATCAAATTCCCACCCCCACCCCGCTTTGTAGTCATACCCTAAGTTGACAAACAGCACAATCATATAGTTGTCTGTTCAGAAGTAAGTCCTGCTCGGTTCAGGGAGAATTGTTTTCAGGATTGCATCCTAATGCAATAACCACAATCAATTTAAGTCCACATATGCCTTTTCTGCTAATAAACATGTTCAGTACAAAATGTCAGTGTCATAAGGAGTTGCAAAATGTGGGTGTCAAAATTAAAGAACTATTGAGCACTTTGGATCAGACTTCTTCTCTATCTATGTTATAAAGGGAAAAACCTAAAATGGTAATAGGTTCACAAATTTTACATCCATATTTTGCAAATGTTTACAAACATTTTTTAAAATGTTTGTACTAAACTCTTTTAGAATGGCAGAGGAGTCAGGTAAAACTCCAGTACTGTACTATGCATGGGAGTCTGCAATCCTAACTAAATATTTAGCTAAGAATAGGTTTTTATCAATTTGTATTAATAATTTAGAAATTCACATGCAAATGATTTTGAGTCATATCTACTTTTAACAGCTAATTGAGCAGGGAAGAGTATTAATTCTGGGCGCTACATATTTATGTATGTTCTAATTGGCTTTTAAGGTATTTCATCACAGCTTAACTAATTAATTTAATGTTAATATATGATTAGTTGTTTTTATGGAATAATTTATTGTGTTTTTAATTTGTTTGTGTTTATTGCGTTACTCATTTGTGAGCCACCTTGGGTCCTATAATTGTGGGAAAGGCAGCATAGACATTAAATAAATAAATAAAATAAATAAATAAATAAATAAATACTATGAGTGCTTCAGTTTCTTCATCTTTCAAAATTAGGCCACCATTTTTACTGTAATCTCACATTTTTGATTTTCACACAGAAGATGTACAGTCAAAATGTACAATCAGTCCTTCTGTTGCTCTTGCCTCAATAGTGCAAGATACAAATGTTCAGCAGCCTTGCCGGGTCAATCATCCAGAGCCTCATTATCCAAGTTATCAAGACAACTGCCAGATATCAGCATTCCCAGAGGCAGCCCTGCCAACTTCTCATCGCAAAATTGGTAAGAGTCATCTTTCTTAAGAATGATCTCCAAGGAGTTAAACATACATGACACTCACATTTTATTTATTTATTGGATTTATATCCCACTTTTCTCCATGTACCTAAATAAAAATTAATTAAAATATGAATAATAAAAGTTAGAGAAATCAAATGCAATTAAATATTAAAAAGAACTAAAAAAACATGAATTAAAAAAAAAGAACAGAATATACACACACAGTGAAAAGCCTCTCAACAGCAACTCATCTTAATTGCCAAAGGACCTACTAGAATAAAGTAGTGTTTGCCTGCCAATAAAATTACAACAGGAAGGAGGCCAGTCTGACCTTCCTTGACAAGTCGTTCCACAAACTGAGAGTGGCCACCAAGAACACTTTTTTGAGTCTTCACCTGAAAGTGACCAAGAGAGAAAGGCTGTGCCTTTTTTGCCCAGTGGATTGATATGTGAAAATCAATGCTGTTTGGCTTCCATTTTCTGAGGTAACATGGCAGAACACTGAGCCCTTGAAAAAGGTTGTTTTTGCTGGTGTTTTGTTTGTTCGTGTTTGGTTTATATTAAGTACCTTTTTGGATGTATAGCAATGAAACTCGCTTGCCTCAGATGGAAGGGTAGAGCCATAAGGTGGGGTTGTGAATACAGCAGTAGGTGTTAGTAAAATAAGGTCCTGCTTGGCCAAACACATACAGCAGATAATATGCTGGATTTGGTGTTATGAACAGCTTAGGAGTCTATGAGTTTAGAGACTGGAAGTATTTTGACCAGTACCTATAATCTTATGGACACAGCTGGGCAAATTTCTTTACGAAGTTAGTAGGAGCTCACAGATGCTGGTGTCACTAATTTCTTTCACCACCTTACCATACTGTCAGATTTATGAGTGAAATGTTCAGTGAATCATAGTGATACGTCCTTGTATTTAAAAGTAATTTAGCCTTTTTAAATCAAGAAGGCAAAAGGGTTGCATCTTATATGAAACATTAGGGAAGAAGGCTGTGATGATTTTATATTCCTGTTGAGCAGCTCTGAATATTTATGTGTTCATGTCTGGGGATGGTAACTTCAAAGGGTCTAGGAGCCTTCTTCACATTCTTCTGGACCGTGATGTACATCACCCACCCATTGTTTAAAATCTCAGACTCCGTTGCCTGACACCCTATGAGGAAGAATATCTTTTCTGCATAAAAATGAGCAATCATGTCCTTAGAATACATTTGGTCACTTAACGACTGTTGCACTGCACTATCTATTTCAGTCCCAAGATAGCATTTTTTAAAATTGAAAATGGCTTCCTCCTCCCCCTCCTCCCCCTCCTCTTTTCACAATAAATGTACGTCCAAAGAGGTCATTAGAAGAGATCCAAAATCTACTTCCAGGGTACAAAATGCCTTCCAGAAGAAAGGGTCTTACATTGCTGTGCAAAACCTACAAAATCC
Source organism: Intellagama lesueurii (assembly GCA_037013535.1). Lineage (NCBI taxonomy): Eukaryota > Metazoa > Chordata > Lepidosauria > Squamata > Agamidae > Intellagama > Intellagama lesueurii. The sequence continues at coordinate 103,965,053 of JBAJHW010000001.1, forward strand.
CATGTCTGGCTGATTCTAACCTCTAGAATATGTAAACCAATGAACTAAAGTTAGAGCCTGTCACCTCAGTAGTAAACGTCACAAAAATCTTGGATTGATGGCCTTGAATAAATTTTGTGGTTTGTTGTGCTTTTTCATTGTTCAGTGTGGACCTCACTTCCTGCCCTGGCTGTGCCACCTGCTACCCCCGCCAAGACAATATCTTCATCAGTAGTCAGTGGACTTGAAATGACAGAACAACGGAGCTGGCTTTACCTTGAGGAGACAGTCAATTCCTTACTCAGCACTGCTCAGCAGTTGAAGACGCTGATAGAGCAGGCTAAGCAGGCCAGCTCCTCATACAGAGAAGCTGCTGTCTCTCAAGCAAAACTTCAGGCTGATGTGGAGAGAAAAGAGGTAACTGTGCTTCAAGAAATAAAACAATTCTCTGTGTCCCAGTGCTCGCGGAGCAAAACTGATAATCCATGGCTTCTTTTTGTTGCATGGTAGCAGTGGAAGTCAGCCTACCATGCAGTGTGGCACATTGAGATTGGACTCTTCAGTCTGCTCTGTGCAGGAATCCAGAGTTCAGAGTTCTTGGAGTCTGGTTTTCATGAATATCATGGCCCTTTGTTTTACTGTGGTTTTAAAAAATGACAGTGTTAACCATTGGGAGATGCTGTTTAGATGTACGTGTGCATGTGTGTGTGTTTGGCAAATCTTGGAATAGATCTGCCCAACCTTAGAAGCTTAGATCCTACCTGTGACCAGCATAAGACAATAATTTTGAGAATGCAGAATTCATTAACAGTTGTTTTTTCAGTTGAATTTGGGGGAACCACTTGAAGCATTCATTGTGTTGAGCTATTTCAATTGCTTTTGTTTGATTTGTTCATTGCAAAGAGCTGAAAGTGTAAATTTTGATCATAAACCTGATTTGCAATGGGGGTTGAATAATTTTGATTAGAACTGTACATAGACTTTGAAAAATGTAATGTTGTTTAAAAAGGGTGATGGTAGTGGTGGTAGTGGAATGGAAAGAAAGTGGGGTGTCAGGACAAAATGATCTGCAGGGGCTATAGGGAACAGAAACAATGGAAACATGTTTAGGAGACTATGGAGACCCTAAAGCCCTAAACTTTGCTTAGTCCTGATCCGAAATACTTATGGCTGTCTTTTCTTTTCTTTAAATATAGTATTGAAATATATTTTAACTTTATTATACCCAAAATCTGCCATTTTCTATTGTACAGTTGAGAATGGAAGACCATAGGTTCCATTCTCTGTGGTTTCCCTCTCCCCCTTCAGGTCACTAATAACTTAAGTTCTATTACATCATTTACAGTTAGCACTTTCCCATTTGCTGATTTACCTAGTGCAATATTATTTCTAATAATATCCTTGCAGACTAAGAAGCAGAAGACACATTCCTCCCTTTGCATTACTCTCTGAATGATCTACAGTATTTCATTTGTTTTTTCCTGCCTTCCCCACAATGCACCTGTTTTCTGAAATAAAGTCTCTCTGTGCAACTAGCTGAAAAATTGTAGAGCCAGTGAAATGTAGGGGATAAAGTATTTAAATTGGCACCTTGCATTAACATCAGCCAGTAACTGTAAAGTTCAGAGGAAGTCCTTGAGTTAATCTATACAGTGCTGTCCAGAGGATGAAGTAGCCTGGCAGTCAAGTCTCTAGCAATGACTAGCTAAAGGTGCCAATCTAACAACCCAGACATAATGGAGATACTATACCATTATTATATTAATGCAATCATTATGTCACATTCTGGTTGTTGTTGCTTTTGGAAGTGTTTCTAAGCAGCATACAGAGGGTTTTTTTTTTAATGGTTAGATAAATTCACAGATCTTGGTGATTCCAAATCTCATTCTTCATCATAGTATCTGGTCCTAGGAGATACATGACCCTGAAATAAAAATGTTGCATTTTTAGCTGCCTTTGATAAATCTCTCCTCTGTGAATTTATCTAACATTTTAAAAAACCTCTGCTGCTTAGCAACACTTTCAAAAGCAACAACAACCAGTCTGTGACACAATGGTTGTACTGACGTAATAATCTTTATAAAGTGTGCTTTTTTGTTTGCGCAGGTACATGTATTCTGCTAGAAATAGCTTAGAGGCTAGTCTGCAGTCTTCCATACATTCAGAAATAAGCCCTATTGGTAGTGGTTCCTCAGAAATAAGTGTTTTCTTCCTCTAATTTTGAGCCTAAAAACCTAAGTAACTCTTAACAATTAAAGCTTCTAGGGTTTATATTTTAAAAGACATGGTTCCACCTGAGTGCTGCCTTGACAGTATATATGAGCAGTTTGCCTCACTTCACCTCAAATGCAATTCTGTACAATTGAATTATTGTTTCCAGGCGAGGAAAACTGTGATCTACTAGATGCTGTTAGATTGCAGCTTTCCTCACTATTGTCTATGCTGTCTAAGTCTGCTGGGACTTGCAGTCTGAACATCTGGACCATTGACCATTTTTGCTTTACATGAATGCATGTTCTTTTAGGCCTGAGTTAGGCATGCAGGAGAACGACTGTATTCTGGGAAAGCGGATTTCATATATCAGACCTGTAGGCCAGTACTATTCTGTTTGAGAATGTTCCCCCTATGTTAAATGGCCCTGGCTGGAAAAACATATACAAAGCTGGGTTAGAACGTTTCTCCTCCATTTACTAGTTCTTCTTTATATGAGATGCCATTAAAAGTGGTAAGTCTGACCTGCAGGCCCAACCTATTTACTGGTTGTTTAAACTCAGCCTAAATGTACAGAAATCAAAGTGTGAACTGGCCATTGGCATCTTGCCAGTCCTGCGTCCAGTTTTTCTCAAGGCGCAGAGCATACTTTTTTGGGACACTGTGTAGTGAGTTATCACCCTCTCATCTTCACTTCTTGCTCAGCCCAGCATCAGGCATTCACTACAGAATCAAGGCCCATGGGCAACCCACTTAAGAACAGGAGTGGGGAGTGGGTGGCCCAGATATCACTGGTCTGCAGCTCACATCATCCCCCTCTGTTGGTTGTGCCACCAAGGACCAATGGGGGCTGGACTTCAGCAACATCTGGTTTAGAGGAATCAGAAACAGACTTGCAGCCACTGTTGAGAGTTGCCTAAGGGATTCACATGTCTTCTTATCTGTTCCTTAATAGTAGTTGTAACTGAATATCCAAAATTAAAGAGCCAATTTCATGACCAAAACGTGAATGCTTGGTTTTCTACCTTTGCAGGTACTCTGTGTAGTGTGTGCTGAATTTGGTTAGCAAAGCTGATTTTGAGACCACTTTGATTTTTGCATTTTTGCAGATCTTTGCATTTAATTAGCCTAAGAAACCTAAGAAAATGTTTTTTTTAATGCACCAACAAAGTCCTTGGCGAGTGTAGAGAAAAACAGGCATCTTCACACCTATATCAGTGTACTCTGTCCTTGAACATGTGTTGTTGTTGTTAATTTATACTCCACCTTTCCACTAAAAGATGGTGCTCAAGGTGGCTTACAAACTACATGAAAGAATAAAAACAGATAAAACCAAATTTAACTAAAAATCATATCACCAACCCCAATGCAAAAGTATTAAAACAAGTAAATACATTAAAAAAACCTTTAAAACACAGTTAAAATTATCTGCAGCTTTAGCGATACTTAAGTCTCAAAGGAAATTTTATACCAGCTCTGCTGTCACCTGGGTTATCAAGGGCTACGGCTATTGTTTAGGAGGTGGGCCATGGGCAAAATTCAGCTACTCATTCTCTCTGTGAAGCACCTGTTGCCATTGAGCAGGAACACACAGTCATGCTATTAGTGAAGGCCCTTGTCAGGAAGCAAGCTCAGATGTGAGCAACCTCGCCTCCCCTGACTATGCGCTCGACCAAGACTCAGGCCCAAGTTTGCCCTTAGAGCCAGGAGTTCCAAAGAAGGCCATGTCAGCCCAAGGGTGAGGAGTACATAAGAGAACAACAGGGAGATCATGCACCTGTTCTGTAATGGTAATATTTGTCAAAACCTAGAAAGACTGGGATGGAGGCAAAACCTACATTTGGCTTATGGAGATGCACACCAAGGATCTACTTTGTCAGAACAGAACATTACAGACTGTAAACACATCATATGGAAAACCAGTTACGTCATACAACTAGAAGGAGAATGCATTCAAAGGGAGTTTGGAAAATGTTTATTTGATCAAGAGGATTTCCAAGAGGAATGTGGCAGTCCTTTTAACAACAATAAAAACCATCCTCAGATCAATATAGCACAAATCTCCAATGTAAAGTTTTTGCAGAAAGGAAGATAAGTGTTTATAACATACTACATTTATAACACAATTTCAAATCTAAATAGGATGGTGAGCAATTTTTTGGTAATTCACTTAACAGTTTTCTGCTTGGCAGCCAGTGTCTGAATTGTTATACACTCCATTAATTGTTACACACTCCGTTAAGGTCACAGAACACAGAAACCAAAAAAGAAAGACCGACTGACTGACAGACCTACCTATGACATGCCTGCCAGGCAATTCAGACTGATGTGTAAAAGATCTTTGAGGCCAAATAGGGAAACCATTGCTTTTCTCCATGGTGGAAAGGGAAGCAATCTTAGGAGGAACATAGGGCCTTTCTTTTAAAGCTTAACATCAAGTGTGAAACACGGCTGCTAATTATAGCTCAATATTTTAAACTTAATGACTATCTTGACTGGCTGAAACATAAGTTTCAGACAAAAGCAGCCAAGGTTTCAAGGTATATGAACAGCACTGAAGGGAAGCTGTAGAATTACAGATTCTTCATCGTGGCCTCTGTGAATGCACACAATAGGGTTTTGACAGCACCTGCGCTGGTCCTCTCAGAATCTTCTAGAGCTTTTGTAGAAAAGTAACAAGTTTAGAGTTGCCCCTATCGCGCATGCTCCGCCCGCCTCAGCCCTCAGTTCCATTTTACCGCCTTTGCGATTGGAACCGCCTAGAGTGGTCACAATTGACCAGATAGGCGGGGTATAAATGAAATAAATAAATAAATAAATAAACCTCTCCGTCTAAGAGCTATCGTATTTACTATTTCTGACTGATTTACGGACTTTGACGCGGCTTTTTCTAAACGGATACCTCACTGTTGCCCCTGATATTCGAACTGTTTGACGATTCTTCACCTTCGAGATTTGGATTGGTTTATCCGCTGTCTTGTTTTTCCCCCGCCTTTTCTTCAACTGTCCGCTATCCTTGTCTTACATTTATTTTTGGATTGGACATTCGTTCTAGCAAACTACTTAATCGTGAGTCTTGCTACCACAGTTTCGCTATACTTTATGTCCCGATCCGGTCCCTTCAGTAGGTGCGTGACCTGTTCTAGAAAGTTACCATTCTCCGATGGTCACGACCGCTGTCTCTTCTGTCTAGGAGACTCCCATCTACCACATTCTTGTAAACACTGTAAAAAGTTTACTAAAGCCGCCCTTAAGGCCCGACAGCAGCGTTTAAAACTTTTTCTCTGGGATACAACGCTGTCGGCGTCGAAACCTTCTGAGATGGAAACCACCCCCACACCATCGACTACCCCTCGCTCGGAGGTCCGACTTGCTTCTCCACCTCCGGCGACATCATCAAAAACTGTCGACAAACCTGCGAAGAAATCCGCGTCAACCGCTAAGAAACTTACCTCGACGTCGAAATCCATGTCGAGCTCTTCTTCGAAGGATCCTGCAAAACATCCAAAAACACCTAAAGATAAAAAGGAAAAGTCGAAGGACCATAGAAGACAGTTACCTCCAATTTCGACATCGCTGCCATCTCCGATTTTAGAGGATTTGTCCCGGGATCGGGAGTCCTTTTCGGAAGCCGCTGCTTCCTTTCCACCTAGGCAGCTTCACACTTCACCTGTCGACCGCAAACCTATCGATCGTTCGCCGACTCCGAGCCAGCTAGTACACACTCTCACTAGCCCGGCTACTGCCCCTTTAAGCCCTGCTTCTACCGGGCGGGCGTCACCGGCACCTTTGTCACCGGCTTCTTCTTCTTCTTCCTCGAGAGCACCTTCTCCACCTCGAAAGAAGGTTGCTAAAACTAAACACCTCTCACCTGATCGGCGCCGGAAGTCCCGACGTGAGGTGGTTGTTCTACCTCGACCCTCACGACGTCGACACAAATCGAAGTACGACGACCAGGTTTACATCGAGGTTGACCGTAAGAAATCCCGTCGCCAACGTCGACAGGACGAATCCGAAACCGATTTGACGTCGACCGAAGAGGACTACAGAAGGAAGAAAAAGATCCAATATGTATATGCGTCTTCCTGTTCTTTCTCCTCTTCATCTCCACCTCGACGTCGACGCCGAAGGCGGTAAAATGGAACTGAGGGCTGAGGCGGGCGGAGAATGCTCGATAGGGGCAACTCTAAACTTGTTACTTTTCTACAAAAGCTCTAGAAGATTCCGAGAGGACCAGCGCAGGCGCTGTCAAAACCCTATTGTGTGAATTCACAGAGGTCCACTTGAAGAACCATGGTTACAGGTAAGTAACCTGTCTTTTTGAACAAACCAGAAACAGTCTTATCCCAGTTTTTCCCAGCAGGGGAAAGGTTGGAATGTACTCTACTACCTAAGAAGGATCTGGAGAAGCACTGGGCAGATCTGTGGTCTTGTGCCACTAAACACAACGTACAATGCTCCTGGCTCCATTATGGATGTAAAGCTTACCACCTATGGTCCTCGGTGAAATCAAGGATGTAAAGCAGTGGAAAAGATACAAAATTAGAAATTACCTGGAATGGAAGGGAACCATAACATTTGGTGGAAAAAATTAACTTCAACCCACTCACACCTGTCCAAATTTTTTAAGGACGGTCATGACAATCCAGTTCTCATTCTGGAATTCTTCACACAAAGAATGAGCCTTACTCTTTCTGGGTGGGAAGAAAGAGATGCAGAGAAGGAAGAGGAGAGAAGCAGAACAGTATCACTTTGCATGTAGATTTAGAAAAGAAAATGGAGGGAGAACATATCTAGGCTGTATATCTGCCTATTTCCCCCTTGCTACTTGTGTTAGTGCTCTACTCCCACTGCTGCAGCCTTTACAATGTAGTTCGGTACCTCTGTTGGTCTGTCGGTCGATCGGTCAGTCGGTCGCAAGATTGCAAACCAATGCCAAGCCTTTAATAATATGAATATATGGGAGGTTATTAATAATACTGATCCACATACTGTACTACAAAACATACTTGAGGATTACTATAATAATGAAATGAGTCATGATGGTCAAACCAGTGGGGGTAATTGCCTTTATTTTCTAGGCAGGGGATGGGGAACATCAGTGTTTATTTCACTATGATGGCAATGTAACCTGAGTATGGAATGGTAATTCTAATCTCTATGTAGCACATTATTCGAAGGCTAAGGATTGATTTTCTTTGTTTAAAGAGCAAGTACAATATAAAACACTTTTATCTTTTGCTGTTTGCCACCAGAGGTTTTTCTAATGTGATTCTGTGCTGCAGTGACTTTACATTCCTGCAAATTCATAGCCTTCTAAACCCTGTGATGTCAGGTCATAAGTATGATCCAAAATGAAGCCCTTAAGCTGCTTAATTATTAGCTTCTGCTCTTGTATAAATTGATTTTGCTTTAGATTGTTTTAAAACTTCCTCAGGAAGTTTAACACTGTGGGCTGCTGCTGAATCTAATTCTGACTAGTATCTTAGATGATGATCTATCTAACTTAATTTATTTAGTGCTGCTTAACAGAGTTCTGTTACCCAGTGTTAAGTTCTCTGGGGCTTTGCTTCTACTATGAACTGAAGAGTATATCCATTCACTGAAGAGGGCTGTTGTTGGCAGAACATTTTTACTACATTATGTCACAAGGCCATCTCTCCCTAAGAAACGCAACAGCGTTTCCCTAAGAAACACAACAGCAGCTTCTGCACCTTCATGCAGGTGATTAAGCCAAACTACAGGTAGATTACTCAAGTGGCGGAAGCACTTCTCTGTAAGCCAGTGGCACAAACCGATTCTGGGGACTCTAAACGATTATCAGTCACGGTCTGGTTGATTAGAAGAGGAAGAGGAGGAGAATATCGCTTACACAGCTTGCTTCCATTGGTCAGAGTGTGAGGCAGTTGTTGGCAATATGTGTCCCAGGAGACGTATACCATTTCTGGGTTGGTGGTCCTTCACATTATCTCCGGACTAGTGGTCGCTGTTGCTTAGATCCCTGCAATTCTGCTGGAAAACATGATACCCAGGGAGAATACATCTGGCGCCCTCATAGACTTCAACTTTCAGTGAGCTGCCATGGGGTGTGATTGCTTGTGGGTTACATCATCAGCGATATGAGTGTGTGGGTTTGAGGATGCTAATGCCGCCTGCAGCACTGAAAGACTGCCTGCTGCTGCTGTGAAAGTATGTGTGAATGAACGTTCCTTTCTCAGGACACCAGAATTTCCACACATTTTGAAGCTGCCGAGGAAAAATGTATTTTTCTTCAGTACAAAAAGAGTAGATGAGGTGACAGAACGGAAATATATGCAGAACCTATTTCTTATCAATATTTATACTTTATTTAGTCTTGGTACCAGTCAATGAATAATGTATATCTTAACCCATAAAATGATGCCATTTAGTATCCAGTATGGCATTTAAGAGGATAAATGTTTCAGTTTTATTTAAGCTGAATAAAACAGGACGTGATTCCTTCCCATCCTAAAAAATACCCTCAGGACATGATTTTCCTCTGCTTAATTACTCTTGTTTTTTGGGGGAAGGCATTTTCAAATTTTGAAGCAAAGTGTACATAAAAAAGGGGGCTTGAGGAGAGTCTGGGCTACATCCATTACAATCAATAACTAATCATTGCAGAATATATGCATGTGTTTTTGCTGTTGCTTTTATTTACCTTTTTTTTAGTGTGGTATTTGTTTTATCTTTTTAGTGTATATACTTACTGTTTTTAGCTTTAAATATTGTGTTTTAAGGCTGTAAACTTCCTTGGGTCATTTTTAAGGAGAAATGCAGTGTAAAAATATTTTAAATAAAATAAATAATGAGTGGCACATGGCCTAAAGGAAAAAGTATATTAAACATTAAAGCCCAGATTGGTCTATCATCGTCTCCAGCTCAAGCCACTGAGGCATTCCAGATTATTAGCTATAAAAGAAATGTGTATCTACCATTTCAGGCAGAATTCAATATTCTTATATGGTTTTAGTAAAAAGTTTTAAAAGTACTCCAGCCTCCAGTTAAAAAGCAGCAGCAGAAAAAGAAAAGCTGACTACTAATATTCAGAAAGTAAAATTGGCCATTTTGAGAGAAGGCATCAAGCAAACAGAGCAAGAGAAAACCAGTGAATAAATGCCCACTTGTACGTCTGCTTCTCAAGCACTTGTAGTCCACGGACCATCTGAACTGTGCTGGTGGTAGGCTCCCTGGTTTTCTCTTACCTGTCCTGCCAGGAGTTTGTCTGTGTCAATTGTTCTCTTTTACCTTAACTCTTCCAAATTTCTTCCAATGAAATTCAAGAGTCATAAATTTTGGTATTCCCAAAGGTCATCACTGGTATACTGGTAAAAAAAAAAAAAAAAAAAAAAAAAAAGGCCACTTCACCCATTACCAAAAATCTGCCATCCCACTTTTAACAAATTGTGATCATGAAAACAAAGTGTAACAGCTTTTCAGAAATTTCAGTGGCAAATCCCATGGCACTTGCCAAGAATACAACAACAAGATGAACTAAAATAAATTCAGAAAAATCAACTAGGTCTGGACCTTGAATGTATGGTGGCTAGTAGAATAATCATCTGCCATCAAGTCAGTTCTGACACATGTGACCCCTTTCAGGGTTTTCCAAGTAGAGAGTACTCAGAAGTGGTTTGCCATTCCCTTCTTCTGGGGGCAGCTCTGAGATTGTGCAGCTTGCCACAAAGCCTGGCTCTAGTTTCGGGAGGCACAGTGGGGAATCAAACTTTGAACCTCTGGTTGTGCCGCCAGATACCTAAACCACTGAGCTATCAAAATATCCTGCAAGACATTGTAAGGTAAAGGTAAAGGTTCCCCTTGACAATTTTTGTCCAGTCGTGTCCGACTCTAGGGGGCGGTGCTCATCCCCGTTTCCAAGCCATAGAGCCAGCGTTTGTCCGAAGACAGTCTTCCGTGGTCACATGGCCAGTGCGACTTAGACACGGAACGCTGTTACCTTCCCACCGAGGTGGTCCCTATTTATCTACTCGCATTTGCATGCTTTCAAACCGCTAGGTTGGCGGGAACTGGGACAAGCGACGGGCGCTCACTCCGTCACGTGGATTCGATCTTACAGCTGAAGATCTACAGACCTTACAGCACAGAGGCTTCTGCGGTTTAACCCTCAGCGCCACCACGTCCCTGTACAATGTACAAGACATTGTACAAAATGTCTAAAAGAATATAACATTGATCATGTGAGAATAATAAAAGAAATTGCAAGTTATGAAATTAAATATAAATAAATATGAAACATTTAAACATAACTGGCTGTTTATGTTCTATATTATGTCACAGTCAGGCAATTAGAGGATGGCACTTGTTTAGTATTTTTAATTGGGGCTTTCCTGTGCAAGGTAATGCAGGTACTACCTTGTCTCTATTTCAGATTATGGGGCAAAGAGTGAAGATGGGAACAGAGTGAGGTGAGCCTTTGGAGGACCCCACCTTCTCATCCATGTTCAGTACTCAGCAATCATAAAAGCAACCATTTTGGAACTGATGCCTGATGACTGGGAGAGCTTCTAGGCATTGTAATCTAAAAGAGTAACTTATCCAAACTCTGGGTCTTGCTTAGTACCAAGGCCACACTTTAGCCTTCACAACAATTAGCCAAGAAATGAAAGCTGAGCAAAAGGCCTGAAATAATGGCAAGCAGAAAACTAATAGCCACCTGTGCTTGTTGCTTTATGCCATTATCCTTGTTCTTTCTGGAATAGTTTACAAAATTTCTAGTACAATTTTCTTTTCACTAATAAACAAGATATAAGAATCAAACAAAAATCTTGACTTTCAAATTGGTATTTGTTCCCCTTTATCTTGCCTGAAATCTTTTATCATTGTGTCTGAATTAATAGCTTTATAATTGCTCTTTTTTGTTAGCAGCTCATTTAGACATACTTGTAAAACCATAACTCTGAATGTATGCACATATATGCTCAGGGGCCTGCATCTTTCCCTCATGGGACAAAGTAGCTTTTGATTGTTTAAATCAGGATAATAACACAGGTTAACCCCTCAGCCACATACCCTAGTGCCATTCAACTCAGATCCTCACAGCTGCTAGTCATTTTTAAAGAACATAACAGTGGTGGCCCTGACCACAGACTTTTCACACCACATTGAGTTTTGCCCTCTTATATGTGTTCCATAAAACATCACGTAGCAACAGAACATCCTTTAACCGCCCTAAAAAACTGCATGAGATATTAATATAAAGCTGAAGTTCGTGATTTTTTGCTTCACAGTATCAGAACCAGTTATTTCAACAAACAGAAGATGTAGATGGAAAAACAGAAATCATCATTAAGGTAAGCCAAAGATCAGATCAGCAAATTTATCAGCAGTTATTCCGACACTTTTGTTCCCCTTTGCTGTATTGAAACAATGTGTTCTTTCTCTGCATTTGGAATGTGATGTTTGAATGCTTCCAGGCTCAGTTCGTTATTGGTGTGCATTGATGAAATATTCCATGGGTGTTCCTGTGAGGTAATTTCTATATTTGTGGTAGCTTTTCGGATGTTCTTTTTTTGTTATGCTGCCAAAGCCGTTTGCATTGCCAGATCATAACCACGGTCTAGTGTTGTGAACGTACTGCAAGTAAACCTGGGTTAGTTAGTGCTCTTTGCCTAATGGGCATTGCATCCTACCTGCACATGCAATTTTTTAATGTTACAGCTATTTTGCCAGAACATATTTTCTTGCATTTTGGATACAATGTTGATTATCACTTCCTGGTAGTGATTGCAGTATGTGCTGAAAAATAATGGTCTTGTGTCAGTAGTAGTCGTATGGAGGGAAGATAAGTGTGTTTAGGGAGTGTTGTGTTAGTATTCACTGTGTTCTCATCCTGTTTTCAAACCTCCTGCAAGCACCAGAGAGAAAGCTTTGCTCTTCCTCTTTGTTCCCCATAAACAAGGGAATTTTATTTTACAGTTTCCAAAATGGGCAATGGTGGGAAGCAACGTTTTCTCTAAGCTGCGTAGCACTGTATCTATCGGGTGCGTGCAGCTGAGTCAGTGTTTCCACCCATTTGTTTCCAGTCGCAGACAGAATTCTGAGTCCACAAGGTGGAGCCGCCACCTCTGGAAAATCTGAGGGAGTGTTGGTGTGAAGGGCATCTTGCTTCAGAATTTATTGACATTTCTGACATTTCTGAGGTCTGCATTGGCCAAATGTGTACATTTGAAAAGTTGTGTGTGACCAAAAAACAAAACAAAATGAAGACTGTTTTTTTTAACTGTACACCCACACACTTCAGTCACGGGAGAAAATGTGTACAAAACTGTATTTGCTTATATTTGAATGTGGGTAGACCCTTCCAACAAACTTGCATGTTGAAAATGGAGGGCAGATATTGCAACCAGATATGGAATAGGGACAGAATAAGAATACTGGAGGGGTTCTTAGAAACTGAATGAAAATGAGACCAAAATGTTTTCAAATATGTGTGTATCTATGTTTCTTTGGCGAGAGAGGTGGATGGATACATAGTAGTATCTCCTGTTCTAACCAGATACTGAGTGCCATCAAACTATTGTTTGTGCTCTTTTGATGCCACTGGTGGTCAAGGTTCCCTCTAAGGCAGGGGTCCCCAACCCCCATTCTGCGGGTTGGTCCCGGTCCGTGGCCTTGCCAGGACCGGGCTGCGGAGACAAATCTCCTGCCCCCCGCACGTCCAGATGCATGCACGCCCCTCCCATGGCCCCTCCCATGCACGCACACACGGCCTCTCCCACGGCCGCACGGATGCCCCCCCACTAAACCGGTCCGTGGAGGCGGAAAGTTTGGGGACCACTGCTCTAAGGTGCATGGACGCGTGCGACTTGGCCCCTCTCTGCACAGCTTTCCTCCTCCTCCATGCACCCACAGTGAGTGTTTCCAGCCCCTTTGGTTCTGGTCATGAGAGAACCCTGCACAGGGGTATGTGTGGAGTCGTGCATGAGAGGGGTGGAGCTGAACATTAGAGGGAACATTGCTGGTGGTCATGGCAGGTTGAGAACTGTGGGTATAGGACTTTCGCTGCTTGGATCAAGAGAAGATTCCAGATGCTTCATCCAGTGTAGATCTCATCCATACTCACTGCACAACTGGACAAGACAGCAGAATCTTCTTGACTTGGGGGGAAAAGGCAATTGCTGCTGTCACGGGCTATATTTGACTTGGCAGTGGGAGAATATCTCTTCCGATACCAGAAAAACATGCATATTTCTCTTGAGTTGGCCCTATGAGCGTGACATGGATGAAAAAGTCCTATGTGAGTGGAATCGGGGGAGATTATCCCATTCCCTCTTTGTGGTGGCCTTGATCCAGGTTGGGATGGCTGCATTTGCATTTTTAAGAAGCACCACAGGAAATCCAGTTATAGGTCTCACATTTCTGTGTCTGTGTTAGTCTTCCGTTACAATTACGGAAGTTGGTCATATGAAAAGGATGATGGGAGTCCTATGCCTCTAATAGTTGTGCAAAAGATGAAACAGCACCTGCTGACACACTATTTTTTGCACAATTGTGAAAGATGCAGGAACCCTGTGCTCTTTTTCATGCCACCCTCCCAAGTATGACAATCCCAGGTGCCTTTCTCAATATATTATGCATTGTACCAGTTGCAATATTGGGTTATCAAAGGATTGCGTGCATGAGCAGTTCCTGCCTGAACACTGTTACCTCCACTAAAATGAGGGATATAATTCTGTGGAATTATTGCACTTTGTGATATAATTCAGAGGAGATAATTCTGTGGCACTTGTTATATTTTGAGATTTGCAGGTAATTTATAGGCAGATAGTGCAAACAGATAAGGTGTTACTCAGAGTATGGATCAGTTGGGCCCAAAAGAAGCAGCTCCATTTGTACTGAATATGGTTTATATTCTAATCCTTTTGCAGCATAGCAGTTTATTCACAGCCAATAACACCTTCTTGTACCAGCCTTACACAATTGTACTGCATTGCTAATCACACCTAGGTAATTGTATGAGCAGCAAACAGATTAGGCTGTGATGCATCCTTCTGTCATTTTTCTTTATTTTTCCTCAAGTTGGGAATGAACTATCCAAACACGAGCTTTTATCACTTTAGTGACAGCTCTCCAAAATACCTCCCCCCCCACTCCAATTCTATTAAAAGTGTTGCCTGAATCTGAAGAATTGGAGCTTCTATTCATATGAACGAAAAAGCACAGCTATGTTGAGCTGGAGGTGGGGGCATGACAATTATTGAATACCAATGATTTTCTCTACCTCTCTCTGCTCTCTCCAGTCACCCCACACACACACCCCTCATTCTTCTTTGGGAATAAGAAATCAAGATCCTGATGTAGCGACGTCAGCACAAACAGTCATATTTCAGCAACTTGTTATTCTGGAAGGATCTTTCCCTAGTTTCAGTATTAAAAGTCAAGCTCTGGAAGGATATGTAACCCCCTCCAGACGTTGCTGAACTGCAACTCCCATCAATCCTACCCAGAAGAGTCAAAGATGACAGATTATGGAGTCTAGGAAGTATCTAGAAGGCTGCATATTCTCCATCCCCATTGTATACTCTCAACTTCACCAGGATGAACAACTGTGATTAGCTGTTTATATCCGCAGTTAAGCACTATATATTTTGTCACAGACAATTCTCAAGCTACAGTTAAGAGGCACATTGGGCCTTATTTTCTAATATTATCTTCTTAGAATTAAATGAAAACTGGGAAAATAACCTTCTTGCTTGTTATTATTTTCTGTCTTTGGTATAAACAGTGAAGCCTTCAAAATTTTCTCCAAACACCATACCGTAGTTAGAAGCATCATGAAAGCAAGAATTTTCGGGAGTCTAATGAGCTTGTGGTTTGTCATGTTCTAGTGCATTGGTTTCAAGCTGCAGTCCCAAACAGAGTGATTAAAGTATAATCACAACTCAATAAAATGTGATGGGGATGGCATTCAAGATATTTTTTGCTTCATATTATGCAACAGTGCCCCTCACCCCAATAACATATATAATAACATCCAAAGCCAGCTAGGCTACTTTGGCATGTGGGGCAGAATATCTTCAAAACATCCCTGCCCCATCAATATAAATGCAATAAATATCAATCATTATTGATAATAATTGAAGCACTAGCAATAATTAAATAACTGCCTTTCCATAATACCGAAAATCTGATACCTAGCTGGCCTGTTGGTAAGGGCTGGACCTACAATGAGACTGACGCCTGACTACGTTAATTGGATGGTACAGTTGAGCTGTGTTTGGAGTGAGAATCTGGCCATTAAACAGATCATGTTTGCTTTGTAACAAACGTTGTTTTGAATCATGGGTGTTGCCAAACAAATCTGTGAGGTAACCCATTTCCTGTGTACAGAGACTAAGAAAGGAATGTGCCTCTGTTTAACTAACCACCGTGTCTCTCGGTTAAACCTCCAAATCTCTTTGGCTACATCAAGGCTTCCTCAGCTATAAAGTCAGAGCTATGTCCTCCATGTTTACTGCTATAACCTTGAATGCCTTTTTGTTCTTTAGAAAGGCTAGAGGGAAGAAGTCAGTTTAATCCTTCAGAGTGCTCTGTTTGCTTCATAGAAGACTTGATTATTTTTTTCCCAACAAGGACTCTGCAGACAGGTCTATAGTGATGGTGTATCATCTCTCTTTATTATCCCCTTAACATTTGCTAAGGCTTTGTAAATAAATAAATAAATGAATGAATAAAAACAAACAAAAACCAACAAAAAAGCATTCCTTTGCTCCTCACTGACTTAGCCTCTTTGTCTGCATACTGACAGCAGTCCTGTGTCAACTGTGGCCGGGAGGCAATGAATGAGTGCACTGGCTGCCACAAAGTCAATTACTGCTCAACATTCTGTCAACGGAAGGTAATAAACTTCTACAGTTATTCAGAGATAACCCATGTAAGCTGGAGAAACTGAGCATGCATGCCTGATCTACTACTTTTGAGAAGTCAGCATGGATCATGCTGAGGTCTACTTGGGCCATTTCACTTTACATGTATCTGTCTACTCCGCAGGAGTGTCTGCTCCCATAGGAACTTACCCAGTATCCATATCCAGGATTCCTGGCCTGCTGGAGTTAGGTCGGAGTGACAGGGCAATCAGCTGTTGTAGAGAGTAACCCATTTATGAAATGCCCTCCCTAGTTTCTTCCCACTTCCCACTCTTATTCCTTTGGCCCCAGGTAAAGACATTTTGTATAATTTAGTGGGCCTCTTAATTTAGTAGGGACGTGGTGGCGCTGCGGGTTAAACCGCAGAAGCCTCTGTGCTGTAAGATCTATAGATCTGCAGCTGTAAGATCGAATCCACGCGACGGAGTGAGCACCCGTCGCTTGTCCCAGCTCCCGCCAACCTAGCGGTTCGAAAGCATGCAAATGCAAGTAGATAAATACGGACCACCTTGGTGGGAAGGTAACAGCGTTCCGTGTCTAAGTCGCACTGGCCATGTGACCACGGAAGATTGTCTTCGGACAAACGCTGGCTCTATGGCTTGGAAACGGGGATGAGCACCGCCCCCTAGAGTCGAACACGACTGGACAAATTGTCAAGGGGAACCTTTACCTTTACCTTAATTTAGTATTTTAACATGGTTGCATTGTGTCTTCCTGTCGTTTTGAGGTGAAGTTATTTTTGTTTTCTTTCTTTCTTAATTCTTGTCAATAGAGGATGTAAATTGGATGTTAGTTCTCTATCCTTAAGAGAATTTACACATGTGGTGTAATATTGAGGGAGTTTCAAAGCAGAATGTTGTTTGGTATCTGTAGTGTTTCCCCTGCCTTGTCATGTTGCTACAGTTACCTTTCATTCAGTAACTGCTTTCATACCATGTCCTTTTCCCTCTTTATTTCCAGGACTGGAAGGACCATCAGCATATGTGTGGCCAGGCAGCCTCAGTTACTGTCCAGGAAGAAGAGGTTCATGTCACAGACACTGTGATAGAGAAAGTAGTTGTCTGAACAACTTTACCTCTTTGCTTTATATAAATGCATGTATAGCAGACTGGCTGGACCAGCAATCCTGCTCTGATTTGTTTTATATAAAAAAGCACAAACTCATCAAGAAGATAACGTTGCTATTTGTATGTTGCTGGCCAACTTAAGACTTTTCTCTAATAATGCAAATGCTGAAAATGTGTGGACACATGAAAATCACAGCGTCCCATTTCATATAAAAAAATAACTTTGGAACATAATGTTCATGTTTACAAGGGTCTCTTTAAGAACCCTGCAAAACTGAGGAGTGTTTTAAACTTTTGCAAAACTGAGGAGTGTTTTAAACCTCACACCTCCGGTGGATGATGATGGTTCTTTGAGAATACTTATAAACGTTCTTCAAAGTGGGTTATGAGATCTGCATTCTTTTGAGAGTCTTCTGAGGTGGTTTGAATAAAAATTGTGTCCACATTTTTCTGTCCCTTACTGACCTACCTCTCATTAAAAGCAGAACAAAGCAAAACAACTATTGAAGAGCCCACCCCTTCAATGGGTCTTTTTTAGGGTATATCTAGACTTCGGTGGCATTTCTCATGTCAGTTTTTGGTGTATTGGTTGGTGCTTCCTCCTGCAGGACAGGATTGCCTAGTACATTATAGGCCCCTTTCAACTCCATGATTCTATGATTGCATGTCATATTGGGAAGTATAATGTAATCATGAAATTTCTTGTAGCATTTATTAAGTACAAAAACACATTTAGAGTAGTTTTTCTCAATATTATTGGACTGCATCTCCCAGACTCAAGGTTGGGAACCACCAGCCTAGAGCATTTGAACGGCTGTAGAAGAATATGATCTAAAATGGGAGACTAGACATCTCTCTCTCTCTCTCTCTCTCTCTCTCTCTCTCTCTCTCTCTCTCTCTCTCTCTCTCCATATACACACATACATACCTCTTCTCTTGCTTATAAATCCTCTTATTTCCTCCTGAAGTGGAGCAAGGCTGTTACTGGTAGCAGTTTGGGAGTTTCACCATAAGTCAGAAACAAACTGATAGCACATAACAGCAACATCGAAGAGGATTAAAACAAATAAAAAGGAACAAAAATACACAACATGGTTGAATAAAATAATGTATAAG
This sequence comes from Intellagama lesueurii, assembly GCA_037013535.1. Classification (NCBI taxonomy): domain Eukaryota; kingdom Metazoa; phylum Chordata; class Lepidosauria; order Squamata; family Agamidae; genus Intellagama; species Intellagama lesueurii. The sequence continues at coordinate 103,983,333 of JBAJHW010000001.1, forward strand.
CTCATTCTATCTTCAAACCAAATATGTTTCCTGTTATAATCAAATCCTATTCAAAATAGCAAAGGGAGCCAAGCCACTGGGCTTCTGCCTACTCCAGTGTTACTGAACCTCCAGCTTTCTTGAAAAGACTGAAGTTTGATTGACCATTCCTCTTACTTTAAACAATGCAATTTTATGCATAATTATATTGTGCCACAGTTTCCTTTCCCATTGATTAACTGCAGTGATCCATTTATTGTCATGATTTAGATAATAGTACATGTGCAACAATCAGTGTGTGCGATATTATTCACAAGGACCTGCTGATGTTCATGTCAGATTTGTGTAACTTGCTACAGCTACCTGTAGCTAACTGATAAAGTTCTGGGCTGTGTCTTGGTTACAAGCTTGGTTATAAGCCCAGATGTGCTGTGGCACTTCAGCAACTAGCCACAATTAGCTATGCAAATCTTATGTGAACAGCAGTAGGATTCCAGACATTGTTTTATAAATTCTGGGTGTCTTGATTTGAGAGATTGCCTATTAATACATTGAATAGATTCTGTTGTATCTCCTGGCCTATGGTTTTCTTGATGTTAATAAGAAATACCATTTTACTAGAAGATAGTACCACCAAATATGGACAAATATATTGCTTCCATTTCTACAGTACTAACAGAGCTTAGAAACAGCTGGGAATATTTTAGATAATCTGGTGGGAGTATTCCATCTGTACATAATCCTATAGATGTTCTTCTGTGAATTAACATCTAATGTAATATTGAACTGTCCCCATACAAACACATTTCAAACTGCCTTCACAAACCTGTGTCCCAAATTAGTTTTCTGTTTTGTTTAACTTCCAGAGAGTGAGTTATTGATGTCTAAAATGGTACAAATTATTTTAGAAAATTATTTTATATGCAACAAATTTCAATCTCTGCAAACATCCTTCCCCCAGATTATTTCTTGAAAGTAACTCCTGTTCTGTAAGTGCTGGAAAAATAGAAGATAAAACATTGCATTACTTTGGGCCAGTTAAGCATATGATACAATATGAATTGATTCTCCCCCCCCCCCCCCCAAGTAAGCTTTCTTCTCTGTGCAGCTTTTACATCTGCACACAATAATCAGGAATACTATAATATGGATGTTCCTAGCCTTGGTTTCCAGTTAAACATCTTTGCACATAAGGATTTTTATATAACTCTTTCACAACTACCCTTCCAAGTCTCAGTCTTTTTCAGAAAGTATGGCTTCTTTTTGTCTGATGATTGATGCAAAGCATAGAAAATCTGTAACACTTTCAATTTCTTAATTGTCAACATTAAAGATACATAAAGGTTTCCTTGAGGGAGTGATAGTATGCATCCTAAAGCAGCATGTATCTTCTCTTCATGCTTAATTGAACAATAGCGCTTTCTTCCCTTCAACCCCCTTTTCTGCTACTGTTTTTGCCTCCTGGGTTCTCATTGACATCCCCTTATTGCTCAGTAAATTTCTTCAAGTCAAGGGTCCAGAAATGTCTCCAGTCATCACAGTTCAATGGCAGAACTGGCCCCAAATCAGTTTAATGATGGGCAGAAGTGGCTCCAAAGTGGCATCCAACTCAATATCAAAAGTTATACTCACTCTGCAGTCACAGAACTGAGGAGAGTTTGTGAGCTTTGGGTAAATGGCATGTTCAAGGCCTGGAGCCCTAGCTGTTTGTTCTAGAGTTATTATCTGCCAACTGCCAACTGTTCCAGTCACAGAAAGGGCCTGCAGATGCACATTCATTGCATTTCAGCCACAGGTAAATATATTGTGCCCTTTGATAAGTAATTTGAACCAAGTCAGCGTGGTGTTGCTTGTGCCTTCTTACAACTTACATTTCTGTATTTCCAAGCTTGGTTTCTCTTTCCTTGTCTAAATCAGATGAAAACAGTCTCCCAGCACCTCCTGCTAGAGCTCAGCATGCATCAGTAATCAAATCAGTAAAACATTTACTGTTTCACAGAGGTTATCACTCTGATTTTTTTGCTGCCAAAAATAAGAGAGGTGTTAGTGTGTTCTTCCTCAGTATCTCACCTGAGGAAAGAGGCCTTACACTTACTCTTAACATAATCAGTTTGAAAATAACACCTCTGGAGTTTTAAAATTGCAGGATGTAACATGAGCAGTGGGTCCATGTTCATTCCTATAAAAAGAAAAAATGTCAAGAAGGGCCGAAAAACAAACAAACAAAAAGCACCACTGAAATAGGTGGGGGGAAAAAATCTCATTTTTCTCACTTGTGGCTTTGTCCAGAGATTCAGTTATCTACAAATCTGTATTCTGCTTTCCTTCAGAAAATAAAGCAGCCGCAGAACTAGATCCTCTCCTCACAATGGGACATGCTGATGCGATCTTCACCCGGAGTTTAGAAAAGTTACTTACATTGAACTACAGCTCTTGTATTTCCCTTTGCTGCCATGGACAGTTCCCATGCTGCCTAGAGAGTTCTGGGAGTTATAATCCAAAGTAAGGAACTTTTCTAAGCTGTGCCTTCAGTGAAATGCAAGATTGAGAAGCTGCTCGTGGATGTTTTGTAAATGCACTCTAAATATAGATTTCCAAGGGCCCTTTGGTGTAATTTCATTGAAATGGGGGGAGTGGAAGGCCATTTGTGATCATGGCAACTGACTTTCTCATCATCTTGCAAGCCCCTGCTGCAAAGGGTCAAGAACTTTTCAGTAACAAAACCATCCAGAAGAATGTCCTAGGTAATGGCCTAGAAAATGCATTTTCACTCAGGGGACTAGTGAAAAGTTGCATTTTTACCAATGAAAAGCATATACCTGCTAAGTAACCCTTTCCTCTGGAGATTAAGTGAAATAAGCAGGCAGGTAACAATCTTGTAAGTATAAACAGAATTTGCTTCCTTGCCACATTGATACTTCCACGGACAGCAATTAAATCTTGCTGTATTCAGTCTCCTTCTCATATCTTTTGCATGAAAGGCAAGATGTGGAACAGCTACATATTTGTATGTAATTGATGCTCCACGTCCAGCATTGGAAATAGATATATCACCATGAAGTAAAGGATATAACTAACAATTGTTTCATTATCACCTTGGTCATTTTATACTAACTATGCTTTTATTGAGAAATGTTGAAAGAATGCATCACAAATCTGTGTTTCAGTGGAGTCTTACATAAGAAAAACAATCCTTGCTTTTGTGTCCCATGATAATACCTTGATTCAATTTGGGTGAAGGGAGCCCAGCATGGATTTGAGCAGCCAGTGCATCTCCTTGAGGAAAAATGGCAGGAAGTGACAAATGCTCCTGGTTTGTGTAGCTAGGGCAGTCTCTGTCATCCTGGCATGATCCCAGATACGTTGGACCTAATTCCTCACCATCCCCAGCAATTAAGGACTATGCTTGCTGGGGATGATGGAAGTTGTATTCTGGAAAGCACCAGGCTGGAGGAGGTGGTGCAAAAGCTGTTCCAGTTCTGTGGAGCTATGGACATTGGTGAAAGGGAGAGACGTATTGGCAACAGCTTGCAGCCAATGACTTCGTCTTGTAATACATTTTGGGCAAGAGATGCACATCAAAGCAGGTTGCATGGGTTATGACACTGCAATGAAGAAGGTTATAAGAGTTCAGAAAATAATGCTGCTGTTTCCAGCTGAGCTCCATTCTGGTTACAATCAAATGTGTGCTGGTGGGGAGAAAGCAAGAAAGAACAAAGTAGACCGAAGTAACAAGAGTAGGATGTACTCCAAGGTATTTTCTTGCATACAGACTTACTTGCAACTTTGGGGTGGAGATTGAATAGTTAAGTAAATCCTTCCAGGCAAAGCTTGGATTTTGAAGTTGGATTTGGAGGAACCTGGGAACTTTCTCTCAATATCTTTGGGCTTCTCAGTTATCCGCTCCCCTCCGAGTGGAAAGGCCATCAGTGTTAACAACTGCAATCTGAGCCTCCCTGACCTTTATCTGATGAAGATGAGAGGTGACTCAACTCTCTATGGGCTACAAAAGGATGGAGTCCTGGAAAGAGGGGCTGCATCTTTTCAGACCCTTTCACATCCCTTCTGTCTGCTGCTTGACTTTGGCCTTTGCAGAGAAGTATTGAAATTCAGCAACGGGATTAGACCTTTTGCAGTGAGGAAACTGGGTCTCAAAGACTGGCTGTTGACTGCTAAGAGTGTCACATTCAGGGAACTGGAGACACACTGGGCACAGCAGGACAGCATGACATGGTACAGACCTGATAAGGACCTTATTTCAAGTCTAGGTGAAGCCAAAATCTCTTAAATACCAGGGATGTTGGCAAATCTTTAGGTTTGAGTCCCAAGTCCAAGTCTTTGGTACCAAGTCCAGGTCCAAGTCTTTAGTACCAAACGCCAAGCCCCAAGTCCAAGTCCAACAAGCTCTTTTCCCCAGAAAAAGGGGAAGGTGGGTGGGCTCCAAGATGTGAGTTGAGTCTGAGTCATTGGGGGGGAAAAACCCAAGTTGAGTCACTGGTGCCACTTAAGTCCAACTTGACAAGTCCTGCAACTCAAGTCCTTATTCTTGTTAAATACCCACATTCTTCTATCAGCATCCTCAGTACTCCATGTGGCTGCCATTGTCATGGTTTCTGCAGAGGAGGTAATCAAAATCATATGGAGACCAGTTGTTGTTTAGTCATTAAGTCATGTCCGACTCTTCATGACCCCATGGACTAGAGCACGCCAGGCCCTCCTGTCTTCCACTACCTCCCGGAGTTCGGTCAAATTCATGTTGATAGCTTCGATGACACTGTCCAACCATCTCGTCCTCTGTCGTCCCCTTCTCCTTGTGCCTTCACATTTTCCAAACATCAGGGTCTTTTCCAGGGAGTCTTCTCATGAGATGGCCAAAGTACTGGAGCCTCAGCTTCAGGATCTGTCCTTCCAGTGAGCGAGCACTCAGGGTTGATTTCCTTCAGAACGGATAGGTTTGATCTCCTTGCAATCCAGGGGACTCTCAAGAGTCTCCTCCAGCACCACAATTCAAAAGCATTAATTCTTCGGCGGTCAGCCTTCTTTATGGTCCAGCTCTCACTTCCATACATCGCTACTGGAAAAACTACTACCATAGCTTTGACTATGCGGACCTTTGTCGGCAAGGTGATGTCTCTGCTTTTTAAGATGCTGTCTAGGTTTGTCATTCCTTTCCTCCCAAGAAGCAGGAGTCTTTTAATTTCATGGCTGCTGTCTCCATCTGCAGTGATCATGGAGCCCAAGAAAGTAAAATCTGTCACTGCCTCCGTATCTTCCCCTTCTATTTGCCAGGAGGTGATGGGACCAGTGGCCATGATCTTAGTTTTTTTGATGTTGAGCTTCAGACCATTTTTGGCGCTCTCCTCTTTCACCCTCATTAAGAGGTTCTTTAATTCCTCCTCACTTTCTGCCATCAGAGTGGTATCATCTGCATATCTGAGGTTGTTGATATTTCTTCCGGCAATCTTGATTCCGGCTTGGGATTCATCCAGTCCAGCCTTTCACATGATGTATTCTGCATATAAGTTAAATAAGCAGGGAGACAATATACAGCCTTGTCGTACTCCTTTCCCAATTTTGAACCAATCAGTTGTTCCATATCCAGTTCTAACTGTTGCTTCCTGTCCCACATATAGATTTCTCAGGAGATAGATAAGGTGATCAGGCACTCCCATTTCTTTAAGAACTTGCCATAGTTTGCTGTGGTCCACCCAGTCAAAGGCTTTTGCATAGTCAATGAAGCAGAAGTAGATGTTTTTCTGGAACTCTCTGGCTTTCTCCATAATCCAGCGCATGTAAGCAATTTGGTCTCTAGTTCCTCTGCCCCTTCGAAATCCAGCTTGTACTTCTGGGTGTTCTCAGTCCACATACTGCTGAAGCCTGCCTTGTAGGATTTTGAGCATAACCTTGCTAGCGTGTGAAATTAGTGCAATTGTACGGTAGTTGGAGCATTCTTTGGCACTGCCCTTCTTTGGGATTGGGATGTAGACTGATCTTTTCCAATCCTCTGGCCACTGCTGAGTTTTCCAAACTTGCTGGCATATTGAGTGTAGCACCTTAACAGCGTCAACTTTTAAGATTTTAAATAGTTCAACTGGAATGCCATCACCTCCACTGGCCTTGTTGTTAGCCATGCTTTCTAAGGCCCACTTGACTTCACTCTCCAGGATGTCTGGCTCAAGGTCAGCAACCACACTCTCTGGGTTGTCCGGGACATCCAGATCTTTCTGGTATAATTCCTCTGTGTATTCTTGCCACCTCTTCTCGATGTCTTCTGCTTCTGTGAGGTCCCTACCATTTTTGTCCTTTATTATGTCCATCTTTGCACAAGATGTTCCTTCAATATCTCCAATTTTCTTGAACAGATCTCTGGTTTTTCCCTTTCTATTATTTTCCTCTATATCTTTGTACTGTTCATTTAAGAAGGCCCTCTTGTCTCTCCTTGCTATTCTTTGGAAGTCAGCATTCAATTTTCTGTAACTTTCCCTATCTCCCTTGCATTTTGTTTCCCTTCTCTTCTCTGCTATTTGTAAGGCCTGGTTGGACAGCCACTTTGCTTTCTTGCATTTCCTTTTCTTTGGGATGGTTTTTGTTGCTGCTTCCTGTACAATGTTACAAGCCTCCATCCATAGTTCTTCAGACACTCTGTCCACCAAATCTAGTTCCTTAAATCTGTTCTTCACTTCCACTGTGTATTCATAAGGGATTTGGTTTAGATTATACCTGACTAGCCCAGTGGTTTTTCCTACTTTCTTCAGTTTAAGCTTGAGTTTTGCTATAAGAAGGTGATGATCAGAGCCACAATCAGCTCCAGGTTTTGTTTTTGCTGACTGTATAGAGCGTCTCCATCTTTGGCTGCAGAGAACATAATCAATCTGATTTCGGTATTGCCCATCTGGTGATGTCCATGTGTAGAGTCGCCTCTTGTGCTGTTGGAAAAGAGTGTTTGTGATGACCAGCTTGTTCTCTTGTCAAAACTCTATTAGCCTTTGCCCTGCTTCGTTTTGAACTCCAAGGCCAAACGTACCTGTTGTTCCTTTTATCTCTTGACTCCCTACTTTAGCATTCCAGTCCCCTATAATGACAAGAACATCTTTCTTTGGTGTCAGTTCTAGAAGGTGTTTTAAGTCTTCATAGAATGGGTCAATTTCAGCCTCTTCAGCATCGGTGGTTGGTGCATAAACGTGGATGACTGTGATGTTGAAAGGTCTGCCTTGGATTCGTATTGAAATCATTCTATCATTTTTGAGATTGTATCCCAGTACAGCTTTTCCCACTCTTTTGTTGACTATGAGGGCTACTCCATTTCTTCTACGGGATTCTTGCTCACAATAGTAGATATGAGAATCGTCTGAATTGAATTCGCCCATTCCCGTCCATTTTAGTTCACTGACGCCCAGGATGTCAATGTTTATTCTTGCCATCTCCTGTTTGACCACATCCAGCTTACCAAGGTTCCTAGATCTTACATTCCAGGTTCCTATGCAGTATTTTTCTTTGCAGCATCGGACTTTCCTTTCACTTCCAGGTGCGTCCACAGCTGAGCGTCCTTTCGGCTTTGGCCCAACCACTTCATTAGCTCTGGAGCTACTTGTACTTGTCCTCCGCTCTTCCTCAGTAGCATGTTGGACGCCTTCCGACCTGAGGGGCTCATCTTCCAGCGTCATATCTTTTCGCCTTTTGTTTCTGTCCATGGAGTTTTCTTGGCAAAGATACTGGAGTGGCTTGCCAGTTCCTGCTCCAGGTGGATCGCGTTTAGTGAGAACTCGCCACTATGACCTGTCCGTCTTGGGTGTCCCTGCAGGGCATAGCCCATAGCTTCTCTGAATTACTCAAGCCCCTTCGCCACGACAAGGCAGCAATCCGTGAAGGGGAGACCAGTGGTGGATACCAATAAAATCCCAGTGAGATCTGTTCTGTATGAATTCTGTGGCAGGATCAGAGGGTGTTATTTTAAAATTGTGCAGATTCTGGAAAAGTTAGAGGTGAATTTTGACCTGCATTTCATGCTCCCAGATTATAAACCTGCAGGTATGAGATAATGGAGTAGCTGAGGAATGCAAAGCATGCAAAACAATAGTTGTATGGTCCATTCATGGCAGCAAAATTTTAGATTAGCCAATAGCTTTATTGGATTGCTGAAAAGATACCAATAAGGTGATTTTTTGCATTCTACAGAACTCTGGCTCAGGCAAGGATTATATAAAGCATGGCATTCAAGCAGAAAGTCCGAACTGGGGCCAGATGTGATGGCTTATGAAATCAGTTTACCAGGAAAGCCAAAGCGAGTTTTAGATTCTATAGGAGACAGAGATAATAAAGGCTTTCATTCACAGGCCCCCACATCACTGAGGCCACAGGCTTTCCCTGGCCTGTTGCAGGTCTGCTAATTGCCTTGCCTGGGGCCTCTGAAAGTAGGCTTGCTACAGAAATGGTTGGAGCTGGTGTCAGTCTTCACATCATTAAAACAGGAGAATCAATTTAGGCATCATGCTATGAGACGCTATTGCTGGACGTCTTACTCCAGAGGGCTCATCCAGATGTAGAATTTGTTCCTTCCCGCTTTCTGCTGATTAGTACCATCAAGTGCCACTTGACCACTACGCTAACTGGGCTTGATATCTATACAACCCCACTTCTTTTGTCTTTTTAAAAACAAACCCTTGTAAAGAAATGGAACAAAGCCTTTTCAAAAGGCTTCCAAACCCTTGATGAAACACTTCACAGTCCTTTCAAAACCTTTTCAAAAATTTCTTCTGCTGGATCTCCTTTTCTTTTTGCATTATTAAATTGGAACTAGAACAGTTTCAATAGCAGTAGATGTTTGCTGCTAACCCCACAGCAGCAACTAGCTGCTTTCAAAAACTGTTACCAGAAACGGGGGTTGGGAGGGAAAACCCTAAAAAACATTTTCTGTTGGATTTCTGTGTTGTTTTTTTGGTTACTTTAAACCAGGGGTGTCCAACCCGCAGCCCACAGGCCACTTGCAGCCCAAGATGGCTGTGAATGCTGCCCAACACAAAATTGTACATTTACTTAAAACATTATGAGATTTTTTTGGTAACTCAGTTTCGTGGTTCTTGAGCGTGAACTTTGTAGATGACAACATTGTGTCACAATGTCACATGAAATAAACATATGTATGCTCTCGCTGTTTGTACGCATGCATGGCTTCAGTTTTATGGAGGTGTGTGGCTTCCAGTGTGTTTTTTTCCCAAGCAGAGACAGTTGAATTTATAGAATCATAGAAAAGTGAAGTTGGAAGGGGCCTACAAGGCCATCAAGTTCAACCCCCTGCTCAATCCAGGAATACAATCAAAGCATATCTTCCAGGTGATTATCTAAGTTTTTCTTGAATGCCTCCAGTGTTGGAGCACTCACCAACGCCTGAGGCAACTGGTTCCACTGTCGTAGTGCTTTAACAGTTAGGAAGTTTTTCCTGATATTCAACCAAAAACTTGAGCCCATTGTTGCATGTCCTGCACTCTGGGATGATTGAGAACAGATCCTGCCCCTCCTCTGTATGACAGCCTTTCAAATATTTGAAAAGTGCTATCATATCACTCCTCAGTCTTCTATTCTCAAGGCTAAACACGCCCAGTTCTTTCAGCCTTTCCTCATAAGGCTTGATTTCCAGCCCCCTGATCATCCTTGTCACCCTCCTCTGAACTTATTCCAATTTGTTAGCACCCTTCTTGATGTGTGGTGTCCAGAACTGGACACAATACTCAAGGTGAGGCCTCACCAGTGCTGACACCATCAGACGTTACATGTGCTTGTGGGACCTACTATTGCAAACGAGATGTGTTTAATGTTATTTAGACAACAGGCATGCATTCTCATTTGATTATTAAGGGTATTTCCATACCTCAGCAGCACCCCACACATCTCCTGCCACACTTTACAATTGGCTCTCTGCCTCATGCTGAATCAGCAGCCGAGATGTGGAAGGGCCAAAATGTGGGAAACTCCTGCTTAACGGTTGTTAGCTGCATTCTGTTTCAGTGATGTGCACACACTCCTGGCAGAGAGCGGCGGCTCCCAGCGGGCGGGGTAACCCCTCATTCTGCCTTTTTGCTTAGAGTTAGAGCATTAGATCAAAGGGTTTCTCTGGCCAATCCTAGTGGCGATTAGGTAACTAGTATCCTATCTGAATTCTCACAACATTCTATGTAATCATGCTAAGTTAATAAAAAGAGTTCTCAAGGCGTTGCCTGAGGCTCCGCTGGCTCGGACATCTGTTGTTGACTCTTCTTTGTACTTTCTCTGAAGGCTAATTGCCTTCCCTTTGTTCCATGATCACCCACATCTGGTGCCCGAACAGGGACCATCAAGCAGGGACTTCAAACAAAGACATCGCCTGAGGATAGGCAGCTCACCTCGCCCGGCACGGGTTACAGATGCATCTTTACATCCTTTTTAGGATCCCGGTGAGTATTTAGTTAAAAAAGAAACAATAGGAAACTCCCTTTCACCGCTTTAAAAAAAACATAAAAAGGACTTGATATATTTGCTTCACAGAGAGGGTCACTGTGATGTTTCTGATTCAGTAGAGCAGCAAATAAGTACTTTTTGTTCATGGTACCCAGAGGAGGGAAGCTTTAAGCTTTCAGATTGGGATAAAATTGGAAATAAACTTCATAAGGACCCAGTCGCTTCTGTTAAAGTGCTCCATACATGGCATCTTTGTCGTGATGCGATTTCAAAGATCGCAAACCCTTTGTTAGCTCAGTCTTTAGCTAATCTGCCAACAGCCCCTCAGATTTTGCCACCCTCTAGGCCACCTGATCTCCATGAAAATAGAAACGATCTCCCTTCCTATGCAGCTTCTGCCACTTTTGCTACAGTCCCTTTTCCTCTTTCTCCTTCCCTTCCTCCTCCCTCTTCCTCCCCTCCTCGCTCAGCAGTGCAGCAAATGTTATCTGATGTTATGGCCAAAGGCAATTCAGAGGATCTTGCCGATGCCCTCCCACTTATGTCTGTTTGTCCTGTGGTTCGTAACAACCAGGGACATTGGGTTCATGAAAGCCTCTTGCTATGTTTAAAGAGTTGAAAAAAGTGTAGCTGAAAACGGCCTCCATAGCAGTTTCACTCTTGGGTTGGTTGATGGCTTACGAGAAAATGGAAACCTCATTCCAGCTGATTGGAAAATCCTGGTTAAAGCTATGCTCTCTCCTGCGCAATTTTTGCTTTTTTGGCAGGAATGGAGAGATGCTGCTGCCATTGTGGCCATGGATAATTTACAAAACAATATTGCTGTGTCTGCAGATATGCTAACTGGAGAAGGACTTTTTGTCACCATAGCACAGTAGATTACCATCCCTAGCAGGGGATTGGCACAAGTGGCTGAAATTGTTAGGGCAGCCTGGATAAAAATTCCAGACAAAGGTACCCCTTTAGGGTCTTTTGCCAATTTGCATCAGGGTCCTACAGAGGACTATATGTCTTTCATTAACAAATTGCAAAGAGCGATTGAACGATAGGTGGAAAATATTGACACTGCTAATATTTTAATGAAGCAGCTGGCCTTTGAAAATGCTAACGTGGATTGTAAAACGGCCCTTCAGGCTATTTACAATAAGCCAGAGACTGACGTTGCTGCCATGCTAAAATTGTGTCAAAACATTGGGACAGAAACTCACAAAACTCAGCTTCTCGCCACAGCCATGGCTACCTCCCTGAATCCCACCAGAAACCGTAAATGTTTTTCCTGTGGCAAGGAAGGGCACTTCAGTCGGGAATGTAGATCAACCCCCCAAAATAATAAAGGCCCTTCTAAGAAGTGCCCTCGGTGCCAAAAAGGTTATCACTGGGCCAATCAATGCCGGTCTATTCCAACGCAGGGAAACTCCAAGTCAGGTGGTCCCCCAGCCCCGGGTCAAGTGAGGGGAACTCGTTGAATACTACCCCAGTTCAAGAAATCCGACCTGCTACTGTTAAAAGTGCTAGTCATGATTTGATCACAGCTGATGAGGTTGACTATCAATTCCCTCTCGCTGTCTACAAAGTCAAAACAGCACATCATGGACCAATACCTAAAGACACCCCATATTCTCCCCCGCTCAAGCATCTCTGCACGGGGTTTATTTGTTGTACCAGGCATCTTTGATGGGGATTTTGAAGGACCTCTAATTATTCAAACCTGGTCTAATATACCACAGGTCCTTCCTGCAGGTGAATCTATCGCTCAATTGTTGTTGCTTACATTAACACAGATGGGTCTTTCTACCAACCCTCGTGCTGGAGGCTTTGGTTCTACTCGAGTTGCTGCCTTAACTACCATTGAGCACTCACAGCCCCAACTCTCTCTTAAAATGGGATTGTGACGATCACCCCACGTCACTCATGCCATTCATAGTCATGAGCTAATTTGCATGAGCCTATGAGAGGATTGGAGAGGTGGAGTCAGCAGCTATATGAAGATTTGGCAGGAGAAGGAGGAGTCAGATAGAGATAGAGATAGGGATGAGATCCAGAGAGAGATAAGGGCTGGTTAGTCAGAGAGAGAAGGAACAGATACTGAGTGATAAGACTGGTTAAGAAAATAGGTAGAGAAGGTGGTAATGATATTGCAAGAGAAAAGTATGTACTGAGAGAACCGTTAATGATTTGCCTGTGTACAATGTTTATCTGAAGAACTTCTGTGATTATTAAATCTGCTTCACTTCAATAAATAAGTTCTGTTTGTGTTCACAAGACAAGTGTCCTAACAAACGTCATTTATATTGTGGATTGAGGTAATCCACTGGTGGCAGTGAGAGGAAAATGCGACGGGAGCCTTTGTGAGGGCACAACACGCAGGTGCCACAAGGGTGAACGCCACAGGGATCGCTGGTCCTTAATGGCCTGATTGATACGGGAGCTGACGTTAGCGTTATTGCAAAGAAAGGCTGGCCAGAAAGCTATCCCACCCAGCCAGTGCATGACATTTGGGGAGTTGGAGGTTATGAGCAAGCCCAGAAAAGCCTTCAGCCCATTGTTCTGGAAAGTCTAGGTGACTCTCCTAGACAAATCACAATCACTCCTTACATTCTGCCTATTCTCTTTTCCATCTGGGGCAGGGATCTCTTGAAAAAGATTGATACAAAATTGCAGACAAATTTATAATGCAGGCCTCTACGCAATCTGACACAGCCTTGCCATTAACATGGCTCCCTAGACCACCTGTCTGGGTTGATCAATGACCATTGTCTAAAGAAAAGCTCCACACAGTGGAGCCCTTAGTTAAGGAGCAATTAGATCAAGGACATATAGAGTATTCCACCAGTCCGTCGAATACTCCCATTTTCACCATCAAAATGAAATCTACAACAATCTACATTCATTCAAATACAGTCATGTCATCTTCTGGTTGCTGCACAATGGTGGAGGGTGGGGTTTCACTTAACTGGGGTTTCTTTTGGGGGTAGGGCTTATATTACGAGCATCTTGAAAAATCATACTAGGGCTTATTTTCAGGTTAGGTCTTATTTTCAGGGAAACAGGGTAGTGCTCCTTGAAACGCCGCCAACTGGAGTAGCTCTTGCTTCCCAAATAATGCTGCTGGTCCACCATAAAACAACTAACCAACCGAAAAGGTCAACTCATGGAGGTGGTTTTAAAAAGCATAAAGAAATAAGTTTTGGGTTTAGTTTTTTTTTCCCCTCCCACACTTTGTCACAGTTGGTACCAGTTTAAGCTTTGTGTTGTCTGAATGCCAGGAAAAATAGTGGTATCATCCTTGCCCATCGAGTGCAACAAATGCTGAAGCACTATTTAATAGCTGGGTAGAAAGAAGGCCTATTCATAAAGCAAGTAAGCAATGGGCAAAAGGAATTCCCACTGTCAGTACCCTTGTAAGATGACTATGAGCAGAAACTAACTGCTACACAGCCATTTGCTTGTATGCAGTTACCTCAATTCTATTTCAAAAGCTGACGTTCAAGAAATGTGTTTTATTTGGGTTGATCTGTGTTTGAAATGCAGTGCTATGTCAGCGTGGAAAAGGACAACAGCCTGCAACTACCTGCTCTAAAAATGTGGACTCAGTTTAGGAGGCTGATTTCCCAGGCTTCGAATGCCCTCAAGAAGTTGTGTGAGTGGGCAACCAGCTCCTCCACCACAGGGAGCTGATTCAAAGAGAGTGTTGAGGATGATGGTAGAAAGGCTGTCATCACATCAGGGTCGTTAATGCCTGGGTATTGCTTACAAGATCCCAAAATCACCACTTCATAACATCATGCAGAATTGAGACTTGTTTAGTGTGAGATGGGACTTAGCTCTCCTGGAAATGGCATTCTTATTAACCCCTCATTTCTCATTTCTGCCTGTCCCAGCCAGGCAAATATCCAGTTTTAGTTCTCAGCTGTGGTGGGAGTGAGTGTTAAAAACTGCTAGCAAGGGTGTGTGTGGAGGTGGGGAAGCACTTAATAGGGAGGACTGGTGGGTAGGAGAAAGTTTCAGCTAAAAAAAATACTTTGGGGAAGCTACAGTTTTGGATTACAGTTCTAAGAATCCACGGTTAATTTTTCCAGACTCTGAGATTGAGATGGAGAAGCTCTATACAGTCAGCAAAAACAAGACCTGGAGCTGATTGTGGCTCTGATCATCACCTTCTTATAGCAAAATTCAAGCTTAAACTGAAGAAAGTAGGAAAAACCACTGGGCTAGTCAGGTATAATCTAAACCAAATCCCTTGTGAATACACAGTGGAAGTGAAGAACAGATTTAAGGAACTAGATTTGGTGGACAGAGTGTCTGAAGAACTATGGATGGAGGCTTGTAACATTGTACAGGAAGCAGCAACAAAAACCATCCCAAAGAAAAGGAAATGCAAGAAAGCAAAGTGGCTGTCCAACCAGGCCTTACAAATAGCAGAGAAGAGAAGGGAAACAAAATGCAAGGGAGATAGGGAAAGTTACAGAAAATTGAATGCTGAATTCCAAAGAATAGCAAGGAGAGCCAAGAGGGCCTTCTTAAATGAACAGTGCAAAGATATAGAGGAAAATAATAGAAAGGGAAAAACCAGAGATCTGTTCAAGAAAATTGGAGATATTAAAGGAATATTTTGTGCAAAGATGGACATAATAAAGGACAAAAATGGTAGGGACCTCACAGAAGCAGAAGACATCGAGAAGAGGTGGCAAGAATACACAGAGGAATTATACCAGAAAGATCTGGATGTCCCGGACAACCCAGATAGTGTGGTTGCTGACCTTGAGCCAGACATCCTGGAGAGCGAAGTCAAGTGGGCCTTAGAAAGCATGGCTAACAACATGGCCTGTGGAGGTGATGGCATTCCAGTTGAACTATTTAAAATCTTAAAAGTTGACACTGTTAAGGTGCCAGCAAGTTTGGAAAACTCAGCAGTGGCCAGAGGATTGGAAAAGATCAGTCTACATCCCAATCCCAAAGAAGGGCAGTGCCAAAGAATGCTCCAACTACCGTACAATTGCACTAATTTCACACGCTAGCAAGGTTATGCTCAAAATCCTACAAGGCAGGCTTCAGCAGTATGTGGACCGAGAACTCCCAGAAGTACAAGCTGGATTTCGAAGGGGCAGAGGAACTAGAGACCAAATTGCTAACATGCGCTGGATTATGGAGAAAGCCAGAGAGTTCCAGAAAAACATCTACTTCTGCTTCATTGACTATGCAAAAGCCTTTGACTGGGTGGACCACAGCAAACTATGGCAAGTTCTTAAAGAAATGGGAGTGCCTGACCACCTTATTTATCTCCTAAGAAATCTATATGTGGGACAGGAAGCAACAGTTAGAACTGGATATGGAACAACGGATTGGTTCAAAATTGGGAAAGGAGTACGACAAGGCTGTATATTGTCTCCCTGCTTATTTAACTTATATGCAGAATACATCATGTGAAAGGCTGGACTGGATGAATCCCAAGCCGGAATTAAGATTGCCGGAAGAAATATCAACAACCTCAGATATGCAGATGATACCACTCTGATGGCAGAAAGTGAGGAGGAATTAAAGAACCTCTTAATGAGGGTGAAAGAGGAGAGCGCCAAAAATGGTCTGAAGCTCAACATCAAAAAAACTAAGATCATGGCCACTGGTCCCATCACCTCCTGGCAAATAGAAGGGGAAGATACGGAGGCAGTGACAGATTTTACCTTCTTGGGCTCCATGATCACTGCAGATGGTGACAGTAGCCACGAAATTAAAAGACTCCTGCTTCTTGGGAGGAAAGCAATGACAAACCTAGACAGCATCTTAAAAAGCAGAGACATCACCTTGCCGACAAAGGTCTGCAGAGTCAAAGCTATGGTTTTTCCAGTAGTGATGTATGGAAGTGAGAGCTGGACCATAAAGAAGGCTGACCGCCGAAGAATTTATGCTTTTGAATTGTGGTGCTGGGGGAAACTCTTGAGAGTCCCCTGGACTGCAAGGAGAACAAACCATTCTGAAGGAAATCAACCCTGAGTGCTCACTGGAAGGACAGATCCTGAATCTGAGGCTCCAATACTTTGGCCATCTCATGAGAAGAGAAGACTCCCTGGAAAAGACCCTGATGTTGGGAAAGTGTGAAGGCAAGAGGAGAAGGGGACGACAGAGGACGAGATGGATGGACAGTGTCATCGATGCGACCAACATGAATTTGACCCACCTCCGGGAGGCAGTGATAAAAAATAATAGATCATGCGTTGATGATGTACTATTACCTTTATATAAATTTTGATAAAATTCTTGTAATATTATTAATTTTTCCTTAATTAGGCTACAATTCTTTCCTGTTTTATCTTTGATCACTCCAATTGTGTTTTTAATCTTTTAGTTTGAGCTACCCTAGCTAGAAGCTTTGAGTTTTTATTACTATATTCAAAAAAATTCCTCTTCGAGTATATCAAATCCCTCTGAACCTTTTCTAACTCTATGTTTTCTAACTCTCTCCTTTTAGCTTGAATCTCTAATAATTTCTTATTATCTCTATCTGTAAAATATTTACTTTCTAAATCTTTTAATGATTCTTCTATTTTTTATATATTTTCTTCTCTCATTTTTTTTATTCTACATGATTCTCTCATGGCAATTCCTCTCATACTGCTTTCATCGTGTCCCATAACACTCCTATTTTATTCCCACCTGCTTCATTTATTGACCATATTTCCATCTATTCTTTCTTAGCTGTATCCATTACATCTGTATACTGAAAAATATTGGAATCTATTCTCCATCTTCTAGCTTCTCTGTAATCTTTCTTAACTTTCATCTCCATCATCATCAATGCATGATCCGTTATTTTTATCACCTTAATATTTGTATCTACTACTTTAGAAATTAAATTTTGAGATATAAACAAAATCTATTCTTGAATAACTATTATGTACAGAGGAATAATACGTAAACCTTCTTTCATCTCCCTTCAATTCTCTCCATATATCTTTTAAATCCGTAGTTTTCAGTATCTTACTCAAGAGGGTACTTCTTTTATTCAGCTCATCTTTTTTACATACAGATTTATCCTTTACCTTATCTAAAACCATATTAAAATCTCCTGCCATAATCACATATCCCTTTCTAACCTTCTCCATCTCTTTAACGACAGTTTTATAAAATTCTCCTTGATTCATATTCGGTGCAAAAACATTTACTAACGTATAATCTTCTTCCCCCATTATACCCTGTACTATCAAATATCTACCATTACTATCTTTTACTACTTCTTTTACCACAAATTCACAATGTTTAGAAATCAATATCACTACACCTTTGGATTTGGAAGTCCCAAATCCTTTTTCATAAATGTGTATATTTTGTAATTTCAGTTCATTAACTCCATCCTTTAATTGATGAGTCTCTTGTAGGTAAATAATATCCACCTTGTTCTTCTTCAATAATGTTTCTATTCTCTTCCTCTTTGTTACAGACCCTAGGCCTTTCACATTTAAAGTAGCTACCCTTATGTTTTTCCCCATATCCATTCTATATCCCATCTCTTTTTTTTGTCCCATTGTGCATCCCACAAAACAAAAACACCCCCAAAAAACAAATTCACATTGTTCCCTATCTAATCCCCTATCCCTAACTTCCCACTCTACATGTAACCTCTTTTCCTCCCCCCCCCACCTCCCCGCGCCTCACTAAGGTTTGACGCGAGCTCCGGGAGGGAGGGAGACGCCACCCACACCAGTGTGGACCCCAGCCAAATCCTCATTCCTATTTCACCCTACTCTGCTTTTTCCCCCCCTTAATACCTTCCCTTCTTTCATTTGACTTGTTATTTCTCTTAACGCCCTTATCCCTTAATCTTTCCTCTCTCTTCTCCAACCCCACAAAAAAAGCAAACAGAACAACAACAACAACAAAAAAAAACAACAAAAAAAAAAAAAAAAAAGGGGAGAGGAGGGACCTTAAAAAAAAAGGGGGGGGGGAAAGAGACAGTATAAAAAATTTAAAAAGGGGGGGGGGAAAAGAAGGGGGGAAGAGGGGAGTCTTCAAGCATCAAATGGTTTCTTTCAGTCCAGATATCTTCTCTTTCATGTTTCCACTCCTTGCAGGCCTACTTGCTTGCGCCTTGGTCATCTTGATCTTCTTGCCATAGGCCCCACACGACTAACAAGTCCTTGCCTTCTTCAAAAGAGAAGATTCTGAAAAGGACTCCATCCTTCCATATTTTTAAAAAGACTGGGTGACCCCAGTTGTATCTCCGACCATTCTTCATTAGAATTGATGTAATGGGTTTCATTGTTTTTCTCCACTGTATTGATTCGTTGCTTAAATCCTGATAAATCTGTATTGGGTTTGAAGTATAAACTAATAGTTCCGGTTTTTCTTTAGTGACCTTAAGAAATTGCTCTTTTTTAACATAGTTGAAAAATTTCAATATTATAAGTCTTGGCCTCTTGCTTCTGGGGTTCCCAACAATGATGCCTCTCCTAAAACAGTTTCTGATCCCCCAGGACATCCTCACTGCAGGTGCAGCTCTGTTGTGTAGTTCTGGGCTTAGGCTATTACACCAGCAGTGGTGAGGTGTAGAAAAAGACCAGCCATATAGGGCATACAGTGTATATGTATGAGGCATGACTATTGGACTTTGACAGAGACAAATGCTGCCAAATGTTGGTGGCTGCTGCTTTTGCAGAGCATTTTTGGTTTGACTCAGCAATGTAGATAAACGTAGCATCTATTATTGCTATTGCAGACATTCCCTCCCCCACCCCACTCCCCAAAATAATTTTTTTCAGTAAGGTGTTGAGTATACAGTAGGATAATCCAGAATGACAAGCTGCAGAAGATGGAAGGAAAACCATGTGCATTTAGTTGCCATTGGGGTTTTCTTTCTTGTCCTGTGAAATGCATAACTGGAGGCTGTAGGACTGAGCAGAGGGTGAGCATATGGAGGGAAGGGTGCTTTAATCCTTTCCCTTCTTGTTGCTCTTCAATATTGGACATCACCCCATGTGTTTATCACTGCTATGGCATGGAAGCCAGCTTGGAGTGAGTCAGTTTTGGAAGACAAATAACTGTAAAGACGGGTGTGTGGGGGGGGGGGGGTAGGATAAGAGGTCCCACAACCACATGCTGGTCTTCCACAGAATCCTATAGCTTCAGCTGTTGAATTTTGTAAAAAAAGGGAAGGGGTAAGCGTCTTTGTGGGAATTCATCCTCCAGTGCAATCTGGCCTTTATAGAGTTAATTTAAAACAACCCAATGACCAGCAAACAGGCATGGTTAAGTACAGAAAAAGGGAGATTAACAACCTTCCCCAACTTGTCAACCTCCGGATGTGTAGGCCTGTAACACCCATCATCCCCAGACACCACAACCAGTGCAAGCTGGTGATGATAAGGGTAATAATCTCAGGATCTGTGAGTTGCACCGTAACTACCAACTCTGAATGAGAAAGTGAATCCAACTGTGCATCGAAGCTTTCTTGGTTGCCACAGTTGCTGGAGTAAGCATTGCTTTGGATTCACTAGCTGGGATCCTGATTTGTTTCAGTATTTAGGTATATTAGGTCAGTAGCTCAACAAACTAGCTTCTTGATTTTAAAACCAATTTTGCCAAGTGGGTGGCACTGGTTTTTAATCTTTGGGGCCGTGTTCATTTACTTACAATTTGTGAAATCCCTGATGTAACTTGTTTACTCTCAAGGCTCACAATCCATATTCCACAGCCCTGTATTGGCAAAACTGACAGCATGTTAAATGATTCCTGGGAGAAAGAACACAAACAGCATGTGAAAAATAAAAACTGACCATTAAAAAGAAGGATTCACCTTTCAGTGTTTCAAGACTTATCACATTATTGATAGCTCAAGTCAGATAAGCTGGGAGGAATGCCAGAGGTGGGTAGAGGCAGAGATCCAAGCCCTGCGACTGCTGTCGAGCTGGACAGGGTTTGGATCAAAGCTTGTGTAGCACACAGCCGAAGCATCTTGCTCTGCTGCCAGAACCTAAGCAGGAATGGGAAGAAAAGCATTAACATTCTGATTTACTCTATTTATCTCATGACAAATCTATTATTTAATTTTTGGCAATTCAGATTTAATTAGATATTCTGAGTTCTACACTGTTGTTCTTGACTTACGAACTTAATCCATCCCAGAAGATGTTCATAAGTCAAAACGTTCGTAAGTCAAATCAGCATTTCCCATTGAAATGCATGGGAACGGGATTAATCCGTTCCAGCATTTCAAAAAAATACCAAAATAAAAATAAAAATAAACAGAGCAAGTCCCATGCAGGGACTGCAAAAAAATAATAATCACCAAAAACAAAACAAGACAGACCCTCAATCCCCCCCCCAACAAAACAAAAACTTTTTTTAAAAGCAGCACCTTACTGGTCCGAAGCCTCCTCAGCCTCCCGGGCTTCCACCGCCGCTGCAACTGCCGCGGCCGGGAGGCTTGAGCCTGGCCGGGGTGCTTTGGCCGCTCGCCTCCCACTTGCTCCTCGCCGCCCTCCGCGGACCGATGCCGCCGCTGGTGCCCGACGATGGCTCCAGCTCCGGAACCAGCACCAACGGCTGCTCGCTGGGGCGGCCGCGTTGGTCCTTGGCGCTCCTCGCCGCCCTCCGCGGGCCGATGGCGGGAAATTCAAATGGCGGAGGGCGGCGAGGAGTGCCGAGGACCGACACAGCCGCCCCGGTGAGCAGCCAATGGTGCCGGTTCCGGAGCTGGAGCCGGCGTTGGGCACCAGCGGTGGCATCGGTCCGCGGAGGGTGGCGAGGAGCGAGCGGGGAGGCGAGCCGGGAGGCGAGCGGCCGAAGCACCCCGGCCAGGCTCAAGCCTCCTGACGCTGGGCCACCGCTGCGTCCGCCGCATCCCTTTCCTGAACCGTTGGGGCGAAAGAGCTACAAAGAAGCAGCCTCTTCGCCACCAACGGTTAGTACATTTAAATTTCCTGCCCTTTTCCCCTGCCTTTTTTTGTTCGTAAGTCAAAGCTCCGTTCGCAAGTCAAAGCAAAATTTTGCGAACGGAGCTGTTCGTAAGTCAAAATGTTCTTACGTCGGGGCGTTCGTAAGTCAAGGCACCACTGTATTAACAAATGTATTCTCCTTTTTAAAATGTGATAGTTGTTTTGGATGAAGAAGAAAGCAAAATAGGTAACTAAGGAAATATTCAATTCAACAGATTTAACTCTTTGCTTCTAAGACAACAGATTTTACTCTTTGCTTATAAGTTCAGCCTGCAAGCTAGGGAACTGTTGTTTCATTTTTAGAGGCAATGTTAGAGGAATTATTATTTTCTGACAGGACAGTATATGTGTCTGTATATATATATACTGTCCTGTCAGAAAATAATAATTCCTCTAGCATTGCCGCTAAAAATGAAACATACATATATATGTATGTATGAATTATCCTCTTGTAAGGTTTTAGCACAACAGAACACAGACAGTTCCTTTTGGTTTTGCTGACAATAGGCCTTCCTTATCAACATTCCAGAATCTGAATTATCATAGAGGCTTCTGAAGTCCTTAAAGAGTAAGCAGAATATGTGTTTAAATAAAATTCCAAACAATGGGTTGGATCCAGCCTTGTTCAAAGCCTCCCACATACCTAGGCCTCAGTGGCTGAAATCCTGTTGCTCAGCACAGCAATGTAGGACTAGGTGATACCTTTTATTGGACCACTAAAAAAATTACACAAATAGCAAGCTTTAATGGATGAAATCCACTTCCTCAGGCTCTAAGCACACCATCATGGATGGTGCAGAAAAATTGTCCAGAAATTGATGTTACATATCTGGGAGAGATGATCAGTCCTTCTTGTGAGGTTTCTGCGTTGAGTTTGGAATTTTTACACCCTGGCTCTTGAGACGAAAAGGCTGCAAATTACCCTATGATTGCTCTCCTCCCTCCCCCCACTCCCCACTCACATTGCTTGCTTGAAACAAAGATTTTTTTAGCTGGGGGGGGGGGGAACAACACAAAGAGCCAGCAGCTTTTAGCAAAAATTAGGGCTTATAATTTGATGAGTTCACCATGTAAAAGTAGCCAATTGTGCCAAATTAAAAGTCAGATTAATGGTTTTACCTGGTGAGCATAAAGTTCACCTGCTAGTTATCTCTGGTTGATGTAAAGAATTCTTGTGGCAGATGTTGAGAGTCCATAATGTCTTGTAGGTGGTGCTGTGTCCAGCCATCCATGGTATCTTATATAGTCCAGAACAAACAAGGAAAGGGCCAGTGTGGTCCTGAAGATTAGACAAATGCAAGAGTAGGTGATGCCTTTTATTGGACCACTAAAAAATTTAAACAAATAGCACAGCAAGTTGCACTAGAATAGGCTCATTAAATCAATGGGGATTCGGTGAGTCAACTCCTCCATACGTTCCATGGATTCAAATGCACCTTTTCTAGTTGTGACTTACTGTGTTGTGCAAATGGATTTCAACCATTAAGGCTAAAAGATAAATAAGCCCACTCCCTAAAGTTTTATGGCAAACTGACATGCCCCTCTCTGTGAGCTGACAATAGGACAGGCGCCTTGATTCTTCTGATCTTGGAACCCAAGATTAGAATATATTATGCAAAGGGAATAATATTAATGAGAATGAGACAAAAGGCAAATACAAAAAAGGCTAACGAGTTTCTGCTGGTAAGAGTAAGTATTACAAAAGAAAAAAATGCTTTTTTCACTTCTATCTGCAGGTGGCTCCACAATGCTGATTTTTCTCAAAAATTACAGCAGATTTTCTGCTTCGTTCTAGTATAATACCTTTGACCAGACTGAAAACATGGTACACTGAATGTGGGAAAACATTTGTAATTAGGGATAAGAAATCTAGCTTTTCCTTCTGATGTTTTCTCGCCACATTGAGTCTTCATTTTCCTAAAACTCTTCAGGATCTTCTTATCTACCACTTTTTGTTTTGCATCTGATCATTCCCATAGAGATTCCCAAGCAAATCTGAGGATCGCGGACAAATACCTTTTGGATCTGCATCATGCCCAAAATACAGTTCATGGACCCTCTCCACATAGATGTCTGTGGGTAAAATCAAAGCATATGAAAACATAATCTTGATTAATGGGTGGTGACATTAGCAGATGGCCTTGCCATCTGCTTAACTGTCACTTACCTCTTGGGTTAAATTTGTAGACATCAGAGTTACCTCAGAAGTATGTATCACTCTAATGCCACAGGCCTAAGCAAAATGCATTTGCCCAGCAAATGAGAATCATTCACTACAGGAGCAGCTGCAACAGACATAGTTATATATATATATAATGATGTGGGTATATATATATATATAATATAATGAGTATAATGATGTGGGTATATATATATAGTATATATATATATATATATACCCACATCATTATACTCAGGTGCTCCTTATTGCACTAGGTATCTAGGTATCCTTACTGCCCTAGGCATCCAATATATTTCATACCCATTTGTATGGTAATTAATTCCTGTACATGTCATTTTCCAGAAATCAGTCACAATGGGTAGTGGGGAGGAGGAAAGGGGAAAGCAAATGGCAACAGAACAGCTAGTGGTGGAAGTAAACAGACTTTGAAATGAAAAGGAGAGCAACGGAAGACAGCCTATTCCACCCCAAGTCCGCCAGGTATGCCAGGACATTGGTAGGTGTTGCATCACTCAGCCTACTGTCTGGCAAGCAGCACAGCCCTGAGAGGGTGTGCCGGGTCCATTGAGTGCAATGCATTGGTTCCAGAGGTGCCAGTGCAACAAAGGAATTTCTAACCATCAGTATCATGGTATAGCTGGCCATAACGAGTCAAATGAAGAAAATGAATTGCTAGTGTTAAAACACATTGGGGCGTTCACCTAGGTAGATTTACGTCGTGATCGCGATGCATTACAACAGAGGTATGGAAAGTATCATTAGAAGTGGGTAACATTTCCCTGGTGTGACTGCTGTCTAACTGTATCTGATTAAGAGGGACATCGAGTGCATATATGTATGTTCCTCACATGCCCAGTAGTTTAAACCTCCACTTATATTTGTTTCCCTATCTCTGTTTATTCAGCTTCATTATCCATCTTTTGCAAACCTTCCAGGCAGGAATAACAATCTTCTGATGGCTATTTATTTTTCAGTTTTATTTTTATAAAGGTTTATTTTAAAAGCTGTTATCAAAGCCATCAAATGGCAATGCAAATGTAAAAAAGGCTTACAGTATTATCAGATGGTGATACCTTCCTCTGGGACAAAGATGATCTATAAAGCAACTGCCATGAATGGTTCTCTACACAACTCTTGCCATCCTACCTGAATTTGGCATGTAGATGGAAAACTCAAAAAGGTAGTACTCAGTCAATGTTAGAGAATACAGTGGGGTACCAGGAAGATGATGCATCAATTTCAGGCCATGTTGGCAGTCTCACCAAATATGTATAGCCCTCAGCATTGTTCTTCAAGGTTATTTTCAAGAAAATAGGTGCAATGGATGAAGAGTTATATGAATAACTGTCGTCCTTTCCAAAGAGGAGTGGTATTACAGCATTTGTCTTCACTCAAACGAAGGGAAAAGATTGAAACCCACAAGAATGTATCAAGAAATAAAACTTTATTAATAAACTATACAAAGAAGTCAATCTGCTCAGCTCTTTGCACTGTCCCGTACAGTCCATTCTATGCTCAGAGTCCAGCTGTACATTTAGAATCCCACTGCGTTAGCAGAAAATGTGTAAAACTTTGCGGAAGAAGTTCCTAAATTCGGTGTTGAAGATAGTGTAGATGATAGGGTTGAGGGCACTGTTGACATAGCCCAGCCACGTGACTACACTGGTGACTATGCTGGGAATGTTGCATGACTCACAGAGCGCTCTAGTTATGTGGATTACAAAGAAGGGAGTCCAGCAGAAAAGGAAAGCACCTGTGAGAGAATGACAAAGGAGAAGAAAATTAAGTGCTGACTGTTACAGGTACCTTTTGAAATCAGGGGTCAGTTATTTAATTTTTTGTTTCTCAGTAGGAAAAGAACTTAAAGTTACAAAGGCCAAAGTCTTCCAGTATGCTTTGTTCCCATAGTGGAGAGTTGTTGAGAATAATCCTGAAACAATCAAGAGTAACTTGGAGTAGACCAAGGATGAGGAATTTTGTGATCTTAAAGAGGCTCTTTGTGTAAAAGTACCATCATCCCTTACCACTGGCTATACTGGCTAAGGCAAATGGGAGTTTTAGTCCAGCAACATCAGGATGGCAACATATTTCCTCGTCTCTTTTGAGTGGTTTCTACAATATGAAGCTGCAACTTCTACCTGAGTTCTTCCCACTTGAAACCATTACCCCCATAATATGGACTTCTTCTGCCCTCCCATGCTTCCTGTTTCTGGTGCCTGACTGAAACTGCCACTGAGTGAGTGAAAACAGTGGCAGCAAACTTTTCCCTTGCATGGCTCTATGTTCAGTGTCATGCTTAAACCGAGGGTGCTTCCAGAGACAGATGGTACCTGGTGCTACCAGTCAAAACTCATTGAAGAGTTCTGTTTTTCCTTCCTGAACAGCATTTTGATGAAAGAGAAAATACAGAAGTAGCACTGAGAAAGCAATGAATTGTTACAAATGGAAGACGACAAATCTGTTCCCCTGTAACGTTCCATAATGAAACAGACTAATTACTCAATAAAAGTCTCTGCACTCTGAGTCATTGCAATATTAGTTGATTTTTAAAGGCATTTTTGTAACATCTTGCTCAGTATTTACCCCTTTAGGACCTGTGGCCAGGGGATGCGATGATGGCATATTAGGGCTATGTATGTATGTACACCAACACAGATGAACATGGTATTAGGCACTTTAAAAAATCTTGCCAGCAATCACAGAGTAGATTCGTCTAGGTGGGCGGTATAAAAGCCAAACAAACAAACAAACAAACAAACAAACAAACTACACATACAAGATTCTTAAGTAAGATTTCTGGGATTTCTGTCAGTGGAACAGCTTGCCTTTGCATGGAAGTTCCTAGATATATTTACCTTTTTAGTGAACTATGCTACTGAAATTTATCTCAAGAACTCAAAAGGCAAGGAACGCAAGTTCAAACTAAGTAATAAGGACAATACATTTCTAGCTAAAACCTGCTTTTCTGTCCACATTGGAACTTTCTCAGAAGTGGTGCTTTCGACTTGCAAATTATGCCTTTTTTACAAGTAAAGTTCATTTTTACCTTCCAGTGACACTGAAATGACAACATAGGTAGGTAAAGAAAATCATGTGCTATAGTAGAAACACATACAGTCAACCCTCGACTTACGAACGGCCCTAGTTACGAACATTTCAACTTACGAACCGCTCTGATAGAAAAATATTGACTCGACTTGCGAACTTAGATTCGAGTTACAAACCTTTTTTTTTTAACCTAAGTCATCTTAGGTTAAAAGGAAAAAAATAAAAAAATTCTGCCCCTAGTGGTAGGAACGGATTAACCGGCTTTGCATTAGTTCCTATGGGAACTAATGCTTCGAGTTACAAACTGCCCCTCGAGCTAAGAACCAAAAACAGCCGGAACGGATTAATTGGTTTTCAATGCATTCCTATGGGAAATGCTGATTCGACTTACGAACTTTTCGACTTACAAACTTCCTTCCGGAACGGATTAAGTTTGTAAGTCGAGGGTTGACTGTATTTCAGCAGTTGAGGGAGTACTTCTGCCAAAAACATGATAAACATATACCGTATTTTTCTATGTATAAGATGATACTTTTCTCTAAAATCTTTAGATTAAAAATTGAGGGTTGTCTTATACACGGAAGTAAAGGGGGGAGGGATAAAAGCACTTTGATTTCTGCTTTCCCCCTCCACTTTTTACGAAGAAAATGGAGGGGGAAAGCAGGAATCATCAAAGCGCTTTGATTCCTGCTTTCCCCCTCCACTTTCTTGCGAAGAAAGTGGAGGGGGGAAAGCACTTTCCTCGCAGGAAAGTGGAGGGGGAAAGCAGGAATCAAAGCGCTTTGATCCCTGCCTTCCCCCTCCACTTTCTTGCGAAGAAAGAAATTTTGGGTTAGAAAAGTGGGAGGGCATCGGAAAATACGGTAATTTAGTTTGACCCTCACTTAGAGTGTGATCATACGGGCATCTAGCCCACTGTTTTTGGTGCACTGTGGGGATAGGCTGGTTTGCTTGTTTTTCTAGCAATCGCACAATGTAATTGCTGGAGCAAACCAGACCATCCCTGTCCTACCTGCATGTTCCTGGGTCCCTGTCAGGGGCTTCTACTTTTTTGGTGCAAATAGGATCACTCTGCCTTGGTTCAGTTCCAGTGCATGGAAACGAACCAAAGCAAGCTTGCAGCCATCAAGGCTCCTTCTGCTGTTAACTACTCATATTGTGAAGTAACTCAACAGGATAACCACTTCAGGGTTTTGGCAAGTTAAACACTTCCTCTGCTTCATGGAGGGGCAAAGGAAGTTAAAACAAATTAACCTGTATTAGTGCAGTGCAGGTGCACTGCATTATTCTAAAAAAGATTTTTAAAATTGAAAACTTCCTCCTGGAAGTAACAGGAGACAAGAGGGGGAGTAACGAGAGGGATTTGTCTTTTCCTTTCTTTTCGTGACTTGTGTTAAAGGTTGGGTTGAAAACCTGCCCACAGCCAAATCCACTGATGCCGGTAGTGTGACTCTGGATAAACAGGGATTAATGGTTCACACCCAGAAGAATTTTGTTCCTTTAAACTAAAAGCTAACCCATTTTCAACTAGAAGAATGTACTGTACTCTCCAATTGTGAGAAGAGATTGCCTGACGGTATATACTAACTGTGCTCTGCCTTACTTGAAAGAGGCATGGTGAAAGGATTTGATCCAACTCCTGTCTGTAGGCTGAGTACCTTTCCGCAGACAGGTACTGTTTACTGCTCAACAGGAGAGACTTGGGTTACAACTTTAACTAATACTTCCCAAAGCTTATGAATTTAGTTCTACAATTAGCAGAGAAGTAAATTATGGTGAAGGAAGAAGTGGGTGGGGGGGAAGCCCTTAAACTAATGACTACAGGGAAGAAAGATTTTAAAGACCTGAGGGCCCATTATATGGCCAATTAGTTTGTCCTAAACAGACCTGATCAAAGAACAAGACACATTGTGTGTTTAAAAGAAAAAGAAGGAGGCAGGCTTCAGGCACAACCTGTCCCTCTCGTAATTTCAAATACTTCTGGCAATCATGGGTTCCCTCTTTGCTATTTTCTCCTTTCCCCCTTATGTTCATTTTTCTGGCAAAAGTTTATGCAAAGCTGCTGAAAAACATTACAGATTCACATTAAAACCACATGCTCCCATCAGAAGAAAGTTAAAAGGCATAGATTTCTGGACAAAGAGCTAAGGTCACTCATCGCAATATGGCTGCTACACAGAGGCTAGTCAAAAGTGCTTCTGTGCAGTAGGTTCTCCCTCCTGCAAGCAGTTTCAAGTACCAATATGATGCTTGGCTAATGAAATACAATTAGTGGTGGAGGGGCAGAGAAAAATCCATAAGGTCCAGCATGGATTGCAGGCAGGTGCATGCAAAACAGTTTGCTGCATGGAACAGATTCTACATGGAAGTGCCCACAAAGCAAAGGTGTTGGGAGAGGTGGGCCATAGATATGGACCAGAGAGACCTGTTTTTAAAAGATCTGACTGAATAGCACAAGAAACAGGAATAATAGTAGCCTGTCTCACATAGCTGGTATACACTTGACATAGCAAACTAAAAAACTATAAAACCATTTTCAAACCTGCCCCCCCCCCCCCAAGGAATGGGATTATGTGGTTGTGGACTGGCTTGAATATCTTGAGAAACCTGGCCAACAGTAAGGGACGATGGGAGCTCATGTCCAAAACTTCTAAAGGCCAAAGATGTCCCAACTCTGCCCTCATCAGATCACTAGGTCAGCTGACTTCTCTATCAGTACCCTGCCCTTTTGCTAACCACAGATGCCTAGTGATCTGAAATTCAGCTACTCTAAAGAAGATGCTGCAACAGGGCATTCTGGTGGCTGAAGTGAAAGAAAAGAAAAGGAAAATGCATTTTCAGGAAAAACTGTGTCTATACAGCATCATTTTGAGATGAGGGCCTATTTCAGCCCCTATTAAAAGGGATGTAATCTGCTATTCAGTGCATATTCTGCAACCACAGAAAACTGAGAGTAGGTTATAAGGAGGGTTTGATGATACTCAGCGAGGCACCTCCTACAAATTAACCTACTATTTAATTATGCCATCCTTTTAATAGGAAAAAGATCCAGAGCTTGGTTCATCCATATTCTTTCCTATTTTATCAGCTGTTAGCAGACAGCAATTGAAGCCATTTTTCCATTCCACAACACACAGCTGAGAGCCTCTCTTTCACCTCAGTGGGGCAAAAGCTAAGAAGAGCAAATCATGGAAGAACCAGATTAGCATCACATCTGTTGGGAAGCTACATGTCATAGAAGGGTGGGGTTCCCGATTCCTCTCTTTTTATCAAGGACTGTTGCTCCAAAGCCTGAACAGGGAGTCTGGCTAGATTTCATGGGCAATGAATCATGAATTTAAGCATGACAGGTACATCTGAAGAAGATACTTGCTGAAAGTTCCTGATTATGACTCCAGTTACCCTCATAGCAACAATACGGTTCTGATGTCTTCTTTAACTAACCAAGCCCAAGACCAGAATACTAACAGGACACTTAGCAGACATTCTGTGGGTGGATAAATCTGCTGCTCTGAAAGGTATGTGTCCAGTACTGGCAAAGGTTGCACTCTTTGCAGATTTTTTTATTTTGTAAACTACCTTGAAAATGCCTTTGCCTTGAAAAATATACATAAACATTTCAAATAAATAAACAAATGAATAAACAGTAGCAAAAAATGAGCCCTCTTTTCCAAGGCCAGCACTCAAACTCTGAGCTGCATTTTGTGGGGATACAAAAACAGGAGTTTCTGAGTGTCTGATGAATCTTGCGGTTTTTTTTTTAAAAAAAAACCAGTTTACTCTTGTTCTGGAAGGCTGCTCTTACACAGTAAAAGCAGACCAACCCCAGATTTTTCTCATCCTCCAGCCAATCCATGCTCGTGCAGGAGCACTGGTGACATTGTGCTGCCACATAGACAATCAGATCATACCAGAAGATAAATCAAAAGCGTGTTTTCCTGCCTTAATTCTGAATGGGAGAACAGGCTTGCCCCATCTCCTCATCTCCACAGGCCATGCTGGCTAGGGAATTCTAGGGGCTGTATTCCAGAAATAATTCTTCCAAAGGCTGCTTTCATTTAGAAACTAAGCACTGATTTGGCTTCACAAGGACTGTCAATGAACTGAGTAAACTTGTGGAGTTTCATGTGGCTTTGTGTAGATTGTACACAGAGATGTTTGTACAACCCGATGAGGGATTTTAGGCATTCTCCTAGCTCTGCAAATTAGCAAGACCCCATCCCACACTTTTTATGCTATTCAGTAACCAGCCATCTCTCAGCACTCGGAACACTAAGAGACCAGAACAGGAGAGAACAAAAAAATTACAGATGTGTGTTATAACATGTTTATCCCTTTAAAAAAGCCTTCCAAATCTGATCATTAACCAACCTGATGATTCAGTGCCCCAC
Organism: Intellagama lesueurii; assembly: GCA_037013535.1. NCBI lineage: Eukaryota > Metazoa > Chordata > Lepidosauria > Squamata > Agamidae > Intellagama > Intellagama lesueurii. The sequence goes on from JBAJHW010000001.1 coordinate 104,014,292, forward strand.
TAACAGCCTCAGCTGTGTGCACTTACCAACCACAACTGGCAGCACCTTCATGGCCTTTCTTTCCCTGCCGTTGATTTTAGCTTGTTTCCTTTTGAGTCCTCCATGTGGCAGGTATCTGAGGTGTGGGTAGGATACAGTCTGAATGCCGTTGTCCATGTAATCCCTGGGATAGGTACATTCAGAGCGGGCATAGAGCCTGTGCTCTTCTAACCTGATGCCGGCCTGGCTCCTCTCAATGACAGGTGGCGGGCAATAGAGTCGCCGATTGCCCAAGTAGATGCTGCTTTTCAGCTTGGCCTTCCGAGCCTCCTCCCAGCGCCTCAGTCCTTGGAACATGGCGCAGTAGAGGACCAGCATGACAGGGCAAGGGATGAAGAAGGAACAGATGGAGGAGTACACAATATAGTTATTATCCTCCAGCTGGCACACAGAAGGGTCCCGATCTGGAACATTGTTCAGGCCAAAGATGACCGGGGAAGCCACAGCAAAAGCAAAGATCCAGGTGGTGGAGATCAGGATCAGCTGCCGCAGGTCGATTTGTCGCCTGTTGTAGTTGAGTGGGATGGAGACAGCAATGAACCTGGATGACAAAGAACAGGGTGAAGTCATGGGACTCCTTGCAAGGCCTGATTCAGACAATTATGTTGCCTTAAAAGAGCCTCCAAGATTCAATAAAATCCAACATCAACGTACAAAAGGGCTATCACAGGTAAAGAGAACAAAGTATGCTCTTGTCTCTTGAGTTCATTTTTACTTGCACACTCTTGCCTCTGCAATCTTTCTCTGTCCAGTTCTGCTCCACATCTTCCCTTGAAGCAACTCTACTCTTTTTCTCTGCCTTACCCTTAACCCTGGAACTGCCTCCCAAAGCAAGACTGTCTCACTTGTCACCTCATTTACTGACACATTACATCTGTTCTCAAGCTCTACTTTTTTCATGAAGGTTTTGGCACAACCTGGAGTCCCCCTACCTTACTCTAATTAAGCATGTATATATAACTGGATACCCAGTGTAGTGTAGTGGATAGAGTGAGGGACTAGGGTTCAGAAGGCTAGGGAATCCCCATTCAGCCGTAGAAGCTCACTGGGTGTGTGTGTCACTGGTAAAACCACTCCTTATATGTCTCACATATGTTGAAAGCCCTATTAGGGTCGCTATAAGTCGGATTTGACTTGACAACACATAACATAACATACATAACTGCAATAATCACATTGTTTTCCTCTTATCTATCCCTGCCCCCATTTGCCTCCTCTGTTGTTTTCACTATGTCTGTTTATTAATAGTGATCCCTTTGGGGCAGCAACCTGTCTTCTTATCCCCTGAAGCACTGGGTTACAACACCCATCACCCCCACCATGCTAGCTGGGTAGGAAGGCACTTGCAATCCAAACAGCTAGAAGAAGGGGCTGGTCTAGAAATATCTCAACTTCAAATTTCAGTTTACCTTGTTTGGCAAATGTTCAATATCAGTGGAACATGATATTGGCTTGTTTCTTTTTGAGTCCCCAAGCCTGATATGGAGCCTATAACGAAGACTTTGCTAGCAATAAGGCTATTAACCTTTATACCAAATATTATACATGTTCTCCAGTCCTTTATTTTACTGACATTCAGTGGCCGGCCAGCCAAGTGAAATGTAAATTAAATGGCTGTATCAGATGAGTATCTGGTTCCCTACAATCAGATACCCCATTGTCATTACTTTTTACTATCTCTAGCTTATTTGATTGGAGTCCACTTGAACAGCAGCATCACAACAGAAGAAAAAAATAATCCCCAAACTTGGGTAAGATTCCTACCACATGGATAAGAATTACTGGCTGCATCCTTCTAGACCAGGGATCTCCAAACTTTTCAGTATGAGGGCCACATCATATATTTTACACATTTTTGAGGGCTGAAGACGTATCACACACATCAGTTGATGCATCAAGTGCAAGAGAATAGAACTGAAAACTTCTTGTTTTGTCCACAATTTGATGAACTATATTGCCTCCTATAGCTTCAATTCTTCGAGCAACAGTATTTGGTGCAAGACTCAATGTTTTGAAAAGATTTGCTTTTTCTGGGCATATCTCTTGGGCATAATATTTCAAGGTCACTCAACAAAACCCAGTTATCAAGTGTTAAAAAAATTCCCTGACATATACAGGATAGATAGATAGATAGATAGACAGACAGACAGACAGACAGACAGACAGACAGACAACTACCCTATGTGATCTTGTCTATCTGTCCATATGTACTATATGTAACTTATTTATACACATATAGGTGTAAAAATATATATATTCACACACACACACAGAGGTACATGCACACTTGTTAAGACTGCTTCTCTGCCTATCTATCTACTGCTTATATCTCCCTGCTTAGAAATACATAGGCAGAAAAGGCAGGACCCACCCTCCCTTCACTAATTAGTTCTTTTAATTAAGAAGGAGGGGGAGGGGCAGCCAGCCAACCAGCCACGTGACCAGCCCATGACCTTGAGCTGGGAGGGGCGCACCCATCTCCCCCTTCACCCGCACGCCTTTCCCTCCCCCACCCCCCATTTCCCCTCACCTGAGAAGAAAAAGGTGGGAAGGGCCCCCCAAGTGACGTGGTGGGAAGGGGGGGGGCAGCAGCACAGGAGGATGTGGTGCTGGCCCACACTCCCCGGCAGCCTCAGCAGCGCCCTGGCTGCCATCTTGACCACCTCCAGTTGGGCTTGGAGGGGAGGGAGTGGAAGGAGGAGGGAGGGAAGGGGCGCAATGAGCCCCCACAGCAACCAGGGGGAGCCCCCTCAGGAAGGAAGGGGACTCTCCAGGGAGGTGACCCCCCCGAGTCTCCCTCCTCAGAGAAAACAGAGAGAGAGAGAGAGAGCACAAGAGCAAGCGAGCTTTCACATCCCTGTCGTCTCCTCGAGTCTTCAGCGTTGCCACCTCCTGGGTGGGTCAGGTGGCATAGCGGTTGGCGATTGGCTCGTGCTTTCCAGGCAGGGCTGGGAGGGGGTGCGGCGGGTGATTGCCTCGGTGATGGAAGATTGCTATGGGGCATAAGGACAGGCAGGGTAGGCCAGCAGATGACCCAGGTGGGGACACGCCATTGCTGGGAGGGAGCTGGTGGAGCATCCGTCCCCCAGGCAACCGCTTTTGAGGGACACCGTGCCATTCCTCTGCTTCCTTCTCTCTCCCTGGCCCTCGTTAACAGTGGGTTTCTGCTGTGGTCTCCCTTTGCCTCTGCTGAGCCATGTGGTGGTGAGACTGGCCCTTTCACAGCGGCAGACCCCCAGTATACTGGACCGGGCCAGATAAAAAGGCAAGGTGGGCTGGATGTGGCCCGTGGGCCGTAGTTTGGAGACCCCTGTTTAAGACTGGCCTGCTTTACTATTCTCTGTGTGGGACTGCCTTTAAACATGGTTTGAAAACTGGTACAAAATGAGCCCAGCAGAATGCTGGTTGGCATACAACCACAGAAGCACATCACCCTGGTTTCATATCAACTGCACTGCTCATCTATTCATTTCCAGTTCATTTCAAAGAGCTGGTATAGTACTGACTCTTAACAATGCAATCTTGTGCAAATCTTCTTAGAAGTAAGTCATATGGTGTCCAACAGTGCTTTGCAATCAGGATGTTTCGAGTTTCAACTTTAAACTCATGAACTGCCTTCAACCTTATGCATCTGCCTGAACCTTAAGCATGCCCTTGGATGCCCTGCCTTCTGTTCCATCATAGCTAATCCTGGTTCATAGGCATTAAAGACAGGGTGTTCTAAATGGTCGCACAACCACAGTCTCTGTGCAGAGGTACTCTTCTTCTCTTTGCTTTCAGATGGGCTGTGAACACTTTGCTGTTTGTACAGGCATTTCATGCCTAAGGTTATCTTCTATCTTAAAAAAATTTTTTAATATAACTTTATTGAACAGAAGAAAAAGACATATACAAAAACTACAGTTTTACAAAACAATACCATATGTCCACTTATAACACAACCCAAACCCTCTTCTTCACTTTGTGTGACCCACCCCCCACTCGGGACTAATTCTTTGTTCTTATATTTCAAATTGTCCCATTTATCTCCAGCAATACATTGATTCTTCTCCTGGTGTATACCCCTTCCCTTTCTGTAACACATGTACCAAAAACAAGTTCCGTATTCATTTAAAATCATTACATTTTGTCATTCTTCTTCTAATCTTAATTTCACACGTTAATTTATCATTAATTGCCATATTCCACATTTCTCTATACTGTGAGGAACTGAAGGAAACTGGGAATTGTAGTCATATAAAGATGGAGTCTGTGAGGTTTTGTGTAAGATGAATTTAAAAGCCATGGAATGTGATGAGACTGTTTTGCAGAGTTGCTTTGCCTGGTACAGAGATAAGGATGCAAGGCCAGAGAGGCCCAGGAGAAGACCAAACAGCATACCGCTTAATTGGGAACGAGATAAGACACCTGAAGATCTCTTGCGAATTATGGGCGGAGAGCTGTGTTACACCCACTTGGATTTAATTGGTTAATAGCCTGGAAGAGTCATAAATAAGGTGGTCCAAGACATATAGAAAAATGGTTGTTTATGTATGTGAAGTGTTCGTTCGATGGAGGGGGGATGTAGTGGAATGTGAGAGAAAGAGAAGTTTGTTTTTGAGGAAGGAGAAGGGGGGGATGGCCCAGCTTTTCTAGATGCAAACATGTAGTCAGAGCAAAGATGATTACTTAGCATAGACTTAGTTGTTCTTATTTTACTTGGAAATAGCAGATTTATTTAATCATTGTAGTAGCTGGATATGCCAATTGCTTATGCCTTAAAGCTACAACTGTATTCTAATGAAACTACTTTATTTTCTTAATATAATCAAATAATTCTTCAAAGGACGACTGGTCTTTTGAACAGCAGGACTTACATCTAAATCTAGTGTGGATTTGAGAAGGTCACAAAGTTGCTACTGAAAATTGGTCCTACCTGGTAAGGCTGTTGTGCATTCTAAGGAAACATACAGTCAATGGTTTATTGCTTTGAAAGTAAGCAAAAGTTACTTTTAGGATCAGGCTTGTCCATGGGGCTTGTACTGCGCCCTTCTGAGGCCTAAAGAACCTACCTCAGGCCATAAAGGTGGTAGTTTTGCGCCCACAGTGACTCCCTGACCCACGATCCACATCTCTTTAGGGAGAGGGATCGTTACATATACCACTCCTTCATACTAATTTGACTGTTACTTTTCCAGTTGTTTGTGAATATTAACCTTGCCAATATCACCATTATAATAATAAATTCCTTTTCTTCTCTCTTCAATTGATTATTATTAACTGGATTCACCAAAGCAATCATGGGGACATTTGTACATCCACACCAATTATTTCTCTGATCTCCTTGAAAATCATTGTCCATATCTTGATCTTTTAAACTTCCTTTTGTTCTTGCTGCTGCTGCTATTTTATTATTTTGTAACTGTTTTTGTTCTATAACAATTTGCAACATCTATCTAAATATTTTTATTCTATTTTCCTTTGGATACATTTCATAGAAGAAAGTGGGAAATAAATAGTAGGAAATAAAAATAAATCACAGGTAGAAGAAAACTGGTACACTATAAACATTAAGAGCACAAAGATAATAAAAGTTATCCTTGCAATTCTGCAGGCGTAAGTAGGCTCAAACTAATTTATCATCCCATTTATTAGGATGCCCCTGATGTCTGTAAAGTCAGCAGAGAATTCAAGTATTAAGTGGGCTCTGAAAAACAAATTAACAGTGTTTGGCAACAACAGGAGCTCAGCTGAGGGAAACTGACATCTCTGCGACTGCCCATTTGCATTCGATCAGGTGATCACACAAGGCAGAAAGTGGAGAAAAGCAACGCCAGCCAAATTTGAGCTAAATAAAACCACCCCTGTTGACTGAACTTAAAAAAAAGATAATTCCCCACTGAAAAGAGATGATTCCTCACTGGGCTTCTCTGTGTTTAGCTTTATGTCATTTAGTTGCCAGTTTTTAATTCAATTTTTAATTCCTCAGTGCCAAATCTGATGCAAACTGCCGGGTTAATAGCCAAGGTAGTCACCCCCTGACTCTGAATTTGGAGTCCACCCGCCGTGTCCCATTTTTCTGGTCAAGAATTTTAATCTGGTTTTCCATCTGTCCACAGCTTGTCTACTTCTGCTTCACTGTTAGATGGTGGCCAATGTTAATTAAATCTGTGCCTGCTGAAGTATTTTAACACATGCCCAACAGCCAGAGCTTTATCCTTTTTTTTCTTCCACGAAAAAATAAAACCCTATTTTTTTCATATCTCTCCTATAAATAATATACAGTCAAATTAGAGAGTTTAGGATTTTCCCCCATGCCAAAAATGCTTTCAAGTTAGTGCTGATTCAGATAAGCACTATGTCACCTCAGAAAAATAAATATATATATCAATAGTAAAACTGCAACACTTTCCTCTTATTCCAGCAACAAGAGAGAGTAGCAAAATAGCAAAAGTGGTCATTTTGCTCAGTCCCTTTGTAGATTCCCCAAGAACAGACAGCACAAACAGGGGAAGGGGAAGGAAACCAGGACAGGGCGCAGGTGTGTAAAAATGCCAAGGGAAAGACTGCAGAGGGGCAAGGAGCTAATCTGGGTTCAGCCAGGAGACGTTTGCAACAGGACCCTTGTCCCAATCTGGAGAAGTGGCAGACAGAGACTGCTGGGTTGGGATCCTGTGCGCTAGAAGGCTCATATGCAACTGCTTCCCCATGTCCCTCTTCTGCCCCAACAGGTTGCTGGTGGTGGTGGTCTTGCTTAGAACTCAAAGGAGGGAGAGATGAGTGGGAGATGGGGCTCTGAGGAATTCAGGTGGCAAGCCACAAGATTCTGTTGGGTTTGTTTGGCAGAGTTTGGTGTGAAGAAAATAGTTGAGCTTTTCTTCTAATTATGCAGCAGAAAAAAATTGGTTCTGGCAGGAACCTACAGAGCAGAATGAACTATAGTCTCCCTTAGTAGACCACCCTTATTTGTTAGTTTACCTCAACTGGCATTTATTTGTTTCAATACATTCACTCAGAGACTCTGGTAAATTAGAAAGAATTTAAAGTTTCATTTTACTCACAGTTCTTCTTATATAAAAACAAACATAATATTTTGTGTAAATGTTAACTTGTTACATTACTGAGCTTGACTGCTTAATTTACTTCATGATTGACTAACTGACTAGTTACATTGCTGACAGAACACTTCACTCTAACTATTCACTTCTGACTCTGTAACTCTTACACTCTAACAGAACACAAACTGAACCCTGACTTGAAAAAGGTGGGGGAAAGAATCTGAAGTAGAGAGGGAACAATTGGCTGTTCCTGAGTGGATTGACATTCACTGCCGCTCCCTCCCAGCCAAGATCTCTCAAAGGCATTATACGAGATTGCAATATTCCAAAAGATTCCACCACCACTCCAACTCTGTGGACTATTACAATATATCTTCCCTGGATAATTAGTCTTATCCATAGTGACCAACTACTGCTATAACAACAGTGAAAGTTGCTAGGAAGTGGCGGACAAAGCACTGAATCGACTCAAATTAACTTCCCAGTATAGTTGCACCTTCAGAAGGGTAACGCTGCCCATAAAATATTTTTACTTCTACTCCTAATTTTTACTCTCCATTCAGGACCAGTCTTCTCTCCTTTCTCCTGCCTTTCAGTGATCCAAAGCAACAAATGTATCCATCAGCTGACACCTTTCTCATGCTTTCCTTTTGTGTCTTCCATCTGTTTGCTTAGCAGAGAAAATTTAATAAGAGAAAAAAGGATACTAGCTGCAGAATGCCTTTTTACTAAGAGTAATGGGAAGCCTCCTAAAAGTACTGCCTAGTGTAGCCAAATAAAGATGACAACAAAACCAGTGGCTGCCATTCCAAATACTGGGTCACACATTTGCTTTCATGGGACACAGGAAACTCTGCCAGAAAGAACCAATTTCCCTACTGTTCCTGCTCTTCTACAGAGGGAGAGATTGTTGCATATATCTTTCCCACAATCCTCTGGAGTACGTTTATCCTTCCCACAATCCTCTAGGACAAGTTATGGCAAGAGACAGAGCCCATGGTCACACCAAGAAAGCCCCCCACTGTGGGAATTCTACACACACACCTTAAATATTTATCCAGAAAAAAGGCTAAAGGTCATTTTTCATATATATATATTTGACAACCTGAGGGTTACATCCCCAAGAGGAAGGTGTAAAAAAGCAAGGATGAAGCTAATTTGCTTGTTAATGTTATTGTTATGTACAGGTTGCTACAATGGATTTTTGTTAACTAAACACCAAATGGATTTAACTAATATTTTTAAACTTTAAAAAATATCCTTGTACCCTCTAAAAAAATAGAGGGTAGTATATGGGAGGATCAAGGGTTCTCAGAGTATCTTGAATTTCCCCACAACTTCTAGGATGCACAAAGTATTTTCTGGGGTGGGGGAGGGAGTTTATAAATTGTAAATATTTCTGGGGATTCTACAGAGATGCAGGGGAAGCTTCACATGGCCTGTATTTGCTTTATATATAAAGCTCTGTTCTCAACTGTTAGGTCCTGAAATCTTGTCAAGGTTGCATTGGATGAACAGAACATGGGGGCATTATTCCATCAGGTACTGTAACTGAGCTTCATTTTTACTGTGCCATACCTTCTTTTTTGATCCATCTCATGTCACTTAACTGGTCACAGAATTCCAACCTTGCCATAACAGACTCTGAATGATGAGAAGGTTACAAACCTTATTTGAGTGGGAGGGAGGTGAGGCCACTGAGAAACTCTCTTCTTCTACCCTCTAGGCATTCTGCAAATCTCTGAAAAGTTGTGAACTGAAACCCAGTGAAGCTGGAAGTTGCAGCAGCTAAAAGACAGAATGGACAGAAGTACTTACCGATCCACACTGATAGCGCAGAGGTTGAAAATCGAGGCTGTGCATAGCATCACATCCATGGTCATCAGTGCATCGCACAGGACTGTGCTCAAGGACCACACGCCTCCCTGGAACTAAAGAGAGCATCCGTGTGAGTGTATTTTGATAGCCTCTTGTTATCCTCTGTTTTTCTATCACAGCTCTAGAAACATTCCAATCTGATCTGCAGCTTTTCTTCCTTTAATGGTTTACTGTGCACTGAAATTACTTTTTCAGACTACAGCTCCCACTGAACATACTGCTTTGGGTATTCTGTGAGTTGTAGTTCAGAATTAATCCCCCACCTTTCTCTATACCTCCTACTTGATTGGTAGTTTTAGAGCTACAGCTCAGATCTCTTGATTATTCCCACTTCTGGAGGGAGGTGAAATAGCTGGTATTTCTCTTGCACACTGCTTTCTTTGACCATCCTGTCTGCTGCCCATCACACCTACCTGTAGGGATGGGCAACATGTGACCTCTTGTCATAGCTGGATTGCAATTCCCATGATCCCTCACAATTGCCATGCTGGCTAGGAATGATGGGAGCTATAGCCCAACAACATCTGCGAGGATACAAGTTGCCCACCTCTGTACAAAAACCCCTTCAAAGGAAGGGGTGGATAAAAGGAAAAAGGGTGGGTGTAGGAAAATCAACTGCTGTTGTGTGTCCCACTTGATTTGTATATTTGAAGCTACACAACAAATCTCCATGTTGCAAACAGATACAGGGTGATAATCAAGAAAAATGCAATGTGCCCTGAGTTATAAATAATATGCACCTCATTCTGATTTTAAAAAATAGGATGACGTTCTCCTAGAGAAAGGCACAGATAGAATACAAAAGGTCATTAGTACTTTCAAGGTGCAGAGACAGTCTCAAGCATTTGGTTTTTAATTCCTCTTCCTCTACACTAGCTGCAACTATACAAGATGGCACCCTTTGCCACCAATCAACTAGAGGTGAGTACCAAAGCACCATCTCTTGATAGGATAAACATATCACAGAATCTTCTGCCGTCACCTTGATGTGCATTAATAGGTGATCTCCAACACGTTTGCAAAATCTCGGATTGTCCTAGAAAGAAAATAAATCACAAAACCCTGCTCCAAAGGTCAACTAATCCTTGCTCTGCTGTTACTATTAATCTCCCTCCTCCCTGGGACGACGTCAGCACAGGTGGATTATTCACACTTCATAGATCACAGGTTTGATATCCAACACCTTCCAACCTAACCTCAGGATCAGGTATAGGCAGGGTCAGACGAGGAGCTGCATCAGCAGAAGAGGTGAGGCCATCTCAGCTGGCCTCCTTAACTGCTTAAGCACTAGTAGGGGAAAAAAAGAGGCCACCTACTCACAAATACTTGTGTAGGAGAGGAGACACAGCTTTCTATTGAACTGAAATGTTTAATGAAGCTGAATCAGTAGTAGGTGCCTGTTAGTTTACTCAGTTATGTAGACTGTTGTTTTAATGTTCTTTTGAGAGACAGTTTCTTCACATATTTTGTGTTTATATGCATGAGTGCTGTGTGTGTCAAAAAAAACAAAAAAAACAAAACCCAACAGGTGTCAGAAGCTGAAATGGGCAGATTCTGTGAGACAGGGAGGAGAAGGAAAGAAAAGGGTCCACACTTGCACAACACATTAAAGGCCTGTAGGATCAAACCACATACCGTTCGTTGTTAAGAACTGCAACAGAAAAGAAACAAAACTCTAAGGAAACTGTATAACGTTCTCTGGACTTAAAAGGAAAGGTTGTAAGGAAAAGGTAACATTGTATGCCTGCACATCCAGATGAGCCTTGTGGTTTTAGAAAGACCAGTAGTGATTCCAATGGAAAAAAAATATTTATTCGTCCACGGTATACAACAAACCAACAGAGAAACAAACCAAAGAGCTGAGGAGGAGACTGTCAGTTGCAGAACATCTACCTTTCCTTTTCTGGAAACTGGTCCAACAGGACTTTTTGCCTGGCTTGCAGATCTTCCCTCTTTCTATTTGACCCTTCCATTGTTGTTTTCTTTACAGCAAATAAAGAATCCTCCTCATTTCCTACCACAAAATTCTGCTGAAGTCACTGTCGTGGCTGCCAGGTTCGTTTACATTAAATGTTATTAGAAAGTACTTATGGGGCTCAGCGCTCTCCCCAGCCTTGTAAAACAGAAATGGGCTCTGGTTTGACCCATGTCTGACCATTTTAAACACATTATCTTCTATAATTGGTTCTCTTGATAGTGCTTTTGTACCTTCAACTTTACCTGCACATACCTTTTGTTTCTCAATTGTATACTCTTCTTCTACTCTCTTAAAACTGTTAATAGACAGTTGGTGTCTAGCATTGTCAGAAAATGAGTATAGCTTTTTTATTTGTCTTATCCATTCCGCTTTATAAGCATACAAAGCAGCTTAAAATTAATCTGCTTTACAATAGAGAGAGTTTTGGATGAAAAACAGATGCCTGCTCACAGTAGGTCCCACTGAATTCAATGGAGCTTATTCCTTAGAATTGGTTATAAATTGTAACCTGAAAGGGATAGAGGGTTTGTCTTTCTCTGAGGTGATAAAACTATGTCTAGTATCATTTCAGAGATGGAGGGCACACAGGGCCAAATGTCTCTCCCTAAAAAACCAATCCCCTCAACACAGACAATAGATACCAGAGGGAAGAATTTTGTTCTAGTTTTTTTCCCTGTGTCAGGCTAGCTTTCTGTATGTGTGAAAAATTTGTGTGGCTTTGCAAAGCATGCTTATTCAGGAATTTGTTTTGTTTTTAAACCATGGGCTTGAGTCAGAGTGCACAAAATATAAGATTGTAGTTTGTCACCAAGAATGGAAGGGAGCAAGTTGTTCAAGAATAAGAGAGCAAGTGTATGCTCTTAAAGATCTCCCAGTTTTCAAACCATGTTTTCTCAGCAACCAGAATTATGTTCACACTCTGTACAACACCTTTGTCACCTATGGGAAGCTCTCTGAATCTGTAACATGGGGAAGTAAGAAGATGAAACCATGTGTTTGTGATTATCTGCTAAACAAATCTAGTCCAAGAGTTTGGGAGTGACAATGGCTTGAAACAGACTCTAGAAAAACTGAGCTGGGGAGAGCAAGCCAAGGTGACACTGTAAATGCACGCTATTATTACTGAGGGGGGGAAAGGAGTTAAAAAGCACCAGATGTTCAATGGCCAGGTGCCATGAATGCTTACTGTGCCAACAGAGGGAGTTTTACACACTCAGACTGATAATCTGCCCTGATCTCCACATGCCCAACAGCTGGTCCTTCATCTAAAACGTCACCCTTAAGAGACCAACAGTGCCAGAACTGAACAGGAGATCAGTCTGCTTTCTAATGCCTTTGCTTATGGCTTTATTATCATGGCTCTGCCCCATTTTATGTGCATGCTTCCAAAATTATTTCTGTCCATCAGAGTCAATTCTGCATTTGGAGCAAGAAGTGTTGTCAGTTCTCTTCTGATAGTAGGGCTGCTATGAAGATGGTGTTGTTACGTCCTGTCAAGTTGCCTCCAACTTATAGGGATCCTATGAATGAGAAAACTCTAAAATGTCCTGTCCTCAACTGCCCTCCTCAGTTCTTGCAAACTCAAGCCTGTGGTTCCTTTAGGGAGTCAATCCATGTTGTATTTGTTCTTTTTCTTTTCCTTCTGTCTTCAGACTTTCCCATCATTATAGTCTTTTCCAGAGAATCCTGCCTTCTCATTATATGGCCAAAGACAGCTTCAGTTTCAACATTTTTGCCTCCAGAGGTAGTACAAGCTTGATTTAATCTAGGACCCACTTGTTTGTCTTCTGGCAGTCCAGGATATTAGCAAAGCTCTTCTCCAATACCATATTTCAAATGAATTATTATTTTCTCAGTCCACTTTATTTCCTGTCCAGCTTTCACACCCATACATGGTGATTGGAATACAACTGTGTAGATGATTTTGGTCTCGGTCTCCAGTGATACATCCTTACTCTTGATTATCTTTTCTTCATTGCTGCCCTTCCAGGTCTCAGTCTTCTTCTGATTTCTTGGCTGCAGTCTCCATTTCAAATGATCCCCTTACCTGTTCACTCTGTATGCAGAACATATCTAGAAAGCCATACTAGATTCAGATGGAGGAAGAGTGCAAATTGGTGGAGGAAACATCAATAATTTAAGATATGTAGATGACACCATCTTAATGGCAGAAAGCAGAAATGACTTGAAACAACTTTTAGCGAAAGTGAAAGAAGAAAGTGCCAAAGCAGGACTGCAGTTGCACGTTAAGAAGACAAAAATCATGACTACAGAAGAACTACACAACTTTACCGTTGACAATGAAGGAATAGAAATAGTTCAAGATTTTGTATAGCTTGGTTCAATCATCACTCAACGTCACATTTTTCTGAAATTATTGTATTTTCCAGTGAATCTTATCTTCTAGTTTAGTCATTTTACATAAGAATATGAAAGCCTACGTCCTACTGCTAGTTTGAACTAGAGTAGACTACTAAATCAATGGCACTTGTGTAACTATTGCCTTACCATTCATCAATCAGTTTAAGGGATCTACTTTAGCTGTGCCTAGGAACTGGATTTAATATTAAGGTATTAATACCTTCCTAGAATAACAAATGGAAGTTGGGAGGTGCAATTAGTACCTGGGAAACAACATGGGAGAGAAAATTGTTCCCCTCCTCCTCCTCCTTACTATGCCCAGATCCAAACTGGGCCCCCACAATTGCAGTTGCTTTTAATCAAAGAAGCACAAAAAGAAATTGGGTGATCCACATCTCAGATCTCCCATGCAAGGTGTAATTGAGATTAAACACTTCACAAGAATGAAGAGGGAGTGAGGAAGATACACAATGATTTTAAAAGGTAAGGCTGAGTAGCAAACAAACAGAAGATCCAATAAGAACATAAGAAGGATTGTGCTGGACCAGGCAAGAGGCCTATCTAGCCCAAAATTCTGTTCAGACGGTGGGCAAGTCAGAGAGAGAACCCACAAGCTTTCCAGTGACCCCTCCCATGTTCCCTCTATTTCTAACAGTCGTCTGATGTGCAAAAATAGTTATTATCATAATAATATTAGAATTGCAGAGTTGGAAGGGACCCTGTGGATCATTAAGTCCAGCCCCTATCAAGGAGAAACAGTGGAGAATCAAACTCCCAACCTCTGCAGCCAGATACCTAAACCACTGAGCAAGTCACTGTATCTTCTTAGAAAAAAAAGTTACCTGATAAAGAGAAAATGGGGGGGGGGGGAAAGGGCAAAATATTGTAGTTCTTTAACTGACAGGTTCCTTTCAGTACTTTTCCTTCTCTTTTCCCTCTTTACTTTTGCCAGCTACTTCTTTAGAATTTGAGAACTGTCCTATCTCTTTAGGGACTGTATTTAGATATGCCACCTATTACCGGCTCTCTTGTCTCCCTGTTGAAATAAAAGTTTGGCAGGGAAGGATTAGACTGGGGGCAAGAGGACTGAATGGCTTTCCATGGCTTCATTCTTTTCTGATCTAAATCACCATTTGCTGGGAGAGGGGGAGAGAAGACATACAGGGATTTGTATTCTTTCCCAGGTCAACACTTCCTCTTCAAAGGGCAGGTCAACAAAAACAAACAAACAAAAAACAGCCATGGAAAACTTCAACCTAACCAACCCAGTGCTGTAGACCCACCTGAGCTCCTTCCCAACTTGCCACTGATTCTGCCACAGTGGAGGGTGGGGAAGTGTTAAAAATCCAAGCATGGATTCCTTGGTTTCAACTTGGCCCAGATATTACAACAGAGGGTACAGTTACATTACGAAAATGTATCAGCAGAGAGATCAGGGGGTGGGTGGGTTGAAATTGGTTCAAAGATACATGGTAGTCACATGGATTTTGGGTTGTTATATGTATCCTCCTGGGAAAACTTTTAATCTGTTTTTAAACTGTCTTGTATATTGGTCAAAGGGGTTACACAGGCTTTGAGAATTGTTACATGGTTGCTGCCACTCCTAGCCACTAGTGGCTTCCGCTGTGATGTTATTTTTATTTTTATTTCTTGCAATCTGCAAGGTTTCTTGCAGCCTGAAACCCACGATTCTAGCATCCATTATTTGACAAACCCCACAGACACAATTGACACTGACAGAGGCATTCACAGATGCCAAAACAATTCAAAATAAATTGGTTTCACAAGTGATTTATAATAAACAACCGTCTTGTGGCTAAGTAAAATACCTCACTTTCCAACCAAAACACACACATTACAGGCCATAAAATCCATGCTTCCCAGTGTGTCATATAGTCAGCATTTTTAAAATTGAATTGAAACATGCTAAACCAAATTCAAAACCAGTTTTTTTCCCCACACGTAACTGTTGTGGTTATATAGAACCACAAAATGTCTGTTGGATCAGTGGGGCCAGGAAAGCAGTAGCAACACACTGAGCGGTCTACTAAAATGTATTCATAGTTTAACAAACATTAGCAAACATAACAAACAGAGAACCATGCAGAAAAATTACAGTAAGCAAAAAGGGGGTTAAAAGCAAGCAAATAAATAAATAAATAAATAAATAAATAAATAAATAAATAAATAAATAAATAAATAATTTTTTAAAAAGCCTGATCATGTACTTACACATCCTTATATCGTATCACACCATGACCCACTCCAACCACATTACAGGGAGAACAAAGCCTTACGAAGCAAAAGCCTTACAGAATGGCTATAGAAGTGGACCAAGTGGATTAAATTAAAGTATACTTTAACAGTGACCAAGCTCAGAACTGGAGATGAAAATCATGCATTCAGTTCTAGCTACCAGGCTAATGTTAGTGACAAAGCAAAGGATGTTGCAAGCACCAAGGACAATACAGTTTAGCTGCTGGAGAGGCAGAAGAAACCTGCTTACTTTGTGACTGACATGTTATTTTTAAAAGGAAGACTGGCAGTCAATATTTCATGAAGAAAATGTAAGGAGAGAGGAAAACATGACCCATAATGGCCAGGTACAGTCTGGTGTTTGTTCCTGAATTGCAAGTGAGCACTCAGCATGCAAACTCCCACCCCAGATCTCAAACAGACCCAGAGTCTTAATGGCTGACTGCTTTTGTCTCCCACCTGGAGCACAGTGCAACTTTATTCTGTTAGCAACCGGTGGCCATGATAGCTGGGTACTCTAGGGGTTGTGATCAAAAGACTAATTTTCCCCAAGCTCTGAACCAGAGCCCCAGAGAAACAGGGAGGCAAAAGATTGTTTAAAATGGAAGACACAAGGGTTGCTGCTGCATTAGTTTCTTCAAACTACAGGCAGGATCTCTAGATCTGGATATGGCAATTCTATCAAGATCACATACCCTGGAGACACTGAGTTTACTCAGCTATGTACTGCCAGCCAAGGTTCAGATCTACATTATGTTTACACTAGAAGTGCATTTTAGACACAGTGTTTGGAAATGTGCAGCTGTTTCCTCCTGCTCCTTCCATGGATGGTATTTCCAGGCATTAAAAATGGTATGTTGGGTACAGGGTAACGTTTGGACTTCTGAGACTTTGTTCCATGACACCAGTCATCACTGGTATGATGTCAGAAAGCTTGTTCATTGATGGAGCCAGGCCACTGTCAAAGAAGCTTGTTCCAGGCACCCGGAAAGCTTTTCATCTCTTAAGTCTGGCACACTTGACTTATTTAGCAAAGGCCAGTCTTGAGAAAATGTGATGAACTGCAAACCAAAAGCATGTAGCTACGTACATGGCCATCCTTCTTAAGGTATTTTTGTGAAGAAAATGAGGTACAGGTCACTAATCTCCTTTCAGGTGAACATCATCCTAAATCCAGACTAAAATGGTTCATTGCCCCCCCCCCCCATTTACTCTTTTTCCTTTCCTCTTGCATGTCTTCCTCTCTCCCACCACAACATTTTGAAGGGCAGTACCTAACATGGGTACAGTTAAGATAGGAAACTGACTAAATGGGAGGGGGACAGAGACTAAAATGAATCTTGATACAATGAAATTTTGTTTATCAGAGCAAAAAAAACCACACACAAAACCAAAAAAGGAAGAGACAAAAATGTTGTGGCACCTTAAAGACTAACTGCTACATTTTACAGTGAGCTTTTGTGGATGAAGTCTGCTTCCTCAAACATGAGAGTGAGACTATGTACCTGAAGTTAAGTGTATCTGACTAAAGTAAGTCAGTAAAAAGGGAGAGGATGCATTCTGGTTAGACACGGTGTTGTACTTCCACATTTAAATATCTCTATGGCTGCTTCTTATCCCCATCAAATGTGGGCAGTTAGATAGTGTGTGAATGTTAACTTTTAAAATACTGTTATATGCTTAACTGGGTTTTTAATGTAATGACTTTTTCTGCTTTTAATTGCACTTGTGTCAATTTGTGAGTTGCTTTGGGCTGCTATACTTGCAGACAAGAAGTATAGAAATTAAATAAATAAATAAATAAATTCTGTCAAATGTATTGCTTTCTTTTCATCTTTTGTTCTTCTGCTGTTCTTTCCTTCATTAGTTTCCAAAGCATGCTTTTTAAAGGTAGAATTTTGCAAGTTAGGTACTGGGGTACAGAAGTTCAATGTAGACTCACACTAGATCACTGTAAGCCCAAGTGCAACACACCCACGGTCACGTACACACACAAATGAAAGGAAAACACATCTGCTGAAGAGCAGCTAGATCTCTAACTGTAACCACTGCCCATGCATTGCTACTGTCTCTGGATTCCACACATATTGTAGGTTTCTACAAAAGCTCTTCTTTTCCCCCCGATACTATTGCACCGTTTCCTCTACCAGGAAAAAGCCTAACTGTTCCAGCCCCAAGGAGAAACAGATAGGAAGGACTTCTGAATCCTAAATTCCAATTATGGAAAACTGGAAGTTGCTACAAAAGGACAATGGGTGTTTCCTCTCCTGAGTATCCACTTTCTTTCTCCTGTACTGTTATGAGTGATACATCAAGTTTTCCAGATTGTCAAAGCAATGCAGACATTGCTATGAAGTCAATTATACTAAGTGGGGTAGGAGAAAGCTTCCACTGATTGGAGAAGAAACAAGCTCAGGGAAACACTGAAACAATAATTAATGGCTTGAAAAGAATTTTGCATGAATAGTTGTTCTGATTCTGATAGTGTATTTTTGACAAATTGCTCACCCATTCCTTGCACGTCAGAATTACTTTCCAAGCAGTGCTAAAAAGTAGCTCCTAATGAATAACCTGGTTGCAGTTCATTTATGATGAATGTATACTATCTTTGCTCTGGCTTTCAGGATTTGTGAGGTCAGAGGTGACTTCAGGTCTCAATCCTATGTCTACCTAGGGCAGACCGCCTACTGAAGGCTTCTGCCAAAACATGATTAATCGGGTTGCACATTTTGCTGCCTCATTCCCAGGGTGCTGGACATATTTCCTCATTATTGATTTTACATGCATGTATATACTCTGTGCTGGTAGTCCCATTCAGAGGAACTATGTATGTTGTATAAATGCCACCCTTTTGGCAAATGAAGATGAACAGCAGCCTCTGCATCACAGCCAAGACAGAAAATATAGTGATGCCTCAGCTTTGAGTTGGCTCATTATCCTTGTCAGTCTTGCCAGTTCAGAATAGGAGACCATGCCAACTGCATGATTAATGTCTGTGGGCTAATTTAACTCGTCAGAATGCATAACATGATAATCACGAAGACAGTTTCAAAGATTTCCCTGTCCCATACCCAGAAATCCAAACTTTGCTATTTCATTTAAGGAAGGGATGAGGAATATGGGGCACTGAACATATTTTTGGACTACAAATCCCATAATTCCCTAACTGCTAGTTATGCTACAGCTAGACACACACTATTTAAAGTGTTAAGAGTTCAAAGTTCTTACCATATTTCATTTGCAGCTATCTTCTGAACACTTGACAAAATAGTGATTTCTACATAGTGTAGCCAATATTAATTCCCAAATCCAAAATGTTGACTCCCGGAAATCAGCAGAAAGGAGGTGAGATTTATGATAAAAATACAATTTGCAAAATCTAAGTCAAAGCTCTTTTATTTTGATACATCTAAGCTGTTCAAATGAAAGAATTAGTAGTGACTGACCTTCAAGTGCCCTGTTGTACTAAATATTTATATACTAACAGAACATTGCCATTGCAGATAGGGGATGTAGCAGCATGATTCTCATTTCCAGGAAACAGAAACAGCCATGCTGAGCCGCACATGCACCCTGCATACTCTCAATCTGTAGTGTTACTAACATTTTTCAAAACAAAGGCAGAAATTCACCCTGTGCTTTGAAAGACTAAATTTCTAATCCAAACACATACATCAATAATGACATATGCAACCACAAATGTTAACTCTCGCTTTTCACATGTAAGTTACATTGTACCAACAGGTCTTCAGCACATTGAATTTACTCAGAAAACAGTGTTAAACATACACATTTTTAAACAAGAAGAACTAAAATCTAAACCTGAACTGACCCTTTAATCCTTGAATACAAAACACAGCACTGAAGACGTTATTGGGACTTTGAACGCTAGCTCAAGCCGAACATGAACTCAGATTGCAAGGGAATAATGTAAGATCTCTGTTAAATGCCTCTCCATTTTCTCTGTTGTACTCACATCTTTTAAGCAGCAAACTGTTTTCTGCATATTTACCTTGCATGTGTTTTAACATGTAACCCAGCCATGATGCTTGACTGATTCTGGATTAACAGAAGCCAAATCTATTTCACCCCATCACATGGTCAACTGTTACCTAATTACACTTGGTTGCCAGAGATTAGCTTTTCAAGGTACACAATGTAGAGCTTTAGAGGTCTTAAATGGCTCAGGACTCCTTTAAATAGTGTTCAAGAATAAGAGATCCACCAGCAGCATTTATTTTATCCCTTGTCTTCCATAGAGAGAGTTTCAGTGTTTCCATGACAAACAACTGCAGCATGGATACTAAGACCAGAAGACACCCATGGTAAGAGTTTCTCTTCCCACATTCTAGGTAAGGGGTCTTATCTAGAATGGTAAGGGATAGTCAGCATACATCATTTCCTCTTAAGGAGACCACCTACATCTCCAAACACAAACACAAATCCTTAGTGCTGATGCTACATCATACAGATCCAAAACACACTTCTCATGCAATCTGTGGATGGCCACATTTTGGATGTCACTCTAAGAAACAGAATGCTGCCTTAGATGACAAACACACTGAAGAGGTTTTTATGAACCCTCCCCCCCCCCCCCCCAGTGCAGACCTGCCTCTCAACATTCCAACAGCATGCCCCTTTGGGCAAAGCCCAAGGTAGATTCAGGTGGGATTTTGACAGTGTTCCCTCTCTTTCCCAATGTCACATACCCAGCTCTGGCATCAGGAATCAGCCACTTGAATCTATCATGTAGAGTAGAATTTCATTGCCCAGAGTACAGTGGAACCTCTACTTACGAACTTAATCCGTATTGGAATGGTGTTCATAAGTAGAAATGTTCGTTAGTAGAGGCACCATTCCCCATAGGAATGCATTGAAAACCAATTAATGCGTTCCGGGGGAAGAAAAAAATACAAAAAAATAAAAAATAAAAAATAAAAAATAAAACACTGCAAGTCCCACGCTGGGACTGCAAAAAAAAAACAAAGAACAAAAACAAACAAATCCAAAAATAAACATTGGAGCAAGTCCCAGGCTGGGACTGCAAAAAAAAAAAAAAAAAAAATCACCAAAAAACAAAACAACACAGAAACATACCCCCCCCCCCCCAGCCCAAACCTACCCTCCAAAACCCACACAGGAAAACTTTTTTTAAAAGAAAAAAAAAACGGAGCTTACGAAGCCTCCCGGGGGTCCCCTGCCGCTGCAATCGCCGCCGCCGTGACCGCCGCCGCCGGGAGGCTTGAGCCTGGCCAGGGTGCTTCGGCTGCTCGCCCCCGGCCGCGGCGGAGGCAGCGGTCGCCCAGTGCTGGAAGACTTGAGCTGGCTGGGTTTCAGCCGCTTGCCTCCCGACTTGCCTCTCGCTTGCTCTGCGCCACCCTCCGTGGCCCCCAGGAGGTCTCCGATGGCAGCGGGGAAGCCCTGGGAAGTCTCCCAGGGCTTCCCCACCGCCATCGGAGACCTCCTGGGGGTCCCCCGCCACCGCGATCGGCGCCTTCGGAGGTCTCCCAGGGCTTCCCTGCCACCATCGGAGACCTCCCAGGGGTCCCCCGCCGCCGCGATCGGTGCCTTCGGAGGTCTCCCAGGGGGTCCCCACCCCCATCGGAGGAAGCCCTGGGAGACCTCCGAAGGCGCCGATCGCGGCGGCGCTGGAAGCCCGGGAGGCTGAGCCTCCCTTTTCCTAACTGTTGGGGCGAAAGAGCTACAAAGAAGCAGCCTCTTTCACCACCAACAGTTAGCAATTTTAAATTTCCCGCCCTTTTCCCCTGCCTTTTTTCCGTTTGTACGTTGAAGCTCCGGCCGCAAGTAGAGGCAAAATTTTGGATCATTCATATTTAGGGACGTTCGGAAGTAGAGGTTCCACTGTATGTCAAAATGCAAGATGGCAGGGTCACCATATAGAAAACAGGATAGGTTGTATTGCTCAAGTTCTCAGATGGTCCAGTGATCCTCTGCAGTAGAAAGGATTCTCCTCAAACTCTAAAAATTAAAATCTTCCTCTCTTAAACCTTTTCTACCCAATCCTACCTCCACAGTCTTAACAAGTCTCTCAACAAACAACAGACTTACCTGAACTCCTCAGGGAACAGAAAGAATGTGAAATGTCTATGTCGGGTCTATTAACAGCCTTGACAATTCAAGACTTAAGCTGGATTGGAATGAGAGCAACCATGAAAGTCTCCTGCATCTCCAGTTACACAAACAGAGTATTCGTCTGCAAACAGGACATGCGAATACTGTATAAGTGTGGCTACTAGTCACTGAATCCTATTCATTCATTCATTCATTCATTCATTCATTCAACAGGTTGCCTTTTTCCCGATAAGGGGACCCAAAGCGACTCAAAATATTAAAATGCACAGAATTAAAAACATAATAAGTTAAACATTAAAAAACAATTAAGCTATAAGCTAATTAAAATACCATTGAATAATTAAAAGCAAGTAAACATTAAAAACTATCTTAACTCTAAAAAGGCATTCAGGGCATGGTTGTTAAAAGCCTGCCTGAAAATATGGGTCTTCAGCTGTCGGCAGAAGGATAAAAAGGAGGGGGCCAGCCTGATCTCTCGAGGGAGAGCATTCCAGAACCAGGAAGCTGCCACAGAGAAAGCCCTTTTCTGTGTCACCATCAGTCGTGCCTGTGCTGGCAATGGGTCCAATAGAAGGCCTCCTCTGATTATCTCAAATACCAAGAAGGCTCAGGATATCATGGTCAATGGTACTGAAAGCCACTGAGAGGTCCAGCAGAACCAACAGGAACACACTCCCCCTGTCCAGTTCCTGGCATAGGTCATCCACCAAAGTGACCAAAGCTCTCTCCATCCCGTAACCAGGCCTGAACTGGGATATGCAACATCGATGGATTCTCAGATGTGTTTGATGGGAAGTTATGTTTTTGGTCTACAATTTTCCAGAATCCCCCAACCAGCATGTGAGCTGTAGTTCTGAAAGGGAACTTTTCCAGGCTTTCAACTGCAACATGAGGAGATAAAGTAGAGCAAGTTAACATTTTGAACAATCAGCTTCTCTGGGGGTTCAGATAGTGCATCACTTTGAAAAAATACCTTCAATGAGCAAAAGGTAAGAGAATAAAACTATTCTTTGCCATCTCATTTGGACAGAAAACAACTTTCTCAGAATTTAAAGACCAGTGTCTTGCAGATGCAGACTACAAATCTTTCCCATGACTCCAAATGAAACATGTATAATTGAAATCGTGGAGCAGAAAGTAATTTCAGAGGGAGTGGGGGGAGGCAAAGAAAACAAGATGTTTTATAAAGCTCTTAGCACTTCTCATGAGTAAATGCAGATTTTCTCCTAGAGGTGAATAACCCTTAGATTAGCAATTCCTTAAATATGCTTATTGTCTACTATATAGACATGTTTTTAAGGAGATAAATGTACCTGTTTCCCTTAAAATAAGCCCTAGTCTGATTTTTCAGGATGCTCGTAATATAAGCCCTACCCCCAAAATAAGCCCCAGTTAAGTGAAGCCCCACCCTCCACCATTGTGCAGCAACCAGAAGATGACATGACTGTATTTGAATAAATGTAGATTGTTGTACAAGAAAAAAATAAAACCTCCCCTGAAAATAAGCCCTAATGTGTTTTTTTTGGGAAAAATTAATATAAGACCCTGTCTTATTTTCGGGGAAACACAGTAGATCCATCAGGCAGCTGACCCTTGTGGCTCACACTGTACCACTGACCTGCCCATACTGACAACCAGCCTCCTGTACTGCTGTTAGGTGGAATCAGTGGAGCAGACATACTAACTAGTGTTGATGCAGGTTCTTCGGAGGCAACTACAGGGGCAACTATATTGACAAACAATACAGGAATTGTTCTGGGACTGGGATGTTCAGATTTGCATTATTTTCCTTGACTACTTGAATTAAAAGTTAATAAGAATCAGTCTGGATTTTTTCTTCCCTAATCTGAATGTTCTTCTTCCGCCATTGGGGAGTACCAGGTCAGGCAGTGTGATCACTTGAACTGGTGCAAAAAAGCGCACGGAGGGGTACTGATGGTTGGTGTGATGGGAAGAGACAAGCCAAAGATTCACTTATGGGGGTCATTTCTCTTCAATTAAGCACCCTTTTAAAAGAGTTGAACCACAAGGCATTGAAATGATCTAGTAAAGGAGACTTCAGATCTTTGCTCATAATGCTAATAATGCAATTTGTTTTAAAGGCTTGCTGACCATGCTGCAATTAGGAGACCAAAAAGTGGAGAGGGAACTGACAATCAGTCCCATTTATTTGCAGCTTGTTAAAATAGCTCTGCTGTAGCAGTGCTTCCGGCAAAGCTGGACTTGTTAAGAAGCTCCTTTGTTGTTGTTTAGTCCTTAAGTCGTGGCCGACTCTTCATGACCCCATGGACCTGAGCACGCCAGGCCCTCCTGTCTTCCACTGCCTCCCTGAGGGTGTTTTGGACTACACATCTCACAGTTCCTTATCACTGGACATGCTGGGAAGAACTGATGGGAGTTGTAAGTCAAAGCATTTGGAGCATCAAGGGTTGCTGGCCCCTGTAAAGGGCAGCTGCTGCATTACCATGAATTGTAGAGCTCAGTGGTTTAGGTATTTGGCTGCAGAGTCAGAGGTTGGATGTTCGATTCCCCACTATGCCTCCTGTGAGTAGAGCCAACCTGTGTGGCCTTGGGCAAGCTCCAGTCTCAAAATGCCCTCAGAAGAAGAGAATGGTAAACCACTTCTGAGTACTCTTTACCTATCATTAGTATCACTAAAAAGGGTATTGAAAATAAAACAGCCAACATTATAAAGACATTGTACAAAATGATGGTAAGGCCACACCTGGAGTATTGCATACAGTTCTGGTCACCGCACCTCAAAAAAGACATAGTGGAACTGGAAAAAATGCAGAAGAGAGCGACTAAACTGATGAGTGGGCTGGGGCACCTCCCATATGAGGAAAGGCTACAGCGTTTGGGGCTCTTTAGTCTAGAGAAAAGGCACCTGAGGGGGGACATGATTGAGACATATAAAATTATGCAGGGGGTGGATAAAGTAGATAGAGGGAAGTTCTTTTCCCTCTCACGCAATACCAGAACCAGGGGACATCCACTCCAATTAAGTGTTGGGAGAGTGAGAACAGACAAAAGAAAATATTTCTTTACCCAGCGTGTTGTTAGTCAGTGGAACTCCTTGCCACAGGATGTGGTGATGGCATCTGGCCTAGATGCCTTTAAAAGGGGACTGGACAGATTCCTGGAGGAAAAGTCCATCGCAGGTTACAAGCCATGGTGGGGATGTATAATCTCCAGGCTTAGAAGGAATGTATCTCCAGATGCAGGGGAGGAGTATCAGGAGACAGGTATCTAGTTGTCTCGTGTGCTCCCACAGGCATCTGGTGGGGCCACTGTGAGATATAGAAAGCTGGACTAGATGGGCCCTTGGCCTGATCCAGCAGAGCTCTTCTTATGTTCTTATGTACCTGGAAAACCCTGAAGAGTCTCGATAAGTCAGAACTGACTTGACAACACATTATTATAATGTTTATATATACAGGAGACTTTGAAAAGAACACACACACACACACACACACACATACTCAAGCAGAATAGGAGCAAAAAGAAAAAAAATGCCAAACATGATTCTGATTGTATATTATTACCTCTGGGAACAGAAAAGCTTTGCAAAAGCTGATCAGGCTTTCCCTGTTGAATGCCAAATTGCCCTTGATATGTTATGGAATCTCATTGTCTGCCACCTCTTAGCAAGCGAAAGGCACAAAAACCCTCAAAAGGGAAGTGCTCAGCCAAGCACGGATGATTCACTTTCCTTTCTTAATGAACAGTATTAAAAATAAGCAGGTAAGTGGCTAAACCAGGCTTGACTGAATAGACACAGTAGCAATCTTGCATGGAAAGGGCTATTATATTGAATGGAGTGCCCACTGGCATCACTGTTCATCCATTACTAATAAGATTCGCACTGGAGTTGATACGAAGAGCTACAAGAATCTTAATAGAAAGAGAAATTCATTTCACATTACTTTGCCTACTCCAAATGGTTCTTGGAGTTCAATTTTTCTGCTTTGGCATAAAGAAATAAAATAGACTTGTAGGGATAGCAGTGACCTTTTCAATCCGATTGTAACTGTTAAGAAGCCCTACTTCCGGTGCTTTATATAAGTAAAACCACACCAAAAAACCTTAAAAACAAAATCAGCATTCCCATATAAGAGCTATTAAAGAAGCTATTGGACATTGCAGAACTAGATATGCTTTCAGAGGCACTACGGGATCAACCGAGACACTTTGTAAAGGAAAGCTGGAAGCTGATATATAACTGGGCCCAGGAAAAGACAGGAATTTAGGGGAAGAATTCGTTCATGGCAAATCAGTGCTCACTAGAATCCTTTGATGATATTCAGATGACCAGACGATGGCGAAATCTCTGATCTATAGGTGTAGTATGGATGTTTAGTTTTGATGTTTTGTTGTTATTACTGTTAGGTTTTAGTTTTTTGTTCTGTATGTTGGTATGTATGAATAAAAATAAGTTGTTTTTTTAAAGCCCATGTTTTTGTCCTTTTCATATCTTGATTCTAGTTTCAGCATTGACCACCAATCTGTAGCTAGACCCAATTCCTCTAGGTTTTGTTTTGTCTTTCATATTTTGATCTTTAGTTAACAAATCTTTATACGTGAGTAAAGCTCCCTTCTGATTCAATACTTTCAATGTAAATGCCTCTATTGGTGCTACCCACATTGGAATTTTCTTATACAGTGGACCCTCGACCTACGGAATTAATCCGTATTGGAACGGTTTCCGTAGGTCGAAAAGTCCGTAGGTCGAAAATGCATTTCCCATAGGAATGCATTGAAAACCCATTAATCCGTTCCGGCCCAAGAACCCCCCCCCCCCCACACACACACAAAATAAAAATAAATTACAGTACAGTAAAAAAAATTAAAACTTACCTTTCTGAAGCCTTCCAGGGGGTCCCCAGCCGCCGCCATCGCCGCTGCCCGAGGCCTCTGAGGGCTTCGGCGCCGCTGCCGGAGGCCTCTCGGAGGTCCCCCGCCCCCAGGAAAGCCTGGGGAGTAGACCGGGCCTACCGGGGGAAGCCCTCCCCTGGTAGGCCCGGTCCACCCTGGGAAAGCCTGCATCGGCGGGGGGGGGGGAACCCCCGGAGGCCTTCCCCGCCGCCATGGGAGGCCTCTCGGAGGTTCCCTGCCGCCGCCGATAGTGCCTCCGAAGCACAATCGGCGGTGGGGGTGGACCTCCGAGAGGCCTCAGATGGCGGCGGGGAAGGCCTCCGGAGGTCCCCCGCCGCCGCTGCTGGGAGCTGAGCCGCGCCGGGCAATCCCGGCCATGCTCGGACTCCTGGACTTCCCCCGCCGCCGCCGCCACTGCTGGGAGCCGGGCGGCGGCGGGGGAAGTCCAGGAGTCCAAGCATGGCGGGGATCGCCCGGCGTGGCGCGGCTCCCAGCAGCGGCGGCGGGGGACCTCCGGATGCCTTCCCCGCCGCCATGGGAGGCCTCTCGGAGGTCCCCCGCCACCGCTGCTGGGAGCCGAGCCGCGCCGGGCGATCCCGGCCATGCTCGGACTCCTGGACTTCCCCCGCCGCCGCTGCTGTCAATTTTGTTTTTTGGTAGTTTATTTTAAGACCTGCTACAGCTCTGAATTCTTCTATAGTTCTTAATAATTCTTCCATACTATCAGGGGGATTTTCTAATATTATTGCTAAATCATCAGCATATGCTTGTAGCTTAAATTCTTCTCCCCTGATTCTGAGGCCTCTAATTCCAGTATTTCCTCTTATTTGTCTATTCAAAATCTCTAATGTTAGAATAAATAGTAACAGAGAAAGGGGGCAACCCTGCCTTGTGCTTTGTTCAATTTGGATATCTTCAGTTGTTTGACCATTGATTTTGATTTTGGCCTTCAGCCAAAATCAAAATATATTTCTTTAATTGTTTGTAGAAAAGTTCCTTCTGCTCCCATCTTCTTCAATTGCAGCAACATAAACTCCCAGTTGACATTATCAAAGGCTTTTCTGCATCTAGGAAGATCAACATCATTTGTTTTTCTGGATGTATTTCACAGTATTCCAAAATGTCTATTATTGACCTTATATTTGACGATAATTTTCTTTTAGGGATGAAGCCTGTCTGGTCTTTGTGTATCATTTCCTTAAGTACCTTCTTTAATCTAGTTGCCCAGATGGTTCTATATATCTTGTAATCAACATTCAAAAGAGAGATCGGTCTGTAGTTCTTAATTTGTTTTTTCCCCGTCCCTACTTTATGTATTAGGGAAATATGCGCTTCTTTCCATGAATCCAGAATTTTCCCTCTAGTTTCAATATAATCTGCTAACTTTTTTAAATGTGGACTTATAGTTTCTTCCAATGCTTTATAATATCCAGCTGGGAGACCATCCAGTCCAGGGGCTTTTCCATTTTTCTGTTTTTTCCATGCTTCCACAATTTCACTTGTCGTAATTGATTTATTTAGATTTTCCAATTGTTGAGAACTAAATCTCCAATCTGGGAGTTTATCCAAATAGTTCCATTGTTGCTCCTGCTCAATTTCTTTCTTTTTGTAAGGTTGGTATAATTTTTTTTAAATTATTTTTTCGATTTCCTTTTGTTTGTATGTTTCCCGTCCTTCCTTATCCAGTATTACATTGATCATTGTTTCTTCTTTTAAAATTCTGTATGCTAACCATCTTTCTGGTTTATTAGCATTCTCAAAAAAGTTTTGCCTTGCAAATTTAATTTTTATTATTATTATTATTATTGGCCATTTCTTCCTGTTCTAATAAGTTGATTTTATGTTGCAATATATTTATCTTATTTTTTAGGTACTTGACTGTAGGATTTTTTTAAAAAAAATTCCATTTCTTCTTTCTTCAGAGATGTTATTAATGTTTGATAAAAGACTAACATTCTTGATTTAGCGTGTGAACAGATGGAAGTTTAGCCTGCTGTTTGCACCGCTGCAGGGATGGGGCGGGGGGAGCTCTTAAAGACAACGATCACATGACGTCTTTGCTAGAGCAAACCAGCCAACCCCAGAGCATTTCTTCCTGCACCTTTCTGCCCGTCAAGGGGCTTCTACTTTTTTTAATGTGGGTAGGATTGCTCTGGTTCATCTCCAGTGCTTGTGATCACTGGGAAGGGGCCAAAGGAAGCCTTACTCTTTCAATTTTCCAGTATCATGAAGTGGCTTAATAATAGAAGAGCTGCTTCATGGTACAGGCAAATTAAACCCTTCCGTGGAAGTGTTTAATTTTCAAAGGCAGTGCGAGGAGGCTGCCTTTGGAAAGCCAAACCCTCCTGCACATGTGCACATACGTGTCCCTGTGTGTATGAAGACCCTCGTTGCCTCCTCCTGTCTCCTCCCACTTCTGACAGCAGGCTGATGGGGACCAAATAGGGTTGCTTCAGCTCTGTGTGCCATTTGGATGTAAAGATTGCATCAAATGGCATATCAAACCTCTCAGCAACCCTATTTTGCCTGGTCCAAAACAGTGTATAAACAAGCCTTCAGTTACTCTCAAATGGGCTTGAAAATTGACATCTGACTCATCTGGTGAAGAAGTACAGAGAAGCTGACCGAGGAAGAGCTCTACCTGATGACATGAAAAACTGCATTTAGCATTTGCTACAATGTCTAATCTAATCTTTATGGACTATTTGCTTCAACCCAGTGGGAGGAGAAATCTTAGGAAGGGGCTGTGATTGTAAATTCCAGTTCAGAAAGAGAAAAAGAGGGGGAGAGTTGATGGATGCAGGAGCTGCTGGAGGATGATGGAGGCCCTTATCACCTTGATTTAGGTAGCAGAAGGAGGGTCAGTGGAAGGGTGAATCTATGCAATGATATTATGTCTTTGTATCTGAATTTATATTTTATTTTAAGGCTTTAAAGGCTGTGCATTTGGAACTGTTTTCTTTGTGCTGTCGATTTTCTGCCTTGAATGATAAAAGATATTTGGGACTTTTCTCCTCACCAGTTTTGCTTCAAACAGACATTTCCAATACTTCATTTTTCCTGATAACCAACTTCTGCTTTGGCATTGGTGAACAAACACAAGGGTGTGTGTCCGATACAAGACCTCCCACCTCCCCCTTCACATACCTTGCCACAGATGTCAAAGGTATGCCTTCTTGTAACAAAAACGTGTCTTTATTTTCTAACATATTTTGAGGTTCAAGTCCAACATTTAGCACAGCCTCTTCCTTTCAAAGGTTTTCCTCTACTTCCTTCTTTGTCAACAAGTAATAAGTCCTGTGCAACAGGTAGGGGTGTAGAACATATATCTTTATATTTCCAACAGCAACACTGCCCAATTTCTTGGCCTCCCTCTTAGTTTCTATGGCTCGTGTGGGTAGAAGACCCGTCCCCCAAGTGACTCCAATACTTTCTGTCCCAGGGCTGTTCGTGTTCTTGGCTTGAAGGGACTCATCCCACGCTACCTCCCAGGGTACTCCTGACATGGCCTATTCGTTCCGAGCTTCTCTCTCTCTCTCTCTCTCTCTCTCCTTCTCCTTTCTTCTCTTTTCTCTCTGTTCTGTCTCACCCCAGTAAGGGGGTTTTCTGGATCCCTGTCTCCTCCACTCCTGTTCAGCTACCTCCCTTGGTACTTTCAATTGGACCCATTTACTAGCCTAAGGGCCTTCTTTTCTGATCTCCACCCAACCTTCCTCCCACTTACTCTTATCTTCTTCCTCTGTGACCCATCGTCTCTTTCCTCCTCAGGTTCCAACTCTTCCCTCCTCTCCTCCTCCTTTCCTTTTATACCTCCTTCCTTTCCCACCCAAATGTCTCCTCCTGTTGGCTGGTCTTTTCCTGGGCTTTCCCCTTCTTTCTGTTCCAGACTCAGTTCTTTCATTGTCTCTTCTAAGGTCACTATTTGTTGCTTGGTTTTTCCTTCTATTGAGGAGGAAGGCACAACCCCAGAAGCTTTGGCCTTGTCACCTTCAACCTCACAGTTTTCCAGCATCCAGTTTTTCTATTACTGTTTTTATTGTTTTTTTAGTTGATAAAGAAAAACAAATCCACATCTTAATGAGTTCAATACTTATGTAAAGAAGAAAGAGCCACAGAACCTAGGGAATGGTACACTAGCACACGAAAGGGGGAAAAATGGATCAATTGCTGAACTAAATATGTGCTGATTTTCTATATATCCTGTAGACTAGAGACTTTGGCCTTTAAGTCTGCAATCTATACATACTTTCCTGGGAACGAGTCCCAGGCACTTGGGAGGTGGGCACGATAAGACTGCATTGCTAGTTAGAACATTGGTAGGTATCTATGGAAGTTAGGACATTCCCAGGGGATGAACCACCTTTCTTCCTCCTTTGTTACCCAATATAGAGCCATATAAAGGATAAAAATGCAGCCTTCTGCAAGCAACAGCCAAATCTACTTCCTCTATTTAGAGGGAGAGAGGGAAATGGAGGCACAAATGTAAGACAAAGCTGGAAGACCGTTCACAATAATCAAATAGACAGATGGGTGACAGAGAGATAAATAGTTAATAAATAGTGTGGCCATCTAAGCCAGAAACTACATGCCTTGCTGATGCCTTGCAAAATTTCTTAAAGAAAGCATGAGGACCCTCACACCGGAGTGGCAGAAGAAGCTAGCCTGGCTTCTAGGAACATCATTATGGAAGCTGAAGGTCAATTTGGCCACACTATCCAAAGAAGCACCAGAACGGAGCTTGTTTCTCTGCTTCCTAGCAAGAACACTGAGCTCTAATGCTAAGTTACTCAGACTGCACAGAGCCTTAAAAAGTTACTTTTTAAAAAACTATAATTATCAGAATACACCATCCAGCAAGTAAACTGGCTGGGGGCAACAGTCTGAAAAAGTAAAATTTCCAAGCTCTGCAGCCTCAAAGGGAAGTATTTTATATTCTGCACTCACTGATCAGCCACAGGATTACAGGATTCTGGTTGTGTATGTGTGTATTTTTGGAGTGAGGTTTTAAACTATTACCTGTTGCTCTTAAATTTCCTTTTAAGCATCTGACTGAAGACGAGGAGTAATTTTCCATATAAAATAAATAAACACACAAAATAATTTTTGAAAATTCACAGAAGAGAGGTCAGGTAGATGGGAAATAGCCATTCCACTGCCACAACAGCAAAATGTTTCTGTGACAATTACACAACCGCATTCTACACAGTCACAGTGCACATATAAACCTGGGAGAAAAATACTCACATTATCTTGATGACCCATTATTTTCTGGTAAGGTATAGGGAAGATGCAATTTTGCCACATAAATGCAACTTTAAGGAAAAGGACTGGGTTCTAATGCAACTTACAGGTGTATAAATTGTGCTGCTAATACTGTATACTGCTCTGTAGTGCTTAAAGCTCTCTCTGGGCAGTTTACAATTTAATTGTGCATATTGTACCGCTCCCCAGCAAGCTTGGTACTCAATTTACCAGCCTTGGAAGGGTAGAAGGCTGAGTCAACCTTATTTTTTTTTAATAAATATTTTTTATTGTATTTTTTTCTACTTTTCTATCCGTTGCAACCAGAGTGATTTATTACAATATGTTCCATTCATTTCATCTTGTCTTATACTCTTTAACATAATATTAATCTAATCTAGTCTACTTAAATCGGTGTAGATTTCATCCAGGTATAAAGATAAAGATCCAGGTATTTATTATTATCCAGTCTATCATTTAGTGTATCTGTCAAAATATCCATTTCTGCTAGTTCCAAAATCTTCTCAATAAATTTCTTCTTTGTCGGCACCTTTGTAGTCTTCCACTTACTGGCATATACAATTCTAGCTGCAGTTATCAGGTGTAAGGTCAAGTAAGTCTTGTTTTTTTCAAGTGTAGTTGATAATATATTCAATAAGAAAATTTCTGGTGCCAAACAATTTTAACCCCTAAATTTTTCTCTATCATTTCATGAATCATTTTCCAAAAGTCCTTGGCCCTACTGCACATCCACCACATATGATAGAAGCTCCCTACTTTCTTTTCACATTTCCAACACTTATTAGAAAATTTTTTATACATTGTTGTTAATTTCTCTGGTGTTACATACCATCTGTAAAACATTTTGTATATATTTTCTTTTAGATTTATAGATTTAGTCATTTTAATATTTCGTTCCCAAATTTGTGACCAGGCACTTAGTTCTATATTATGACCTATATTTTGATCCCATATTATTTATTTATTTATTTATTTATTTACTTGATTTATATCCCGCCCATCTGGTATATTCTACCATGCAATCCTTCACAATTTCATCTTCCATTTTTTGCTCCATTAAAGTATTATATAAACCTTTAATCAATTTTTCCTCTGAGTCCAGCAACCCCTTATCCAAAGGTATTTTGTCTTTCTGAAACCCTGTAGCTTTATCTTTTACATATCTTGATTTCAACAAGTTTATCGACCACCAATCTAAGATAATATCTTGTTCTGCCAGTTCATCTTTGTTCTTTAGATTAAAATCACTATCCAATATCTCGGCATATCTCCCGTTTGTCCCTTGAGATGTTCTTGCCGGATCAGAGAATGCTTCTAATGGAGATACTGTGAGATGCGAGGCGAGGGGATAGAAGCCCTCGCTGGAGTGTCGTCCTCCCTTAGGAAAGAACAGGAGGCGCAAACAGACCCGCAAGCATCTCATGTAGAGACGGTACAAAGGGGAGTAGACACCCGTGAGTTAGAACGGGGTTTGTCTAAAATGACAGTAGCCACTCAGACTGAGAGGGAAATGGCGGGAAACGAAGAAAGGGGCAGAACCACGGTGGAGGCGGGAATAGGGGATATAAAAGGAGGGAGAGATGATATACCGGGGGGCTGGGAATGGATATGGGTGAAGGATCCCTGGACCGGAAGGTGTGAAAAGGTCCGGGTTCCTAGAGAAGAGGCAGACTATCGAAGAAGGAGAGGTCTGCCTCCACGACCCTCATATTGGGGGGAATCAGAGGCGCGGGAATGGCGCCGTAGATTGAGAGAAGAGAAGGAAGCCATGGAGAGAGAGGAGGAGGAGAGACGAGCATGGAGGCTGGAGAAAGCCTGGAGGAGAGGGACCCTGTTGGACCGTGGGCTCCCGTACCCGGAGAGGAGAACCCCTTCAATCCAGAGGGGAGAGACGAGGAAACCCTACCGCTACTAGATCCAAGAGCGGATGCTTGGGACTTAGATGGCAGTAACCCTTTTTCGAGGGGACCTTGGAACGATGTTGAGTTGAACCCTTTTACCAAAGACGTTTGGATGCCCTCGTGGGACCCGTTGGCAACGAGAGACGATGTTAGACTTGACTTTGAAACTAAAACAGCGTTGTTTAATGTTCCAATAAAACCTAGTTTGGATTTTGCACCTCAAAAGCCTCTAGTGTCTGTGTCGCAACCTGAGGAGACCATATTTGAACCCTCACAGATACCCATAATGGTATCTTTCTATAGTGTTGTGCCTTAACTGTCTTCCAAACCCATAACAGAGCTCTCCTGATCAAATGTAAATTAAATGTTTTGCATTGCTTATCATCTTGGTACCATAGGTAGGCATGCCAGCCTAGCCTGAAATCATGCCCCTCAATTTTTAAAAGTCTCCCATTTTGTAGAATAACCCATTCCCTCACCCAGGACAGAGCTGCTGCTCTGTAATAATTCATCCAGTCTGGTAGGCCAAACCCTCCTCTTTGTTTATTGTCCTGAAGAACCTTAAGTTTTATTCTTGGTTTTTTCCCATCGGAAGGCTGAGTCAACCTTGAGCCACCTACTTGAGCCAGGATTGAACTCAGGTCAGGAGCAGAGTCTTCACCGCAGTACTGCAGTTTAATCACTGTGCCACGAGGCTCCTATAACTGTTACATTAAACTCAATGCACTGAATTATGATGAGGACCGTAATCCTACACATACTTAGCTGGAAGCAAGCCATTTAACTCAGTAGAGCTTATTTCTGAGTAGACATTTAAAGAAATACACTTTAATATTTAGTTCTCATTGAAATCATGTGAAACATAAAGCAAAATCCAAAGAAAAAAATAATAAAAAATAAACAAGACAAAAGCCTTCTGGCACCTTAAATACTAACTGTTGTACTTTAATATGAGCTTTCGTGGACAAGTCCATTAGGTGCCACAAAGTTTTCATCTTTTTAAAAATATATATATATTTGGGTTTTGCCTGATATGCTTGCACAGACTAACATCGCTACGTGATGTGAAATATAAGTCACGATTCAGTAAGGCCCCATTAATTTTAGTTCAAAGTTATCACAACTGATGTGGAGTATATTAAATCTTTTGTCTGAGAAAACCTTTACATGCAAAAGTTACTGTACAATCCAACAACACAACTTGAAAAAGAAAAACTTCTACAGAAATTTTGAATAGCAGAGCCCAGGGCAAAAGAGGTTATCATGCTACAGCTTAATCCCACCACGAGGTCCAGTGAAAAAGCCACCTCAGGATGCAACTGCTGAGTGTATTCAAGGATTATACACAATCATTGATCAAACTTATTCTCCAGATTTCTTCAGGGGGTTTGTATTTTCCAAAATATATAGCCACCAATAAAAAGACAGAATCCACTATAAAAACCCAATCTAGGCTTAGGCATAAGACAAACCAAGAGGACAATATCATTTTCTTTTCATTTTCAATGGGCTAAAACAGCAGTGCACAAACCAGTCACCTCCAAATAATCATAAAGTACATTAGTAACAGGCAAACACTCAGAGAAAAAAAACTGCTTCCAAACAACACTTGATGGCAGATATTGCATGATTAATAGCAAATATTTAAAAAATAAGATAGCTGGCTGGATAGCTCAGTGGTTTAGGTATCTGGCTGCAGAGCTAGAGGTTGGGAGTTCAATTTTCCACTGTGTGTCTTGTGACTAGAACCAGCCTGTGTGGCCTTGGGCAAGCTGCACAGCTCCAAGGTGCGCCCAGAAGAAAGGAATGGTATACCACTTCTAAGTACTGTATTCTCCATCTGGAAAATCCTGAAAAGGGTTGCCATAAGTCAGAATTAACTTGATGGTACATGATGATGATTATTAAAGAATAAGATGGAGGCAAGAAAGCCTGCAGAAAAAGGGATTAAAGATGGTGACTTTGCTTGCATACTAAAGAGACGAGGGCACATAATTTGTTTGGGAAAAATTAAACTAAAGCTTTCAGCTAGGTGATCAACACTGCTAAGAAAGATGGCCATAAATCTATGCATACAGCCACTACATACCAAACTTCTTTTTGCAACATATGTAGGTACCCTTTTCTCCTTGAACAGATTGCCTTCTCATTCATCTGGGACGGTGGATTCTGCCTATCCAAAAGAAAATGCATTTCTGGGTGCTCTCCATGTAGGATCCAGCCTATGCGGAACAATTCATGTGCACACACTTTTCTTACGTTACTTGTTTATTTGACAGATCTTTTCAAGGACCCCACAAACCATTAAATCGCTAATGGACAACTCAAATGATGTCAATACTGTTCATGCTTCACCAAGAAACAGCAATAGCCATCTACCTCAACAGCTCCCCATAACACAAGTGAAAAATAATGTTAATCATATGTACGCCTTGCCTCGCAACTTGAAGGGGGTTAACAAAGACCAAAAGAAGTATAGAAAGTATACCTAAGACAAGGTCAATTACAATGCATCTTCCAAGCTTCAACTTTCGATAGCTACTGCCTCTATTAAGATTCTGCAAGGAAGCCTTGATTTAGTTTGGAACCTGATTCAGGTTGTACTATTTGGACCTGATGCCATCATCAGTGGCACCCTCCTTGCGGAACAAACTTCCTTTAGAGATTAGACAGCCCCCCCCTACAGAAGATTACTAAAGATAGAATTATTTAGGGGAGGCCTACAGTAATCTTTTGTGATCCATATGTATGGTTTGGATATGACAGCATTTTATTATTTTTCATTTATATATTGTCTATTTTGTTTATTCTGTTAATGTGGTTCGTGTTATCAATGTCAGAGGTCAGCTGTGGGTTGCTTTTTTGTTTTTGTTAATGTTGATTGATCAGGACACTGAGGGTATGTCTTTTGTTTATTTTTAATGTTGATTGTATGGTTTGTTCTATGCCATGTAAACCATGTAGTGATTTCACTAAGTTGGGTAATCTATAAGTTTTATAAATAAATAAAAATAAAATAAATAAATTTGGATCCAAATCAGGATATGTTAAGATTCACACACAATAGATTACTACTTAAACAGACAAATTAAAAAGAAAGTCAAGAAGGTTAAACTATTCAAATTAACAAGAAAAAGGATTAGAACGGAAAGGGCAGAGATTCAGACTAACCAAGACAATGAACAACCTTCAAAACACTTACTCAAGCTTTTTATGTGACCTGCTACTAAGAATTAAATCAGAAGAATGAAGAGCTGCATGACAAAATTTGTATCACACAATCCCTCCTGGCAAACTCTCTGCCTAGAAAGTGGTGGTATCATTCTTGTCCATGATCACAAGCTAGAGCTTCAATAAGCAAAGTCCAACTCATCTCCACCCCACTTCCTGACACCACCCTGGCATTTTCCTTATGTGATGTTCTGCAGTATTTTAGAAACACATTCTGTCTTTCATTGGTATTCAAATCACCAAATTGGCATCAAATTATTTGGACTGATCTGGATCCAATCTTAACCAATCTCATCCACTTTGGACCTACTTTGAAATTAATTGGTCCAATTTGATTTAGGATTTTACTGAATAGGTTGCATAGCCCTAGCTCCTGGTCTGTATTAGTCTCATGATACAGAGATCAAGTATGGACTTCATATATACAGAAGTATTTTTGACAACTGTTAACACTGCAAGTAAACCACCCACACATCATTTCCTCTCAAACCTGTTTACATTGCCAGTTGTTAGTAACTGTAACAACTGATGTGCTATGTTGAAAAGTATTTTCAGTCCCAGTATGATCCAGCTTATACACAATACTACATAGTTTACCATTAATGGTAAAAATAACAGTACCACTGCTAAATTAAACCACTGAGACTTCAAGAGATCTGTTGGTTTTCCTGCTGAGGTGTTAACCCCTGTAGCTCCAGTCTGGGGATCCCCAAAAGCAAAAGCAGAAAATAGCTACTTCCTAAATAGGGATTAGTCTGTCTTTTAATTTAATTAGGCAACCCATTTGTCAAATGATAGTTTCATTCTCCAAACAACAATTTGTCTCTTGAGTTCCATCATTAGCGCAACAGCCAATGCCAAACCATACCTGATAAAACAAGAATCCAATTTGCCATATTTATACCTTCTCATTTACAATGAAAAAAATCTTCATACTTTTTCACTTACAAAGAATTTCACATGATCATGTATTAGGTCATGCCTATTGTCTCCTGCTAATTCAGCTGCCACCTGGAGGAAAGCATGAAACAGACGGCAGGCTGCATATGATGTGGTGTTCCACAGGCTGGGCAGATGTGCTCTCACATTTTCCTTCAGTGCTATGATCTTGCAAATGCCACAACATTCCAGCTCAAATGCCAGTCTGTTCCAAACCCCATTCTGTCACCACCTCTAGACCATACTAATTTCATAAACCTTCAGCAAAACTTGTTTGCCTCTTGCTCTCATTTTCAAAGGCACCGTTCACATGTGCAATTGCCTTTACTCTGTTCGTCACCTAACTTTGACCCGAATGAGTTGATGCTTAAGACTTCAACCTGGGAAAACCATTTAAGAAGAAATTCCATCCAATCATCATCTGTCATTTCCACTCACTATCCACACTTGGGTTTTCCAACTTTCAATATTTCTGACTTCATGCCCAAGCTAATATACTTCAAAATCTGTCTCAACAAAACCTGAGTCCTATGTTGACTGCTTCATAAAGGTTCATAGTGTTTCATCCTTTCACTATCTACAGTGTTAATCAATTGTGTTAATCAATCAAAATGGGATCTCCTTGCAGATCACAGCCTTCATAGATATTGCTGTCTAAAACCTTGTCGAAAGACAAAGGAACCTTTCAAATATTCATTTTCAGCTGTTTTGTTAGTTGCTACTCTCACCATCTTGAGATCATCTTTTTACATATGTACAGAAACCTCAAAGGATGGAGTGATGAAGTCATACAGCAACCTCCCCAACCTTGCGCCAGTATTCAATCAACAACTCTCATAATAGAGATCACAGTTATATAGTGGGGGGGAAAAATTAGCTCAGGTCCTTCAAAACTGCAGATAAAATAAGAGGTAAATACAAACACATTTATTATGAAGCACAGGTGTACAGCTCCTTGCTTCTAACATGAACGGCCAGCAACATGCTTTCATCTACCGTACATCAATGGACACTGAGCAGAGGCCCTTGGTAAACCATACAGAAAAGCTGTATTTCTTAATTTATATATGGGAATAATGTTTTAGCTCAACAGGCTTCTTTTCTTCTTTAAATGAGAGGTACCCTTGGAAACATAAGTGCTTTTTTCATCTAATAACAGCTTGCTAAGATAATGGATAATAATAGGGTGCTGTATGTGTCGCATCACTGTTTCTAATTCATATTCTAATACATATTCCTGACATTCAATCTAGTCCACATTTAGCTCCTTTCACACCTCTGCCTCACAAGACTTCCATTAACTTCAAATGACTTTGATCTAAGAAGGACTGGCACACCTACTTTGAACATTTTTTTTCAGTTAAGCTGGGAAAACAATGTCTTTTTAACAGATACACTCTGCTGTATACGTTCGCGCGCACACTGAGATCCAACAAAATTATCCCTATGAGGAAACCAAGGGAGAAACTGTCCTGTTTTCCCTCAGTTCCTAATTTTAGCTGCCCAATGAACTCATCTTCAAACCTGTCTTAGATATCCCCTAAATCTACAGTGAACAAATAAAGCCTTGTAAATAAAAACTTAGCTCTGGAAAAAGATATTTTCTGAATCCACAGGCAGAATCTGAATATTTGTTTCGTCTGTTATACTCAATAAACTCCTTTACTGGCTGAGCTTATCCAAAGGAATAGTAAGCCTCTCATGCATCAGCTAGCTAATGTAACTAGCATTAATGATGTGTTCATTTATCTCAACTTCTAATTAGTCAAACGCTTTGCACAAGATCCACCCACCCAAGTTCCTAGTACAAACGAGAACAGGAATAATATGAATGAGAATTTTTTCTCATTTGTTTGGCATCCTTTGTAGGAGGATTTGTTTGGTATTCCTTCACATGTTTTCTAGGACTTCTGTGAGATTGACTTTTGAATAAAGATACAGATCTTTGAGTAAAGATGCAGAGGTCCAAGATGTGGCTTGTCTCAACAGCATTTGTTCTACAAATTTTCATTCCATTCCATAATGCTGAGATATGGTTAGAAACATTCATTTCATTTCCAGTCTGTATGTTAATTTCTTCAAGTTACACATTTTCCAGAATAGCCATGTTAGTCTATTACAAAAATTACTAAAGTCTTGGGGCACTATAAAGACCAATACATTTTTATAGCATCAACTTTTCTGGCATTCAGCTGACATGGTGGAGACAGATGTTGCAACTTTCCATCAGACTTCACGGTAGGACCACTGGCAATTAGCAGAAATTACCGTGTATTTTGGCAACACTAGATTTAGACCAGAGAAATCTAACCACAATCGTCACTCCAACAGGAGACTTACTGAATAGTTTTTGGCAAATTCCCTACCTTTAAACCTGTTTCTCATACCTAAAAAGAAGTAATAAGGTGTTACTGAGAAGCACAAAGACAAAAAGGGTTGTACATCTGCAGATGCCACAGAAATAGCAAAATGAAATCTGTTTATGAATGCAGAACAACATCTGTTATACAATTACCACATTGTTAGTTTGTAAATAAAATTCTAGAGACCAGCGTTGAATTTGGCTGGTTTGCTTGCCTTTTTATAGACATTTTAGCAACACTTTTACATTATATTTATTCCCTCTCTTTCTCTACCGGCACCTAGGGTGGCTCTGCATATACACATTGTATTAGATAATACATTAGCAATGAGAGGACTATTAGCAAAAAAAACTTTTATTGGAAAAAATGTGGGCCACGCAGAATTGCAGCCTTTATTCTGCAGAACTGTGCAATTCAGGGGGTGAGGGGGAATCAGGCACTTGATGTGTAATGCATGTCTGCACAGGCTTTCTAAGCATATGGAGGCGCACCTGCTGCAAGTCTTTTAAAAATGGTAGGAAGAAGTCCAGAAACTAAAGGGGGTTAAGGCAGACCCAATGTGCTTCCATAAATACCACATTCAGGCACACTTCTGCAACTAGTGTACATAGATGTGTACACAGAAGGAAGATGAGTTCAGTGACACTTATCAGCAGAGTTCCACAGTGAATTTGCTCCTCTCCTGTCTAGCTGACAAGGTTCCTCCTGCCTAGGCAGGAGATGTTTCAGCTGTTCCTCCTTAGTACAACAGGGTCATCAAACAGTGCAATACCTCAAACTCAACAAAGCCAGGGCTGCAGAGCTCACAGTGGTCTTGTAAACCATGTGGACCACATGTGACCCTGTAAAGGCCACATATGGTCCACATGGAGTAGCACCCCAATGTTCATATTTCTGTAACCTTCAGCACAGACATTCCCACAATGCTGCAGAGGAGCACAGTTATCTTCCATGAAAAGACTGCCCTGTGCAAAACTGATGCTCCAACAATAGTAGTCAGTTACTATCGATGGCAACCCTTCCACATCTCTCGGGCAACCATGCAGAAGAGAAAAATTTGATAAGCACAGCTCTCTCTCCAAGGCAGTGTCATGACATTAAAATCTGCAAGATCTCCTCTTCTGCATTCTGTCTTCGGCCCACTAGCTCAGCAGAGGGCAACCTGTGACCTTCCCCATAATGAGCGACTGAACCACAAATCCCACCGGCTCTCAGAATAAGCCATGCTACCTAGAGCTGAGGGAAGTTGCCTTCCAACAAAAATTTGGAGGGCCATAGGTTGCCTACCACCTGCCCAAGTTGCATTTGGCCATTTGCAAACAAAGGAGTCATCATCATCATCATCCAGCTGCAGTGCTGGAAGGCACCTTATGGATCCTGGAGTCCAGCCCCTGACAAAGAGGCATAGTGGGGAACCGAACTCCCAACTTCTGGCTCCCCAGCCATTTACCGGAACCACTGAGCTATCCAACAGTTCCGATTTCCCTATG
The DNA here is from genome assembly GCA_037013535.1 of Intellagama lesueurii. NCBI lineage: Eukaryota > Metazoa > Chordata > Lepidosauria > Squamata > Agamidae > Intellagama > Intellagama lesueurii. Next base: position 104,055,995 of record JBAJHW010000001.1, read on the forward strand.
CAAACAAAGGCATAAACTAAGGGATACTGATATGGTGTCTTTCCTTTGAAAAGAGAAATTAATACAAGATTGTGCGGCAATAACGACCCTCTGATGCGAAAAGGGGGAAAGGTCTTCAGAGAAGGAGCCAGGGCGGCAGGGCGGGTCTACTTTACCTCAGAGTAGACATAGAGGGGCAACACCAGGATGGCCAAGAGGAGGTCTGCCACGGCCAGGCTGACGATGAAGTAGTTGGTAGTGGTCTTCAGGGCTTTCTCCGTGTAGACGCTGAGGCACACCAACAGGTTCCCGCTGATGATGAAGAGGATGAGGAAGATTCCGAAGACCAAGGCGGCGAAGTTGTAGTCCGGCTCCGCTTCCGGAGCGGGATGAGCAGTGCAGTTGGAAGCCAAGTCTTCCGTCTCGTTGGTCCCCATTGCCGCCGCCTGCTTCTCAACGGTCGCCCTCCTCTCTCCTCTCCCGCGATCCCCTCTTAAACACCCGGAGCCAGCCGAGGATCCCGTCGGTGCAGCGCGGGAAAGGGGCGGCTTCTGCGGGAGAGGCTCACGGGCTCATGGCCCTGACCGGGCGGAGGTCTCGAGGGTCGCTCGTCTGACCGAAGAGAGTCACGTCTCCCGGGAACCGGCGGGACGAGGCTCGACACCGCCCAGGCTGCCCCACTCCATCCTCCAGGCGGTGGAACCGGCGCGGGAAACCACCCCAAAGCGCCTCGCCTCGCCTCGCCTCGCCTCGCAGCCTAGACCTTTTAGGAGCCCGGTGTTCCGTCGGCAGCCACACTGCCCGACACCCCGCGGCTGCGCTGACCAGCCAGCAGCCCAGACTTCCCGCCGCCCAGCCCCAAAAGTTTGGTCTCCTCGTCCCGCGCAATCAGCCCTGGCCGCCCGCGATCTTATGCATCTCTCCCCAAAAGGAGGGGCCAAGGAGTACAGCGCAAGTCACACCCAACGGGGTGCGGGCGGGTGTGACACAACGTCTCCGGGACAGCAGCCCCGAGTTTGCCTTCTCCTCGGGACAGGGACACCCGTGCGAGCCTTGGAGCCGCCGTCCGGAGTCCTGGCTGCTTTCCCGCCTCCTCACGGGAAGAAGAGCGAATTGCGCCGGTCGTGAACTCCGAGCCGGTCACCTCCTCCGGGGAGGAAGGCAAGGGGATTAAAGGAAGAGCCAGACCTGCGCCGGGCGGGCGGCGGGCGGCGGGCGGGGGCGGCGGCGAGAGGCCCGGCCAGCCGGCCCGCGTGCGTGCGTGTGGGAAAGGGAGCTCCAATCGGCGACGTCCTGAAGCGGCCCAGTCGGGGCGGGTTTGGCGGTCTCCAGACCTGTGGAGTCTCTGCCGCGGCGGCACGGACGCGGGCGAGCGGGCGGGCGAGCGGAGGGTGGTCACGGCGCCCCTGGCCCCGGCCAAAACTCCTCCCCACCCAGCGGGGTCAGAGGCGGCAGAGGGCCCGCCGGGCCAGTGAGGGAGCCGGTCGGCGGCTCGCACGGGGAGCACCCCAGGCCATGGGGTCGGATAAGAACCCGCCCCGCCCCCGAAGCGCTTTCAGGCCCCTCGAATTTGCCCGCGCGGCTTGGGAGAGCCGCCTTTGGCCCCGAGCGGCGCTGGAGCTCCGCTGGGCGAGGGTGGGGGATAGCCGGGCCGCGAGGAGGCTGGAGGCTGCGAATAAATGCACTTTGTCCCATCAAATGATCGGACGGGGTTGGGAGGGGCAAGAGAAGCTCTGTTAGATCGAGCCTAAGGCTAGTTCGGCATTTCCAACAGTTTGCCTGATGGATGGCTGCGTGTGTTTTGTGCCTGGAAAATGCATTGCCTCCAGTTACTTCGAGAGGAAAGCTCCACCTTGGACAAGTTCGCCTTCAAAAACGGAAAGGAAAGGGGCTCCTCGCCTTGCGTCATGCAATGCTTCCCAGGCAATATTCTGCCGGTTAACTGTGAGGTGCGTGTGCAGAGCGGATGGGACACGGCAAGTCACGACTGCAGCCTTCAGGGGAAGATAGAGTCGGTACCGCTCTGGAGAAGATAATTACACACATACCCCTTGCACAAAATGTTTCATAGCACATTCCTCCGGAGAGAAATAACATTCTTAGAACAGAGGTAGCCTCCAGACTGTTATCTGGATGACTCTATATACTTCACTCTCTCCTATGTATGAGTGGATTATGGATAGTTATATGTAAGGTAAAGGTTCCCCTTGACATTTAGTCCAGTCGTGTCCGACTCTAGGGCGCGGTGCTCATCCCCGTCTCCAAGCTGTAGAGCCAGCGTTTGTTCGTAGACAGTTTCCGTGGTCACGTGGCCAGCGCGACTAGACACAGAATGCCGTTACCTTCCCACCGAGGTGGTACCTATTTATCTACTGGCATTTACATGCTTTCGAACTGCTACGTTGGCGGGAGCTGGGACAAGCGATGGGAGCTCACTCCGTCGCGTGGATTCGATCTTACGACGGCTGGTCTTCTGACCTTGCAGCACAGAGGCTTCTGAGGTTTTACCCGCAGCGCCACCACGTCCCTCAAAGTACAGTTATATGTACAGGGCTACAAAATGGGTATCTGAATTTCTTGGAAGGGATAGGAGTGATTCATTCGAGGCCCCAGGGTGTGAGGGCTCCATTGGGGTATGTTGTGGAGGACTTGCACGCTCAGGTTATTACAAAAAAGAAAAGAAAGCCTTGACTGATTTGAAAGGTGCCCTTCAATAATCAGGTAGCAGATTTTTACACCGCCATTCATTATTTTTAGATACAAGTGCTTGCAAAAGCTGGCTAGACTGGTAGATAACTCCCTTTGCCTTGAGAGATGCGTTTTTCTCCCTTTCTGCCCTTTACAGGAGAGAATGCAGACATTCTGCTAAGATTGTACCATGTATATGATCTGAAAACAAAGATAATTTTTCCCTTTCTTTAGGACAAGATCCACAGGTCCATGAGAACAAAACCGTATCCAATGGGAGATTAGTTTGATGTCTTTATTAGAACCAACTAATATGCCTCAAGGGTATAGAGACTCTCAGAGCAGATAGACTTCTGTGAATTTTTAGTTGTTCCTAACAAAGGTATTTAATAATAATCTTAGAACTGCAGAGTTGGAAGAGATCCTATGGATCATTGAGTCCAGCCCTTGTCAGGGAGGTACAGTGGGGAGTTGAACTCCCAACCTTTGGCTCCACAGCTAGATGTATAGACCACTGAGCTATCCATCCCCACCTTTGGATTTCAGATATTTTTGTTCTTATGGGTCAACCTTTATTGGTTTTTCAACATTATTGTTTTATTTATGCACTAATTTCATCAATTGATTTCTTATCATTGATATGATCAATAAACTAACATTTTACTTTAATCAGCTGACCTAGCTCTAAGCTGTGTTAAATGTTCTGAATTTTTTTTGTCACTGTTGTTTTAAGATAGCCCACTGGATACTTTCCAACTGGCTAGCCATGTGAGGCTCCAGGTGATGTCAGGGGTTAGTACTTAGGGGAAAGGTGAGCATAAGGAAAAATCTGGATCTACTAATTTATAGATCTGAGTTAATTGTATTTATTTGCTGTCTATCAGTGTTTTGTTATGTGCTGTCAAGTTGCTTCTCCCTTATGGTGACTGTAATAGGCTTTTGAAGGTATGCAGACTGTTCAAGGAATGGTTGTCACCACTCCAGTGGCAAAGCAGGGATTTGAACCCAGGTCTCCTAGGTTCTAATCCAGCACTCTATCCATTATTGTGCGCAGGAGTAATTAAATGACTACCTTATGTCTTAAGTAACAGTGCTGAAATGAAGAAAACAAAGAATAGATTTGTGTGTGTGTCAGGACTGAGCTTAATTCAGTTTTGGTCGTCACACCACATCAGACTTCTTTAATTTACACATAAGTCTTTTGTACCAAACTCCAGTTGGTACAACCCAATTTTAGGAAACAAAGTAGATTCTAGAAACCTTACCTGTGGGTAGAATGTGGAGACTTGAAGAGTGCGTGGTAGAGAGAATACCTTTGCTTTTTCATAGCTATTCATCTCCCAGTACATTCTGTGACTATAAAAGGGGAAGCTGTATCTGAAAGAAGTTCTCACCTCCGAACAAAACTAGACCAGGTACTAATCCCATATCTAGAAGCAATGCTCCCTCAAGTGGTGCAAGGCATCTGGATTGTAAGAGCACATTAAAAAATGGAATGTGATTTATTGTTTGCAGGTCAGATCGCTGAGATTATTTGACAGAAATGTAAGAGTAGAAAATATGAGTTTCCCTCAAAATTTGTTTTACTCTGCAGTGCCACTTGGAGTAATCCCTATATATTCATAGCAGCTCATGACTAGGCCAGGAAGATGTGTCCCCACAAAATTATGTGGGTAAGATACAGTGGTGCCTCGACTTACAAACTTAATCCGTTCCGGAATGATGGTCGTAACTCAAAATGGTTGTAGGTCGAAGCACCATTTCCCATAGGAATGCATTGAAACCCCATTAATCCGTTCTGGCCAGGGGAAAAATAAATAAAACAACAACAACAAAAACACTGCAAGCCCCATCGGAATGCGTTGGGGCCGGAAAAAAAATCACCAAAAAAGAAAAAAAACAATGCAAGCCCCATCGGAACGCGCTGGGGCCGGGAAAAAAAATCACAAAAAAACCCCACAACACAGCAAGCCCCATCGGAATGCGCTGGGGCTGAAAAAACAAACACACCAAAACAAAACAAAAAATCACAGCACAGAAACATAACCCCCCCCCAGACCAACCCCCCCTGCAAAACCCTGTATGTACTCACTCAGAAGCAGAAAGCAGCACCAGGCAGTCTGAAGCCTCCTCCGACGCACACTCTCTAACCGTTGGGGTGAAAGAGCTACAAAGAAGCAGCCTCTTCGCCGACCAATGGTTAGTACATTTGAATTCCCCGCCTTTCCCCCCACCTTTTTTCCAGTCGTAACTCGAAACTCCGATCGCAAATCGAAGCAAAATTTTGCGGCCGGAGCTGGTCGTAACTCGAAATGGTCGTAAGTCGGGACGTTCGTAAGTCGAGGCACCACTGTACCTCCCACCTCTGCTATACACACACTCTTTCCCTCTCTTCCTCTTCCTCCTCCCTGGACACTCTGTGCTGGGAGAGGGTTGTTATTTTCTAGTTGAAGAATTGCATTGGATCCACAACTGATTCTGATTGGTCTTACATTTCCTAAAACCAATGAAGTAGGAGTTCATTTATGGCTACCAGACATATTCTGGTATTCACAGTTTGGTGTAGTGGACAGAGTGACAGACTAGGACTCTAGAGAACAGAGTTCGAATCCCCGCTCAACCATGGAAACTGACTAGGGAATTGAACTACTAAAACCAGTACATAAATATCTCACTTACCTTGAAAGCCCTATTAGGGTCCCTAAAAGTCAGCTCTGACTTGATGGCACAAAACACACACATACACACACCAGACACAGCCACCACTGCACCATGATCTGCATTCCTGTAACAGGAGTTATACCCTTATTTTACTGCCACCATTCTTTTTCATCACTGAACAGAATTTTATTATCTTAAAGGCCATCTTCTAACTGATCATGAGAGTAAAGGATATAATTTATCAGTTCAAGATTGTAATTGTATGCACTGAGTTGTTCAAAAGGTCAAGGGCAAAGGCCCTCAACTCCTCCCCCCCCCCCTTGCCTCCATTTCAATTCCTGGGAACATTTATGATGGTAACATTTTGAGAGAGATCTTGCATCTTTAAAACTGGCATTGAGAGGAGAGTTGCTATCTGGAGTAGCTTGTTCCATTTTGCAAAACACTTGGAACAGTCTTTGCAAAAGCTGCATTTGGTGGAAATGATCTTTTGATTCCTAGCCCGCCAGGACAGAAGGCTTGTCCTTTTACAAGAAGTATTGAAGGGGTAATGGGTTCTTCCAACGTGAACCATTCCCCCCCCCCCCATTTCTCCCAACTATTCCTCCCCGGTGGCATATAGGGAGGATTCTTACATGCAATTATGTACTGCTAACTCCTTTTAAAATATATAAATGCAGGGGGAATGGTTTTATTTACTTCATCTATAACTCTTTTGGAATGGAATGGATGGGTTTTGAAAGTGGACTCACCTAGACTTGTCGGCAAATTTCTTGTTCACAAATAACAAGACAACATGCCATCTGACAGCTCTGTACAGCCATAATGGCAAGCTTTAATCCCATCTATCAGCCGCAAAAGACTGATGTAGTACAGTGGCCTTCAGTTGCAGAGCTTAGACTCCAGTTCACATACGATCTCAGCTAATGAACTTTCTTGGTAACTGTAGATAAGCCTCTGTGTCTCAGTCTCAGTCGTCAATCCACAAAGACATAATAATGAATACTGACTGTATGCAGTTGTTGCAAGGAGAGATCATGCAGATCAGTTTGAGCATTCAATAAATGTAACCATTACTGTACTATTAATATTATCTCTGTTTTCCAAACCAGAAAATATGTAATTTTTGACACACACACACATGCACACTCAGATTGCACCTCAGTTTTGCTAAGCATATCAGCCCTTATTATATAAGATTTATTTGGGGACAGTTGGAAAGCAGCTCATTTATGGATGTATATGTCCAGGACTGACAATTTCTAACTAAATTCCCATTCTAATAACTTTCCATCCACTTATATTAATTTTCTTCTATACCATTTTGTAGAATTATGGTGTTTTTCAAGACAAAGCACAAGAGATTTCTATTTCTATTTTATTAGCTCTTCTAGATACAATAGAAATTGATGAGGCCATATACATCTGTAATTCAGTGTGACCATTTATCATCATACCATGTCATTGTTTTCTTTGGTATTACATACGTAATTCCAAGAGTCAACCTTTGTATTTCTAAGACTCACAAGATAAATAAAATACCATTGTAGAGTGATTTCCCCAAAATATGATACCTGCAGAGCTAGCAAAAACACATATAATAATCCTAAACGTTAATACAAATTAAAATTAAACAATATTAAATTATAAGTTTCTCTCCTTTGAGAAGAGTTCCTTTAAGACATCCCCTCCATGGCTATAACTGAAGAGTAGGAAGCTGAGGGGTGGTGGGAACCAGCTGTCACAGGGAAGGGCAAGGTATTATTATAGTTGCACCATAGTGCAGCAATGTTACTGTGCAGCAGAGCAAATTGGCATTCTACAAGACAATTCAAAAAATGGGGCAGCCCAAACAAAAACTTATAACTTTGAAACTGGACTTCAGACCATCACCAGATTTGGAGTAGAGGTAGAAGACAAGTCTGCTTTTGCTCTGCCAAATTTGGGGGAGTTTGTGCAGAAGGTTTTCGAGTTATGATTTAAAATAAATTAAAATTAAAATATCACATACAAATTGAAAAGACCAATCTTGCTTATCTTGAAAGAGAATGGTTGGCTCCACCTGCTTTTTTGTTTGGAAAGAATCTAGGCTGCAGGGGCTGAAATACCAATCCTCAAAAAAGGCCTTTCAAAAGGGAAAAGCAACCACTTTGTATAAGACTGAGCATGCATGGAACAGGCTTACCAACAAGAGCATTATAAAGTACATTGTTGCAGCTTTATCACTCAGGAAGGGAGATTTTTTGAGAGCAATGAAAGGTCACAGAAACAGTCAAAAGACAGATTTTCTTTGAAGACTCCTGACACAAGTCTTTAGAGGAGAAATCAGCTCCAGGTCTGGGGCAATCAGAACATTGACCCTGTCAGTCAGTACCCAATTAGCTGACTAATTCACCTGGAGGACAGGCCTAGTTGGGAAGGCTTTGAAGCATAGCATAGGCCTAACTGAGCCCTAATGTCTTGCTCAGGAAAGAAGCTCACAGCTAGCAGTGGAACAGCTTCCTTTCTACACAGAAAGCTAGGCATAGCTAGGCCTGTACTAGGCCTTGAAAACTTCCCAGTTAGGTCTTTTCTCTGGGTAAGTCACACTTAAGTGTCTGAAGGTACAGGTCTGTCAGGTGGAACTCCCAGAATGGAGAATTATTGTAGTAAAAAAATAAATAAATATTATTTTTAAAATCCAAAACTGCCATGCCTAAAATTGAATTAGACTGTTTGAAATTCTCACAGGAGAATGTTTCAGCACAGAACTAATTCAGTATCTCATTGTACAAGCAGAACATGTCCACTTCTGCTAAAACAATGCAAATTCTTTCTGTACCAAGAAAACCTTAGTACTACAAGCTATACAGTGTGCAAACCCGTTTATACAGACTATGAGGAGCTCTGTTCAGCACTGAAGTTTCAAGCCTATCTTTGCAGACATATGAACCCCTTAAAAAACACAAAATACCATTACAAGACCTGCGTATGGACAGAATGGCTGTTGGAGGAGCCTACCCAGCCCACTGGCTCAGACTGAAATAACCCGGATAAGTAAGAATGTATGGAGCCGGTGATCCTCATCTGGGTAGAACTCTATGTTACGGGACCATGATTCCTTGCACAGCAAATTTACTAGCAAGAGACTCCAAATATTGACCAATATTATTCAAGTTCCTCACCCTCAGACTGAGGAAAGATTTCTAAAACAGAGATTATTCTCTGCTCAAGCATTTTCCTACCATATAATCAAATTTGACACATCTGTCAAGTAATTATTATATCATTGCTGTGTTCGCATACACATCTTGATCCTGTATCCAGAGTATCTTTGACGTCTCTTGTACAGTGACTGGTACCAAAGATTTACTAGCTGTAAGCGCTGGTATTAAGTTTCATTTGTTATGCAATATATGAATATGAAAACCAGATATAAACCATTGTTGTGTCTTGGGGTCTTTACTAGATATCATGAAAAGATAGCTCAGTGTGTGATGAGGGATGTTAGTTTGGGCTGCTTACAATGACAGTTAAAGGCCTATCTCATTAGGCAGTCTTTTAATATCTAAATTGTGCTTGATTAACCCCTTCTGAATGCTTGTCATATATTCCTTTTACATATGTTTTAGAGCTTTTAAATGCTAGATAAACTTTTAAATTACTATTGTATTTTTTTATCTTTGTAATTTATTAGTGTAACATGTTTTTACTGTAATATTTTAATCATTGTGAGCTGTAATATTCCCAAGCTTTGTGTATGAAGAAGCATTTGCTTTTGTATATCCTGAATATTTCATTGACATGGCCCAGAGTTCTAGTGTTCTGAAAGGCAAACTTCATCATACGCAAAACAGATAGCCTTTTGCTAAGTCAACAATATGGAAATAGTTTCTTTCCTTTCTGAATGAAAGGCCAAACAGACACTTTGACATTTAAACTCCCTGCACTAAAATAATCGCAAACAAAACCCTTTTGGGAGAAGGATCTTTTGCCATTCGGCCCCAGCACTGTCAGAACAAACAGTGGGAAGAGGGTGACTGTTAAGCTCGTCCCTGACAGCTAAGCCAGAGGTTGGGAGTTAGCCTCTCCACTGTGCTTCTTGGGGGGAAGAGTCAGCCTTATAGCCTTGGAAAGCTGTATAGTCCCAGAGCACCCCCGGGAGGGGAATGGTACACCACTTATGAGTACTGGAAATGGTTGCTATATATCAGAAACTATTACTGTTAATTATACCAGCCAATATCAGAGTTAACACAGTAAATGTCAACAGGGTACCATGGCATATGAGTCTAGGCGTATATTGACATAGAGTACATAAAAATTGCTCTGACTGATGCTCAGGGCACCTGAGTGTGCTATAGCTCCTTGCTTCCCTGTCATGTGAGGCCCTGAGTTGGTTGGTTTTTAACTCCCCAATAGCAGAGTTAGTAGTGCTACCAAGTTGCCTGACAAGTGAAGGAAGTGTGTGTGTGAGATCACCCAGGCTTACTTTTGTAATCATCTTTTTTGTGCGATTTGGCTGCTGCTGTCAATGTGCAGGTATACTATGTGATAAGTTCCAAGGAGTGACTAACAGGAAGAAGGGGAGGGGTAGGGGTAGGAACAGCAGTAGCAGTAGGGATGGTTGAGGTGTCAAATAAAGAACAGGAATAGAAAATCAAAAGAGGAAGACCAAAGAAGAGATGGGTCGACTCTGTAACGGAAAGCATGGCCTTGTTTGCAGGAGCTGAGCAGGCCTATTAACAACAGGACCTTTGAGAGGTTGCTAATTCCCCATTAAATCAAACATTAAGCCACTATTAAGTCAGAAATGGCTTAATGGCAGATAACTATTGGGCAGAGTGTGTGGAGATTGTTGGTTGGTAAATAAATAAAATTGAAAAACTGCCATAGCTACACAGTGGTCCAGAGATCCACAGAGCACATTGGTATATAAATATATGTCTTCCTCAGATGCACCACCCCTTATGGTATAGTTAGTTTTTAGTCAGATTTACCTCACTTTACTTCAACTGTCATAACAGTCTCAATAGACTCTGGTCTTGAAAAAGAATAAAAATGTTTCTCTTTTTACTTACAAAAATTTGCATATCAGCATACAAACAGAAACATATTCACTTGTTATACAATATAATATCTTAATTGGCTATCTGGAAGTTGAGTCATGAGTGGACTTCTTTCCTATTACAGTGGTGCCTCGCTAGACGATTGCCTCGCAGGACGAGGAAATCGCTAGACGATGCCTTTTTGCGATCGCTACTGCGCTTCGCAAAACGATGTCTCTCTATGGCGATTTTCGCTAGACGATGAGGTTTCCCCATAGGAGTGCGCCGACTAGTGGTCAAAAGCTGTCAGTGCAGCTGTCAGTGCATTCCTATGGGGACCCTCACTCGCTAGACGAGGTTTCCCTATGGGAAATTTCGCAAGACGAGTGCCTTTTCCCTTGGAACGCATTGAAGCGATTTCAATGCATTCCAATGGGAAAACGTGCTTCGCTAGACGATGTTTTCGCTAGACAGCGATCCTCTTGGAACGGATTAACATCGTCTAGCGAGGCACCACTGTAGGTTGAAACGTTTCGCTACTTATCCAACTAGCGTCTTCAGTCTGAGGAGAGTGTTCTGAAAGGCAAACTGTTATACGCAAAACAGATAGCCTTTTGCTAAGTCAACAATATGGAAATATTGGAAATACAGTGGTGCCTCGCAAGACGAATGCCTGGCAAGACAAAAAACTCACAAGACGAAAGGGTCTTGCGATATTTTTCGTCTTGTGAGGCGCGTTTCCCATAGGAATGCATTGAAATTTAATTAATGCGTTCCTATGGGGAAAAAAAAGTCAGAACCCCCCAAAAAAGTCAGCAAAAAGTCACTTACCAGGTAGAGTAGACTGAGTCCAGCTCCTCACAGTGTGTTTGTAGCCCCAGAACAGCCGGAAAAAGAGTGCCAAACAGCGAGCAACCAGCAGGGAGCCGGCAGCCATTTTGTGTTAGTCTCCCTCCTGGCCCCCCTCTCCCCGCCTCTCAGCTGATCGGCGCTGGGTCTGAGAGGCTTTTTCCCTGCTAGGCAAGCCTCAGGAAGCCTGTTAGACCCAGCGCCGATCAGCTGAGAGGCGGGGAGAGGGGGGGGGGTAGCTGATCGGCGCTGGGTCTAACAGGCTTCCTGAGGCTTGCCTAGCAGGGAAAAAGCCTCTCAGACCCAGCGCCGATCAGCTGAGAGGCGGGGAGAGGGGGGCCAGGAGCAGAGACAACCACAAAATGGCTGCCGGCTCCCTGCTGGTTGCTGAATCTTCGCTGTTTGGCACTCTTTTTCTGGCTGTTCTGGGGCTACAAACGCACTGTGAGGAGCTGGACTCAGTCTACTCTACCTGGTAAGTGACTTTTTGGTGACTTTTTTTTGGTTTCTGACTTTTTTTTCCCCATAGGAACGCATTAATTAAATTTCAATGCATTCCTATGGGAAAACGCGCTTCGCAAGACGAAATTTTCGCTAGACGGCATTAACCGTGGAACGGATTAATTTCGTCTTGCGAGGCACCACTGTATGGAAATATTGGATATGGAAATATTCAAGAAGCTACTTGGAGGAGCAGCGAAACGTTTCAACCTAATAAGAAAGAAGTCCAGTTGCCATGACTCAGCCTCCAGATAACCTTACCTGGATGACTGAGAATCTTCACAGACTTAGTTGACCAGCTTGCTTATTTGCTCCACTAACTGACTGGCTATGTAAACAGTCAAGAACATGGACACACTGCCATTATTAACTTGTCTCTGAATCCTCATATTGCTGAACACTAACATACAGTGGTGCCTTGACTTATGAACTTAATTGGTTCCGGAACTCCGGTCGTAACTCGAAATGGTCGTAAGTCGAAGCACCATTTCCCATAGGAATGCATTGAAATGCAATTAATCTGTTCCGGCCGAAGAAAAAAATCACCAAAAAAACCCAAACACTGCAAGACCCATCGGAACATCGGAAACGCGATTAATCCGTTCCAGCCGAAGGGGGTGGTGGAAAGCAAACAAACAGTGCAAGACCCTTCGGAAATGCAAAAAAAAGCAAAGCAAAAAGCAAACCGTGCAAGACCTATCGAAAACGCGATTAATCTGTTCCGGCCGAAGGGGGGAAAAAAAGAAAAGCAAACAAACCGTGCAAGACCCTTCGGAAATGCAAAAAAAGCAAAGCAGAAAGCAAACAAACCCTGCAAGACCCTTCGGAAATGCAAAAAAAAAAGCAAAGCAAAAAGCAAACAAGCCCTGCAAGACCCATCGGAAATGGGAAAAAACAAAAACAAAAAACAAACAAACCCTGAAAGACCCATCGGAAATGGGAAAAAAAACAAAAAAAACAAAACAAACCCTGCAAGACCCATTGGAAATGGGGAAAAAAACCCCAAAAAAACAAACAAACCCTGCAAGACCCATCGGAAATGGGGGGGGGGGGGAGAAAGCAAACAAACCCTGCAAGACCCATCGGAAATGGGGGGGGAAAAACCCAAAAAGCAAACAAACCCTGCAAGACCCATTGGAAATGGGGGAAAAACAACAACCAAAAAACAAACAAACCCTGCAAGACCCATTGGAAATGGGGGAGAAAAAAACCCAAAAAACAAACAAACCCTGCAAGACCCATTGGAAATGGGGGAGAAAAAAACCCAAAAAACAAACAAACCCTGCAAGACCCATCACAGCATAGAAACATAATCCCACCACCCAGCCCAAAACCATGCTGCAAAACCCACCCAGAACAGTTTTTAAAAAGTAGAAAGCAGCACCTTACCAGGCAGTCCGAAGCCTCCTCTGATCACACACTCTCTAACCATTGGGGCGAAAGAGCTACAAAGAAGCAGCCTCTTCGCCACCAACGGTTAGCAATTTGAATTCCCCACCTTTTCCCCCTGCCTTTTTCTGGTTGTAACTCGAAGCTCTGGTTGCAAGTAGAAGCCAAATTTTGCGGCCGGAGCTGGTCGTAACTCGAAATGGTCGTATGTCGGGACGTTCGTAAGTCGAGGCACCACTGTACTCAGAACCTAACAGACTCTGACAGAGGTTAAAAAAAAGGCTGGAAAAGGAAACTGAGGTAGAAAGTTGTGATTGACATTCACCCAAAGTCCGTTCCATCCACACTTCTGAAAGGTTCAATATGCAGGTTGCTATTCCAACAATAACAACAATGACGACTATGGGAACAATTTATTTCTGAATTCATGGCACAGAATCACCTTCGTTATTGAGAATACAGCAGAGGAGGCTACAGGGTACTTAATGTACATTTTTTTCCAGGTAATTTTAAATCAGCAACCCAAAGTAGGCAGCTTTGCCAGCAAGGGAGGGAGTCAGGACTGCTAAAACAATTCCTAATTGGGATGTGGACTCAGTACCTGTAGGGTTGCTGAACAGCTCCAATTGCAACTTCTCTCTGTTCAACCACTGACAGGACCAACCAATGTTTGCAGTTGTGATATGATAGCTTTTGCACCAAACTCTTCAGTTTAAATATTGCCCTGTGTTTTTTTATCTGTTAGGTAATTGCAATATATTCTTGATAGTGGCACGGTGAAAAATACACAGGTGGAGCTTTTCTTAGTGTGAAAATGAATGCCAAAGAAGACTTCACTTTCCACATTTTTGTGTAGCAATCTGTAGACTTGGTGGGGGGCAGTTTAAATGACAATCTTGCTTAATCTTGTTCGCCACCCTTGTCTACAGCTGGGATACAATTCTATTACACAGCATTAAATTTATTATTGATAGCTAGCATTTCCAAGTATAATTCTTAGAAGGAAATATTTAATGTGGCATCATACTGGAAATGTGTGACCATTACTGTAGTCTGTTCCTATGGTGCTTACACTGTGATCTGCCTCCGTATGGAGGCAACCAGTAGAAATGTTTGCTTGAGTGAATGATCTTTTCTGGTACATCTTTTCTGTCATTTTAGAGGTGACATCTTGGAAGCTGTGAAAGCAGGGGAAAGAGCCAATATTATGTCCCCACCTACTGTGCCAAAATACTTTGAGCTGATCCCAGAGGTTGTAGGGAGAAGAATTGCTGCAAAACCTACTCTTTGCTGCCTGGCAAAAGACAGATGGCTTGAGACAGGGAATAGTGATGTTGTCAGCAGCTCTCACTGCTTGCATGTCTGGTCACAGAAATAATGTTCATGTTTGCTCTGCAGGTGGCACCATCAGATTCAAATGATAACTAATGCCTTCCTGCTCTCTTATGTCCTGGCAAGTCTTGACACTGGCCAAGTTGACATGTTTAACATACAGACATCAGTGATAGGTAGTAACTCTGGGGTGTCGAAATCTGTAGCATTTCCAACCCACGTTGTACTGACGGCTTAGGCCTCATTCTCATTGAGGCTATAAATCCACGTAATTGGTAGCACCAATAATGAACAGAACTAGAGATAATGGTAGCAGTCCATTGTATTTAAATGTAATAAACATGTCTCTATCCAAATTGCACAGAAAAAGGTGTGGCTGTCTGGTTTGACTGTAAAAAGGGTCCACCTAAGTGAGGATATTGGAATCCATCTCTTTCTCATAGCTTATCCCCATAGAGCTTCTCTCCCTAAATGTCATTCTCAGTTCCATTCTGATGCTAGAGGAACAGAACCAGCCGGCTGTCTCAAAGTACTCTGGTCCACCATGTGAGGTAATTTTTTGCCTCATCCTTATGAACTGGTGCAAACAACATAGGCTTCTTAAAGCAATTCTCTCCTCCCGAGACACCTAGCTTTCTTTATAGCAGTCGAGGGTATCTTCCTCAGGAACTAATTTTCCAGGAGAGCTCTTAGGAGGGTTGCATTAATAAGAATTTTTTTTCTCCCAACATGGTTAAACACTCTCATTTGTTGAAAGACTATGTTCTTGGGTCCACACAAAATTATTGCATGGAACTAATTGTTTCATATTTAAATACAACTCCAGAAAGTACTCTCCTTTCCACTTCTGAGAATTTCCTTTTGCAGTCGTTCAGCTATATTCTTGTTTATGAGAATGTCTGCAAAAATGTTGGCTCACCAAATGCCCACTGATTATGGTTTTCTACTGTATTTCAGCCACTGTACTTTATATCTAGTCATTATTTATTTGGTTATTAAGCCATTTATATTCTGAAGTTCTAAGTGGTTGTCATTTAAGAAGTGCATGTTTGTAATGTTTTCATGCATTCGGGTATTCTTAAGAATTGTTTTCCATGACAAAATGGAATTACTTAAAATGCTGCTTACTGATTACTTTGAAATGCATACACATACACAACTTCAGTATCAATACAGTGTTGGAAACACAGGTGTGTTCTAGAGTCTGGAAGTGCCTAGACAGGTATTTTTCCCACTGTTCCTTTTGAAATTTATTCCGTCAACTACATGACATTAGGGTGGTGATAATGGCAGAGAAGGGTGAGTGAGAAGTGGGGTTGTGTGATGTGTGGACACCTGAAATACAACTTCTTGGGACAATTGAACATTTCTGGGTGAATTGTGGCTGCAATCTCAATGTATTAGTATTTTTGTTTTATTTATATTATTTATATGCTTCCTTTCTCCCCATAGACGACCCAAGAAGGCTCACAACAATTAAAATTATACAATGACCGCAGTTTTTAAAAAACAATTAAAACCTATATTTTTTAAAAAATTAAACATTTGTCAATATTAAAAACAAAATAAAAATTAAAACATTGGAAAAAAAATTCAAATCTCTAAATTTAATAAATATACTATTCCTGCGACCTCCACTTCTTGCTTAAAATCTTGCCTGAAAAGGAAGATCTTGGCCTGATGGTGGAAGGACAAGAGGGAGGAGGCCAACCTGGATTCAAGGGGCAGCACATTCCAAAGCCTGGAAGGAACCCCTGTGGCAGGAAACTGTACTGTATAGAGAGGTTATTATATTTTATTTTATGTTCAATTCAATTCAATTCAATTCTGAGAATAGCTTAACAATGATAGGATTGATATTGCTCACCATCCCTTGGTCAGAGATTCGAAAATTTTACTGCATTGTTGAGACACAAATGTGTGCCTTGAAAGTGCCAACTTTGATCAGTTCTCTTTGGACATAAATTCGGCATATATTAATATATCTATCAAGCTCATGATATATCCAATGCACACATTTCCTCCCTCCCCGCTCCTTCTCTTTCTCTTTTTCTCTCTTTCTGTTACACTTGCAGTCTCAGATCACAAACTAAAATCCAAAATCTTCATGGGAGAATTCGAAGGTTGCAAAGGTGATAGTTTCACTTCTAAAATTCAATATTTTCCAGCTTGTATTTGGTTCTGCATTATAAAAAAACGCAAGGCATGCTATTCCCTGAGTGACTTATTAAAAGACAGCAGCCAAAAGACAGCATAGGCTTTAACATATTCAAGCCCTTTGAAATTAATGCTCTTAAACATGATTAACTCTCCCTTGCATTGTGGCCTCCACGGACTCAGTAGCAATCTGTTAGCATGTGTTTAAACCAGAGCTGTCTGCCATGCCTCTGAGCTTGTGAGGTGGCAGTGGCCCAGATGAGCCACAAATCCTTACAGTTTAAAATTTATGAAGACAACTTTCAAGAATAGCAGAATTCTCAGAGCTGTCACATAACGTGGTGCGGCCATGAGAAATCTCTCCAAGCATTGCTTTTGCAAAAGGCCAGAGAAATGGTGCCCCAGCTGGAAAGCCTGTAAGATGAAGAGGAGTGTGTGCTTGACTTGACCTAGGAAGTCTTGGTTCAAATCTCCATGCAGGGAAAGGTGAACCTCAGCAGCTGATTTTTACCAATTACTATCTCTTAGCTTAACCTACTTTTCAGTGTTATCATTAAAAACAGGAACATACCCCACGTAAGGCCCAGTGAGCTGCTTGTGTGAGCAGATTTTGATACAAAATAAGGTTCTGTGTTAGCTCCTTGTGTGAACTTGTAGATAACCACCTGCTTGATGGCGGCTAGGAATTGCTGTTGGGCATGCAGGCGTGGAAGCCTTTATAAATGAGAGAGAGTTGGTTCTTTTTTTCTTTCAAACCTCTATCACAAGGATCTAACATAAGTATTTGTGAGTTCACAGTGATGAAGAACAGTTTTCTGAACTATAAGCTTCTGGATATACTACTATTAGGCCATCCAAAGACCAAATTGCCTGCCTTGCACCCCATAAACATTTAGCTGACATGGTAGAGGCTTATATGTAAAAATCCATCTTGTCACCACAATGGCAGATGGTCAATTTTAGCATCACATCATGCCATTAGCCCATTTGAACCGTCTCTTACTGTGCTGCTGCTGCTGCTTGAGAAAATGCACTTATACAGGATTGCCCCCACAAATGGCATATTTTGCTTGCATTCTTGGTTGTGAACAAAATGTAAAGCAAATTGGAATGTAACTTTTCAAGGGATGCTCAAACTATTGCTGGTGAATAAACAAACCGTTTAAACGGAAATAGAAACAGCAGGCTCTGGGCTTATCACTAAATGCTTCCAGATGGATAAGGCAGAAAGATATCCTTTTTATCCGGAAAGCTAGAATAAGGAAGGCAGAACAGTTGTGGAGCTGCCTTCTCCAACTTTTCCAGGTATTTTGACCTATAACTTCCATTATCCATGATTAATCCATGGAGGCTGGGGACTAAAACATCTGGAGGACCCATATTGGGGAAAACTGTTGTGGAATAAGAACATTAACTGCCTATTAGCTTACTCTTAATACAGCTCCTCTGTGCTTACTTCTTGAAGCGTTTTACATGCCTCATGTAATTAGAGTTCTAGCTTTAATTGTAGTACAAATACACAGATGAATAATTTCCCAGCTTTCATTGAAATAACCTGGAATCCATGGTAGCACTAGCAACTTAATTCTCAAATACCAACAGAAATAAAGCTATTTTCATCATATTGCTTGAACGTTGTAATTTCAACCCTCATATCATGATTTTGCCAAGGGAAAGTAAAAATTTTCCTTTCACAAAATGATAGAAACGTGGAGCTGGAAGGGATCCTGGGGTTATTGAGCCCTACTGCTGGCCAAGGCAGGAAATCCACAGCTGTAACATCCCTGATAGATGGCCTTTGAACCTCTGTTTAAAACCTTGAACAAAGGTGAAGCCTTTATTTTATGAGGTAATCCATTCCATTGTTGAGCAGTTCTTATGAAGTTGTCCTTAATATTTTGAAGAAATCTTCTTTCTTATTGTCTGAATCCATCAGTTTGGTCTTATCTTTGGTCTTTGGAGACACAAGTAAGCTTGCTCCCTTTTCCACAGAACAGACTTTCACATAGCACATCTTAATTTTCTCTACTCTAGACTAAAAATACCCCATTCCCTTAACTGTTCCTCACAGGGCTTGGTTTCAAGACTCTTTACTTTACTATCACTATTATATGTGTCCTCTGGACACATTCCAGCTTCTTAACATCTTGCTTAAAAGGTGTCCAGAACTCACTGCAGTAGTCCACATGAGGCCTGACCAAGGCAGAATAGAGTGACACTGTTAACATCCCTTGATTTGAACACGTACTCCTGTTAATGCAGCCTAGAAATCTCTGTTTAAGATCAAAAAGTTCCACACTAAGAGTTCCACAGTAATGTCACATACATCAGCAGGGTTGCCTGATGACCAGCATTTGCTTAAATATCAAATATTTCCCCTAGAACAGTGGCTCTCAACCTTGGGTCCCCTGATGTTCTTGTACTATAACTCCCAGAAATCCTGGCCAGCACAGCTAGTGGTGAAGGCTTCTGGGGATTTTAGTCCAAGAACATCTGGGGACCCAAGGTTGAGAACCACTGCCCTAAAGCACTTTTTAAAGGTTCCCCTTTTCTAAATACGTTTCCCCATTTCTCATTTCAATACAGCAAAATGGTGAGCTTCTACTTGAAGGTAGTTTGTTCTTCTCCCCTTCAGTCAATTTTATGGTGAGATTATTGGGCTGGAACTTTTGAACATGCCCAGAGCTGAGACTCTTACGCTGCAGCCCTAGAAACAGTTGTGTTTTCAGAAGCCATTCTGTTCTCATAATTGTAGTTCAGGGTCAGGAAATGTTTTAATTGTTGATTGGTTTTTGCTTGCTTGTTTGTTTCTTTGTTTGCTATAATATCTGATGGCTTCACCAGTGCTAAAATTCTCTCACTTAGTCAATCATGCGGAGGCAAGGTGTTTGGGTATACTGAAGTTACAGGTAACCTCATTTTGTGGTATGATGTTAAAGCAGGAATAGCAGCCATTTTGGAGGAGCTTCAGCAGTCGTTAAGGAGACTTCTCATTTTTAACATTTTTATTATGGGCAGGTGACGTTTTACACACATATGGCCATGCTCTTATTCTTTATTGGCTGAAATCCTTTTGATGTAGCTACGCTTGCAGAAGAGTGATGATGCCACCAGCAGGGGAGATTTTGGTAATTAAATAATTCCCCCTTTCTCTCCTGTGGATTTTCCGATTTTTGAACATTTGTATTCATTGTGTGGAAGCAGTGGGAACTGCTGGACCTTACTGAAAATCTTTCCTACTAGTGATGCCATCATAGGCATAGTTATGCCAACAGGGCTTCAGCCATTGAATCTTACCAAGTATTTATAATATATAAATATTTTGGTGTCCGATTCCAGTATCATTTGAGCATTCAGCTTTTGCTAGTTATGTATCATTTTATTGTTCTTTAGAAGGCACTCTTTTTATTTTACTGAAGCAGCTATGGAGCCATTGTTGTGACTGCTTGTTGAGGCATCTGACATTTTCAGTAACCTACAGAATATTAAATGTCAAATTTTGGGATACCAATGAGCTGGTTTTCTGGCAGCTGAAATGCCTTTATCTTACTAGGCAGCAGAAGTGTTGTAATTTCTGCCTTCATCACATGTTCTCCCTTGCCCATTCTGGTGATCCTTCCAGTGAAGCTTTAATTGTGAAATTTGTTTTCCGCATTTGTCAAATTTTAAAGGAGGTCTAAACAACAATATCTTCTATCTGATACACTTTTATGTTTTCCTACTGCTTTTTCCATTCATTTTTTTTAAAAATCACAAACATTTGTTAAGGAAGGAAAGACCAAATAACAGCATAATGCCTTTTTGTTGGCAGCACTAGGAACCATTCATCTAGGGACAACCTAGGCACCTCAAAATCAATATTCATGCAGCATGTTGTTTCTGATACACAGTGTTATGTAGTGGACAGAGGGATGGAGTAGAACCCTGAAGACCAAGGTTCAAATCCCCTTCTGGCCATGGAAACTCACTGGGATTGTGGAACTGGTGAAAACACTCCTTAAATATTTCACTTATCTTGAAAACTCTGTTAGGGTCACTAATTCTGACTTGATGTCAAATAACAAAATGTTGTTTCTATGAACAATAAGCCTGAAGAATTCACTGCGTTTGCTCATGAGACCATCAAGACTGAATAGGTTGTGCCCTCAGCATTCCTTTGCCTGTCCATCAGGTCATACCCTCAAATTGTTAAGTAAGTGACCCCTAGGCAGAGTTTTTCAGAGCTCTAACTGCCTGCTCTGAAAACTGCAACTTCCTTGGCAGGATAAAACAAGTGCTCCTCAAATTCAGAAATGTCAATACATGCTGTTTGCCTATTTCCTTTTCACTTATTGAAGTCATAAGAAAGCTTAACCCCACGTACACTGTCAAATTGCTCCAGATTACACAGAGACAAAGTGCAGGCAGTTTGCAAATTGGAACACATTCTCTAAATGATATTTTCCAGATTGTTGTGTCACTCCAGTTAAAAGCATCCCTTTCTGAAATTGCCTCTAGCACGGGCGATGTTTCATCCTTGAAATATCTCTTCCCTCCCCTTGTCCCTTTGCTATTCCACCATGATACGGATATTCTTTTTAGGATATTTACTACAGGTATACAAATATGATTCACTTGTCAACATTAACAACTATTGCACTATTATCTATTCACAAATGCACCAGAATCTAAACACATGAACTTAGCATATGCATGATGTCCTGAAATATAAATACCACAAAAGCTTTAACTAACTGTGCATTATTGCCATTTTAAGGTCTCTTCCCCACCCCCACAAGTTTGTATCAGCTTTTTAATCTACACTTGTGCAATAAATTAGGATTTGAGGGCATCTATGCAATGGGTACACCATGTGCACTTTCAATTCTAGGCTGGAAAAAAGTTGGTAAGCTTGACACAAGCTCATAAAAACTAGGCCTTGGTGATAAACAGAAGGCTTTATACATTTATGTTACATGTAATAGTCTGAGGAAGACTTCAAATTACTGTAGCTTTTCACAGTCATGTATGCAAGCCAAATCCATTGTAAACATATGTTGTGCCATTTTTTAAAAAAAAGCAATATAGTTATGAATAAGTACTGACTTAAAATATTTGTACTGACCTCATAGGCAAGTGGCTTTTAAAAACCAATCAAAACCTCTTATCGTCATGGTAATTAGATCACTGGGTCAGGGGAGAAGATGGTGGAAGGTGATTTGCACTCATTGGGCAGTATAAGGTCTAGAAGGACAAGATAGTACAATGTTGATTTTGTCTTTGAAAGACACACAGCCTTTGAAAGGAAAACATGCTCAGGGACCTTGAGCTGGGCCTTTGCAGCTGCGTCTTTAACAGTGACTTGTTACCTAATAACCTTATTAAATAAAAAGCTTAATGTGCTCATTCCTTCTGCTGAAAGCAGAAGAATAAAACAGGTTATTTTCTAATGAACTACCAAATCTGCCATGCCTTATTTGAGTATTTACCCAATGAGAAGGGGTGTTTTTTTGGGGGGGGGGTTGGTTTTTCGCCACTCATCGCTTCTTTAAAAGCTGGTTCTTTGGAAGCCGATGGGCATGTAATTAAAATTTAAATGGCTTTCCAATAAACCAGCAATATATTAATCACACTGCATTTACTCAGCAATTATTAATTTCCATGTGTTATTTACAAGGCAGTAGTCTGCATATAGAAACAGAAATTATCCAGATAGGGTAACCAAAGCAAAAAAAAGTTCTCATTTTTTGCTTCCCATTTTTCTTTGCCGTTTCTGTAATTTGGATAAATCATCCATGTAAGTAAAATAGGAAAGATTACAAAATCCTTCTCACGTGTAGTATTGCTGAGCCAGGTATCCCCCATTTGTAACAGTGTGTTTGGTTTCTTTTTCCTAGGTGCAGTACTTTGCTCTTATCCCTTATTCCTAGTCCTTCACCCATTACAACACAGAGACTCTTGTTGTTTTTACACTGATATACATTTCCATGTAAATGGCAAATGTTAACCATTCATCTACCATAGGACTCATTGCTGACCAGTGTTGGACCCCCATCTAACTTTTTTTTTCTTTTAACATTGGCCAAAATCTCACTGGATATTTATGCATGTGCAAGAGGAATTGCAGAAGCTGCCATGGCGCATCGATGAAGGGCCAGTTACTTGGAGCCCACATGCTGTGAAGCCAGGACTTGCAGAGGTGAAGCCCGGGGTATATGGCATCATCTAGTACAACTATCTCTTGGACTTCCCTGTTCTTCCAGGCTCAGCTGCCATTCTCACAGAACCTGGAAAAGAAATTGATTTTTCCCCAATAAAAGTAGATTGCTACAAGCCGTCTCTATTGTAATGCATAATACTGTATTTGTAAGGTGGTTTGGTCTTGAATGGGCAATTAAGAGTCATTAGTTTAAAAAAATACCTCTTCCTCAGTTATTGATATTGACCAATGTAGCATTTTCTTCTGGGGAAGGTAGCTATGGGGAGTGCCATGATGAATGCCTGCATTTTCAGATTTAACTCTATACCACTGGTCACATGCCTGATTGCACACACCTGATTGTAACCTGGAACATTCCTGACCCCTTGGCAATTGTCCATAGCAACGTCCACGGTTCCTTCCAATCCTTACTTATGTAAATACTCAGTAGGATTTTGGCCAGCATGTTAGTTTAGTTTGGGGGTAACAACCAATGCAACAAGCAGGCTCAGATTAAGAATAATATCATAGCTGAAAAGCAAACTGAATACTGAACAAGAGCAAACAATATAGACCACACTTGTTGCTATGAAGACAGGCATTTTAATTAACCTGTGTGCAACCTTATATTTCAGTGATTTGACTTTCCTTCATTTGAAAGCCATTTTCCTTACTATACTTTGAATTTAGCACATACGTGCTATTTATAAAAAAAGAATGTTACCTAGAGGAATCAATGAGATTTATTTCAGAAAAGACATGTTTAGTATGACACTTTACCATGAAATGTACTTGTCATTTTTCTATCAGAGATTTTATTTTCTCCCTTAAGCTTGCCTACCCAGAAATATACTTTCCCCAGAATTTTTATTCTGCTGCTGCTGCCACTGATATTTTATTAATCTTGGCTCTGCAGGATAGAATCAGTGTGCTTGTCCATTTGCTCTCCTGCACAATTTCAGCAGCGAAGAAAAGTACTGAGCCCTATGGTGAATGACAGGGTTGTCCAGTTCTGCATCTTTTCACCCAAGCACATTTCAAAATGTGTCCATGTTATCTCAGTGACATGACCTCAGATTCCTGTACCTTCAGATATTCACCCCAAAATTAGAGACAGAACAGATCTGTCGGTAGCCTTTCCAGCCTTTTAGGAAACATATTGAATTAATTCTGTGCATGTTGGATGGATGGTGTGATTCAATGTATTGTCTGGACATTAAATTCATTTGAGTCTCCTGGAAAATAATCCAACCTGTTAACATGGAAATAACTGTCTAGGAATTTCCACAGATTAAGTAGATTTTGGGATGGACATTAAGGGAGCTAAATGAGAAAGATGTCAGAAATGTGCAAAGTTTCACAGTACTTTTAAAAATCGGATAAAATATTTGGCCAAATGAAGAAAAACTGTGGCTTCAACCTCATGCAAAATATTTCCCCCTCTTTTTCGGGAATCTTAAAATGTGTTTACATTAAATTCAGTGCAGCGTCTACACTATAAATTAGCACGATTCTAACAGTAAATCAAGCTTCTTCATCTGGCCCGCCGCACATTCCAGCATTTAAAGTCTGGGCCCTGAGGGTACCAATGGGCTGCTGATTTGCAAAACAAAAAACAAAAACAAAAAACAAAACACCCTGAAATTGGAAAAAGGAAAAGGTCCAGTACCTCTGCTCTGTCGCAGCACTCATAAAAATTAAAATTTGCTCAGACTTGGAGGAGAGAGTGGATGAAGAGAGTGCCCAGGCACAGCCAGCAATCATTTCTTGTTCACCCCATTCTCCAACCATGTTCCCTTTTCTTCCCTGGATTTAGGAAAGCCACCATGTGCCCTCACCCTTGAGGATCTCCCCTCCACCCTCAATTAGCTAAGCACTGAAGCAAGAAATTTCCTCTCTCTATCCTCTGTGATTGTCCTCTTGCCTCCTAACCTAGAAATCAAGTGTTAAAGCATTAATGCCACTCCTTTGCAATAAAGGAGCATTTGAAAAACTAAATCCCCTAATCCCCTTATTCCAATTAGGGTCTTTTCACAGGAGGCGGGTGAACCTTCCCCACTCCTCCCTTTCGAAAGGAGAATAGTCTGCTGCTGAGGGTGGGGGAGGGACTCAGAATCACAGCCAGGCTCCTGCTGGGCTACTTTTTTATTATTATTTTGAGAAACCACCACCCCAAGCTTTCCTCCCTCCTTGTACTCTATAAGCTGATTAAAGGATATTTTACTTTTATGAGGAGTGGATTTAGCCAAGCAGTCCCTAGTACCATCTGACCTCATTTCACTTGCTCTGCCTGTGGTGGCCACATCTTTGGGGTATAAATTGATGAAATTACTGTGGATTATTTGGAATTTTGCATTAATAAGTGCACTGTACCCCATCTGTACCAACATAAAACAGTGCTTTGCCAGATGAGGAAGTAAGCACATGGCCTCTAAGATCTCCCTAAAACTGGAGCCAAAGGCATTATCAGTGATATATCTTCTTATCCTAGTAGAGTCTCCAATCTGATAATTAGGTTTTTGTTCTGGACCTAACCCCCAACTTTTACCCAAACTTAAGAAATGACCCAT
The DNA here is from genome assembly GCA_037013535.1 of Intellagama lesueurii. NCBI lineage: Eukaryota > Metazoa > Chordata > Lepidosauria > Squamata > Agamidae > Intellagama > Intellagama lesueurii. The sequence continues at coordinate 104,081,326 of JBAJHW010000001.1, forward strand.
TTTTTCTGCTTTGCATTTCAAAGGATACTCAGAGATACTCTGCATCTCAAGCATCCTCTGGGTTTCTAATTTAACAGAGGTTAAAAATGTGGTCACAATTGGCTTGGGAGATTCTGTGAGTTTTCGTCCCCAAAAGTGTTTTTCCAAACTATGGAATTTTGCCTGCTAATAATCCTCTTTGCTTTTATTTATGAGACATGATTAAGTTCTGCTTAGTGAGAAGTAATCTCTTGCAGTGGTATTCAGAGAAGCCACTGCTTGTGTCCATTCTTACCTGTGTATCAAAGCACTGGGAATATCTATCAATCGATTTATCTATCCGTCTATCTATCGATTGATTGATAGATTGATCGATCGATAGAAAGATAGATCTATTCTCCTTAAAAGTTGGTTTATATCATTAAGAAGACAATATTTAAAAGCAAAAACAGTAAGTGTACAAATATTCTAAAATAACTAAACAAATATATAAAAATAGTAATTAAAATCAATGCTAAAAACACATTAAATTAATTAATTAATTAATTAATTTGATTTATATACCGCCCATCTGGCAGCCAGGGCCACTTTAAAAGCAACAAGGCACAGCAATCCATTTTAAAAAGCCCTCTCAAGACAGTCAGTCACTGAAGGAAGGCTTGCCTGAAGAGATAGGTCTTTGCCTGCTTGCGGAAGAATAGCAAAGATGGGGCCAGTCTGGCCTCTTGTGGGAGGGAGTTTCAAAGTTTGGGACCAGCAACAGAGAAGGTCCTCTCCAGAGTCCCCACCAAACACACCTGTGAGAATGGTAGGACTGAGAGAAATGCCACCCCTGATGATCTTAACACCCAGGCAGTTTCATAAAGAGGAATGTGGCCCTTGGGATAGCTTGGATCCAAGCTGTTTAGGGCTTTATAGCTTAAAACCAGCACTTTGAATTTTGCCTGGAAACAGACCGGCAGCCAGTAGAGCTGCTGTAGCAGGGGGGTTATGTGATTCCTGTAATCAGCCACATTTTGAACCTGCTAAAGTTTCCAAACACTTTCCAAAGGAAGCTCCACATAGAGTACATTGCAGTAATCCAGCACAATCACTGTTTTTCAAGTCAGATGAAGATTTTAGGGAGCTGTGGGGTGAACATCTTTAAACTTAATAGGATCCAAAGCTGCTTCTCTGAAGCTTTCTCTGCCATAACGAGGCTGGCCATGTAGATGTTTTCACTAGAGTCAAACTAGATGAGACACTAGCTTTGCAATTAGAAGGTGATAAAATGTTTTCCTTCAAGAGGAGCAATCCTTCAAAATTGTGTGCCTGAGCAATCATTTTGCAGATGAAGACTATGATCATTGCCCAATGACCAGTCACCAAACAAAAGCAAGCTGAGGGCATGGTTACACTATGAAAATGAATCGACAGATGGATCAGGGGTTTTGAGGTCAGTTTAAAGTCATGTGGCAGTCATCTGGACTTTTTGGGTAAGTGTGTGCATCCTCTTGGGATAACTTTTAATGAATTTTTAAATTGTATTGTATATTAGTGAAGGAGGATACATGGGCTGTTAGAATTGTTGCATTTGAGGCTTTGTCCTCCCTCCGCTCACCCATCCACCCTTGCACTAGCTGCTTCTCATAGCCTCTTGCTGCTGCTGCTGTGATGTTATTTTTAATATTCTTAACTTTTTTTATTTCTTTCAATGTGAGAGAGCACTAGATCAATATTACAGATAGGAAAAAAACCTGATTAGACTGCAAGATTTCCCTGCAGCCTGAAACCTGTGATCCTGCCACCCATTATTTGACATACCCAGCAGACACAATTTATACCAACAGAGACATTTACATATATTCCAAAACAATTCAAAATAAATTAATTTTACAAGCAATTTAAAATAAACAACCCTCTTGCAGCCAAGTAAAATACCTCACTTTCCAACCAAAAAACCCACACTTCCTGGGCAAAAAAATTTATGCTTCTTTGTGTGTCATGTAGTTGGAATTTTAAAATTGATTTCAAACATTTTATTGTTTCGTTGTAAACTGCTAAGTGTACTGCTCTGCGCTAAGTCAGCCGTAAACAAACAAACAAACAAACAAACAAACAAACAAACAAACAAATATGGCTGTACTGTTAACCCAGAATTAAAAATGGGGCGTTGCACCTCTTGTGTTCTGCAGCTGGGAGGAGCAAGGAGTTCGGCTTGGCCCTACTGGGGATGGGGCTTTTTTTTCCTGGCAGGCCTAGAGGGCATTTTTCTGCCCCCAGATCTCCTCCAGGAGTCACAGCCAGTGCCCAAAATGTTACAAAAAAGCTAAACACCCACTTTTAGTTTTGAAAAACAGATATTTGTGGGTGTTGAACAGTGCAAGGGAGATAACTGTAACCTATTTAAAAGGTAGATTTTACTACTCCTGGAGGCTTTCAGGAGTGGCAGTCCCATTTTTTAATGGGACGAAAGAGGAGACTGATGGATGGTTGCTGCTGCAAAAACAGCCTTGGGTGTGGATGGGGTCTGCACACATCTCAGAGCTGCACGTTGTCTGCCCAGCCCTACTGGTTCAGTCACTGCAAAACTGGAAACGGATCAAAGAGATGCTTGCCAGGCTATGTCCCGTCAACTATCTGTGGCCAAAACAAATATGATCTAGATCTTTAATTTGGCCTCGTGACTTTTTGAGGGGGTGTTTGGCCATTTCTCCTTTAGCTCTTTCCCTTCAGATCACTTCCTTAAAGCTGCTGTTAGATCTTCCACCACAAAAGGGGAAAAAAGGCAGCCCACACTGTGAGAACCGCTGGGCCACCCGCGGTCAAGGGCTCACTGGCTGCAATTACTCTCTGCTGCCATCCTCTGGCTGTTAATCAATCCATCAATCATTATAAAGAAATATTATTCATTTCCTTCCACCTCTCACAGAAATTCTTCAAAGGGATTTGGGGAAAGATGAACAACTGTTTTGCAAAATGTTTTTTGCATGTACCGGTTCTTAAAAGAGATCTCAGCCTCCCCAGAGATCTTTTCTCTCTAGGAAAGTTGGGGATTCTTATCCCAGTTGAATAGTGTAAAGAGTTGGAGAAGGTTTTTGATTATTCAGAAGTATGCTTTCTGGATATATACAGATTGGTTTTACAGAAGAACCTCAAAATCATGAAAAGCAGATTTGGAAGAAAGATATATTGAGGAGAGAATAACAAAGGAAGGGTATTTAATGTTTTCCTAGCTGGAAAAGGAGAGGCCTTTGAGAGAAGGACCACAAGTGCATTTGTTGGGGGCATGGGAGGGGGTCTTTTCTGTTGCTGCTTCCAGACTTTGGAACTCCCTCCCACAGGAGGCCAGGCTGGCCCCATCTTTACTCTCCTTCCACAAGCAGGCAAAGACCTTTCTCTTCAGGCAAGCCTTCCCTTGCCCAAAGAGAAAGACTGGCTCCTGAATGGGGCTCCCTGAATGGGGATTTTAAATAGATTGTTGTGCCTTACTGCTTTGAATGTGTGTTTGTTATTGCTTTTGTTTATCATTTTTTAGTGTGGTATCTGTTTGATCCTTTTTAGTATTTGCATACATACCGTTTTTAGCTGTAAATATTGTCTTTTAATGATGTAAGCCGTCTTGGATCCTTTTTTTAGGGAGAAAGGCCAGGTAAAAATATTTTAAATAAATAAAGAATTAAGAAATAAACTGTCTTTCTTCCTCCAGTTCTTCCCCCCATGACATGTAGTTTTAAAAGCAAATATTCAAAATGAATAATATGTTTAAGAACTACTTAAGGTTTTCAATACCTGTCTTGTTTAGCAACTCATCAAAGAAGCAGAAGTTGAAATTGATTTTGTTACTGCCCAAAATTGAGAGAACAGTGTGATCTTCCTGCAGAAGGAGTGTTCTCAGAGAGAAGAGGCAAAAGCTAGTGCATATTTAAAGGTTTATAAGAGCTCCAGCTTGGAGAACACCATGGGATAGCTTTCACCATTATAAAACTCCTTGAGCCTAGGCAGTGTGTATGGGATAATATGTGTGTGTGCTGGTCTTTCAGAAAAGCATTGGGTTACCAGCTTTTTCATTGATTCTGCTCTTGAGCCTTTAGCAGCCTGACTTACAAAAATCTAGCAGACTGAGATTTAGTTTGCACAGATGTAATATAAACTGAAAGAGGGACTTGCTCCATTTCTACATGGCAGACTTTTTTTAAAATGCACAAGAAAGAGGGTCGATACACTGCCTGGCCTAAAAGACAGTGTTTTTTCCTCTTTTTTTTATCGCTGGGAGCTGTTTGCAGGAAATGAATTAGTGCTCCATTTAGTTAGGAGAACTTAGTGCTTTCTGGTATGTACACTGTTGGTTCATGTGAAGCAGAGGGAGGTACTGTTGCATAAAGATAACAATTGGGGTTTGGTTTAAGCTCTAAAACAGAGTGATGAAGGATATAAGCAGTGAGTTGTTAAACAGCAATTCACACCTGCAATTCACACCTATTGCACTTATGCCAGGTTGATTAGCCAATAAGATTTGGGGCAGTAGGTGACATTGGGAATGGCACCCATACATTCCATGGGGATCACTGAAATTCCTCTGTGAATATGCCTTCAGACACCAAATTCTTGGTGGGGGGTGCAGTTGGAGGATAGTTTTGTTCTGCCTCAAGAGCCTTTTTCTTCCTACAAGTTTGTGTTCTTTTCCAAGTATTCCATGCAGAATCAAGAATGGGAAGGCATCTAAGTTATTATAGTTTGAGTTTCTAGTCAATAGGGGACATAAAGGGGGTGTTTAAACACAGAATTGAATCCTCCAAGGGTTCCTTTTCTTCAACATACCAGTCAACATGGCTGTCCCTCCTCAAGATCGACCCAAGCTGTCCAGATGGCTGTGAACGATCTAGCAAAAGAAGGTAGATATTTGACTGTTGCGCTCTTCTCATAAGCTCTGTGATACACTCTTCATGCTAAATATGTTCAAATGTCAAGAACATTCCAAACACACACACACACATATTTTTCCTGGCAAACAAAAGTTAAGCAAACAAAAATATTGACCACATTCCTATCAAACGGTAATTTGGAGGCGGAAAAAGTGATACCAGTGACATTCACCAAAGAATTGATCACTCTCAATTTGCTTGTTATCACTCTGAGGATGTTTGCCAGACAAATTAGGAAATTAAAAAGGCATTCCAGATGATTGGCCATTATTAAATGCTACCAATATCTCAGTCTGTACCTAATTAATGATTTCTGATAAGAGGATCATATTTATAGGAGGCACAGGCAGGAAAGTTGGGAAGTGGCACTGAAGGCATACAGTGACAGAAGCTTGGCTTGTCCCACAGCAGCATTTTCAGAACAGTAAGTATTTGGGGTATTTGGGGGGCTATTCAATTGGGAGAGTACTTGTGGATGTCAGAGATAATTTCTTCCAAGACACATTTTTACCGAGAAGTATTGGACTAATTTCAGTCCACTCTGTCCCAGAGGTTTGTACAGGTGATCCATGGGAGATGTCCATCATTTAAGGTTGCAGAAAAGAGGGACATCATCCTTCTCCCAGCACCCCTGCCTCAGCCAGAATCCCTTCTTGCTTTTTCACTCCAAGTGCCACCACTGCGACTGAACTCTTGGGAGTAATTTTGTACAAACTCTACCCATCCCCCACCCATGCCTATTTAATACCGGGGCTTTTAAAAAGGTTGAATTTGTTCTTGATTTTTTTAAAAAAATTAATTTCTAGGTTGATCACTTTCTTGCTGTTCCAAATAAGTATTTCTGTTGCCCCTTAATAAGAGGAGAGGGAAACAAGTGAAGGCACAAGCTGCTGAAAATGGTTATTCTTCACAAGATCTGGACTCTCCCTCCCCATCTCAGAAACAGAGAACAGATTTTCCATTTAGTTTTTCTTTGGTTGAAAGGACAACCGGAATCCCCACCCATCCCCAGGAAAGATAGTCTTTTTACAGCAAGAATTCCCCTCTCTCTACATCTGGATACCTATTGAATTATCACTCTGTTCCAGGAGTGATAGGACAAGTGTTATGTAGTGCTTCTTACACCATTAGGAAAATTTTAGGGTAAAACTATATGACATGCTTAGCAATATTTAGAAGCATTGCTCCTTCAAGTAGCAAAAGACTACTTTGTCTCTAAAGATTCTCAGTCATCCAGGTGATGGATTTTTGGTAAACACTACATACCCGTGCACTTCAAACCCATAAACACACTAAGGCAGAGACTCGTCCACACAAAAGACCGGATACCAAAACACAACAGGAGCAATATAGTATATGCGGTCCAATGCAAAGAGGAGTGTTCGGAGCTCTACACTGGAGAAACTAAACAGCCACTAGACAGGAGAAAGGCCCAGCACAGGAGGGGCAATGGCTCAGGACCACAATCAGCAGTGTTCCTTCATTTGAAGGACAGAGGACACTCATTTGATGATCAAGATGTACTCATTTTGGACCGAGAAGATAGGTGGTTTGAGAGAAGGGTCAGGGAGGCCATACATGTGCATAAAGAAAATCCCTCACTCAGCAGGGGTGGAGGCCTTCAATACAATCTGTCTCCCATTTATCAGGCTGCCCTTTCCTCCATCCCCAAAAAGATCAGGACCACACCCTCCAGAAAGACCACTGTGAACGACCCATGACAATGGGTGGAGAAAGGACTGCAGAAGTGGGATTATCCCTCACCCCCAGTCCTTTGTCCTTCTAACAAGCCTATTGAGACCAGGGGGGAGTGAAACCAATGTGGAGGATATATCAGGGGGTCTCCTCCCAACTCTCCTCAGATTGAAGAAGCTACTTGGATGAGTAGCGAAACATTTCAACCTAACAAGAAGTCCAGTTGCCATGACTCAACTTCCAGAATACCTCTATTTGTCCTTTCACATGCTTTTCCTCATCTCTGTATCTTGCCTTTAGTATGCACCGTTTGATGATTGACTCTTGGAAGGTAAACACAAGGCTGCCTTACATGTTAGATTGTTGTGGCAGTGGTGTCAGAGGAAATCCAGTAGCTGGAGGGGGAAAGCATGCATTGTAGGCAATCTATATTTCTCTTAACTTCTAGTTTAACCGTTCAAGTTCTGCAAGTTCCATCAGCTGAGAAAATGGAACCAAAGTTATTTTCTCAGTTGTACATAGAACAAAATAATTTTTATAAGATTATTGGAACTTTCAGATGAGTTAAGAAGATAGGAAGATAGGATGCCTAAAATAACACTGATTAGCAAAACTGTTTTGTTGAGAACTGAGCTTAGATTCTACCCCACTGACCAGTTGTATGTACCTCAAGATGTCCTTAGGGACAATTAAATTGATGTTGGGTTAGCTGTATTTCTCATTTTGTAATCCCCCCCTCCCCAGTGTTCATGATTTTGTTCTGCACATTTCCTTCATACACATATTTTTGTGCACATACTTGGAGGGGGAGGTCTGAAGGTGGTAAATTAGTGTCGAAATTTGGACTGATGAATGTTTCCTTTCCCCCCAACAAGATGGTATAATTGTTTGGTTTGGTTCAAGAGTGTCCAGCAGGTAGTCATAAATTTTCCGACTCCTGTGGATTTGAGTTGCAGCTCACAGTTTCTCAGGACATGAATCAGTAAATGTCTCCAAGATCATAAGAAAGTTTGCCGTCTGTTGGGATACAATTCTGAGTACCCTTTTCATTAATACATTACCTACATCCAGAATACAAATAGTGGCCCATAATTCACACACACTGACAGAGGAAATGATTGCCATTTCCCTGCTTTCCACTGCAGCAAGGGCTGAGCCAAAGGGTCCCTCCAGACCTTTGGAATAGAAACTCAGGAAACACCGGGGGGGTGTGGGAACACCCAGGTACACCCCCCCCCCAGGAAGGGGGACCTAGAAATCCCAGACACAGCAACTGCTCTTTGTGTCTGGACTGATGACGTTGAGCCTTAGTTACGAGTGTCAACCCCAAAGTCCAGGTGCTCATGATTTGGGGGACTGAACTGGTGGAAAGAAAGTGGAAAGAAGCCAAAGACTATTTAGGTGTGGATTCATAGCAGCAAAGAGATAAACCTGATGTCAGGCCAATGTTTCAGAAATATTTCCTCGTGTCCTTCCTATCACAACAGAATGTACCTGAGTGGATTTTGTATTTTTAATTGTGTGGAGGTGTGTGTCAAGCTCTGGTTTTTAACTGAATACTAGATGTTTTGTATATTCAAAGTTGGGCCAGGTGAAGGAACCTACTTTATAGCTGAATGCTGAAAGAACAGTGCAACAATGCATACTATTCTGTCTTCTGCCAAGTGGCTCCAAAATGGCACCAAGACCGGGTTTTCAATAGCAGACCTTTGTTACAATGTTTAATTACCTTTCTAAGCAATTGCACAGGTTTCTTTTTTCTTTTTTTCCTTTTTCCTACTTGGCTAGATTCTTTCCCTTACAGTTCTGCTAATGTACTAATATGTATAGTAGATAGAAACCACTGAAACTTTTTTTTTGGCTTGTCTTTTATTATGACCTTTGAAAAAATAGATTTGACCAGAAACAAAATCAAGACATGGTTCCTCGTGCAAAATAATAGTTGCGAAACGTGAAGCAGTAAAATGAACCGTACCACTTCAGAGTCTAGATGGGAAGAGGATCACTCTTTAGGATGTTCCTCTTGACTTAAATCTCCTTGCAAAAAGAAATGCAATGTGATTCACATTCCAGCCCACAGCCCCACTTCTTTCCTTCCTTCCTCTGATCCCGCCTCTGTTGATCTGATGGGGAACTGACAGGAGAACAATATGTGAAATGATAACAATGCCCCAGTGATAAGGTGATGGGGTGATCTAGTGTAAGTCTCATATATGTAAGAAATGTTTTTTAAAAATTTAAAAATTCAGAGGGTGATTGGGGGAGAGGAAAGAATGCGGGAGCATGTTCCCCAATTGCCTACATCACCAAAACACCACTTACAAATATGACACCCATCTTTGCAAGAATGTATTGTAATTAACCACACAGTTTTCCCTGTTCAAATTGTTTTGGTTTGAAAAAAGTGTAAGCCCCCAGCGGCAGAGAAAAAAAAGCTGCTTTGGGAGCAAAAAGGGCGGGACCAATCCGAACTGGCCTTTGCATCATGTAGTCAGTAAAGAAAATACTTTGAATTCATTCATTTTATAAGTGGAGAAAATCCCATAGTATTTGACCATGTAGCCGCAGCCTTAATGTGGTTGTGTTCAAATTGAACCTTTCACACCTGCTGTCTGAGGTCCACTCTGCACCTGGGCTGTATTATTCACAAGGCTGACTAGACTGAAGCCTAGGGGCCCCCGCAGGGACTAGGGGCCCAATCATGGGTTAATATGGCCCTGCTCTGCACCCTCATTCCTCTGCATCTATAGCTGATGTATGAGAGTTTTGCTATTATACCTCTCCCTATTTTTCAGGTAACTTAGTGTGGTGCTCCTTTTCAAAGTAGGAGGGCAGCTGAAATCATCAAATATCCATTTAAGAACTCAGTCCTGCTTCTAAACCATTTTGCTGGCCTTAATATCTTCCTCCTTTTCTTCCCTATCCTTACAACTTACAAAGGGGTTGGCAAGTATTTTATCAGGCAGTTCTGTTCCACAATCTCCATAAATTTTGGAGGTGAGGTGGGGAACACGTGCTGACACACATGAACTGAAGATATTATCTGGCAATGGTCAAGATTCAAATCTATTCTTGATATTTTTAAGATAGTTAAGAGCGGCAAAAACAGCAGGAACATAATATTCCTAATTATTTAGCCAAGTAGTTTGCTGAACAAGGTGCAATCTTGAGTGGCCAAAGCAGGGAAGGCCAAGTGAGGTGGCGCTAGGTCAGTTGAAGCAGAGTTGAATCCAAACCCGTCCTGGCCTAAGGATGTTAGGAATTACATAGGACTGGCTCAGCCTGATCTTTAAACATGTGCTGGTATAGTAGCTGTATCTCCATGCTGAAGGAGGTTTGGATCAGGCATAACTTTTTTTCCCTCCCTTCCACCAGCTTCTCTGCCCCTTTTGAGGATCTTTTGCTGTCAGATCATAAGCATTTCTGCTGGCAGAGCCATATGTTGGCAGATCCTTAAGATCCACCAGCAGAAGAAGGTTCTCTGAGCACAAGCGCATTTCTGTTGGTAAAAGGGGATTCCTGGAAGCCAAAAAGCCGCCTGACTATTCTTATCCCCTGGCAGCCTATGCATCTTTCAAGTTAGGATTGCAAAACTTGAAAAATGTATTAGATCTATCATATTTGTAGTTCTAGACCAGAGTTATTGCTCCAGTTTCTGCCAGTGGTCCTTTGTCTATTTGTCAGGGTTGTTGTTGTTTGACCTTATATACCACCCAATAGTAGTTGGAGCACTCTCTGGGCAGTTTTCAATATAATTATGCAAACAACTCCTTCCCCCCCCCCCCCACGAGCTGGGTACTCAATTTACCAAGTTTGGCAGGATGGAAGGCTGAGTCAACCTTGAGCTGGCTGCCTGAACCTGTTCGGATTGAACTCAGGTTATGAGCAGGGGCTTGACTGTAGTATTGCAGGTTAACCACTGCACCATGGGGCTGTTCGCTGACTATTGGCTTTATTTGCATAGTTCTGAAACATGTGAATTTGACACAGTAGGCAATCTGTACTAATTAAGTGACAAACGTTTTTTATTATTATTCCTAAAAACTCCTTTGAATTTTAAGGGACTCCATGGCTTTCCTGATGATTCGACTGTGGCACCTTGCTATTGTAGTGACGGTCTTCTCACACATCTCGACATCACTTCCTTCGCAGGGGAGGTAAAATCCATTTGTGTCTCAGCTCATCTCCTTTTCTTCCTTAAACACCTCTCATATTTTGTGATTCGTGCAACAATTGAGTGGCTTTCCAGTCAGCCTTCCGAGTCATGTTCCACCTGTCACTCTATATCTCGTCTATGCATCAAACACCGCACTCTGTACAGCAAGGGCAACACAGGTCTCTCAAGACAGGTGCATAACTCATTTGATTCTTCCAAGGCTGAGTTGACAGCTAGTGCTCATTTTTTAGCACCTGTCCATTTGGAAAACATGGAGGAATGATATGAAAGCCCCTTGCAGTTATGCTGGGTTGACAGAACATAGGAAATACAATTGCCATTAGGATTTTCTGCCACTAAGGTGCATGTTTCAAAGAATTCATTATAATTCTCTGAGCTAATGATAACCAGGGGGAGGAGTTATATGACATTTCACACTTTCTCTGCAACCTATACAGTGGACCCTCGACTTATGGAATTAATCCGTATTGGAATGGTGGCTGCAGGTCGAAAAGTCTGTAGGTCGAGGCTCCATTGACCTACAATGCATTGAAAACCGATTAATCCGTAACCGGCCGTTTTTGGTCCATTTTGTTTGATTTTCCGGTCTGTAGGTCGATTCTCCGGCCGCAAGTCGAACCTAAATTTTGCGGCCAGTGAAGTCTGTAACTCGAAAAGTCTGCAGGTCGAGCCGTCTGTAAATCGAGGGTCCACTGTACTTGAACCCACAAGCAAATTGAAACATGTTTATGAGTAATCTGGCCCTTTTCACCAGATTACTTATAAACATGTCCATGTTATAAGTTCAAACATAGGCGGCAGAAAAAAATGTGAGGTCATAGAAATCGCCCCACTAATTATAATTATCTTTTAGATATGTCTTGTTTCCCTTAATTTCTCCCAAACTTATTGAACTGGTTCTCCTTCTTCATGCTTAGAGTAGACCTACTGAAATTCCTGAGACTGAAATCAGGGTTTCTGATTCAAGCATGGTGAGTTTGTCCAGCTAGAGAATGTCTGAACAGGACTATAGAAATGGAATCTTTTCATAATGGCAACGCATGCTGCAAAGAGTAAATGCACATTTTATAGAATAGCCTAGCTAACGTATTACTCATAAACATATTTCTAACATGTTGCACTCATTTCACACGCTAGCAAGGTTATGCTCAAAATCCTACAAGGTAGGCTTCAGCAGTATGTGGACCGAGAACTCCCAGAAGTACAAGCTGGATTTCGAAGGGGCAGAGGAACTAGAGACCAAATTGCTAACATGTGCTGGATTATGGAGAAAACCAGAGAGTTCCAGAAAAACATCTACTTCTGCTTCATTGACTACGCAAAAGCCTTTGACTGTGTGGACCACAGCAAACTATGGCAAGTCCTTAAAGAAATGGGAGTGCCTGATCACCTTATCTATCTCTTGAGAAATCTCTATGTGGGACAGGAAGCAACAGTTAGAACTGGATATGGAACAACTGATTGGTTCAAAATTGGGAAAGGAGTACGACAAGGCTGTATATTGTCTCCCTGCTTATTTAACTTATATGCAGAATACATCATGCGAAAGGCTGGACTGGATGAATCCCAGGCTGGAATTAAGATTTCCGGAAGAAATATCAACAACCTCAGATATGCAGATGATACCACTCTGATGGCAGAAAGTGAGGAGGAATTAAAGAACCTCTTAATGAGGGTGAAAGAGGAGAGCACAAAAAATGGTCTGAAGCTCAACATCAAAAAAACTAAGATCATGGCCACTGGCCCCATCACCTCCTGGCAAATAGAAGGGGAAGATATGGAGGCAGTGACAGAGTTTACCTTCCTGGGCTCCACGATCACTGCAGATGGTGACAGCAGCCACGATATTAAAAGACGCCTGCTTCTTGGGAGGAAAGCGATGAGAAACCTAGACAGCATCTTAAAAAGCAGAGACATCACCTTGCCGACAAAGGTCCACATAGTCAAAGCTATGGTTTTTCCAGTAGCGATGTATGGAAGTGAGAGCTGGACCATAAAGAAGGCTGACCACCGAAGAATTGATGCTTTTGAATTGTGGTGCTGGAGGAGACTCTTGAGAGTCCCCTGGACTGCAAACAGAACAAACCTGTCCATTCTGAAGGAAATCAACCCTGAGTGCTCACTGGAAGGACAGATCCTGAAGCTGAGGCTCCAATACTTTGGCCATCTCATGAGAAGAGAAGACTCCCTGGAAAAGACGCTGATGTTGGGAACGTGTGAAGGCAAGAGGAGAAGGGGACGACAGAGGACAAGATGGTTGGACAGTGTCATCGAAGCGACCAACATGAATTTGACCCAACTCCGGGAGGCAGTGGAAGACAGGAGGGCCTGGCGTGCTCTGGTCTATGGGGTCACAAAGAGTCGGACACGACTTAACGACTAAACAACAACAACAAGAAGAAGCGAATGTAATAACTTAGAAGCATAGGTTAACAAGCCTAACTGCTGGTGTGCTCCATTTGCTTTAGTCAAGCTGTTTCAGGACTTCAGTTGCCATCATTTCAGGATTTAAGATTACATAGGGAGGCAAAAAAGACCACTACTAGAAACCATGCCTTCTTGGTTGTGGCCCCATCCTTATGGAACAGGCTCCTGCTCGAGCTGCACTAGGCCCCCTACCTCCCAACCTTCAAAGGGATGTTGAAGACACTACTCTTTAGAGAAGTGTTCAAGGACATCCTCGCATGAACCAATCTGTAAGTCACCCAATTTCACCATCACCTAGATTAGTTTGTGTTGCAAACCTAAGTTTGATTAAAACTAAGTTTAATCTCTGATTTGTGGGGTGGATTCATTAGTTAATTCTTTTCTTCCTGCATTGCAAACCACCTAGAATAGTGCCTGGCACTAAGTCAGGTGATATATAAATACTTAAAATAAAATAAAATAAAACAAAGCCTTTCATTCTTCAGGGGGCACTCTGAGACTTTGCAGCTTGCCCAAGGCCATACAGGTTGGCTCTTCTGAGATGCATAACTGGGAATTCTCAACCTTCAACTCTGCATCCAGATACCTAAACCACTGAGCTGTCTAGCCAGCTCTATTACCATACAGCAGAGGGAAAATGGCCACAAACTGCAGGGCTCTGACCACCCCAGCTCTTAAGCTGCACAGCCCTCCATCCATTCCCTTCTTTCGTTTTCTGAAGAGTACCAACAGCACAGAAACCAAGGGACTAGCTTTAATCTATCAGTGAAATCACTTGCAATATTTGCTATCAATAGAAATTACAAACATCAAGCTATGGCACACTGGGTTTAGAATTTACTCTTTATCCATACCAGGAACAAGAGGCAAGTTGAGCTCAAACTGATGCATGATGCAGGAATGAGGCGAGAATATGAGAAAGCTGCCAAGTTACTTCAGACACTGATGAACTACAAGCGCAGGTAAAAAGAAAAGAAATGATTGCATATTTTATAAACGCAGACCCTTAAATAAACTGTTAAATCTTCAGTGCTGGTATTTCTGTGCTGTCATGTCACCTCTGATTTATAGCTAACTTCTGAATGAACAACCTCCAAAATGTCCTATCATTAACAGCCCTCTTCTCTGCTCTTGCACTTAGGTCTGTTGCTTCCTTTATAGAGTCCATCCACTTCATATCTGGTATTCCTCTTTTCTTGCTTCAGTTTTTCCTAGCATTATTGTCTATTCCAGTGAACCTTGTCTTCTCATAATGTGCCTGAAGTACAACAGTCCAAATCCTGATGAACTACAAACACAGATAAAAGTAGGGGATCGGGGGCAGGGGACATACCACTCAACAGATTATCAGGTCATCAGGAACAGATGATACTTATTTACATGACAGTTCTGAAAGGTGCCGAATATAGTGTAATATTCCTGAACTGGCCATGACTCTTTGAAGGTTGATCCAAAATCAGCCTTTAACTAGATGCTTTAACTAGAGATTTGCTCCTTTGGGAAGGGTTGGACTCAGTGATGGTCGGGTAATCAGGAACAGATTATATTTATTCACTTGCCAATTCTGCAGGACACCAAATGTAACTTTCCTGAATTGTGGGCCAGGACTCTCTGAAAGATTAACAAACACAAGCATGTTTTAACTACCAGCCAGGGATGCTTTAGGTAGATGATTCCTACTTTGGTAAGGCTTGGACTATCAGCCTTACAGTTTTATGATAGCTTGTAAATAGTAATGGGAGTCTCAATAGCTCCCAGCCGGTGTGGGCATCTCGCTCTCTGTCCTCATTTGTGAGGGTCTTGAGAAAGATACAACCAACCGTACAGTATGAATGGGTGACAATTTATTTTCCATTTGTTTTCGAGAATTAATTAGCCCAGACTTGCAAAATCCTTCTTCTTTGGGGCAGAAGGAGTTTGAGAGTAAAAAAGCAGCAACAAAAGAAAGTGAGAAAATCTGAAATGGACAGATTCATCCATTCCAGACCTGGAATGTGTGGCTCTTTAAATTCTGGGCTTGAATGCCTATGCATTTAAGTATACAATGTGCTGAATTAGGGTTGCCACTTTTTTCTGAATAGCTTTTCGTCTTTAAACATATATGATAGTTGGTATAACATAGTCCTCCCCATGTTGGGAAGAGCAGTACCTATTAAATTTAATTAGTGTAAATAGAAGAGATTTGATTTTTCTTTATGAGAATTTGTCAAATTTCTTCATACTGAGCATGAAAAGAACATGGGATTTAAACAATACAGGGCTACAGAAAGCCAAACTGACTTTTTAAATTATTATTCTTATCACTAAACAAGGCAAGGAGATCACTTCTGCCAGTCTATTTTTCTTTGGCACAGTCAATGTACAGATTAATAGGTGGACCAAGTAAAAGCCAAAATGGAATGGAATGTTTATTTATTTATTAGATTTATACCCCGCACCATCTGGCAGTCTGGCCTGGCTGCCAGATAGGCCAAAACGGGGACATTTTAATAAAAATTGATGCCAAAAATAGTGGGATGTGATGGACAAACATCTGAACAATATTTTAGACCTTAAATCCAATGAATATTAATCTTTCATTAACCCTTTATTGCCCTGAAGCTCACCAGAATGGAACACAATGGCCAAGAACAGCAATTTCTGAGCATGATAACCCACCTAATTTACAATACACCTGTGACCAAATGATGCAGATGCAGCAAGCCAAAAATCAACTTCAGGAACAACATTCCAGTGCCTTTTCTGGGTGGAAAACTGATATTGCAAAAACCAGCCAGGAACAGCATCTTTGGAGTAGGACAGTCCAATGAAATTCACCCATCTTTTCCAACTATGTGGGAGAGATGCAGCCAGCCCCAAACTGCTGTCAAGAAGAACGTTAGCATAGTAAGTCACAACTGGAGTAGGCCTATTTGAATCAGTGGAATTTACAGAAGAGTTAACTCACCAACTCCTCATTGATTCAATAGGTCTACTCAAGTGTGATTTACTATACCAAGCAACAAAATTTTGACAATAAAATAAAGGCAAAATAAATAAGATATAAGACATGGCCTTTCTGCTTGCCATCAGGCCTCTGGATAAGAACAGGAGTGGTTCCAAGTGAGTATGCAGCACCAACCCTGGAATGAAGCTCCCTTAACAACAACTTTAGGAAACTTATATATTATTCACTAACACGCTGCTGTAGGCACTTGAACACCAACTAGAAATACCCACAGACAATTCCGATATCTAATGCATTCCCTCTTATTTGACAAAAAAATTAACTTATGAACTAATGCTATGTTATGAAAATATCTTACCAACTGGCAAAATGATAGCAGATATCTTAAAAGCATTTGACTAATGAGCAAAAGGAATATAACCCATTGTTACCCTGTTATATCTCTGCTTCCCTCCAGTAATGATGAAAGTGTTCTTAAAGGTGTTTTGATACAATATCTAATCTGTAGTATCAACACTGAAAATCTTTGTCATAATGAGAAAGCAGTACCAAAGTTTCCTCTCTAGCCATGCTTGCTTGTGTCCATAGGCTTCCCTCTTTGCTCAGGCCTTCACTGGACTCTGTTCTAGAAGCTGGTTCTCTTTCACACATTCTGTCTCATAGTTCTTTTGTTCTCATGTCCTCTGCATGACCTGACAAATGATTGTCTGGGAAAGGCATGTGTTTATCCCAGTTACATCATGCCAAGGCCGTTGTCAAGACTATGTTTTTGTTAGGTCAGGGCCTCACTTTGGACACTTGGAGATGGGAATATAAGGTTAACCCTTCCTTAGGCACAATTTTGTCTCTCCAGTTCCTGCTCTGCAAGTTGCTTTTCTGCTGCAGGGCTCCAGATTCATGTTTTAAAGTTATAAACACAAACACACACGCACAATCCGAAGGAAGGACAAACTGAGACCAATGGAGAGGGCTATGCAATAGCCAACTGTGCTTCTTCCTGTCCTGCTATTGTGCTAAATGGCTGCCTCTCAAGGCTGGTTTTCTGATAGTTTAACACAGAGAACAAGCCAAAGATGCATAAAGAACTCTCTCTTCTCTGGTCTGAATTCTTCTCTCTCTGCTGCATTGCAATATAAACATGTGGGCTTTCTTTTCACATATTTGTATGCAACAGGCATTTGAATCCTGAAGTTCTTAACTGTGCCTTGAGTAATTTGCATAAAAGTATGAGTATATAGATAGTATCCCATTCAGAGAAATTGGTATTATGAGCTGATATACAATAGATTAGATAGATCGATAGATCGATCGATAGATCGATCGACAGACAGACAGACAGACAGATAGATAGACAGATAGATGCTACACTGCCAGAAGAACACTCCACTGTATACATATATAAAAGTATAATTAAAATATAATACTCTGATCTGATCAGGGAAATTTTAATCCTCCTAATGCTTTAAAGAGATTTATTTATTTTGCCTGTTTTTGTGCATTAGTGTCCCAAATACACCTGAAGAAAAGGATGCATCTGGCTTGTTTGATAAAAACAATCTTGACTTGTGGAACTTGGAGGAAAAGCTTCTTAAGCTGAAAACCTGCCTCCAGTTTGCACAGAACCTTGATACAAGGTAAGAGCAACATGAAAAGCTTGGTCACTTCTGATGTAGCATTTTCCTACTGATGTTTTAGAATGTGTGCAGTGAAGCAGCAAGAATTTTAGAAAAGTTCTATCACAATACAAGATTCCTGGAATCTACAACAATGCCATTTGAAAAATGAATTAAAAACACAAAACGTGTGTGTTTTCTACCCATATCTGACTCTTCTACCCTGTGAAAATAACACTGGATGCAGTTTCTAATAGTGGAGTGTATCTTAAACATATGTTATTTGCTTGAAACATGCTGCTGAATAACCGAGGTGTGTTTTGGAATCCTTACTCCCTCCCACCCGCCACTGGCATATTAAAAAATGGAGCAACAGTAGCAAATACCATAAATTATTTAGCACAGAAATATTTATGAGACGCTAGGTGTTTCACTTGCCAGCATGTCCTTGCATATTTGTTTGTTCCCACTTTCTCCTTTGCTGAATATTACCAAAAACATAAAATAAATTCTGATAGCTCTTTGGTTCTTTTCCCTCCATGCCTGTCTATGGTCTCGTGCACAGTCCAGCTGTATGTCTCACAGCAACATCTGTAACATCAGCAGGCAAATGCTGGCCCTGCTTCTCCCACCGCTAATTGAGTTGCGTGGACTGTTTCTAACTATATAGGCTGTTTCAGTATCTATAAGCCAATGCAATTTGCAGAGGAGGGCAAACTGAAGATGAGCATATACCGTATTTTTCCGTGTATAAGATGCCCCCATGTATAAGATGCCCCCCCTTTTCTAACCCAAAATATCTTTCTTCCCAAGAAAGTGGAGGGGGAAGGCAGGGATCAAAGCGCTTTGATGATTCCTGCTTTCCCCCTCCGCTTTCTTGCGAGTAAAGTGCTTTCCCCCTCCACTTTCTTCTCAAAAAGTAGAGGGGAAAAGCAGGAATCAAAGCGCTTTGATCCCTCCCCCTCCTTACTTCCGTGTATAAGACGACCCTCAATTTTTAATCTAAATATTTTAGACAAAAGTATCGTCTTATACACGGAAAAATACAGTATCTGGAATTCCAAATAAGGATAGGCTGTTTGCGGTTATTTTTTTGAGGAGAAAAACAGGTGGAATGAGGCAAGTTAAAGCTGCCCATCTCCATTAGAGTCCACTGCTAACACAATAAAATTAAATTAAAAATCCTGCCTAGGTATTTTTTTTCTTCATGGCCTCCCATGGTTGCTTGGTGGGCATTTTGACACTGAGCGAACACCCCTCCAAATATTATAAGATGTCTTCCCAAGTAAATACAGAAATGACCTACATTTCCAGCCAGTAATATTTCTTCAGGAGCCTCTGAAGCCCCTTGACTTTTCAAGTTATGAGAATTACATTGTTTACCATGGCCAGCCTTTTCATTTCTCTAGAGATCTGCTCTCTAGTAGCATTTTCACAATAGGAAAGAAGCAGTGGTTTATTGCATGGGGGAGGGGCCCTTCAGGTCAGAAACAGAAGGGGCTGTAGGAAGAATAATGGGGAAATGATGGAGAAGAGGGAGGAGAAATCCTAAGGAATAAAAAATGGGGGTGAGAACTAATATCCAGATCTGGGGCTTGAAGCACAGGGAGAAGAGATCTGAGCTTGTTTACAGGAACTGACAAAAGGAAAAGGCCAACTAAGCCCTAGGGCAAGATGGCGTTGGGATTGCTACATTGATTAGCCACGGTGGCCATTGTTTCAGGAATGTCAATCACTTACTGTCACATGGTATTTTATTTGCCTTTCTCTGGTGACAGTCTTTTAGGCAATGAAGTCAATGATGCCACTCGAGTGATTAGCCACTCCGTTTGCCAACAGATTGCTGAAATGAGTGAAGCAGCATCTGGAGCAGCATCTGATGAAAACCAGGACTGAAACATCTAACAGTGGGATGATTCCTCTACAAGGAAACTGCTGCTTCTGCTTCTCCCACCCCCTCTTGTGTGGAAATGAAATGTGCTAGGGAAAACAAATAGCCTAATCATGGAAATACCATAGGGAGTGTAGATAAAGGAAGGGAAATACTTACACTTCAGTAGAGTCGGACATTTGGAGCAAATCTCATGGTAGAAAGTTGAATTCCTTATTCTCATCCTGTCTTCAACTTCTCCAAAATCTAATTTAAAAAAAAAAAGACCTATGGCACAATTAGTTGCTTATATGATATCGGTAAAATGGGCCACAAGGGAAATAAAGCTAACTTGCAGGTAGATGCATTTCCTTTAAAACAGACTTTGAGAAAATTTGCTGTATGCGAAGGTATCCTGGCATCAAAAATGGGTAAAAGGTGATTGCATCTATGGCTTTTGTCCTTCAATCATGCTTTGTCATTCATGAAATTTTACAAGGACTCCACACTCTGACTTCCCTTTGTAACCCTCCCCATGTTTCCTTTTACTGCTTTGCTTTTTTCTCTCTTCTACAAAATATCTGCTAAAGAAATAAAGATGGATTAGCTGCACAATGCCTTGAATGGATGCTGGAGATCTGTCAGTTTCAACCCCTCCCCCCACACACATTCTTGTTTTTTTAAAACTTCTTTGATTCTATTATGATAAATTTCACAGATTTTGGCAAGTTCTTCAAAAACAATAACAATAAAAAGTGTGTCCCATCACGTTGATTTCAACTTATGGCAACCCTTTCCAGGGTTTTCTGGGTAGACAGTACTCTGAAGTTTTTTTTTCTATTTCCTTCTTTTGAGAGCATCCTGAGACTATACAGCTTGCCGAAGGCCACACAGGCTGGTTTTTCTCCCCAAAGACACAGCGGGGAATTGAACTCTCAACTTCTGGCTCCACGGCCAGATACCTGTCTGTCATCCAACATTGAAAATGAGGAGGGAAACGGTGGCAACCCTATTTCAGCACAAAATGGTTGAATGCACAGGGATTCAGATCCTGGTTTTTTAAGAATTAAATCCTAGAAGCCTTGGGTCTTGATGGACAAATTGATTTGTCACTTTTTTGTTTTTCACATTCATACTCATCCCAAATATTATAAACTTGCCAAGTTTGATGAATTCTTATCAAAAGCAAATTAATTCATACCCCTCTGTAGCTAGACGTCATCTACCTGGACGTGCGCAAATGTATAGTAAGCACCCCACCCCTCTAGAAAATCTCAAAAAGCTACTTCAGTCATGTAGCCTGAAATCTACCCCAGGCCCCACCCCTCAGACTGAATTTTTTTTTCACATTTGCCCCCCTCCTCCCAAATGGTTTATTTCTCCTGGTGGAAGTTGTCAGGTGTGATGAATTTCACTTCAGAGGTTCTGGGAGCTCTTCTGAAGTCTCCCTCCAATTATAGAAGCTTCTTGTTTGTGCTTTAAAGGTGACCCAAAATGGCCATTTAGGGAATAAGAAAAACCCCAAACCAAATGAAAACAAAACTCCTGGCCCACAAGCCCCCTGTTGATTGCCCACCCTTGGTCTAAGCATTTCAGCTCTTGAGGCCCTCCAAAGGAGTACCCCCATACATTTTTGTACATTGCATGTCTGCTAACACATGTCGAGATTCTCAGTCACTCCAGCCATGATGCTTTTGACAATGATAGCCCTTACCTGGAGATATCAAGAACATGAAAGCATTGCCAGCAGCCTTCCACCAGAGGGTCAGAAAATGAGAATTTCAGGGAGGGAAAGCCAGTATGTTAGTCAACTGATTACTGCAGCAGAACATCAAATCTATTTTTTAAATTTATTTATTACATTTGTACACAACCTTTCCAGTAAAAAAAAAAATAGTGATCAAGGTGACCTACACACTTCCTAAAAGAATAAAAGCAAGTAAAACCAGTTTTAACTAAAAATAATAAAATCAAATAAACTGAAATCAAGGAAATACAATAGAATATTACAATCAACAAAGGGAACAGAGAACAGGTCTTACTCCATGGACTGCTAGGGAAGGCTGTGAAACTCTTTCTCTGCTAGCCATGTGTTTCACATCTCCCCACATATAGGTCAAAATCCTGTTGGTGGCATAATGCAAATAGCATAGCTTTTGGGCATGAATTTCTGCAAGTTACGAAGTCAGAATAAACATTACTTGTTGTGGGCTGAATTGTGTGTCACAGTATACAACAGATAATGTCCACTCTGTCTTCATATGTTGCAGCACTTCACCTCCAAAAGTTGCACCACTTGTGTTATACTTGCAGGAGTAACTCAGGGCTCGGTCACACAGCTAATTTACATCAATTCAAGTCCCGACTTTTTTTAATTTGCTGTAAAGTCAAGTGGCATATAACTTGGTAGGCATGTTCACATTGACTTAAAGTGCTTCAGTTCATTTCCATTCTATTTGCAGAGCACTTTTTTTAAAAGTAAGTGATACATCACTAAATCGCGTGTGTCTCAATAGTCCTGGCATCCTGACCATCCTCTGTGACCTGGTGCACTTGCTCTGCAAGTGCAGAGTGGCTGCAGACCATCCTCCGTGTGGGCACAAAGTGGGCATACCAGGACATGGAAGGCAGTCTTGAATGTTGGTTCATCTTCTTGCACTTCACCAGCTCCTTCTTCACTTTCCCTGCCTTGCTTGTAACCCAA
Source organism: Intellagama lesueurii (assembly GCA_037013535.1). Taxonomy (NCBI): domain Eukaryota; kingdom Metazoa; phylum Chordata; class Lepidosauria; order Squamata; family Agamidae; genus Intellagama; species Intellagama lesueurii. The sequence goes on from JBAJHW010000001.1 coordinate 104,103,642, forward strand.
AAGCCACATAGGCACAAATTAAAATGACAGCAGCGTTCATACCCCAAAACCATACTGAATTGAATCAATTCCGAAGCCAGGTATTTCACAAAGCCCTTGCTGACCAGTTGGGGAAAAAATTGCTTTGCAGCACAAATAAATTGATCTCTCCCTTGCATCATGTACCCGGGAATTTGTAAATCAATTTAAATAATGTTAGAGTTGATATAATTCTCATTCTTATGGACAGTGTGATCACAGCCTAATGATTTTGGCCAGAGGTAGTAGCTATCGTGTCTTTCTTTGAGTAGAGAAAACTGAGGGAAAAGAATCATGGAACTATATATAATGTGTAGGCTGGCTTTTGCATGTGTGAATGAGCCACAAGTCAATCAATCAATCTCTCCCACTACCATCACGATTGCTATTGCTGGAAAAACTTCCTTCTTTCTACCTTCAAAGTTAAGGGGACAACTTTGCTCAATGCAGGATCTGCAATCTTACCAAACAAAAAACAACTCCGTAAAATTACATTTTAAAAAATAACAAAACTGGAAACAGGAAACGCTAAACAACAGCCAGAAAAGAAAAGGAAAGGAAAGGAAAGGAAAGGAAAAAGGAAAGAAAAGAAAAGAAAAGAATGCAGCAGAGAATACTAAAGGTTCACTAGAAAAGAGGCATTTGTAGGAAGTGCAAGCATTGACATACTTGAGATAAAGTGGGAGACAATGGAATGTCTGAACATCAGAGGCAGAATATTCTTATCGCTTCCCATTTAATAGTTCATGGTGGAAGCATGCATGCGGATGTTCAGTATAAAGGAACCACAACAAGTCTTGCGGTGCCCTATAAACTGACAAATTTCTTCTAGTGTAAGCTTCCATGGCACCTTCTACTCCACCTGATGTACCCCAAGACTATTTGTTGGTTTTACTGCAACATGCTAATACTAAGGTTGTCATATTTTGGATGCATCATGAGAAGAAAAGACTCGCTGGAAAAGAAAATAATACTGGGAAAAGTGGAGGGTAATACGAAAAGAGAAAGACAACATGAAAACAATTGACTTCATAAAGGAAGCCATGGCCTTGAGTTTCCGAGAGCCAAGCAGGGCTTTTAGTGATAGGACATTTTGGAGGTCACTTATTCTTATGGCTGCCATAACTAGAGTGGTCACAATTGACCAGATAGGCGGGGTATAAATGAAATAAATAAATAAATAAATAACTTGGAGGTGACTTGATGGCACATAACAACTAATGTAGCCATCTCTCTGGATGCCAATATACTGTACGCTGACCTATTCAGCTTGCCTCTTTTTACTTTTACATCAGGTTGCTGATCAGGGCAATGAAACCTATTGTGCAAGCTACTAATTTCAGGAGTTTTATTTTCTCTGGGATGAGTCTGAATGATCCTGCAGGATCTCCTCTCCATTTGCTATGAAACTAGTAAAGCAGCAGTGGAAACCTTTGGCTTTCCAGACGTTTTAGACTACAAATCCCACAATCCTATTCTATCGCTCAGACTGAGTGGGTCTAGTGAGAGTTTTAGGCCAAAGGCAGCTTTGCTTTTGTAGAGGAATCTTTACTGGTGGCCCTGGAATAGATGGCCATTGTTGGCATGATCAAGGAACTGGCAAGGGTCTTTCTGGAAGGAGGCTCTTACCCTCCAAGACTTGGAATTTAGAGTGAGTGTAAGTACCACAAAAGCAGACAGAGTTTGTTTTAGCTGGAATCACACAGAGATATAGCCCAGACTGGGTTCTGGAAACACCTTTGTGTGGTAAGCCCCTCTCCCAAATCTATCAGAAAAGCAAGTGTCTAGTGGAGTAGATTTAATTTGTAAAATCTCATCTATGATCAGCCTACATACTTGTCCATTTACAGATAAGTGCAAATATTACAAAACATAATCAGTCTCCAGTGAGCTCCTTCAATGCAAACCAAATGTCTGGGCAAATGTTTCCTCACCCCAACACCATCATAGGGTTTCAAAGTAACAAAGATACAATTACCATTGCCTTCTGCACAGTACTAACAAATATTAGCTTGAGCGTCACTGCCATTGCCTGTGAAAGATCCTACACCATCACCACCTTCTACAACTGCTCCCACCTAGTAGCAGCTCTCCAGAAGTTTCTCCACCTTGATGACCACTGGAATTATACATTCTGGTCTGTTGATGTGACCGCTAATCCTGAAAACAGTAGATGCATCTTAGTCTGGTGTCTCAGCTTTGACCATTTCGCCTTGAGTGACCCTGATAGGAACCCAGGCTCATAATGGAGTCTGGCTTTTTGACACATTCATACTGTACTTCTTCACCATGTTAAGGTGTGCATGCAAGAACAGGTGGTGAAATAGGCAAACCTTTTACAAAGAAGGGGTAGTGGAATAGCTTTCCACAAAGTATTGTTTGCTGTTGATATTTTCAGTAGGCCAAGCAGACCTGCCTATAATTTGTCCTTCCCCAACTCGGTAGGTCCTCCAGATGTGTTAGACTACAGTACCCATCATCTTCACCAAACAAACAATTGGGCATGCTTTTAGGGATGACAGGGGTTGTAGTCTGATACATCTGGAAAATGCCAGGTTGGAGAATACTGCTGATTTTGTTTTCTTTTGTTCTGTTTTGTTTTATCAGCATTCATTATATGAAGAACCATTTAAAATGTGCCTTAAACAACATTTTTAAAAGCATCAGCCTTTACAGAGGGCCACCACATGATAACGCCTAAGTATAAAATACTGACAAAATTTCCCTCAGGAAAAGATCTGCTGGGGGATAGGAGAACTCTCTACATAAGGAAGTTTTCAAAGAAAAAAAATGTGTTGTTGGTCTGTTTCAGCATATAGAATGACACAGGCAACAAAAAAGGAACAAAAATGTTATGGCACTCTAAGGATTAACAGATTTATTTTCATTTGAGTTTTTATGGATTACAATCTATTTCTTCAGATGCATCTGGCAAATAGGGAAGATACTTTGCCATGCTGATGTCACAAGTCATGTAATGATGACCTTTCTTCTCACAGTCTTCATAGAATGTCCTTGCCTGTTCTCACATCCTCATCAGCTCAGAATCCCAAAGCATTTTATATTTGCTATGGTCTATATTTTAAGAATTAAATGCAGATTCAGTGTCACAGAATGTTGTTTGAAAATAAAGTTGAAACAGATGTGATAAAAGAGAACATAATAACAATACAATTAGTGAAGAAATAAACTCACTGGGTCTTAGCCTACCATTAGGATATATGCTTGCAGGGTAACTAGAGTGAAACAGACTAAGAAGGTGTTCACTATCTTATGAAAGACTGGATGTATGCATTGTAGAGGATACAACATATTTAAGAGCGTAGGAAGGGAAAAATAGAGTAATTGAACTTCAGTCAATTTGAAAGAGCCTCGTGGTACAGTGGTTAAACTGCAGTACTGTAGCCAAGACTCTGCTCATGACCTGCGCTCAGTCCTGACTGGCTCAGGTAGCCAGCTCAAGGCTGACTCAATCTTTCATATTTCCAAAGTTGGTAAATTGAATACCCAGTTCAGTGGAGGGGGGGTACTATGTGTAGCTTCCATAATTATATTGTAAATTATATTGTAAAGTGCTATGGGGTGGTATATAAGCAACACACATGGATTTTTTCTTTGTTTTACTTTTTTCTTTTCTTTTTTCTTTCTTTCTTCTTCTTCTTTGTTTTATCACAAAGGCTATGGCATAATAAAAATGTAGTATAATACAGTATAATGGAATATAAAGGTGGTTTCAATTAAGGCTTAAAATACATTTTGCAAATTTACTCTATCTAAGGACAAAGCATTAATGATTACAGCATACCATAAGCTTAACCATAAAATGGTGATTCAGTTACAAAGGTCCCTGAGTAAGGGTGCGGTTACACACGTCAAAATACTCCTGGGTTTGCATTGGGTTTAGCACACTGGAAATCAATTTTAAAATATCTGTTTACACAATGTACATTTTTTGGCCGGGAAACTTTTTGTTGTTGTTCAGAAAACAAGTTTCTTTAAACACCTGCTAGAGCCTTGTTTATTTTAACTCAGTTATGAATTATTTCAATTATGTAACTGTAACCCTAAAACAATTAATCGATTGGCTTTGTTAGTCGCAGAATATGTAGCCTTCTGTTTTTATAAGTAGGATAATAAACCTTGCCATTTGGAATGTGACAAATTTTAACTGTATCTGAGAGTAGCATCTGAAATTTATCTCAATCATATCTTCCAGGCAATTGTTCTAAACTGGACCTCGATAGTATTGTGTGCGCTGCTGCAGACAAGGGACTGTGAAATGTTACATACGCCAAGTCCTTGACTGATTTATGGTCACAAGAACAAACTCTTTTGTTGTGTGGAATCCCTTTATACAGGCCTTCTAAAACAGCAAGAGGCAGCATATCCAATCCTGCCTTGGTGAAGGCTTTTTTATAATCAACATTTGTAATATCAATAAAATAAGAAAGGAGGGTCAAAGGGAGATGAGAGCTCTTTTTATAAAGAGGGGCTGTTCTCAAATTGCCTAATAAACCTATGTCTGTTTGAACACAGAGGTCTAGTAACTTTTGCTTTAATGAGATATTTGCAGCAGAGAAGCCGAGACACCAAACACACTGTTCTGAAAATCAAAATTTAGCAGCAAGTTTCGATACAAAAGTTCTCCATGAACCAGATTTCATTTCACTGTATTTTAATATTAGTTAATATTCCAAGCCCCCAATTTGCTGCTCCACTCAGTATCTGAGAGAGTAGTTTTGTTTCAAATGTTTCACAAATGGAAGGAACCAAAGACTCTGCTTGAATTCCACAGAATCTGCCAAACACGGTGTTTTCACATTTCTGCTTAGCAAAGAGCTCAGTTACACGGGGGGGGGGGGGGGGACTGTTTTTGGATTGAGTTTAACATATTTGAAATCAATTTTTAAAAACCTGACTACAGGACATACAGGGAAGTGCAGATGTTTTCCCCCCCCAGGAAGTGTGTTTTTGTTGTTGGAAAGAGAGATATTTTACTCGGCCACAAGAAGGTTGCTTATTTTAAATCATTTATGAAATTGATTTATTTTTGTCTTGGCATATCTGAATGCTTTTGGCAGTGTAAATTGTGTTTGTAAGGTTTGTCAAGTAATGGATGCTAGAATCAGGAGTTTCGGGCTATAGGAAAATCTTACAGTCCAATCTGAAAAGAGAGCCAGTAGAGAGAAAAGTTGGGTGGGGGAAAGCGCTCCTCCTTGGCAAGCCTAGAAGCTTCCAGTCTTGTCAATTTCTCTGATCAGTTTCTCTTTGCTACTCCCTGGTGTGCCTTCCCTCTGCCAGCCCTGTCTGCCAGTTCCCTACCTCCTTCTCCATCCCATATGTGTGTGTGTGTGTGTGTGTGAGAGAGATCTCTTTTAATTTTTTTCTATCTTTCATACTGAAGTAGCACTATGCCAGATGGCAAGAAATAAAAAATTAAACATATTTAAAATAACACCACAGCAGCAGTAAACAGTGTCTGTAAGAGGCAGGCAGCATGAGAGCAGGCAGGTGCAGGACAAAGCCTCAAATGATTCTAAAAGCCCACGTAGCCCCCTCAACTGATATACAACACAGTTTAAAAATGGATTAAAAGTTTTCCCAATAAGACACCTACACTGACCCAAAAACTATTGACTAGGACGTAACTTTAAATCAATTTGAACCCCCCCGAATCCATCTCCTGATTCATTTTCATAGTGTAACTGTGCTCAAACTCAATATGGGTTGTCCAAGAGCCTGACTGACAAAAAGCTACCTGTTGGTACTTGAAGTAAATAACTGTGTTAATATCCTCCGATCCATTATCCATCTATGGGGATGGGACCTTCTGTTAAACACTATGATCTTGGTTTTCTCATTATTTACTCTGAGCAGATTCCTCTTTCAGTAGATGCTGAATTGTTTCAGCTGTTGTCTAAGGCAAATTTGAATGTGAGATATTAGCATAGTATAATCTGCATGGAGCAGCATTGAAATAGCCTTACCACACACTCTCACTGAGAACAACTAAATTAGTGGTTCCCAACCACTAATAGTTCCCAACCTTAGGTAACCAGATGTTCCCAACCTTAGGTAACCAGATGTTCTTGAACTACATCTCCCAGAAATCCTGGCCAGCACAGCTAGTGGTGAAGACTTCTGGGAGTTTTAGTCCAAGAATATCTGGGGACCCAAGATTAGGAATCACTATGCTAAATAATCCACCACATCCTTTATGTATAAATTGAAGAGTAACAGGGCTAAGATACAGCTTTGATCATATTAGACAATTGGCCTGAGATGCCAACTTTGACCTTTAAAGAATTATCAGTATATAGACCTTTAATTCCTTCTAACCACCTGAGATTTATACCAAAATCTATCAGCTTTCTCCTTAAATGATAACTTGGAATAGAATCAAATGCCACATTAAGATAAATAAAAGTGACATATTACTGTCCACATAGCCCTTTAGTTTATTTGTTTATGTTGTAATAGAAAAATGTGGCCCACAATAAACTGTCTCATTCTAAAGCCAATTTGTTTGGGAGCTAATTAATTGTTTTCAGTTACCCATACCTCCAGTTTCTGGAGGAGGTGTCTTGCATAGAGCTTGCCTTTCTTATAAGGTCTTGGGGGTCTATCTGGACCAGGCGCTCGCCATGGAATCCCAGGTAGCGTCAGTGGTCCGCACTGCTTATTTCCATCTCTGGCGGATAGCCCAGCTGCGTCCCTATCTAGATGTTGGGTCGCTCACCACTTTGGTCCATGCGCTCGTAATCTCGAGATTAGACTACTGTAATGCTCTCTACGTGGGGCTGCCTTTGAAATCTATGCGGAAACTCCAGATGGTGCAGAATGCGGCAGCCAGACTTCTCAGTGGGGTAAGGAAACATCAACATATTACTCCCACTCTGGCCGCCTTGCATTGGCTGCCTGTTCGGTTCCGCGTAGATTTCAAAGTTTTAATGCTTACGTATAAAGCCCTAAACGGTTTAGGGCCTCGCTACCTGATGGAACGCCTTCTCCCACCTAGATCTACCCGTATCACCCGATCTAGCCAGGAGGTGAGGCTGAGGAGCCTAACGTCGAGGGAGGTCCGGAAGGAAAAAACAAGAAACCGGGCCTTCTCGGCAGTGGCTCCTCGTCTTTGGAACAGCCTCCCTCCTGAGATTCGCATGGCCCCGTCGCTGGGCATCTTTAAATGCCAACTGAAAACCTGGCTGTTTAAGCAAGCCTTCCCTCCACCCACCGTCTGAATTTTTGTTATTTTGTGTTTTCTTCCATCTTGGATCATTGTTTATTTATTAATATATTGTTATGATTTTAAATTGTTAAATTGTTAGATGATATGTTGTTACCCGCCCAGAGTAGTCTATATGACTAGATGGGCGGGCTATAAATGTAATAAATAAATAAATAAATAAATAAATAAATATAAACATGCACAACAAGTAAGGACGTCCATTTCCTAGGGAGTCTTCCAAACATATCACAATGGTAAATAGGGTGACTAAAATAGGTGTCCACCAATCCTGGAAAGATCTGAGGCAATGAAATTTCCCCCCCTGGGGCTTTATTATGTTTGATTGATGAAATTAGCAATTTTATTTTTGGTAACAATAACTGGTGGCCACCTTGGTAGAAGTTTTGGGGAGGGGTATCTTCACAGGTTGGGCTTTACCTACCACTCAGATTGCATCAAATAAATAATTTTAAAGAGTAATCCTCCCAACATCCAGCAGATATCTAGGAGTTAAGATCATGGCCGATTCTTTCTTCTGCTACTGCCAATAGCTGCCAGAATCTCACCATGTTCTTCTGAGTCAATGCCAAAGCAAGTTCCTGATGTGATTCTTTTATTGAGGCTACGGTAGTTGTTTCCTTTTAAGGAGTTGTTTATAAAAAGATCAGAAAAAGATCTTGGTAGGCTCTTAGATCAGTTCCCCCACCCCCCTTATATAGCCTTTTGGCACATATTAGTTGCTTTTTCATACTCTGGTATGCTTTATTACACCAGCTTTTATTGGATTGTCTCCTTTCATTTGCTGATCTTACATTCTCAACCAGAGAGAACTTTAGAACATTAATTTATTCATTATGCAGTGCCAAAGCGATGCTAGGGTCTGGAGCTGCCAAAATCTGGCCTGCGGTGTAGATTCTTAGTGGGGGATTTTTAGTGGGTGGGGAGTGTTTGAGGATTTTTTATGTGTGTGCATGTGGGTCTGGTCTCTGGGTGTCTGTGTGAATTTCGTTGTATGGGTATACTATGTATATACTTACAATGACAATAAATTTATTTATTATTTATCTTCCCCGCCAGTTTGCACAACAGGTTGTTGTTCAGGATCTGTTGAGTAATTGTTCCTTCGGCTTCAGAATCTCAAAAGGTGGGATACTGAGCTCTTCCATGAAGTCATAAACCCTTGGTCACAGGCTTTCCCCTTCATCCCAGAGGTAGTCATGGTTTCTTCAGTAATGAACCAAAAGCACCCTGTGCATGACCAGCAGAATGTTCATTTTCATTGTTACTTTTAAAGTTCTAAAGTCGACACTGTGCTTGCATATAGAAACCTGTCAACCGGGTTGCGACTCTTTCTAAACGGCAACCAATTACCTGGTTTCCAAATTTTCCTTTAGTTGAATCTTTTGGATCCCGTAGCCCAGTCAGATATTTCACTGAGATGAACAGAACAGGTCACTCTGTTCTAGTCAGTGCCATTCTTTCCCACCTGGTTCTGGCCATGTGCAGGCATCTCAAAAACTCCCTTCCTGGCACACCTGCTAGGGACTAAGTCCCATTACATGCAGTGAAGCTTCCTAGTGGATACCCATCCACATGCACCACACACTGTGACAGGTCAAAATATTTTACTGTCTGAGGTAGACCTATAAATGATGTTTCCTACTCATCCAAAGTACATAGCACCCAACGAAACACAAACCGAGTTCTTCTGCACACAGGGCAGAAAACCCCACAAGCGGCTCTTTCCATTCCTGGTAGTAAAAAATACTATAATATCAAAATAAATAGTAACTATATAATGGCCTTTCATGATACCCCAAACCTGCTGCCTGAGGCAGCCATCCCACTCTGCCTAAACATAGGACTGGCCCTGACTGTACAAGAGACACAATCTAACCTCCATGAACAGCTTGTCACAGAGACATTCAGCAGTTGGTGATGGTAAATAAGTCATAAATAAGTAAATCAATAAACTAGGATGCAAAGGTTGAATGACTGCACTAGCTCAACGTCATTTGCAACATTATTTCCTTATAGAACAGTAAAAGAGAGATACTGTACCTGTTAGCATCCACCCAACAAAACTGGATGGCCTTCCTTCCTTAAATTTTGGATGTGTTTTCCAAGAGCCAGATGGCTCTTTTAATTCGCTTCTGTACCTGTATGTTCCTCCTCTTGGTGTCAGTACTTCAAGCTCAGGGTCAACATGAAGGTAAGCACATTTTCTGGATATGATCAAAGACTGTGATGTGGGTCTGGGCTTTTAAAAAACAACAACAAAGCAATAGAAATAGTTGTTAAAGTTAACATAAAACATTGAATTTTAAAAAAGCCACAGGGACTCTCAAAACACAGGGCACACTTCCTAAAGCTTTAACACATTAAATTAAATGTACTATCAAGTAAGTGTACACAGGAGTGCAGCCTAAGTGCCCTGATTATTTCAAGCATAACTTGTTGCCAGGTGTAGAATCTACATGATCTTTCGAGTATTCTAACAAAATAAATACTTTTAGCAGATCTTTGAAGGGTCAGATTAGCAGTACATGAAAGGTTTTAGGAACATAGATCAAATCTTCAGCAGCAGCACCACCACCTTCATCAGATAACTTTCAAAATGTAGTGTTTTATAAATTTAAGTTGTTTAAACAATTAATTTAGAATTAAATACTTAAATAACAATTGTGTTATATCATGTTTGGATTAAGGAACTGAGTCTCTGTATTAATTATGAGTGATTTCAGAATTAAATTGAATAGAATTGAAATGCATTCCAAAGGTTTTCTAGTCTAGCCTCTGCCAATGCAGGATTTGTCCCATGTTATAAGAATGTCGTGTCAATGAAGACATTGGCTGAAATCCAGTAGTAAGATGCAACTAGTGGAGGCCCATTGAGTGAGGATTTGGTGAATCTTCCTCCTCTACAAGTTCTGTTGATTCAACGGGCTTAATCTAGCTGCAACATAGTGCTAAATGTTGAAACACCCTAGATTTAAACATCAGGTCGGATAAAAATATTTTTATTTGAAAGATTGTTTCAAACACCTGCCTATTGCTTTTGTACCACTGGAGTTGCTTGTAGGAAAAATGAAATATGCAAATGTCTCTTTGAAGTACAAAGGGTCATGAAGAAATGTGTTTGTTTGGTAGTTTGTTTATTCAATTTATTCACTGCCTATCTAACCAATCACTACTCTGGGCAGTGTACAACAAAAATTATAAAACCTAAATTATATTATTAATATAAACATTAGACAAATAGAAAGAAAAAGAAAAGACAGGTGGCAATAAACATTACAAATAATAAATTATAATATTCTCCTCCTCCTTTGTCTACTGTCCCAGCTACTTGGGAGAACCTCGCCCAAAACTTCTGTGAACAGCTCAGTTTTTAAGAGCTTTTTGAACGTGAGAAGGGAAGTTGCCTGCTGTACCCCCTGCAGGAGAGTATTCCATAAAGAAGACCCCAATGCTGAGAAAGCCCAGTTTCTGGTTGTCGATTTCTGGGCAACACCTGTGGGTGTCCCAGATATCTTTATCATCTAAGGCAGAAAATTCACAGCGCAAAGGAAACACCTCCAGGTGTACACTTTTTAAAGCCCTAAAATGAAATAGAAACTTTGATGCAAAAACATAAGATTGTGAAACTGATTCATCCTTCCAATGCCCCTCTGCACAATATATTTGATTTTTTAGTACCTAAACCAAGATGATAAAGGCCTAAATCATCCTCCAGGGGAATGGCAGCTCCTCCACCCTTTAGCTCCCATTCTCACCTTCTACACTAAACTTTTGAATCACATCCGCTTCCTCAGTTGAACCAAATAGCCCATAGAGGTCACAGTATACTACATGAAACTTCCTATGACACCTTTGTCAAGATACCAAACTAGAGCACAAAGCACTAGTAACTAATAAGTTTAGGGTGTCAGATACGAAGGCTTCTCTTCAGTGCTTTTGCAGACAGAAGATATTCTCTTGTTTCTTTAGACTGTTCTGTGGTGAATAACAACCCTAGTATAAAGGAAAACAATGATCCTGGAGTTGTGGTTACCAACATTACAACAGCTGCTGGTATTACAGTGACAATTGACCCAACAATGGACTACAAATGGTTTGAGATAAATGGCTCACAACTTATCCTGAAAGATTCAGTGGATTATGAGGTAAACATCTAAACAAATATATATAAATATATATATAAGTCTGACTATATATAAACGTCTGACTGGAAATTAATTCCATTATGGGATCCTATCGTGCCCCTAGCCAGAAAACTCAGGAAACAAAGGCCTCAGGATATACAAAATGTGTGAGTAACTCAATATATTGAGTGAATCCAATATAGTATTGCCTAAACACAAGTAGGCCAATATAATATAGTTATTGGATTGCAAATAATAAATATTTGTAACAGAAATGTTGGAAATTCTTGGTGCTCATCAGTGCTTTTGCAGTCAAGTGCAGGTTTACTTGAGTAAATTGAGGGGGAGGGAATAATGTCTCTCTTGTGTCTCTGTGCACATAAATGAGCTAGGGCTTTCATTTAAAAAAAAGAAAACTGAATGCTTCCTTTCTCTCTTGGGCTGTCTGTTCCATTTCTATGGCTACACAAGTGTCAACACCTAGTCCTGAAATCTCAGGGAATGGGTTTTGCTGCCTAAATGCACAAATCGTAAATACACAAGGTCTGGGGAATCACGAACTTCCACCAAAATGTGACTTCTAGGGATTCTCCATCCAGATCACAATTACCTTCTGCTTCCATGTCCCATTAATGAGTAGAGAAGGTGATTCATGAAAACCTGGGAAACCGCTGCATAGAGCAGAGCTGTGTGTTTACAGGCCAGGGAGCCGATGCAAAGAACACAGCTCTGTATTGCAGGCTAGGAAGGTGCATGCAGTAAGTTCTCTTATTTGCAACTGCCCGGTGATCCGTTTTACCCTAAATTTTGGCATGCTACCCAATGCACATGTAGAGTTTCTGACAGCCAGATTCCAAGCTTACTTTTGCTTTTTAGCTAAATTTCTAGTCCTTATTGAAGTTGAGATAGAAGGCAAAACATGTAGTCACACTTTTAGCCAATTGTTTTGTGGTTAGCAAATGGACAAAGCCACCCACAACAGACTTATAAATTAAAGGCCCATCTTCTACCAAATTATGGGAAAGTATCTTCCCTCTTGAGAGTCCCCTGGACTGCAAGGAGATCAAACCTATCCATTGTGAAGGAAATCAACCCTGAGTGCTCACTGGAAGGACAGATCCTGAAGCTGAGGCTCCAATACTTTGGCCATCTCATGAGAAGAGAAGACTCCCTGGAAAAGACCCTGATGTTGGGAAAGTGTGAAGGCAAGAGGAGAAGGGGACGACAGAGGACGAGATGGTTGGACAGTGTCATCGAAGCTACCGACATGAATTTGACCAAACTTCAGGAGGCAATGAAAGACAAGAGGGCCTGGCGTGCTCTGGTCCATTGGGTCATGAAGAGTCAGACACGACTTAACGACTAAACAACAACACATGTTCCCACCTGATTGGTGGACAGCTGAGGTCTATTTGCAGAGGTGTGTGCAAACAGTTCATAGAGAGCAATGTAGCTGTAGGAATAAATTGTGGTGAGGAAATTATGGGAGCTGTAGTCTAAACGTTGATGGACTGCATCTTACGGGGCTTCCAGAAATATCAGGTTCCCTTTTCCCTTTTCACAGACTTCTGAATGTTTAAGTAGGTTCTTATTTAGGTGCTGCCCTGAGGAATGGAAAAGTTGGGAAAAGCAAGAGGACAGGAGGAGGAGGAGGAGGAGGATAGATTTTTAGGAACTTCGGCTTGTTATACTTACTAAATTTGTTGAGTTCATGGTTGCTGTGAACCTTAAATTTCCAGGAAGAAGTTTCAGATAATGGCAAGGAAATATTGTCCTTTTGGAAGAACTAAATCTACATGTATTTGTCTTGGGAGTATGACATGTTCCTTCGAACTGCTTACTCAAATATATGTCCCACTAATGTAAATGCATTTTGTTCCTCAGTACATGTGCACAAGAGCCTGATTTATTAGGAAACAGTAATTAGTAGTTACACTCTTAGACTATAGTTCCCAGAATCACCCAGCCAATATGGTCAACAACTATTCTGACAGAGGAATTCTGGATAGTACAGCTCAAAAAGTAAAAATTCTGAGCTTCGCTGTAAATTTTATTACACTACCATATAGTCTAAAGCCGTGAAACAAAATTACATCTAGTGGGAGTGGAGTTTTAAGGATTTATACTGAGCAGATGGTGAAGTAAATTATGCAGAGTGCCACACTGAATTGTCACTTGCTTTGATGTTCATACACATAAAGTTAAATATGGCAAAGAACGTGAAGCCAAGACATTTTCTGTGTACTTTTTTTTTGCCATTGTTGAAAACTGATGGCAAAAAACAACAGCCATCTCATGAGATTATCACCAGAAACCCATGAACCTGGCAAAATGTCATTTCATCTTTATTTGTACACATCAAGAATACACAAGGCTGCTTTACATATGGTCTCCTCTCCCTGTTTTACCCCAAAAACAACTGTGTAAGATGGTTTGGCTGAGATGTACAGATCAGGCCAAGGACGCCACGTAAAATATGCAACTCAGCAAAGATTTCAACTTGGGTCTCCCTGCTCCAAGTCTGACACGACATATTACATTATACTGTCTTTCTCAGATTATTGGTTACTGCATAAATGATGCAAAGGTTGAAACATTTTGGTAGAAAGATGATGCAACAATTAGCATGTGCAATTTGTATAAAATATACATTTGCATAGCATGTGAATAATGCAATCTTGTTTTCAAAAAACACAAATTAGGATGCTGGGTTTAGAAAACTAGAATATGGCAGCTCTAAACTGCAGTCCGACACACATTTCTCTGAAAGTAAGTTCTGTCAGGTTTCTTAGGAGCAAACATATGCTTAAAATTCAATTAACCACACAATAGTTCATTAAATATTGTACTCCAAATTGACTGTGTCCAGTTCTAGCACATGTAAAAGAAGAAAGAAAATACACAATTAAGAGTCCTTTTGTCTGTCCCATATGGGGTGGGGGGAGTTTTGTGACACCTGTGGAAGAAGAAAGATGCACTGTCCTCTCACTCATTTATAGTTGTTCACCCCATGCAGCAAACAAGCATCATGCCCAAACAAGGCAAAATACAATGCAGTTTTAAATCTCATTTGGCTTCTGCAGAGAAAAAAGTTTGTGTTTGTGTAATCAAATCAAACCTTGGCAATTTTCAGTTGGAGACAGGATGCATTGGATGCTCGTGCAAAGTGTCCATAAGGCAACACAGCACTTAATTATATATTACTGGGCCTGGAACAGGAAGTTAGCAGCCAATTTCGGTAATAGATGTGTATTCGTAAAATGAGTAAAAACCCACTGCAGTGCAAATGCTTCAAAGCACCTTGTGCATAAGAAATGCATCTGTGCCACAAAAACATGCTTTAATTGGAAACATTTCTTTCCAATGCAGAATACAACTGTACTTATTGTGCAACTGAATTGCTGGAGTGTAGATATGGGAACGACCGTGAGTAACATCTCTGATCTTCCTTCATATTGTTGTGCCTGTTGACTGTATGACTGTTGAAAGTGATTCTCTTGGTCAGTGGTTGTCTGCTGGGACCTCTATGTTGTGTCAAGAACCCTGGATGTCTCTTCACCCATTAAAGTTTCTTGTGTTTGTTCTCCAGGCATTGGGCCTGGAAAAATGTATGTATCACAACAGAAGTAAAATGGATATTCAAAGTTGCCATTCCGAATCTGCATTCATGTCTTGTAGCAGAGCTACTTGCCTTTTGAGAGGCTTTTAATATATATTTTTTTGCTCCAATCCAGGCTGAAGTATTATTGCAAAGATGGGAAATACTGCAGTCTTCCAGGCAGTGGCAGCTGGTGACCAATTCTGTGAGTGCAGTGAATCCACTCCAGGTTATAGTCTTTGCTATTTGAAGAGTTCAGCACCTTCGATATCTTCTGTATATGCAGACTAAAAACTGGAGTGGATTCATAGTTTCCCTAGGATTGGATTCAGCAGCTGCCATAGCTTCCAAATGTCACAGGACTGTAACTCCCAGCATCCCTCACCACTGACTATGCTTCCTAGGGATGATGGGAGCTGCAGTTCAACAACCACCCAATGCCCACTTTTTTGCAAACTCCTCCACTACAGAAACCAGAAAAATGGTCTGTGGAAGGAGGAGATGTCACAGAATTAATGTAGACCACAGATATGAATTCTTCCTCCAGACTGGCAGAAAACACAGAGGTCAGATAGGACTACTTTGAAAAATGATGCACTCAAATAAGTTAGCCCTGTAGCACCCATCTGTTGTATCTCTGTTATGTTGAGATGCAGGTGGTTGAAAATTCTCTTGATAGCAAGTGAAATGTGCAGCCTTTACTGTCTGGAATCAGAGGTGAAAACTGAAGTTGCAGCTGTTTCATCCTACTGTCAGAAATAGAACCAATTCCTTTTTGTTACACTGCTGTTCAAGTGTGATTCACTGCATAAAGACAACATTTGAAGAAGGAATGTTCATTGAGGATTAAAACAGACATTACCAGAAGCCTGACAGTAGAAGCATAGTTCCTTTGAGAGCTTAAATTTGTTAGTTTCCTTAGCAGTTTTTGTTTCCTAACATGGTGTTTCTGAGAGCCACAAGTTGCAAATGTTCAGTTGTATAAATTTATTCTAATCAGGGTTAGAATTTACGACAAATCTGCCTTTACTAAACCACCTCTTCCCATAAGCAGCACTTTGTAGAATTAATACTCAGAAGTAAAGATCGGCAAGAATATCTGGTTTGGCGGTTCATGCCAATTTGGTCATTGGCCCAACAGGTGTTCCGTAGTTCCGATGTGGTTCTGAGCCCCACCTTCTCTGATAGATACCCACTCAGAGGCAGCACTCAGAGGAGGTGGAGTAGGGAAGCCAGGGCACTGCCTCTGAGGGGTGTCCCCCAGAGGAGGTGGGGCTCAGAACCACGTTGGAATCATGGAACACCTGTTCGTGCCCATCTCTACTCAGGAGGTAGGAAAAAATGTTTTGCTCACTATTCAGCAGTCTTCTAAAGGATCAGAAGTTAAAGGAAGAAACGAAAATTAAAAGTAGCAAGAGATGGATTTCTCAGCCCCATGGGGCTGGAGAAACCCATACTGTGCAAAGAAGGCTTTATCTGCATCCTTTCCTAGGGATATCTTGGACGAAGAGAGCTGACAACCAAAAGCAGTAAACAGGTGTAGCAAGAGGGAGCAAGAGGAGGGGTTTATTTTAGCCATGGGAAGATGAGACCATCTAACTGATCAGTAATGCAAACAAATAAACATGCAGATTAGTTTGGGGAAGGGCTGCATGACCATGTGTTAGATATGCATGCAAGATTGCTAATTCGCCAACAGCAAATTAGCTTGCTTTTTCTTGGTGATTGGTCACTGGGAAATATAAGCATGGGTCTTATTTGCACAGAGACATTGGAAAGAGAAGGTGCCCTCCTTTGAAAGATAGTTTCTTTGGGGAGAAAACATTGTATAATCGTCTAATTGCAAAAGTAGCATCTCATCTAGTTTGGTCCAAACTAGGTACTTGTTTCCAGACCATGCAGATACTTAAGGCCAAACTGGTTATGAACATATGCTAGCAGGAGCTATTGTGAGTGGCAGGTATGCAGAAGGAGAAATACCCAATAAGGACCAATGATGGAGGTTTACCTTTCGGCCTAGTATTGTTCCGGCTCTCCCCTACAGACGCAACATTGGCTGCTTTTTAAAGAACCCTTGCAGACAAAGGGAAGCTGTTTGACATGCCTGTTTGGCCATTGCTTTACAACTGCTTGCCATCTCAACTCGGATTTCATGGCCAGTTTGGAATGCAACAGATCCCATGTTTCAAAGTTGTTTGGTTTTTATATTTTGCTTGTTCGTTTTACTTCATGTTTTTATATGTATACCGCCCAGAATAGTGCTGTGCATGAATGGGGTTTTAAATAAATAAATAAATAAATAAATAAATTTCCATCCTCACTATCTTCATGAAGTTCTATTGTGTTTTGGATTGTCAGCATTTGAATCAACAGGAAACCGCTAACTCTACTCTGTTTTTCCAGGTAAATAATCTGATTGTTGTGTTGACAATTGAAAATGTGAATGATAACGTTCCTGTCTTTAAGGAAACAAACATTACTGTCCATATTAGTGAGGTAAACAATTCTATTAATATATAATGTCAATTCAAATCAAGGTAATGAACTGTTGTTGTTATGTGTAGTGAAGTCACATCCAGCTTATGGCAACTCTAATCATCATCATCATCATCTTAGAACTACAGAGCTGCTTTTCAAGATATGTGAGATATTTAAAGAGTGGTTTTACCACTGGCACCTGAGTTAGTTTTCATGGTTGAGCAGGGATTTAAATCCAGGTCTCCAGAGTTTTAGTCTGTCACTTTATCCACCACAGTGCATTGGCTCATATTCTCAAGAGGAGGAAAATCTTGTATAGGCAGCAATTAGATGGATGCATTATAGGCTTCACCATCCCGGCAACCTCAAGATGTGTTCAAATCCAACACCCATCATCCCTAGCCAGGGATAAGCTACAAGTTGCCAAAGCCTGTGATACTTAAATCTAAAGATAGCACAACCTTGAGAAAGCACACTTATGTCCAACAATAATGGCACACATACATCAGAAAGTCAAAATTCTATTTATTGAGTAAGTAAGTAAGTAAGTAAGTAAGTAAGTAAGTAAGGAAGGAAGGAAGGAAGGAAGGAAGGAAGGAAGGAAGGAAGGAAGGAAGGAAGGAAGGAAGGAAATATATTCGCATTTATTTTTCCACCTGCTGTTTTCCTACCAGAGGCTGGACATCATCATGCCTGTTCATATTTATGAGCTCCTAAAGCCATTACATACATTTCTAAAAATTCATACAAACCGCCAATACATGTATATCAAGAATGAGCAAAGTGCACCCTTTGGGCCATGTGTAATTTCTGACGGCTGTTTATGCTGTCTGCAAGTACCCCCCCATCCTTCTCTGTTTCCGGGGGGGGGGGGGGAGAGGCGAATTATTGCTCTGGGAAGACTCCTCTCATGGCAACAATCTTTTAAGGGTCACAGGACCCCTCCCAACATTTTATCATTAAATAAATATCATTTTCTTTTTCAAAACTGGAAGTGAACTTCTAGCCACTTCTGGCTTCGTTCTTTCTGTCTTGGGGCACAGGAAGCAGTTTGTGTCCCGCTCCCAAACATTATGAAAACAGGACGTTCCTCCCCACTTCCTCCCTGACCTTCTGACATGATCTGCCCTGATGCATATTCACATTGTCATCCCTCTCTGCATAGATACAACCTAGCTTTATTTGCTCTTTTTACTAGAAATGTTTGTGCTGGAATCTGAGTTACGATACTATATTTTAATTTTGTATTTGATTGTTTTATGTTGTGAGTCCCTCACCTGAGATCAATTTTATCAGGAAACCTATCTCAGTGCTGTAAACACACAAACAAATCACAGCGACAGTCAGATATTGGATCAGTGCAAATGAATAGAGTCATCTAGAAAAGGTCTATATAAAATGTCAAATGCATTTCTACTCCCATGTCCTCCCCTATAATTAGTTACAACACACTGCAGATCTTTCAAAACACTTCAGACCGTTGGTAACGTTAGAAGATCATTCAAACAATTAGAACAGCTGGTGTTCTCTCAAGGAAATATTTCAAATCTCTCTGCATATTTGAATGGGTTTATTTACTTTTGTGAAGCAATATTTCTGAAGTAATAGCTTCTCAAATCCATGTAGGAGTAAGTCCACTGAAAATAATGAGACCTATTTCAGTGTCAAAAAGTATAACAAAGAACTTCGTGTCTCCATAGGTTGTTGCTTATAAATTAAATTAAATTTTATTTGTACGATCAACAGATCAGATGTGTTGCTTATAAATATATGTTTATTTAAAGTATTTATATCTTGCCTTTCTCCTAAAGGACCAAAGGCAGCTTACATAATTTAAAAAAAACAATATTAAAAGTTAAAAACAATACATTATTACAATATTTTAAAAGAATTAAACAATTATATTGAAAAAAGTAAATAAAAACAGTAGTAAAAACATATTTAAATGCAACACATTTAAAAGCAGCAAGGCACAAATCCTGGAAAGCCTGCCTGAAAAGAAAGGTCTTCGTCTGCCTGCGAAAGGACAGCAAAGAAGGGTCCAGCTTGGCCTCCTGTGGGAGGGAGTTCCAAAGACTGGGAGCAGCAACAGAGAAGGCCCGCTCCTCTGTCCCCAACAAATATTATCTCCTTTGCTAGTATAATCTTATTTCTGATGATGTCCAGAGTTTTATGACTGGACCTTCATTTGCAGAGTGGAGCTTCTGGTCACACAATGGGATTTCCTCTCCCTCTTCTACCCACAAACCCTCAAATCTACCCCAAAGGGTCCCCTACAGAGTCTGCAAGGGATGTAGGGAGGGGTGGAATCCATTTCTAAAATATACATATTAATTGCTCTACTCCATCTCTGAAATCTACATGGAATTTGTTGCTGCTTTTTAAAATGCCATTTGTGAGATGTTTGGTTGTTCTGCGATAATAGTGACATATGTGCACATGTATACAAATTCCTTTGAACTACATGCAACACACAAAAGTAAAAATTTGTCTTTCTCCCATCCCTACCTCACCCTAGGATACAAAAGTGAACACAGTTGTCGTGCCCCAAGCTAATGTTACTGCTACTGATGCTGATGGAGACATCATATTTTATAATCTTACTGGAAATACTACGGTCAGTATCATGTTTGGATTGGAAAGGGGTGTAATTCAATTGCTAAATAAAATACAAAGAGGATATTAAAAGTTCTTTGTGCCTTTAAAGCAATAAAAGGAATAGCAATAAAAGGAGGATAAACTGTTGACATTTTCTTTTGTGTATGTAAACTATTACGATTAATATCACTTTCTCCCTCCCTTTGAATTAATCCTCTTAATGCTGACAACTAGGGGCCACTTAATGTCATTCATTCTGCATGGTATTTTTTCCTGCATGCTGGCTGGGTGATCTGGGGAGCTATCATCCAAAAAGTCACTTTTTAAAAATCTGTCACATGTGTCGCTATTGTTCATTTTGCTCGTCCCTCTTCCCTGCCACTTAGAAAAGAAACTAAGTTGGACCAGCATCTGTCAGTACATTCCAAGGAGCAAAAGAAAATTCTGTTTTATAAGTGGGATGGAAGCCAGAGACCCCAGACATTTCATAACCTAGTTTGATCAAACCAAGTGCTTAACACAGCTCTTAAAAGGTTGTACTGAGTTTTAGACTGTCTCTTTCTTGATGGTTTACAGGAACTGGAATATTTCAATATACAAGGAATTAATAACCCACAAATTGTCTTGTACAAAGCCCTGGATTATGAAACGATTAATTTCATGGAGTTTACCTTATATGCCATGGTGAGTTTTATTATAACCAAAACATTTGTTTTATTGAGACCAAAAACACCCTATTGCATGTGCCTGTGCCTCTTTTATCATTTGCCAGAATAAACGCTTTACTGTATATGTGCAGGGCTTAAGCCAAGACTAGCAGTCCTGGCCACCATGAGATTCAAGAGGCCTGGGTGGGGTGTGAGAGCTCTGATTCCTACATGGAGCTGTATTACCTGCAAGCGATCCCCTCATTCATTTCAGGGGCAAACCTTTATCCACTTGTATGGATAAATGTGCTTGCAGAGCTGCCCCATGCAATGAAATCTATAGGGAGGGTCAGAAGGCAGGACAATGTGCCTGCATTAGAATATGCAAGCGTTTCTGGATCAACCACATTGGCTTTCATGAAAGATGGCATTTATTTAGATCTGAGATGGGGAGCATGTTGTTCTTCAGGTACTGTTGACAGCAATTCCCATCATTCTTAGCCAGCATAGTTAATAGTGATGGGAAAAGAGCTGACCCTAGCAACAATCGGAGTCAGATGTTCCTCATTTAGATGGTATACAGTAATGCAGCTATTTGGATTTAGAACATCTGATGGTGATGATTTATCCTGTTGGACTTCACAAGAGTAGTAGTAGGGATTATTCTCTGTTGCAGTTATATCTAATGAGTTTAGCCTGATGTACTTGTTGCCCTTTGTTTTTCTTTTGCATAGGATGGGAATAGTAGTGCAACGGCTTTGCACACAGCCACTGCAGAAATAACTATACACATCCTACAAGCTGATCGCAGGCCTCCTTGGTTTCAGCCATGCACTCTCACCGTTGGCCACATAGTGTGTATCAACCAGGGCTACACTGGCAAGGTCAACGTCTCGGAGAAAATGGTATGCACAAAGGGCTCTCTGCTCTCTTCACTCCACAGTGTCTTCCTTAATGTCAAGAGAAGGACGTGTATTAATCTGAGAGTTATGGCATCTGAAAGACAAAGGGCTCGGTTACATGTCGGGGAAAAAACACCTGGTTTTGAATTGGGTTTAGCACGTTTCAAATCAATTTTAAAATGCTAACTACATAATGCACAGGAAAGCATAGATTCTTTTCACCCAGGAAGTGTGTTTTGGGGTTGGAAAGCAAAGTATTTTACTCAGGCATGAGAGGGACACACACAGAGAGGGAGACAGGGGGTAAAGAAGGAGAAGGAGAGGGAGTGACGAAACTGGCAGCCGGGGCTGGTGAAAGAGAAGGCACAGCAGCAAGTGACAAGGAGAAATTTACATTAATGTCATTGCTATTTTGGTGACTCAGAACTATTTACATGTTGTTGTTGTTGTTTTAAATTACATTGTGTCCAGGGAAAACTGTGATGACTCACCTTTTGTGACAAATATGTTGCAATCCTTCCCCCTCCTCCAATTTTGATGTGTAATAAAGCTTAATAACTTCTTAGATAAAATCCACCATACCCATTGAATTATGCGCTCTGCTTGCATACCAGATATTTCCCCAATTACTAAAGGGAGAAGCCACCCTTTTATGGCTTAGGCTTTATTTACTGAGTCACGAAAATAGTTCTTGGGAGGGAAATGCATATCCCACAAACTGAAATCCTCCCATTGGTTGGATAAAAAGAGTTTTCCTTCCTCTGTGTTGAGGGGAGGGAGGGAGGCAGTAGCAGCAGCTTTTCTAGTGAGCAAGCAAGCTCTTCCCTTCACCAAGAGTGGACTGAGAGGAAAACTGTTACAAAGGGTATGGAAAAGTTTCCATACATATCCTTAAGCACAAGCTGCAGTTTAACCTGATGGGTGGGTGTGTGCGTGCGTGCGCGCCTCATGGTTGCGGGCTGTTCCCTCACTTGACCCCCAGGCCCTATTAAAATATATCTTTCCTTCCCATATTTGGGTCCTCATCTTGAGAAAACTCCCACAGAGAAGCCTCTTATTCTTAGCAGGGTTAGTTTGAGACTTAAAGCCAAGCAAATGAAACTGCAGAGAGTAGCAATAGCAAGAGAGCTTGTATCATTTCCAAATACTTTGGGTGCTCAGGGAGTCTAGAAACAGACTGGAGCTAGCAACATTTTTTGAGGCAGATATACCCATGAGCAATGTACCCTTTATAATGATCCTTTTAAATATAGGAAATGGCACTGACATGAAAAGGTACTTCCCAACACTGGAGGCATTCAAGACAAAATTAGACAGCCATCAGTCAGATCAGCTTTGATTTGGATTCCTCAATTGAGCAGGGGATTGGACTCGGTGGCCTCATAGGCCCCTTCCAACTCTATTATTCTATGATTCCTTAAATCATGAAATGAGGCCATATCAAGGCTAAGACCTTGCAATCACAAGAGCTGCTTCCGCCTCACTGACTTGTTCACCAGGAGACCAACCTGAGATTGTTTACTTGAGGAAGCCAGTATGTGCCATATCACTATCATTTATTATACTACATCTTCAAAGAGCCATCATTCCCAGAATAGCCATAGTAAATTCACCCACCACTTCTTCTTCTTCTCCTTCTTCTTCTTGCATCAATGGCTGTAATTTTTACTTGCTTTGTATAAAATTTTAATTGCCCCCAATAGACACTTCATTTGAGGGCCAAAATTTGCAACATGGGAAAGTACCCCAAATGACCAAGTAAGTGCCTTAGAAACATTGCAAATATATGAAAGTTGTGTGCCTTGCTATTGTAGACTGAACCTGTGATCTTGAAGCCAGGACCTCTCTATGCTATTGATGGAGACAGAGATCTGAATGCAACAATAGTGTACGATATTGTTGATGGTGAGTGGAATTAATAATTGGAATATAATTGTCAAGCATCTAGTGAGTCTCTGTTTCAATGTGCAGTCACAAAACTGATTTGCAAGATACAGAAGGTAAGAAAAGCTTAGGAAGCACCACTTCTTGTAATGTGGTAACTGTACTGACTAGTTTGATCCTGATTATATCCTTTTGCACAGTTTTAGAAGAGCTGTTTCCCAAGAGGTGGCAGATTTTGGTTTGTCCTAATATCTGATTTTCATCAGTTATGTATTTTGCATTTAGTATGCTTTGTTTTATGGTTGGTCATTGGAAGGTAAGCACAGACATAATTTGCATGCATGATAGAATGTCTAAGGACATGTCATTGTAAGCTAGGAAATTACTTAAGTGGAAGAAATGTGCATTGCCCTTAATGCCTAGATTGACCGTCTGGCAATAACTAAAACACTTCTTCAGATTCTCCCTCTCAGAGAAGGATATTTTATAACTAGGAGGCCCATTATATTAAAAAAAAAACCCTCTCCTTGTTGGTTATCCACTTCACTTCATCATCAAAGGCACTTCAGAAGATCTTATTGGTGGAGAGGGGCATATGACACAAGGGGATATTTCCTGTCCCAGCTAGATTAACAGGTTGTCCACACTGGCATATATATATATGTTATATGGATTGCTGAGGGCATGGTTTGGAATGGGGGGGGGGGAAGACCTCATCTACAGGTGTTGCTACTTAGAATGGTTTGTCCTTCTCCTTTAAGAGCTGTCACACACCTTTCTGGCCCAGCAGTAGGGCATACCTTCTTTTTGGCAGGCTTGTTATTTGGGAGATAGCAGCTTCCTGCATCTGCAGATTCTGAGAGAGAGTTTGAGAGAGAATGTGGTTACCTGGAGAGAAAAGGGAAGGGCACTGACAGAGGGAAAGAGAAACAAGGTAAATATATATATATTTCCTCCACAGATGATCAGGAGAAGCACTTAATTGACAGTTGGGGTCATTTGCTGTTTGGATGGGAGCAGCACGCCAAATGGCACATTGGTCCTCTCCCTGACCCAACAGACCCTTTGTAGCCTGACCCACCGCACACCCAAACAACCAGTCTGGACAGGCCCTAAATCTACTGAATCAGTTTCTGACTCAAATCCCATTCCTTAGTGTAGTAAGTCACAATGAGGTAAGGCCCATTGAATCAATAGAACTTATAGAGGAGTTCGATGATGCAGTTGTTGTTGATGCAGCTGTTGTTGCCCATTCTGCTGAAGAGCTCCAACAATCGTTTTAGCAAGGCCTGCCAAGACTTTGGACTAACAATCAGCCTGAAGAAAACACAAGTCATGGGCCAGGGCATGGACTCACCTCCCTCTATTACTATCTCTACACATGAACTGGAGGTTGTTCATGATTTCGTGTACCTTGGCTCAACAATCTCTGACACTCTCTCTCTAGATGTCGAGCTGGATAAACACATTGGCAAAGCAGCTACCATGTTCTCTAGACTCACAAAGAGAGTATGGCTTAATAAGAAGCTGATGGCATATACTAAGATCCAGGTCTATAGAGCCTGTGTCCTGAGTACACTCCTGTACTGCAGTGAGTCCTGGACCCTTTGTGCACAGCAGGAGAGGAAGTTGAACACGTTCCATATGCGTTGTCTCCAACGCATTTTTGGTATCACCTGGCAGGACAAAGTTCCAAATAGAGTAGTCCTAGAATGAGCTGGAATTTTTAGCATGTATACATTACTGAAACAGTGACATCTACGTTGGCTCGGGCATGTCGTGAGAATGGCTGATGGTCAGATTCCAAAAGATCTCCCGTATGGAGAATTAGTGCAGGGAAATCGCCCCAGAGGGAGACCACAGCTGCGATACAAGGATATGTGCAAGCGGGATCTGAAGGCCTTAGGAATGGACCTCAACAGATGGGAAACTTTGACATCTGAGCGTTCAGCCTGGAGGCAGGCGGTGCAGCATGGCCTCTTCTGATTTGAAGAGACACTCGTTCAGCAGGCCGAAGCAAAGAGGCAGTCCCGAAACCAGCAAAATCAGGGAGCTGGACAGGGGACAGATTGTATTTGTCTTCAGTGTGGAAGGGATTGTCACTCTCGAATTGGCCTCCTCAGCCACACTAGATGCTGTTCCAAGTCCTCTATTCAGAGCACGTTACCATAGTCTCTCGAGACTGAAGGATGCCTATAGCTAATAGCTATAGAGGAGTTGACTTATCAGTGGGGATTTCACTGATTCAATGGGCCTACACTACTTGCAATTTACTATGCTAGGCAACAAGCTTTCAGCCACTGCTAAAGCAACAATCTGTAGTCCTACTGATCCAGTGGGTTTTCTTTGGTTGGGACTAGCAATTGCCTTTAGGTCTAGGAATGACTTTAAAATCTAAAACCAGTTCTTTCAAATGGGCTGGGAAATGCTTGCTCCTACCATTCTTTTGCTTTAGGTTTTCACTTCCTTCGAGATTCTTGTCTGTAAAAGAACAGGCACACTTTCTTCACCACCCCAGTTGGTGTAGGATATTAGACATTAATCCCCACGTTTTGACTGACAGATTTGACAATATCCAATTTTTCTTTGTCTTCTTTTAAGTGAACATGTCTCTTGACCTAGTTTTTGTGTATGTTAAATGTTATCTTTCCATCATTTGTGGACAGTCCCTGTGCCTAAATATGAGGCTATTCATATTTTTACTCAGCAGTTTTCAGTCTGCAGTGTGCCTTCTACTCTGCTTCCAATCTGCCCTCACACCAAATCCATGGAGTAACTCAGCCTAAGAAACAGTGATTTCACCTGATGACCTTCCTAATCATGCAGAGATATTTTGGGCTGGGGGTCCATGACAGCCTTGAATGTGGAATTGTGATTACTAAGTCTGCTTTTGCTATACCTGTTCTCTTTGCCTGTCTTCCCATATCCCTCATCCTACTCAGTTTCCAACTCTCCAGCTTCTCAGACAGATCTCTTGATTTGACAGTCAAAGACTTGTGGTTCAACAGTCTTGGCTGCAATGTTTCTTTGCAGCCCTGCCACCACCACCCCATTGGATCCCCATGAGAGCTAATGAGGAACAACTTAGGGCCTCCACCAGGCCTCACAAGACCAGACACAATCCTATGTCCACTGCATGACATAGCACAACTCTCCCATTTTGCTCTTGGTTGTGGTAATCAGAAGTGTTATTTTTCTTGTTGTCTTTAGGAAATGAAAACAATACATTCTCCATCAGCAAATATACTGGAAACATAACAATGAATAAGACTGTCGACACTCTAAAGACATTCACATTGTATGTTGTGGTAAGTCTCTTGATAGTGTCAGTATTTTGCGAGTCAACTGTGGGTGTGGAACACACATTTAGGGAGCAGCAAGGAACTCAGCCATGATAAGTGACACAGGAGACCTAGGACAAACAGGATACAATATTTCACTCAAGTATGACTCTACCATTAAGCAGACTGAGGTGGTTGCCTTAGGTAGCAAGGTGTTGAAGTGGCTGTCCCGTATGCTGGAGAATAGAGCTACATGTTCTGTGAGACCCAACCTGCACCCCTTAAATATAATGGTGGACACAGTGGCTATGAGCACTGTCCCACAGCCAGTGTTGAAGCTGCATTCAACTCCTTGTCCAGAGCTGAATCCTACTGTGCTACCAGGCTTTCATGTGTGGAATTGGAAGTATGCCTTGTTGACATTTATCTTGGCATATATATATATATATATACACATGAAATTGCTGGGCAGTTCTTTTCAATTCTGAAACATTTGACAGTTCTGTTGCCTCCTCCCATTATAATACATAAAGATACTTTTGAAAGGACATCCAAACTGTGGTCACTTCCTATTCTCACATTTCTGAGCCTGTTGCAGCAACCACCTGGCATTTTGTGGGGGTAAGTACGTGTAATTAATTACTGTTACTGTTATTGTTACTGTTTCTGTTACTGCCACCAGTATCATTTGCATTTCTTATTTGCATTTCTAAACTATCATACAATAAGATTGTCAGGGTGACTTGCAGTGAAAAATTAGAGCTAGAAAAACTGTGTTTTAGATTATATGGCTACGGCATTCTAGAAGCTGCAGTCCAAAGTGTAACTGTCACAAGCTCTGTGAAGAATGCAACCAAATAAATATACAATACCAGTAAAACCCAGAGTCCTACTGAGTCTTCCCAGCGTAGTAACATGAGATCAAGATCTTTGCAGAAAGGCTTCCATTGTGCAAGTATAGAGCAGATTTTTTCATGAAAATCTATGTGTGCAACGGTGACACATATACGGATAGCATTATCCTTCATTAGCACAGTTGTAGGAATTTCCACTTAGCAGAACCTCGGCAGGATATTTCCCAAATAGCAAAGTTCCAATGCAAAGCAAATAGCTACATTGTTCTTTGTTGTGAGTGTTCTGATATGACATAGAACCTTTTGGAAAAGCAATTCCCACAACACTGCAACAGAGTAAAAATGGTTATTCAGCCAGAAGGCTGTGAGAAATGCAGCAATTTTCTTCCGGGTGGTATATTCCCCAAAACCAACTAATAAGAATCTATTTACACTGTACCATATCAGTCCAGATCAGGTCCAGGAAATATGTGATTCCTTGTATGGGAAGAAGCTTCTCTTGCAATGGGTTCCTATGCAGGAGAGTGCTCTTCCACGGTGAAAATGTGCTCCGATAAGATTCCTATCAGAGTTCAGCTGATGTGTGATGAAGAATACAAATGTTGACTCCTTAACTAGTGGCAATTCCACCAGCATACCTGAGTAATAGGATTTTGTCCAGCGAAGTTCTTAGGGGAGCATTGTAATGGTTGACTGGGCAAAAGGCAAAATAATGGTATCAAGCCACCACTACCTGGATATTTTAATTTAAAACTCTTACTGCCAATAATTAACCTTAGGAAAGATATTCTGACATTTTGGATTGGGAGAAAACCAGTTCCAAAGCTGGTAAACCACCAAACCAGCGGTATCATGGAGAAGATGCTCTCATCACCATCTGGGGAAGCCCAAAGGATCAGATTCAGCAGCACCAGACCCCGAGATTCCCTTACGTCTCCTCTGCTCCTACATTCTCAAGCCTCTACTCAAAAGAGCTGTTCTCTTTCCTGTTTTGTGCCTTAAGAAGAATGATGGTACTTGTTGCATCTCTCTCTCCCTCTCTCTCATTCTTTCCAGGCATCCCAAGAAAACAATCCATTTAGATATTCTCAAACTACAGTGGAAATTGAGGTTGTGCGTAGAAATTATCATAAACCCTACTTCAACACTAGTTACTCGGGAACAATATCTGTGCAGTCACCTGTTTCCAGCATAGTCATGGAGGCTGGCAATCCTTCAGTACCCATCATGATCTTTGCAGTTGATGAAGACTTCCCACCTCGTGTAAGCAACATAAAGATGCACTCAGTGTCACAAAAGTAGATGATATGAATAACACCATGAATGATGTCACAAGGGGTTATCAAGTGAAGTTGATGTGGGTATGGAGACTCTTACCTGGGGATGGAGGGTTGGATTGAAAGTTATGTTCTTTAGATTCTTTTCAGTCAGAGCTCGGAAAAGATTTTTTTTGGGGGGGGGGGGAATACAGCTCCCGGTCACCACCCCCAGCCTCAGCCAGCATGGCCAGGTTCTTCAGCCTCTGCTTTCTGTGACTTTTCGAAATTCTGCTTTCAGTGATATGATTTAATTTCTGTGTGTGTGTTACGATAAAAGCACTCATCTGCTTTTGATATGGTTAAAGGAATCTCTTGCATGGACAAGAGAAATCTTGAAAAATGTTCTATGAAAACTACACTATACATAACACACAAACACATGCACCTATGATTTTAAAACATATTTTTCTACCATAAGTGTTTCTGTAAAATGTCTTTAAATGTTCAGTTTAGAAACCTGTCTAAAAAAACACAGAGAAATGATTTTCAGAGAGGCAGCCATGGTAGGTTTGTTTCAACAAAAGCAAAAGCACACTGGGAAGCAAACAGAGAAAGAAAAGCCTTCTGGTGCTTTCAATACAAATCTCCCAGGACATCTGAAGAATTGGATTGTAATCTGAAAACTCACATTGAAATAAATCTGTTACTCTGAGAGGTGCCACAATACTTTTTCTTTGGTCTACTTTTTTTGGGGGGGGGGGCGGAGGTCCCCAATGGAATGGGGTAATTCAGGATTTCTGGGTGAAGGCAAATATATGAATTGAATTGTATTCTACTCCTACACAGCGTTGAAAGGCACACCAGAATAAGAATTGGAAAGAATTAGAGAGACGCATATCCTATTACACAGTTACATTATTGGAGGAAGTAATAGGGGCAGGCTGACACAAGTGGATATATTGTTAGGAGACAGCTTGAAAGCATTTACAATAATTGACACAATGAATACAACCAGTTACGACCATACCTTGGACATTGGAACCTGGTTCATTGCATTTACAGAGGATGGATTGGGCAGCAGTAGAGCTTTCCTTCTGAAGTTTGTACACTGGTTAATGTCTAAAGTAGATCTTTATTCATTATTTTCAGGGGTTCAATCCTGACATCCAATACAAAATACAAAACAGCACTGCTTTCAGAGTTACCTCAGATGGATTTCTCCTGACCACTGAAGTTCTGAAGGTAGCTTCCACTGTCATGCTTTGGGTAGGTCATCTTTCCTAAAATTATGGTTGACATCCTAGTTTTATTTTGTGGTATTTATTGGTTAGGTGTATTGGTTTCCTCCAGTAAGCTCAGGGCTCTCCTCTTTCCCATTTTATTATTCCAGTGACTATACAGGATAGACTACATGGGTTTGACTGACCTAAGTTCAACCAGTGGGCTTCATGACTCAGGGAAGACTTGAAAAAGTAGACGATGGCCAAACTGCTTATGGATAATTTAAATTGGAGAAAATAATATGCAAACAACATGATAACATTTAACATTCTGATCAGGATAATAACCAACTTAAAATGTAGGCAGCTGTTCATACACAGTATATGTGTATTCTAGATTCTAGTGGAGAAAAATTTCTGAAAGCTGGCACTAACTTATCATCACTTGATAACGGACTCCTGACTGAAACTAAACTTTGCTCCATAATTTCTGCATAACTGCACGGTAACCCACGTGTATGTGTTTTAAACAGAGCTTGAATGTGCTACTTAAAAAAAAAAAAAAAAAAGGACAATAGCTCCCAGAATCCCCTGCCAGCACATCCATGCTGTTTGAAACATTCTGGGAGTAGGAGTCACAAAAAATAACATTTCCATACTCTAACGCTTAGTAACAAGTGGTTGCACCGAATTAACTCCTCCTATTACCAGAATGACGCACAACCAGCAGAACAGAAACATTCCCTCCTGTGTACCCCCACGCCCTTAAGTTGAGTTCATTTGGTGAGAGGCTGGGTAGATTTAGAGGAACGTTCTCCTTTTTAAAGAGAAAGGCACAGTAAACTGTTTTAAATAAGCAAATAAATAAACATAAGCAGCAAGGAGGGGAAGGTCCCATTGTGGAAGCAGACAAGATGCATTATTGTCCATTGACTTTGCAAATTTTAATACTTAGTCTCTGGCATCCTACAATCTAGGTGTGATATATTGGCCATACACATAGCTATTTAATATGTGATGTTTTACTCTATTTTTTAAAAAAAATGTTAACAACTCCTAAATTATTTACTACAGATTATCCATGCTGGCCATAATTCCATATATTTGAATAAAGTTGTAATAGTATTAGGGGCTTTGAAATTATAGGTTGGCTATTTTATTGACTCCCCCCCCCCCCCAATGTATTGCCATTGGCAAGTTCTGTTCCAGACAATCAGGAAATACAAAGTAAGTGTGGTGTTTCCTTTACTAGCTGTTACAAGCTTTCCAATTACTTGTCTCATCGTGTTTTCAGTAAACACTGGTGTTACTCAGTTTCGCTATTAATGTAAGTATGTTTTGAAGAAGATAATTCTTTCTCAGCAAAATTATCAGAAGCACCTTTACTTCTGGTTATACTAGTTTAGTTGGGTTATAATCATGCTTGCTGGCTACCTCTTGGTGGAAAGAGCCATGCAATGGATATGAACTTTGTACAGTATAGGAGTCTTCATAGGCAGACATCAGCTGTATGTTCTGAAAATTTGTATAGATCATCAGTATGTTCAATTGGCCGCAGTGTATACAGGCCTGAACTGGGCAGTGCCAACCCCATGCAAATCTAAAGCCCAATGTACGTGAACATGGGATGATTACATGTACCACTAAGTGCATATGTCACCACTAATTTGTTACACTCTTAAAAGAGTCAATTCAACACACATATGTAAACAGTTAAAATTCCCTTTCATGTCTGCACAGGTTATTGCTGAAGATACAGTGACTCTGGAAGAGGCAAGCACAGTGATCACTGTTGATGTCACACCTTTGGCAGGTATGTTGGGAATATTTTTGCAATATTATACTGGGTAGATAACAAACGAAAGACAGTATTTTGTACTATATGGCAGGGAGGAAAGTGGGTTTGTCTCATTCTCAGCTAGTAAAGGTCAATAGGAAGCCTGACGATTCCCTATCTGTCTTTCCAAAATATTTTCTTCATGACAAACCAAGTTCCCCGTTTTCCAACAACAAAAAAAGGAAGAGTCTAAGATTTTGACAAAGGGTCTGTTGTCACTGAAAAATGGCATGTGCCGGCCTTTGCCTTCATTTACAGTTACATTTGCAAGTAATAAGCCCTCTGTAGATTGGGGGCAGGTACAATTTTTTCCTATTTTTGTAATGGCTACAAGTTGTCCAACCTTAATGTCCCTCATATGAACAATTTGGCTTTTAGATGCAAAAGCATGACAGATTAAAGTGACTACTACTAACACCTGACATGTTTTCAGCTGCTACCACTCCAACTACCACGACATCAACCACCACCACTGCCACCATCACCTCCTCCACCTCCTCCACTACTGCCTTCTCTGCCAACCCAGGGACAGGGCCAACTACTTCAAGGCCTTCAAGTTCATCCTCCAGTTTACCACCTGGGATAAACAGTACTCTGCTTACAGCTTCTTCTGGGTCTACAAAATCCACAAAACCTCTTACAGGTACAACCAAAACTGCAGTCACTATGGGAACTACAGGGAAGCCTTTGACAGTTACAACATCTGGCTCAGTTATCTCTCCGTTTATAACTACTACAAAACTTCCCATCATCACAGTTAACACATCACAACCTCAGACAACCACTTCTCCCATAACAGGTATAAGCCAACTACCACCAGTTGTGAAGCCAACCACTGGGACTACTAAGTCTACTGCTCAGCCTTCTCAGTCTGGAACCACCAACTCTTCCTCAACAATTGTATCTGGGACAACAAGTGGAACTGCTCATTCTACTTCACTGTCTTCTTCTCAAAATCAAACCACCAAATCTCCCATACCAGGTGAAAATCCAACTACAAGTCGTAATACACAGTCTACTGCTCAGACATTTCAGTCTGGAAGCACTAGGCCTTCCACAACAGGTTTATCTATGACATCCAGTAGAACTATCCCTTTTACTTCACTGTCTTCTTCTGAAATTCGAACCACCAAATCTCCCATACCAGGTGAAAATCCAACTACAAGTCGTAATACACAGTCTACTGCTCAGACATTTCAGTCTGGAAGCACTAGGCCTTCCACAACAGGTTTATCTACGACACCCAGTAGAACTGTCCCTTTTACTTCACTGTCTTCTTCTGAAACTCGAACCACCAAATCTCCCATACCAAGTGAAAGTCCAGCAACAGCTGTCGCTACACAGTCTACTGTTAGGACAGATCAGCCTGGGTCTACGACAAATTCCACAACAGGTATATCTATGATATATCAAGTAGGACTGCCTATTCTACTTCCCTGACTTCTTCTCAAAATAGCATTATCAACATCACTCATAATTCTGACCAGATTCTGAGCTGATGGACAGAATCCTGTTGGTGAATTACACCAGTGTAAGTGCAGTGGCATGAACTGCAGGGGCAAATTGCTGCTAGTTAACAAGTTGCTGCTTCTGTCCCTCAGTGTGCAAGCTGGTGCATGACAAGGGATACAAGTACCAACTTGTTAACCAAAGGCCATTTGCTCCTGTAATTAATGCCCTACACTTAACTCCAACTTAGTCAATCAATGGAATTCTGGCTGGCTGGCTGGCTTGCTTGCTTGCTTGCTTGCTTGCTTGCTTGCTTATTTATTTATTTATTTATTTATTTATTTATTTATTTATTTATTTATTTATTTATTTATTTATATTGCCCATCTGGGCGCTTTACAACACAACATGCAACAGCATAATTAAATTATCAATTTGACAAAACATACAACAAAAAGAAAATAATAAAATACAAAAATGGTACCACCAAAGTGCATTAAAATGCAATTATATAAAAACATTTAAAACACTGGACATATTCATGTTGAGGCTAAACAAATTCAGCTGAGTCCACAGATATAATATTTTGGAATGCCTGCCTGAATAGCAACGTTTTTAAGTAACTTTTTAAAAAATCACCAGTGAAGGGGCCAGACATATTGCAGGAGGGAGTTCATTCCACAGCCAAGGAGCAACTACTGAGAAGGCCTGGTTTCTCACCTTCTCCGTCCAGACCTCTCTCAGGGTTAGCATTATTAGCTGGCCTGCTTGGGAGGTTCATGTTAATTTTCAAGACCCAATACTTAAACCTGCATTTTAATGTATATAACCAATATAAAGTAATCTTTACACATGTTTTTCAGTACTTAGGTGTCCTCCACCATCAATTGTCCTATGATGATGGTGCATTAACTTGTGAGGAGGCACTGAACTGGAAAGTGGCAGTCAATATACTGATCTTTACCAGCTGTAGACTTTCCATACAAACTCTCCAGACTTTCCATTAACCTGACAATTTTTCCCTAAACTCAAGAGAGATTTGTTTTCTGGACCTCCTTTCATTGAAATCCCTCATAAGCTGGGTTAAACTGAAAATATTCAGCACACATCTGCTCACACAGCAGTTAAATATCAAGAAAAGTCATGCTAACCCACAATTTCACCATGCTAGCCCATAGTTTCATCTAGTTTGTGGCAATTGGCAAGCCTGATACTTCTAGCAAGCCCTTACCAGAATCCATTGTTTATTTAAAACATGGCTTGTTATGACATTCAGACTTGTAAATGTGATTTGTCCCTTGCTCTGAAACAAGAGCTAAAAAAGAGTCAAGAGAAAAAGAAACAAGCCAGAAATGGGGGAGATGAGCCACAGGGTGTTGGGTTGTCTGTCATGCAATTAATGGATTAAGCAACAAACCATGGTTAATAAAAGCCATGACTTACCGCGATGTGAAACAAGCCCAGGTGATAATGTCATTGTATGTTATCTGTGGTGGAAACAACAAGGCACTGATCACATATGAACTGGGGCCAACAGTGGAAGAAATTTCCAAAAGTATTTACAGTAGATTTGTTACTAATTATTGCACAGGATTCAGAGCTTGCAGTAGCATGCAAGGACTGCTAGAATTTTCACTTTTTAAAAGTAGCATTTCCACACTGTGGTTCATATCTCTCGAAACTTACAAGAGTGATCTGTCCCTTCCTCCAGCAGCCTCCCTGGAGAACCAGGAGAAAGGACAGGGATAGACAGAAAGCATTTAGTATATGGAGGTAAGAAATCCAGAGATAAGGGACAATGTGGAAAAGATTTAAGCTGGATAAACCCAAGAGATTTGGAGTTTGACTAGAAACTTTTAGAGAGAGAAGAAGGATAAAAGAGATGAGATCGCAGAAAGATAAGAAGGATGCATGGCACAAAGGCATCTGTATGTTCAAGAAACAAGTTTAATCTGAATCCTATAGGGAGATGTAAGCTAATATTGAGCAACCAGAAATATGAGAATGATAAATAAAACATGGAATAAGACGAATGAAATGAAAGGCAGAATGAGAGGGTAGTTGAAGCTAAGGAATAAGAAAGCTAGATAGAAGATAATTATAACAATCAAGGGAATTCAGGGGTGATGTGGGAATGAAGCCCAGGAGACAGGCTTGTGATGCAAATAACAGGCATAAAAATATGTATGTGCTACTACAAATACCTATATACATATTTATCATTACTACAATGTCCTATTTTCCAAACACTCCAAACCTCGGCATTTCAGAGAGCAGATTGTTACAGGCATATTTACAACCAGATCATGGTTGTCCCCCTCCACAGAACAACCTTTCCTCTACCAGTTCTTAAATTCAAAAACAAAAAACTTTGACCTTAGTTCAGTTGCTAGTCCCAATCTATAGTTGGTCTATTAAATCAATAGCTGAACAGTGAGTCATCGCATATATAAACCCTATTGGTAAAATGAAACTTTTCTTGCTGAGACTACCAGTTGGATTCAGGCCATTGTGTCATTCATGTATTTGTTTTAGTGTTTATTTATTTAAAATATTTTTTATGCTGTCTTTCTCCTTAAAAAACGCAAGGCAGCTTAAAGCATGGAAAGAAACAATATTAACAGCTAAAAACAACAAATGATCACACTATTATTTATTTATTTGTTTGTTTGTTTGTTTGTCTTTTCCATCCCTCTTCCATTCAGGATTAGGTTGTGGCCCTGTGGAAGTCGCTAGACAGCAGCTTTTGGATTGCCATTCCCAACAGCCCTAGCAAGCAAAACCAGGGGCAAGGGATAATGGGAGCTGCAATACAACAGCATATTGGGGGGGGGGCATACATTCCCACTATCCTTGAGTATAAGTGAAATATCTTTGAGTATGGACCCAGCTGCCTTGTCTTGCTGTAGCTACACATAACCTAATTGCCTTCCTTCCACCAAATCTGTACAATCATATATTTGCTTCCAAGCTGATAGCTATGCAGACAGCAAGGGGGAGAGAGAGAGGGAACCCGTTAGAAAAGCATGCATAATGCTGGGTTGGAAGTGTAGCAGGCTCAGAGATGTTTGAATGGGATGGAACACTTAATTCAGCCAGCAAGTACTATGCTACTAAGTCAGGACTGGCCTCTGAGTAAATAGGTTGAGGATTATACCACATACCCTTCCCCTAAAAGTAGTTAAAGCTGCAATTCTGTGTGCACTTTCTTGGGAGTAAGCCCCATTGAACACGCGGGAACTTACCTCTGAGTAAATATCCCTAGGATTCTATAAGGATGCACTGGTGTCCCAAGCACAGCAAAGCAAGCTGTCCATCCATTATGTGGGGCTGGGTTATTGTTCAGATGGGAGTTGGTTTGAGTACATCACGAAGGGAGAACAATGTGTCAGGAATTGCCTTGAATCTAATATTTGTTTCTATTTATAGCTGCTATCATCCATGTTTCCAATGGGTAGTATCAGGGGACTCACCTGTGAAGGACTACAATGTGCTTTGAAGTTCCATACAAACTTATTGCAATCATCCTACTACTAATAAAAGTCTTCTTGTAATCTTGGTGTGCATTTGATTGCCACTTACAGGAAGACTTTTTATGTGGCTTTTAAGAGATGACAGAGAAAACAAACAATAGTACTAAACATGCCCCCCCCCCCCAAAACCCGGAGTGAGTGCAGCTGGGTTTAGAGTCAGTCCTCTAAAAGTTGATGGGAGGTTTTCTTGTTGTTGCTATTTTGTTTTACCAAACTTGGTGAATATTTTGCTGAGCCTTTAGGCTCTTGACAGTAACCGCTTTTGCAGTTCCAACAAGGAGACAAAATGTCCCCCCAAAAAGGACAACTCCCCTCATCAAACTCTTTAAATATAGATAGACATCTAGAAACTATTTGAAGATGGTTTTTCACTTAAGCAGAGTGAATGTCTCTCTCCCAGTTTCTTTTTTTAACACTTGTCGATCTTTAATTTGGACTCAGACTGGATAACCTTTCAACAAGAGGACTGTCCTCTACAAAATAGACTCACGGTCACTTCAGTGAAGGCACTTATTACTGTCAAGTCCTGGGTTTATCTAACCTATCAGCATTGACTCTGGACAGAAAAAGATATGCATAGGTATCTTGTCACTAGGGCTGAAGCCACAAAGTATTAGAGATGGGTGATTCAGTAATTCTGTGCCTTATTAGAACCCTCTCCACTTGTGATGTTGATCGTTTTTGTGGAGACAAATGTCATTTTGGCCTGTGTTAATGATAAACTTGGGAATTTTCAAAACTTGCAAGCAATAATCAAAGTCCATAATGCCAGCGATTATAGATATGACATTGATGGTTGGCACATTTTTATTAATACCATAAAACAGGAGATTGCCTGATAGTGAGGGCACAAGGATGTGAAGTGTGAAATGAGGAAGTAGAAATTGCATGGGCAAGCAAGAAAGCCCTGGCTTGCAATTCCAGTGGGATGGATATGTGAAGGCAAAGCACAGCTGGTCAGTTCTGACCAGTTCAGCACTCACTGGGCTGTTTCAAAGACCTGGGATAGTTTGGCTTCTATTTTACAAAGGAAACTGGAAAACAGGGAAAGAAGGGGAATGAAAACCTCATATATATTATCCAAAGAGGCCTCCTAAAGGGGTGGGGTGGGGGGAGCTGAGGCTGTTGCCTCCCCATCTTTGCTCCCTACATATTGTCATATAATAAACTAACTCTTATCTTAAAAGCATTGACACAAAGTTTTATCTCAAAAGCATCAACACAAAAGTTGATATCTTTAAAATGTCAAAATGTATATCTTATATGCCTTTTTCTCTAGAATGTATCACTGTCTAATGTTTATGTGACTTGAGTTCAGAAAGAGGGGAAAAGCCAGTTTTGAGAATGCCAGCAAAGCAATGCATCAGTCATGCTAAAAGGCTATGATGTGTAACCAACCTAAAAGTTAGTTCTGTAGTTATTGATCTTTTCCATTCTCCTTTGGGTTCTAAGCTTTGTATAAACGTAGGCTAGCATCAAAGCTATTGTCCTGCTAACTGTAGAAAGACATACAATCTGTAACATTTTCCATCTCCAGAAAAGTTCTGGAATATATTTCCTGATCCTAAAAAC
This sequence comes from Intellagama lesueurii, assembly GCA_037013535.1. Classification (NCBI taxonomy): domain Eukaryota; kingdom Metazoa; phylum Chordata; class Lepidosauria; order Squamata; family Agamidae; genus Intellagama; species Intellagama lesueurii. The sequence goes on from JBAJHW010000001.1 coordinate 104,142,145, forward strand.
TTGATTCCAAATAGTTTCTTTGGATTTATGTGGAAAGGAGGAACAGCATTCTGGTAGCAATGAATTTCAAACACCAAGCAAAGTCTCCCAGTGATTTCATTTATATATTAAATAGCATCAGGGACATGATAAGAGCTGTTAAGGACCCCCACAGCTCAGTGGCCATGAATAGGAATCCTCCAGTGCCATCTTGTGAATTTGCTCCTCTAGGATGGACCACAGCCACCAATAAACAGTGTGTCCATGTCCCATTCCAGAGAGGCAACCCAGAAGAATGTGATAGTTGTTGTTGTTTAGTTGTTAAGTCGTGTCCGACTCTTCGTGACCCCATGTGATAGTAGATGGTATCAAAGACTGTCAAGAGATCCAGCAGAACCAACCTATACGCACTTTCCAGCTGCATTTCTCAGTATAGATTGTCCACCAAAATGTCAGGTTTGTCTCAGTGCTTTCTAGTGTTAATGTTTGTCATTTTTGGTTTTCACTTTTGTACTATGGTGTACAAAAGCAGTTGTTGTTGTTGTTTAGTTGTTAAGTCGTGTCCGACTCTTCGTGACCCCATGAACCAGAGCATGCCAGGCCCTCCTGTCTTCTACTGCCTCCTGGAGTTTGGTCAAATTCAAAAGCGGTACCATTTTGTAAAATAGAAAAACAGAATCCACTAACTAGTATCTTTGCTTTGTCCCTGCATACCCCAATCTTGCTTTTATTCCATCCTTGTATTTACCCATCCACCATTCTAAAACCTTCATGTTTTCTCTTAACTTTTTGATTTTTAGTTTTCTTTTTTGTGTTATGGTTCAAAATTGACAGCATTTAAAAACTGTTAAAAATTACAAAACCCAGACCCAGGAACAGCTGGTGTCCCAAGGAAACCACACAGGACTGACAGTTAAGGCATGGAGGGGTAGAGATTGACCAGCAGAAAAACACCCATAAGGAAACATGGTCAAGTGACACACACCCATAAAGTGTATAGATCAGCATGCATCAACATGGTACTGGAGTTCACACCAGGTGATCCTCTGCTGGAGCAAAAAGGAGAAAAAAACAGAACAAAAATACACCACTACCTAACGTGGTATAAAAAGGACTGAAAGCAAGGTTGGATTTTGTTCTGTTTTGTTTTTTGTCCTGCTTTGACCCTATTGACATTGCTTTCAGCCTTCTGTCATGTGGTTATTGGGATGCAGTACCAGTATCACGAGTGCAAAGACAGTTGAACAAATGCTTAGTGTGGACAGGTCCTAAGGAGGATGATCACATATCTGATCATTCTCCTGACTGTTAACAGAGACTCACACCCGCAAAAGGGATGTATCTGCCATAGCAAGTTATATGAGATCCATGAACACTAATATAATTCCAATTAATGTGCAAGTAATAGTTTCACTTTATGGATATGTGTCATTTAATACACTTCTGAATGCCAAGCTAGTGTTAAAGGTTGTCCAGGAGCAGGAGCTGGTGTTCTTTTTATAATGATTCAAGTTAGGATTCTTCTGGAACTGCTATAGAACAGCTGAAGCAGCTCTATTGGATGGAATGTCAAGGCACGTAAGATGTCTTTTATGCTCTCTGCAGGTGGTACTGTTCCATATGATCAATATGTGAGAAACATGGCTGCTCTGGGTGGAACTTTGGGGAGTTTACTGGTCATTGCCCTCATGCTGCTTGGAGTGATCTCCTACAAGTATTACAAAATGAAGCATACACCTGGAGAAGACAACAGCAAAGTAAGGGGGCATTTGCCATGCTTTCATCTTGGGGCAGCCCATGCAACATCAAAGAGTGGTCTTGATACAAAGAAAAGTAGTGTATGATTTTATATTAGATTTTATGCTGGCTTCCATTTGCACTGTTGCAATGATGGGTGTGGGGCTGTATTAGCCTTTTTAATGCATTGGGGTCATCACAACACCAGGAAAACCACTGCTTTACAAACTATTGCATTTCCTTGACATTGCAAGGTGTTGTGCTGATGTCCCAGAAAGGGTTGATGTGAACCATTGCTGCTATAACGTGGCATTAGTTTTGTTGCACACAAAGTGCCAGCATTTTCTCCCTGGTTTTCCAAATTGAATTAAAATGGCAGAAACCTGAGCCCCATTCCTTCCCACACATCCTGTTTGTTTATGGCCTTGATCACAGGCCAGGTTGGAGCCTTCCTGAGGGTATTTTGTGACATCAAAACTGAGAAGAGAAATAAACTCCAGTAACCTGTGTATCTCAAAAATTATTGCTTAAACTAATTCATAATTATTATGAACATAATGAACATCCGGGTGATCACGCTGTGCATATCTGTATCCAAGCTTGGAAGAGTTTGTTTACAAATTCCTGCAATCTGGCAGTTTTGCCCCCAAAGGAATTCTTCCACGCTCAGATCTCAGTCCCTACCCTTTTTCTGCAACTGTGTAAATTTGTGTCTCTCTTTTGCAGTCTGTGCAAGGCTTTTCCAATGCCAACTTTAGACATGATGAAAAACTGAACTCAGACAGAAAAGATGACAAGCTGCCTGTGAGTGCTAAGGTGGCGGGTGACAACCCAGGCCCCCCATCTCCTTCAGAGAAGCCAGAAGAAAGCAGCCACACCTCAAGTGCTTCTGAAGCCATTGCGGAGACTGAAGAAGAGAATGAGGGCCTGGATAGTGAAAAAGAAGTGAGGTCCATCCTCACAAAGGAGAGGCGGGTGGCGGATGATGGCTACAAGGCAGTCTGGTTTAAAGAAGACATTGACCCGGAAGCTAAAGATGATGTTGTGGTGATTGGTGAGGTAGAACGGAACAGGAATGAGAGTGACAGTGACAATGCTGACGACAGGGATGGTAGTGGTGATGATGATGATGATGAAGATATCGATAGTGGCAGAGGTGGCAGTGATGTGTCTGTTGTAACGGGAAGAGCTCAGCTGCCAGAAACCAATCTTACCATCAATGACTTTCTAGGAGACGGAGAAGCAAGTGACATTTATTTCTAAAGTCGGCAAAAAGTGAAACGGCCTTTCCAAGATACTTTTAAAGAGGGATGTGTTTTTAACATAACTTCTTGATTAGGTTTCTACAGCTGTTTGCTGAACTGTGCTATTCTGGCCAAAGGGATGGGCAGCATTCATCAAGAAGGAAAATGTACAGCTTTGTGCTCTGGGCACAAATCATGCCCTCCCCGGGAAGAAAACTGACAGAAAATAGGCTTTAAGACGTCCTTATAATCAGTACACTTATCATTGTAGTGTAGTTTGTTCAGAGCCAGTGCAATGGTGGGTGGGGGGAGGCATTCAAGTGCCCCAGGGAGAAATTTAACAGATACATCTTCACACACAGCAAGAAGTGACTCACAGAAGAAATATTTTTATCACAGATATTGTAAGCAAGAATGGCTGGGTGGTGACTATTTTTCTGTACTGCTTCTGTTAGTTTTGGACCAACAGAGATCAGATGTTTCCATCAACAGCAAAAGTCATCAACTGGAAGTATTGTCTAAGAGCAAATTAGCTTTGGAAGAAGCTGTTCAAGGAGTAAAGCTAGGATGCCGTTTACAGGTGTGTTAAACAAGGAGCAAGAGAGAAACAAGCTATACATTAGACATTTCCCATAATTACAGCTGAAATCTCTTACCTGTATCCAAAATAAGTGATTGAGGCAGTCTTTCATGTCTCAGAAGTCAGATTTACAAATGAAGAACATCCTTATGGCCTGTAGACTAGTTATAAAGCAAGCAAACTCATTTACACCTTATGAGACATGATAAAACTTTCTGATGTCCCAGGCACATACAATCTGCTCTTAAACAATGCCTTCTAGTGACAAACTATTTGTATCAAATAAATAGGCCCGAAGTAAGTCAACTGGTTTCTTCACCAGTGTTTAATTATATGAGAACATCACCATTATGGTCCAGTGGATAAACTTGGAGCTGAGAATAAAGGGTTCCTTCCACTTCAGCTATGGCTGTACCCAATGGCTTTGAATCTGTTTAATTCCCTCAACCACAAACTGCCCATCTGTAAAAGTGGATTAATTATGACATCTCACAGTAGACAGCTAAAAACTATGAGAGTATATCAAAAAGGCTTTGTGTCTACTATAAATCATATGTAATTTTCGGGAGGGGGGGAATGCACCAAAAAATTTATATGCCTTTGTATGAAGTTGGCAACTCAATCTGATACGTGTGTATTCAAAAGTAAAGCCCAATTTATGGCATGTATTCCCAGATAATTGAATGTAAGATTACAGCCTAAATGTGCGATTAAGTGTTAAAAAATAGTTGACCATAGATAGAATCTTATTGGATAGTTAAACACTCAAGCAAGAGAGATAGTGGGAGTTGCCATGGCTAATTGATGAGGTGCCAGTTGCATACCAGTCACATGCTGAACTGTATGTCCAGTTACATTCTGGCATATGCTTGGCATTCACCAAGCATCTTCTCAATTAGCCATGGCAACTTTCAAGAGTTCTCTTGCTCACATGGAAATTGATGAAGTACTAGGATGTATTTCAGTCATCTGCCTGGTCATGCTTCCAAGAGCACAATCAAGATGTGCAGTGCTACCTCATCAGTTAGCTATGACAAGGTGCACAAACCTTAAGCAAACATAATGGGAGTCTAGTCAGCATTCTTTTTAGCACTACACAGTTTTGGCTGTCTTTCTATTATCTTTTTGTCAAGTAATACTTGATTTCCAGTTTTTAACATAAAAGCCAAAGTTATGCATTAGCTTCTGTTAACATCAAGATATATACTAAGCAATTCTTTTTTGACTAAAAAAACACACTTAAAAATTGATATTAAATTAGCACATGACCACCCTATATGTGCACATTTGCAAGAGAACAGCATCAAAATAATGATATAGTTATATACATGGTGAATTCTATTAAAAAAATTAAGGTGATTAAGAATAGCAATAACTGATGGTGGTAACAAAAAGAAAAATATTTTGTCCAACCGCAGAAGTGATTCTCCTTTAGCTAAGAATTACTGATAACAGAGAAGAAATGAAAAAAAGAAAGCTAATGAATAATGGATTCTATGGTTTTCTGACTCACTTATGTTGAAGACCCTTGTTTGTTTTTTAAGGTTTGGGACTTGAGCTTTAATACAATTATGACAACAGGAAAAAAATATCAGAAATACTGTAGACAAGATACTTGGTGATCAAAGTATGGATAAATAATGTGTCTCAAAAGCAAAGCTGACAAATTGTGTTTGAATTGAAGAAGGAAGACAAAAGATTAATATATTTTATGCAAGATGGATCACAGATGCCAGTTAGAGAGAGGGAGATTTATTAACATTTAATCATATTGGTTACTTACGTACATGTTCTATAATAATTATTTAGAAAGAAGAAAACCATGTGATACCTATTTGTTGGTGCATTTTTAAAAAGAACTGCTATCTTTAATAAAGGCCTCCAATAATGTTAACTTTTAATATTAATGTTAATATTGAAGTCCATTATGATGAATGAATTTTCCATACAGTATTGCGTGGCACAGGTTGTGATACATAGTTTTTATACTTGCTAGACCAGTTGCATATCAGTACCCTATAACTGCATTATCAATCTTCTAAATATATAGATGTGAATTTTAAAAAAAATCTGGTGAGGAAAAATCTTGTAAACCATTTTTGTCACCTATACAAAGTCTAGCAGTAATTTATTTATTATTTATTTAAAATATTTTAACTCTGCTTTTCTCCTTAAAAGAACCCAAGGGTGCTTACATCATTTTAAAAAATGATATTTAAAAGCTAAAAACAATGTATACAGACATTTTTAAAGAATTAAACAAGTATTATATTAAAAATGGTAAATAAAATCAATATTAAAAATACATTTAAAAACAGGAGGGCACAGCATCCATTTTTAAAACCCCTCTCAGATAGCTAGCTAGTCACAAAGGGAAAGCCTGCCTGAAGCCAAAGGTCTTCACCTGCTTGCAGAAGGACAGCTTGCTTGCGGAGCCCCTGCTTTGATTCTGGGATGTCTGTAACTTAGACACAATGAGAGGAAGCCATGTGCACCCCAAAGGATGTCATTTCTGCTATGCCGATATAGGTACGCAACAGATCTCTTTCAGTCAATCAGTACTTCCGAACCAAACCTACCTTTCAGGGCCTTTTTCAGAATAAAATGGGGAGAGGGGGACCACGATAAGGAACCATGTACATGGCTGGTACATATGAACAAATAATGACATTTTGCCATACACATTGTGTTTCTATTAATATTCTAGTATTAATGGAAACGAGAATGGAATACTAGCCAAAAATGTCTAGTATTTTTGGCCATCTGTTTTTATTGAGGCCCAAGGCTCAGTCCTGGGCCCAGTGCTCTTCAATATTTTTATTAATAACTTGGATGAGGGAGTGCAGGGAATGCTTGTCAAATTTGCAGATGATACCAAATTGGGTGGAATAGCTAATATCCTAGAAGACAGAAACAAAATTCAAAATGCCCTTGATAGGATGGAGCACTGGGCCGAAAGCAACAGAATGAAATTCAACAGGGATAAGTGTAAAGTACTGTACCTCGGAAAAAGAAATCAATTGCACAGTTACAAGATGGGGATACCTGGCTCAGCAAAACTATGAGTGAGAAGGATTTCGGAATTGTCGTAGATTACAAGCTAAATATGAGCTAACAGTGTGATGTGGCTACAAAAAAGGCAAATGCTATTTTAGGCTGCATGGAACAGATGTATAGTTTCCAAATCCTGCAAGGTGCTAGTCCCCCTCTATTCAGCACTGGTTAGGCCTCACCTTGAGTACTGTGTCCAGTTCTAGACACCACACTTCAAGAAGGATGCTAACAAATTGGAACCAGTTCAGAGGAGGGCGACAAGGATGATCAGGGGGCTGGAAACCAAGCCTTATGAGGAAAGGCTGAAAGAACTGGGCATGTTTAGCCTTGAGAATAGAAGACTGAGGGGTGATATGATAGCACTTTTCAAATATTTGAAAGGCTGTCATACAGAGGAGGGGCAAGATCTGTTCTCAATCATTCCAGAGTGCAGGACACGCAACAATGGGCTCAAGTTAAAGGAAGCTAGATTTTGGTTTAATATCAGGAAAAACTTCCTAACTGTTAAAGCACTACAACAGTGGAACCAGTTACCTTGGGAGTTGGTGAGTGCTCCAACACTGGAGGCATTCAAGAAAAACTTAAATAATCACCTGGCAGATATGCTTTGATTGTATTCCTGGATTGAGCAGGGGGTTGGACTTGATGACCTTGTAGGCCCCTTCCAACTTCACTTTTCTATGATTCTATGATGAGGAGGAATCGCCTCCCATGATCCATGAGAATACCACAGGAATCCCCCACAAGTGATACCCTGTCACCTGATTTTCAGGAAGGAATGCAAGTGAAAATGAAGGCAAGCAGCAGAAATCAGAGGAAAAATAAGCTGTCATTCCTTCCAAGATGCAGACTGAATATTTTGTTAGAACTAGAAAATATCCTAGCTTAGCTTTATTTGCTAAACTTATTTTTCACACCCACCCCTACCTACCCACACTCACGAGCAAGTGCCAAGCCAGTGTGCTACCTATTTCCTAAATCCCCACTCTCATTAGTTGTGATGCTGTTTCATTGCATGCTGTGAGAAGAATGAGACTCATAGCAGAGCTTGAATAGGTTTTCAATAAATAAACAACAGCATCCAGACTCCTGTAGCCAGAACAGCCACTTATCATGTCGGCTAGAAGATTCTGTGAGCGGCATTCCGAGAAAGTAGCTCTGCCAAACTCTGCTTCATAATCAGTATAGGTGTATCAATTTCCAATGCAAATATATTCAGTTGTACGACTCATTTCATGCAGTAGGACTTTTTGTCTAAATCAGCCGTTCAAAGAGCCATGCCAAGACAAATACACATCGAATGAATCCCTTCTCAATGTCCGAAACCTCTTTCCATAAATTTAAGATTCATAGCAACCATAAGCTCAGTAACAACTATAAAAATTTACAACAAGCAAACTCTTTAAATAATTTATACCCACAGTTTCACTCCACTCCACACACACACACAGTTCTTTCCCCTGGGGCAACACCTAGCTAAGCTTCCAGAAGCCTTGGAGAAGTAAACTGGAAGTTCCTAGAACCATAGACTTGTACACCTACAAAATTCTAGAACTAGAAGGGAATGCAGAGCCCATTGAGTTCAACTCCCTGCCAAACCACAAGATCCAGAATGTCAAAGTTTTGAATAGTTCCTTTTTTGGATGATAGTTCCCATAACTCCCCAGCCAGCATTCATTGCTATGGGTTAATTGCTTTCTACAAACAGGAGAGGCACCACTATAGGTATCAGCTAAATGCAGAAGGGCATATAATTCTCAACTTTGCAATGTTTACCCATAAACCTGTGGATGGCTTCTCATCTTGTCTGATCACACAGAAAGACCTGCTTCTCACAAACCGTAGCTCAAGGCATTGACTCCACATTTTACCTTCTATCTTTGATAGCGTATGGGCTACATACTTTTTTTTTAAATGAAAGCTAGGAATCTGGGCCAGAAGAACAAGCACCAGGTGGCACTTCTAAAATCTGGAGGGGTGACTACCCAGCCAAAAGGTGGTATGGCAACCCTAACAACTCACCATAATATTTCCTCATGTGATTAAATCAATTGCTAGTACCCAGTTCACATCAATATAGTGGTATGCAAATGTCAAACATTGGTACAGCATCCTGGTTGTACATTGCTATAATCTATATCTTCTCTGGCAGAATTGCTAGATATACTGTACTTTCGAATCTGTATTTGTTGTCTCATCTAGGTTTCCATGGAGCATTTAACTTTGAGACGGGAAGGAACAAGATAAGCAAGTATTTATGGCTGCACTCATAGATGGAAGAATTAATCCCTGTTTTCCACATGAAAATGGTAACTTTTGTGTTTCAACATAGTGCAGAGGTTTAACAGTCATATCCCTGAAGTATACTACTTGGAAACACTCTTTTCCCCCCTGAAATGATGTAACACTAAATTGATTTACCAGTTTATCAGCCTAATGTAACTTCTTGCTGCTTTCTCATTAAATTGACTAGCGTTGTCAGTTTCATGTGGATCCCAACCAGGCTTTCAGATTATGGCAAGAAAGCAGGGGGAGGGGTTCTTCCCACCCAGATTGATTTCTAATACAGGTATGGATGCTTGGAGTGAGTGATTCCAGATGTATGGGGGAAAGGAACCACAGTTCCAGCCCATATCAATCCCAGCTGCACACCTCATATGGATAAGCCCTAAATAAAGAGACTGGAGGGAAGAAAGCAAGGAGCAAACAAAGCAGCCTTAGCAGTGTGGTGCTTATCTGATACAGCGCTAGATTTGACAAGAATATTTTTTTAAAAAATAGTTGGAGGAGGAAAGACAACAGGCTCTCACTTGGGGGTGGATTATCTCATTGTAATGACATACCATACCTCACTGAAGACATCACCATCACCATAGGACATGCCCACGACTCCCCTTCTGAATGGAGACAAGCTGGTCACATATGCCAGAAAATGGAAAAAAGCCATGTGAGCAGAACTGGTGTGAAGTAACTACCTCCTACTGGCTGAACAAAAAGAAACGGATTCCTCTGGGAAAAGAGCAGGTTTTCACACAATTAGCTTTACATCATGTAACCAGCAAGAAATACACTGAATTTAACTATGACAACTGTGGCACAAACCGCAGGGTATAATGCAGTGTAATCGCACCTAAAGATGTTTTGTAGCACCTCAATGTTTTGTCTGGCTTAGATTTTCATGGACTATTTCTCCACTCCCTTTTTGAAGGAATCTTTGTTGCTTTCTTGAACTGTCAGGACCCTCAAAATGAAGCAGGTATACAGGAAAAATGTGCAGTGATGTCATACAATCTGATGGGTAGCTCATACAACAATAAATATGCTATTATGACAATAAAAACGTTAAATAGTTTCACTTTCTGAAGCAAGAATTGCGCTACCTAACAAGTACATTTCACAGCTACCCATCAGGAAGGCATGATTCCTTAACTGCTGCTTTTGAATTGGGAAGCACTTACTGGGCAGACTGTATGTCTGAATGGATTAGCAATGGCTGTACCACACTAAGAAAGTAACAAGAAGGGACAAAGGGACACCAGGTATAAATGAGAATTCCTTTATGAGAAACACTTGTAGGTATGAGACACCCAGCATGGCTTCTACCAGCTGTGCTCTGCCTTCTTCATGCTAGCATTTAGCAAGAGTTAGTCACCATTGTGTCCTTCTGACTGCAAAATAAGAGGGTTTGGATGTGGCCGACTTAATTTCAGTGGGACTTGAATCACAACTGAATTGTGATTCGCTCTCTGAATTTTTCCATTTTGAATGTCAAATAACTTACTGGGTACCATTAGCTTCCCTTGGTTAATCTACCCATAAAGTGACGTCTTTTCTCATGGCATGATGACTGCAGGAGTTATTGATTAACAGCGGGACAAGAATCCAGCTCTCGTTTTCCATTCTTCTTCCCCCTTCACATTAACCAGAAAGAGTGGATCAGAAACAAAGACTAGACGATGAAGGAAGGCAGGCATACACTTAGACACCCAGCAGGGTATCTCCTTTCCATGCAGGATTCTCATCAACAAGAGCTCATTGTTACAGAATAACCTTATTCAAGCAAGTGCTTTCTAGCTGTTTTAGTCTACCTGTGACCCCAGTCAATGATTAGAATGTAGTTCAAAACATTGCTAGTACAAAACATAGCTAAGAAGGGCCGCTGTTGTGACATTTAGCTCCATTAATAACTGTACAAAAATATTTCTAGAAAAACATGTGTAAATACATCAGGAAGGTGATGCCTGCTGGTTGTACAGGTAAAATACCCATCGATCTGCGAATCTCACAATCTATCCAGTCAGTGTCTAGGCACTGCCTTGATGCCTGACACATGGACTGTACAACTCTTTCATTGGATGTTTCCAGACTGACAGTCTACAGGCAGTGTGCAACCATGTCATATGTCCCTCTGCAGCCTTGTTTTTCTAGTAAAAAAAAAAGAGAGAGAGAGAGAGAGAGAGAGTTAGAAGAAAATACCATGATGCATTGATGAAATATCATGAATGAAGCCAGGCATTCGAACAATAAAAGCCTCATGTAGAAGGGACCACTTTATCGGCAACAATCATGTGTCCTCCTCCTCACACCAACTGTCTGGGAAATTTTCAATATTTGTATGTTTTCATGCACAAGTGAATAACTGGAGGCATTTTATTCTGAAAGAGATGCAAGTGTCATGGAGGTAAAATTAAAGGAAAGGAATGGGATCTGCATTTACAGTTTTCATACAGAAGATTTTGCTAATGGCATAATGACCAAGAGATCTGAGAGCAATAGGAAATGCCTTGGGATCGCTGGGTGTCTATTTTTGATTTTTGCTTTCTCCTGTGCTTTAGAGATGTTATATTGGCTCATACAGTAAAATTAAATAGGCACACAACTGTGGCATAGCTAGTTTTTCTGCAGTTAAACATTTCCCTCACTATGGTTGTTATTTAGGGTTTGGGTTTTTTTGCCCATTCACAATGGGAATGTCATGAAATCATAAACATTCTACTTTATGAGCTGCAGCATTACAGATATGACAATGTCTTGCATTAATTTTGTCTCTACAGTATACAGAATGTCAGATACCAACTGCTGTTTCTTACATGCATTTTTAGTCCCACTGCTAGCAATTTACAATTAACCATTTATGCACACATATGTATATGCACACACATGTGTGCATCTACCAACTGAGGATAACACATCATGGCTGAAATCCTGTTGCTTAGCGTAAGCCAAATTATACCTTGCAGTTGTGTTCCACCCCAGTAAACAACCTGTCCCTGCTGCAATTCTCAGAGAGGGAGTGTATGCATGCTGGCTTGGCACGTGTGCATGGGCCCCCCAAGAATTGCAGTGGGAAGGAATGGACCAAAGGTTACTACTTGGGTTACACTAAGTAACAGGACTTGGACCAACGTGTCTGCTGAAGAAGCCTCTAGCCCTCAAAACCTATACCACATTACATTTGATATTTACACCATCTTGTACATGTCTACTTAGAAGGAAATCTCCTCTAGTTTAATAGGCTTTGCTTCCAGGAAAGTGGCTATAGGACTGCAACCTTTCAGTTTCTATAAGGATCTGTTCTTTTTATGGCCTTGAATGGCATTTGAAGAAGGAAATCAAAGTTTTGACCCCATTTTTGAAGTTGTAGAAGATTAACATGTGGCACATATCAAATATTTTATTCCCACCTTATGTTCTTTGTTTCCATGTCATGCAGCGGTGTTCAGCATCATGGTCTCTTCTGATTTTTGAAAAATTCTCTTGCCTCATGATCTCTACTCTACCATCATCCAGTCCTTTTTTATCAAAACATTCAACCTTTAATTTAAAATCAGAGAGAAATTTGATAAAGAATTTGAATCAATTTTGTGGTATGAGATTTGAAAATAAAGACATGGTTTAAACTGGCTTTAAAAATTTTAAATTTTATTAATATCTCATAGCTTTGCATCAACAACTCCAGAATTTTATCATTTCATTTAACGTAGAAACAGTTAGGGAAAGTTCACCCAGATTGCAGACATCCCCAGCATTGTTCCACATAACAATTACAAAAAACTCATAAGGCTTGGAATGGCACCTGCTGGCTGAAGCAGGAATTTCCTTGACTCTTAAGGTATTTTCTTTCGTATTAAAGAGATAGCTTGCACAGCTGTTAAACTTATATATGTAACAGCTATAATTCTTATGTACAATTTCTACATTCAGTATCAGCTCACTAGTGCCTTTTGGAATATTTTGCTATAAGTTTCACAATCTGTCTCAGAGAATGCAAAAATAATAGACCTCTCTACTATTTTGTTTTAAATTGAACTTGGTACGTAATTGGATGTTGAGTCCCAAAATGAGAGGGGGGGGGGAATCAGTTGCTTTAAAATAGTAACAATAACAAGGAAGATCAAAACCAGCTGTAAAGCTGAAAAAGAAGACAAAAATAGCTTCGCCAAGATGGTTCCTTCTGCATTTTAAGATGTGCTTCTTTATGAAGAGAAAGTAGAAAAAAGTAAAATACAAGTTTAAGGCATCTGAAAGTATGTGTGCTTACACATTTAGGACATATACATTTGTGTCCTTTGAGCTGTCTTGATTTTGTCTCTTGAAACACACTGGGAAGGAACAACATACTAGGGCAGCGTCTATTTAAAAATACAGGTTTTTAATCATCCATATGGGAAAATTATACTACAAAATAATATTTTCCGATAATAAAAGGGATGTTTTTCCTGGCTCCAGATCATGAGTTCCAGTCAAAGAGATGGGGCAATGGGACCCAACCAATTTCTAGTCATAGACATTTTCTTTTCACTTTGCAGGACTGAGGGATGTTTTAGAGAATGTTGATTAAAAATATAAGAAAGAAAGATGCTGGCATTCCTACACTGAAGCTGCAAATTGGTTCAATCCTGAGAAATTTATTAATACCAAACTCCACCACGCACTGCCCCTTGGGCCACTTTTTTTGTAGAACTAAAGACATTCAATAACACAAACAATGGCAACATAAACCTTATCCTTCTCAGACTTATGCCAATAGGTGGCAGCAGTACTTTTCAAAAGTTTACCATCCATAAGGACAAGTCATTTAACTAATATAATTATTTTCAGTAGGGTGGCCGTTTTACTCTGTTGTAACAAACCCCACAAAGAGTCTTGTGTCATTTCTAAAACAAGTTTTATTTCGCATAAACTCACACAGACATAGCTGGCTTTTTTAGATGGATTTTGCTGTGGTTTATTTCCATCTGAAGAACTACTCCACTATAGACCATGCACCTGAAGAAGGAGAGTGAGGGTGCGGTTACACTATTGAAATAAATCAAGAGCTGGATTGGGGTTTTATAAATTGAGTTAATGTTACATGGTTTTGGTGCCACTATGTGCGTCCTCCTGGTCAGCCATAGTGGTAGTAGTGGTAGCATCCTGGGCTGTATTTGGCCTATGAGCTCAAGCAGTAAGAAAGGCTAGTCCGTTGGGAAAGAGCAAAGCTTCTCTCTTGCCTAGAAAGTGCACCCAAGAGCTTCAGTTTGTTGTTGTAAATAAAAACGCCACCCCACCTTGCCCAGTGCAGTGACCTTGCCATTGGCTCCTCATTGGCTTCTGTGCCAGGCAAGGGCAACCTGTCCTCCTGATCCCAGCCCCTGCTGTTCTTGTCTGCTCCCCACTCCCGTCACTACAGTATGTTGCGTGGGTTTCTCTTGGCTTTCCCTGCAACAAAATACAGCTGAGGGATGACAGCATCCTCAATATCCTTGAGTTTTATATAATTTTGACCTGGGAACTGGCATAGCACTAGATTGGAAATAGAAACAGATAGGGAGAAAAAGGAAGAGTTCAGACGGCAAGGTATCCAAAACTCATTGGAATTGGCAGCCATTTTGGAAAACCTTGGAAACCTCCACAGACACTACTTACACCAACACAGGCCAAAATGATGCAAAATAAGAAAATTAATCACATTCACTATCAAGTTAGAATAAACAACCTCCTTGTGGCTGCTTGAAATAACTTGTTTTCCAGCCCCCCTGCCCCCAAAATTGCATGCTTAGCTCTGCAATGTGTAGTCGGAAACTGTTAAATCAATTTCAAGTGTGCTAAACCTGACACAAAAACTGGAGTGTTATGATGTGCAACTGCACTCTGAAATCCATGAAAATTCAGGCTAAATAAAACTTGTTAGTCTTAAAAGTACCTCCAGACTCTTTGTTGGTATGAATAAAATTCATTCATTCACCACATAGAGATGTGTCTCTCACACAACTAGGGGCAGTATTTCCCACTATTCTCCTGAAAGTGTGGTGAATTTTAGAAAATACAGCAAGCTTCTCCATGCTCAAGAGGTAGACAAAATCTTCATGATTCACTCATATATGCAACAAATGTCACCGTAAATCAATGCACAAATCATTTTGCACCTTAAGCCCATGCTTATTGTGCAAATTTGTATAGTAGGCATACAGATTTTGCCACTGTAATATCCAGGGTTTTCCCAGACATACTTCTGTTGTCTACATTTGCTACCTTCCTCATGCTCTAAATCCAAAACTAACCACTGCTGGTGTGAAAAGAAAAGCATGCCCCAGATTTAATTTAATTTATTGTGTACATGTTATCATATGTCAGGGGAGGACTGTGGGTCCATCAGGCCCAGAAAAGCAAGGTTGCCTTTCTGGTGATAATCAGTGACATTTAATAGGACTTTCTGCTTTAAAAATATATAAAACAAATTTATTTATTGATTTAAAATATTTATATGCCACCTTTCTCCTAAAGGATCCAAGGCAGTTTACAATATTAAAAGAAACAAAGTTAAAAGCTAAATAATAAATTATTTCAATATCAAAAAGCACTAAACAGATATATTAAATCTCAGCTGAGATGTGGCTAAGGCATGTGTCACCATGGCTGGATCAGACCTCTCCAGGAATGGGCGCAGATGGCACACTAGTTTTAATTGTTCAGATGCACTTCTGGCCACCTCTGAAATTGGAGCATCCAGGCTCGGAGACAAATCCAGGAGCACCCCCAAGCTAAGCACCTGTGTTTTCAAAAGGAGTGTAACTCCATCCAGCACAGGCTGCAATCCCATTCCCCGATCTGCTTTTTTACTGACTTGGAGAACCTCTGTCTTGTCTGGATTAAGTTTCAGTTTATTCACTCTCATCTGGTCCATTACTGACATCAGAAACTGATATAAAATTTAAACAGCTTCCTGTTGGATATATTGCAACCTACATATGAAGCCTTTGAGAGATTTTGTCTGGGACTGAGGTGGATGTCAGTCAACTCAGTAACAGCCAATAGTTCCCTCTCTACCTCAGATTCATTTTCCTAACTTAGTCAGGATTCTGTCAGTGTCGGCAAAGAGTCTGTCAGAAATGAATAGTTAGAATGAAGTGTTCTCAACTATGTAACAAGTCAGTTAGTCAGTGTGACGAAATGCCTACAGGTGACGTCATTCCTGCCTGTCAGTCACAGGAGCTCTAGAGGGAGGAGCCAAGGATAGAGCAGGAGGGGGCGGAACCAAGGAGACAGTTAGACAGTTGGGGAGTTGGAGCTTAGAGAGGAGAAGAATTAGAGTGATCTGAATAGAGAGTTAGGAAAGTGAATTAAGAACAAGGTTATTAGATTGAACAAGCAGGAATGAGAACACCTAGAATAAGATAGATATTAAGTGATTGAAATTATATAATAAAAGCCTGAATATATGTCCCGTCCTATCCAAACCTAATCAAACCCCTGTTACAGTGACTACGTGATTTACTTTGTGATATGATTAATAATAAAAGATTATCTGTTATTCAAACCAACTGATTCCGAAGTTCAATAAACCTTGCATTTGGCAGCACATGTGTCTAACACCCAGAGGTGGCATTAAGTAAATAATACTAGGTGACAGCGAGACAAATTCAAGAGGGAGAGAACCTTTGTGAGGGCCACAACAAACACAGCCACAAGGGTGATCCCCACAAGTGGTGGCAGCGGCAGTGGGATACGAAGTGAATCCCCACAAGAGGTGTGAATTCCACAAGTGAAGGGATTCAAGTAGAAATCCAGTGAGCCAAAAGAAATAATAGTCCAGCAAGAAAAGCCATTGAATTTTCAGAGCTAAGGAGAACTATTAATCAGTCAGAGAGACGTGTGTGAAGGAGTAGTGAACCCTCTGTTTAGGGAATAACTTAGGGACTCCAGGTCACACAACGTAGAAAGACTGAAATAGTAAAGCAAAGCTCTGAGGGAAAATTCAAGGGGGGTTTCAAATTACCTCACGTGTGAAGTGAAGTCCAGGCTAGCTTGGAACCCAAGCTCTAAGTGAGCATTGAAGGGACAAGTGGAGGCCGAGGGGATAGAGAACTGAGGTGATTGAACAGTAAAGGCTGGGACCATTTCTAAAGGCATATATTTCTGTTTATTCTCTGTGGCCAAGAGCTAAAAGAGACTTTGTAGCAGGCCAAGGGACTGGCTGAGGGCCAGAGGAGAAAACAGTGTAACTAAAAACTCAGTAGCTGCCAGCGGAAGGCTAATAGAAACAGTATCACTCTCTCTAACTCAAGAAAGGAAAAAAGCCGTTTGAATTGAGGCTTGTCTTTAGGGATCCAAACAAATCACTAATAAAAATGCCCACCAAGAAAGGAAAGGTGGCAAAAGAAGCATCATCAAAGCCACAAGATTTACCTCGCGGGGAGGGAATCTTAGAGCTGGAGGATGATGGAATTGTAATCCAGGAGGGTAATACCTCAAGGGAAGAAACTGCCTCAAGGGGCGAGGTTGCCTCAGGGGAGGAAACCGCCTCAAGGGAAGAAGTAGTTGTCTCAAGGGGAGAATCTACCTCACTAGAGTATCTAAAATGGAAATTTGAAAAGGAGCAAGCATTTAAATTAAAAGAGCTAGAAAAGGAGCAAGCATTTAAATTAAAAGAGCTAGAATTTAAAGCTACAGCCCAAGAAAGAGAGACTGCATTAAGGGCTGAGGCAGAAAAAGCTAGGGCGGAGACTGCAGCCCAAGAAATTGCCCTGAGGGAAAAAGAAATGAATTTTCAGTTCGAAATGAGGCGAACGGAGCTAGCAGAAGCCCAAGCTAATAATAATAATAACACCAACACAAATTCTGAGGGGGAACGCTTATCGAAAGCAGACCTTAAGAAGTTCCCTATGTATAGGAAAGGCGATAACCCAGAGGCCTTCATGATCCTGTTCGAACGCGCGTGCTGGGACTTCGGTGTAGAGGGGCCAGAACGCATGGTAGTGATGAGGTCTCAGATTAGCGGCGAAATGGCCGAAATCTATGCCCAGATGCCAGTAGAAGTAGCTAGGGACTACCAAGAATACAAAAAGATGGTCTTCCTACACTTTGGCATCAATGCAGAAAATCTAAGACAAAAATTTAGGGCATTGATCAAAAAGCCAGATGAATCCTACTCCCAACTGGGAGCAAATATGAATAGATATCTTGATAAATGGCTGGAGCAGGCAGAAGTTCAGACCCTAGAGGAAATGAAAAATATAATAGGGCTTGAACAATTCTTCTCAGTTCTACCTGGGGAACTGAGGTACCTGGTGACAGATAAAAAGCCGAGAAATATTGGGGAAGCCAGTGAAATGGCGGACCATATAACGAATATAAGAAATCCAAAATATTCTGAGGTAAAAGTTGGAGGAAAAACCTGGGAGGATAGAAAAAGGGAACCCAGAGAGTACCTCAGGAACCAACAGGTAGTTGGAAGCCATTTTAAGGGCAAAACCTCAGAGCAGAACCAGCAGAAAGACAGGAATTGGGAAGGAAAGGGAGATAAATTCCCAAGTTTGGAATCAAAAACCCCTAGAACCTGTTATGGGTGTGGTGGAAGAAACCACTTTATAGCACAATGCGCTAAAAACAGAAATAGTGAGCAACAAAAGGAGAATTTGCCTAAGAAAGTATACTGCATACAACAAAATGAGGCACCCACAGGGACAGCTGTTGGGGAGGGCTCCATAGCAACACCAGTTACTGCTAGAGCAGAGGGCCCAGAGCAGCAAGAATCACAACTCCCAGTGGCTAAAATTCTCCAATGCTATATAATGGAAAATGACCAGGAACAGCTTGTTAGATGTTCTGGCGATAATATCTTTATAAATAAAATTAAATATTTGGCGCTAAAGGACTCATGCTCACAGGTGACAGTATGCCACCCAGAAATAATCCCACAAGAGTATATAATACCAGGTGAAAATCTGAAGGTTAAAGGGATAGGAGAAGAAACAATTTCACTACCAGTGGCAAGGATACCAGTGAAGTATCAAGAGTGGACAGGCTGGTGGAGGGTAGGAATTTCTAATCAACTTCCTACGCCTTGCTTAATTGGGCTTGACTTAACTGAACACGTTAAGAGGGTTTTAATAAATACCCGGTCCCAAAAAGAAATCAAAGAAACAACCGTAACCTCTGAGGAAAAAGGGGAGCTCCTCACTAACACCAATGAGAATGGAACAGATAAAATAGCTGAATTAATAGTCATGAGAAAACCACAAGAGAGTACCTTTAAAAGGGAACAAAAAGCAGATCCTACCCTGGAGTTATGCTTTAAAATGGTCAGCAAGAGGCCAGTAAGCCCTGAGAACCCTGAGAGGTACATGATAGAAAAAGACTTGTTGTACAGGGAAACATTGACAAATCCCAAAAGAGGAGGTGAGAGCCTGCATAAACAACTAATAATCCCGTCTAAATATAGAGGGAAAATATTAGAAAAGGGACACACAGACGCCTTGTCAGTGCATTTAGGCATCACAAGAACCAAGCAAAGAATCTCCCAGAATTTCTATTGGCCAGAAATGGGGAAAAAAATAAAAGCCTTTTGTCAGAGCTGTGACATATGCCAGAGACAAGGGAGCAGTAATGATAAAACAAAAGCTAAACTGTGCCCTTTACCCATCATCTCCAACCCTTTCCAACGCATAGGCTTGGACATTGTGGGACCATTCCCTACAGTAACTAGCAGGGAAAAATTTAATGGGACCCTAATGCGAATGATCAGAGCTTGTAAAGCAGAAAAACACAATGACTGGGATCACGAGATACAACGCTGGGGATATGCATGCCGGTCTGTACTCCAGGAAAGCACTGAGTTCAGTCCATTTGAACTGCTATTTGGAGGGAAGGTGCGGAGACCCTGGGATTTAAACAGACAAAATTGGGAGAAACAACAGGGAGAATACCCAGAGTCAGTGATCCAGTACATAAATAAGTTAATGAAACCCTTGAAACTATCTCTGAAGTTAACCACAGAATACTTGCAGAGCCAACAAGGGAAGCCCAAGTTGTGGTACAGTAAAAAGGCCAGAGAAAGATCGTTCAGTCCGGGAGAGAAAGTCCTGAGGCTGAAGTATATAAAAGGAAATAAGATGCAAATAAACGGGGAAAATCCTGTTAGAATAAAATCCAAGGTGAATGAAATAAATTACATAATTCAGGAGGAAGGAAAGGAAGGTCAGAGAGTGGTCCATGTGAACTGGATCAAGTGTAGAGAATTCACGGTAGCATACAAAAATGAGATAAGGATCTATAGTCAGACGTGGACAGATCCCCTAGACCATAATGAAATAGTGCTACTAAGAATACAGGAGGTTGGATTAACAGTGAAGGTCAGCAAATGCCAGCTGGTTAGTTCTGAACTAAAATACTTAGGCCATATAGTGGGGGGAGGAAGAATCAAACCTCTGAAATCAAAAATTGAAGTGATTAGTAATTGGCCTAGGCCTACTTCTAAGAAAAAAATCAGATCCTTTGTAGGGCTAGTCGGTTATTACAGACGCTTTATAGCAAAATTTAGCGAAATAGCCGCCCCTATATCAGACCTGACCCACAAAAAGAAAGCAGAAAGTATCCAGTGGACGAGCGACTGCGAGGAAGCTTTTGGGAAGCTGAAGGAGGCGTTGATGACCGGTCCTGTGCTGAGAGCCCCTGATTTCCAGCGTGAGTTCACCGTGTCTACTGATGCGTCCAACGTCGGGTTGGGAGCCGTGCTGAGCCAGAGGGACCACAACGGAGACCATCATCCAGTGGCGTACCTAAGCAAGAAGCTGCAGGCGGGTGAGAAACATCTATCTACCATAGAGCGCGAATGCTTGGCAATCATATGGTCGCTACGGAAACTTAAACCCTACATATGGGGCAGACATTTTGTCCTTTGTACCGACCATTCCCCACTGCTGTGGCTGAGAACTATAAGGGCGAACAATAGCAAGCTATTGAGGTGGGCCCTCCTGCTGCAAGACTTCGACTTCGAGGTACAGAGTGTCAAAGGGACTCAAAACGTAGTAGCTGACGCACTCTCGAGAGTACCAGAAGACTGAGGAACGGAAAAGAAGAAAAAAAGAACTTAAAATGTGATAAAAAGTGATGTTTAGTTATGAAATGTATAAATAAAGATAAGCAAGTACAACTGTGATTGAAACTTTCTGCGAAATGAACTAATGGTAAGCAATGATCATACAAATGTTGAATGAGTTACACAGCACTATTTAAGTAAGTATAAATGTGATTTTAAAATGTAAAGTATTATTAATAGTATTAATACATGTTGAAAATAACAAAACTGTTTTATGTTGTTCATGGAGCAAACTACTTTAAGTTTTGCTCCCTGAAACAAACTTTTAAGGGGGAAGGTGTGTGACGAAATGCCTACAGGTGACGTCATTCCTGCCTGTCAGTCACAGGAGCTCTAAAGGGAGGAGCCAAGGATAGAGCAGGAGGGGCGGAACCAAGGAGACAGTTAGATAGTTGGGGAGTTGGAGCTTAGAGAGGAGAAGAATTAGAGTGATCTGAATAGAGAGTTAGGAAAGTGAATTAAGAACAAGGTTATTAGATTGAACAAGCAGGAATGAGAACACCTAGAATAAGATAGATATTAAGTGATTGAAATTATATAATAAAAGCCTGAATATATGTCCCGTCCTATCCAAACCTAATCAAACCCCTGTTACAGTGACTACGTGATTTACTTTGTGATATGATTAATAATAAAAGATTATCTGTTATTCAAACCAACTGATTCCGAAGTTCAATAAACCTTGCATTTGGCAGCACATGTGTCTAACACCCAGAGGTGGTATTAAGTAAATAATACCGGGTGACAGCGAGACAAATTCAAGAGGGAGAGAACCTTTGTGAGGGCCACAACAAACACAGCCACAAGAGCGATCCCCACAGTCAGTAATGATGCTAGTTAAGCAGTTAAGCTCCATGATGTAACAAATCAACACTTTTTCACAACATTATGTTTGATTGTATCTATGAAGAACTGTAAGTAAATGGAAACATTTTATTCTTTATCATTACCAGAGTTTTTGAGTGAATATATTGAGACAATAAGTGCCAGTTGAGGTAAATTAACAAATAAGGGACAGTCTGCTGAGTGAGACTTGAAGCCAATCTGCTCTGTAGGTTTCTAACATTTTATCCACTGTGTAATTAGAGGAAACATTTATTTTAATCTTAAAGCCACATTCAATTTCCTCACACACTCTACCCCCCAAGATGGAAAGGAGAGATAGAGTTGAGTGTCATCCTCACACTGGTGACACCGACTCCCAAAACTCTGGACAACCTGTCCCAGTGGTTTCATCGCATAGGGGACAAAGCAGAAACCTGAGGGGCCCCAGAGGCCAAAGGCCAGGGTGTTGAACAGGATTCCACCAGCATCACCTTCTGAGTTCGCCCCTCCAGGAAGGACCAGAGCCATTCTAAAACCATGCCTCCAAGTCCCATCCCAGAAAGACGACCCAGAAGGATACCACGATTGATGGTATTGAAAGCCACTGAGAGGTCCAGGAGAACCAACAGGGATACACTCTGCCTGTCCAGTTCCTGGCATAGGCCATCCACCAAAGTGACCAAAGCAGTCTCTGTCCCATAACTAGGCTAAGAATAAGAATAAGAATAAGATGAATCTAGATAACCCGTCTCATCCAGGAACCCCTGGAGCTGAGAAGCCACAACTCGCTCTAGCACCTTCCCATGAATGGAAAATTAGAGACTGGACAGTAATTATCCAATCCTGGGGGATGCAAGGAGGGTTTTTTTCAACAGCGGTGTTACTACTGCCTCCTTTAAGCATGCTGGGATCCTATCCTACTGCCAGAGGCATTCACGACTTCTTGTACCCACTTGAGGAGCAGTATATATGGAGCTATTACTAGTTCTGACTATATGAGCAACACTTTTCTTCTACCTTGTACCACAATGGTGGTGGTTGTTATGTGCTATCAAGTCAGAACTAACTCTAATAGAGTTTTCAAGGCAAGTGAGGTATTTAAGAAGGGGCTTTACCAGTTCCACACCCCTAGTGAGTTTCCATGGCAGAGTCAGGGAATCAAACCAGGTCTTCTGAATCCTAGTGTATTACTCTATCTACTACACCACACTGAATACCCACCACAACGTTTACCTATAACTAATAAATACTCTAATAGTGAGTGGTTGGTGTGCCTTCATTCCCAAAAGAAAAAAAAACCACACGTCTGGTGGTGCTCTCCGGTTATTACAACTTCAGTACAAATAAACATCATTGGATGTTGGAGGAACCCTGCATGAGGCTGAATAAAGACATTTTTTAAAAAATGCAAAACCAGTGTTTCCAGTTGATGTGGATATACAGTAAACACTCTGTTAGAGCAAGCAGCCAACTATATACTGAAGAGTACAATTCTGATAGGATGTGGGCACATTAACCCCGTTGTGTTTGGATATAGGCTCCACTGGACTTACTTGGCTGAAAACTCATGGCATGTGAAAATACTAACTTCATACATTGAAGCCCAGAGATTGTGCAGAGCAGAAGGCTACAAACTGGGTGATTCCATGGGTGGAGATTATAGTTTCCCTTCCTGTACACTGTGCACACACACACACACACACACACACACCCCAATAATCTGCAACAATCTTCTCTGGCAAGTTGAGGAAACTCCCCACCCACTCCCATCCCAGAATAGTGTTAGAGGAGGAACAGGAAAAAAAAACATGTTCTCCAGCTGGATTCTGGTTGTCCCTGTAAGCAGAAGGGTGCTTCCATTCACAGAGATTCCCTTTTGGATCCAGCCAACATCTCTAATGAATTCTTCAAAGTGGTATGTATGCATATCCATCAATGCCTGAGAGGAAAAACAAGAAATATGAAACAAAAAGTTAAGTGTAATTCCTTTAAACAGACCTTGGCACTCTGCTACAGAAATTATTTTTACATCCGTTTTAATGGTAAGCATAGTAATGGTTCGAAGCTGACAATAACCATAATTTAAATAACTACGAAGGTGGTGGCAAACCACAGATGCCAGTTGTCAGGCTAATCCATTGCATGGAAATAGGGTGGAAACTCCAGCTTCCTGGAAAGAGCTGTGAAAAGAGCATAGCAGGGCCCAGCTGCTGCCAAACCCACTGAAAGTTCACTATGACACAAACAAGGAAAATACCTTTGCTTTTTCAGATTTAATTGCACATGCCTTTGTTATCTCATCTCATAGAACTGGATTGTTTATGTAACCTTGAGCAGATTACTCTGGTTCTTTTCAATATAATTTCCCACAACAGAAATGGAGAGGGGGAAATCCTTTTCAGCTCTGGGGAGAGGCCAAGGAAGGTGGGGGAGAACTGTTTAAGTGTGCAGCAAATATTCCCTACACCCTTTCAAAAGAAAAAAGACAACTGGAAAAAAGCTCCATCTTGGAAGCTTCCCTTTGCTTTTTGTTTAAAGGTCCAGTCGGGAGCCTGCCTGGTTTGTCTGTCTGTCTCTGTGGCTTGGCTCGGCTTGGCTTTTTACAAGAAGCAGGGGAGCAGCAGTGGCAGCAGGAAGAGACAAGAGGGGCCATTTTGAGGGGGATTTTTGTTTGCTTTTCTCTCAAAGGTCTGGTCAAACAGAAATCCTCCACATTGTCTTCTGCTGTCTCCTCCTGCCACCAGACCCTGATTAACCATTAAGCAAAATAAGTATGTGCTTAGGGTATCAACAAGGGAAGGGGGCACCAATTTTTTTTCCCCAGTGCTGGATTTACCATGGATCATGGTGCAAATGGTGCGCGCTTCTTAACAAACCACATACATCTATCCAAAATCCCTTGGCTCTCTCCCTCAAGAGCCCCAATAAAACCACCTTCCTACCTAAAGCAGGACTCGTCTAGCAAGAAAACTCATGTTTTGAGTAAAATGATCAATCATCATCATCATCATCACTTGGTGTTGGGTTGTTGCCTTTTTAAAAACTTCTTTATTTTGGGAGGTTGGGTGGGGATAAAGATAAAAAGAGCTGCTGGTCTTTTATACCCATGGCCTCTGCACTATATGTGCAAGCCAAAGAAATAACAGCCACTGTTAAAAGCTCTTGTTTGAGCTTTTCAGTTTACAGATTCTGACAAAATCTGACTATATTATTGGTGCCCGGTAGGTCACCAGTATATTGTGCTGCTGGCAGTATTAAAGATTCCCTAAGGCAAATTAAAAAAAAAAATAGAAGTGTCCAAAACAAAAAAATATAGCTATAAAACCAGACCTCAGATCAGCACCACATTTGGCATGGATGTAGCAGAAGGTCTGCTCTTGCTGTGTGCTAAATTTGGAGGTGTCTGGGCAAAGGGCTTTTGAGTTGTGATATTTTTTTAAAATAACACTGTTTTACCCCCATGCAGAAACATAACTTCTGAGAATTCCAAAGGACCTATTTGCATAGCATGGCATTCCAGCCAATCAGAATGTGTCTCCAGTCAGTCTGCACAGCAGGTGTCTGCCATGGCCTTCAATGTGAAAGAAAGAAGACATGGTGTGGTGAAGGAGAGTCTCCATTATGGGGTCTTATGGGCAGATCCTGGGGGAAATTGTTTCTTTGAGCTAAAACTCCCAGAATTCCCCCTCCACCATAGTTAACCTTAGGCTTTTACTCAGAAATATATCCTCTTTGGATACCCAATATGGTGTAGTGGGCAGAATAGACTCAGGAGGCCTGGGTTTGAATCCCCACTCAGCCATGGAAACTCACTGTGGGCCTGGAACTGGTAAAACCACTTCTTAAATATTTCACTTACCTTGAAAGCCTTATTAGGGTCACTTTAAGTTGATTCCAACTTACGATTTGTATAAGTTTTGGCTGAACTAATTCAAAAACTGATTCAGTGGATCTACTATAGTAGGGTTAGCAGTTGAATACAGAATGGTGTCCCCAGATTTGCTACCCTGCCGGTCCCTCTACTGCCTCCCCCTGATTCTGGAAATCTCTCCCACAGGAGGCCAGGCTGGCCCCATCTTTCCTGTCCTTCCTTAAGCAGGCTGTATATGTTTTTTTTTGTATTGTATTCATTGATCCTTTTAGTATTAGACACTCACTGTTAATAATCTTAAATACTGTCTTTTAATTGTTGTAAGCCACCTTGGGTCTTTTTAAAGGAGAAAAGTGAGTTTAAAATATTTTAAATACATAATTTAATAAATGAACTACTTTTTTTTTCTTTGTTACTGGTGATGATCTCAAAGGAAATTCTATCCGGTTTACTTGCAAGTAAGGAGACAGCAGCAACAGCAGCCAAGGACAGCTGCAGTGTCAGGGGAGAACATTGGGGTGAATGTTAAAGAGACAGAAGGGAGGTAAACCCACCTCCCCCTCACCACCACCTTTCTCACTCTTTATGAGTTACTGACTTCCAAAATGTCCAGTCATTAAGAGCGCTGGTCAGATCTTGCAAACTAACAGCATCTCATGGTAGGTTCCCCTCTCTTCCTGCTGTTCCTACCCCTTCCTAGAAATACTGTATTTTCTATTAAGTTCTGCTCAGAAACTAACACCTGTGGCTTCCTTTACAGAGTCAGCCCATCTCATGTTAGATATTCCTTTTTTCCTTCTGCTTCACTGCACTTTTCCCAGCAATACAGTTTATTCTGGTCACTTCTGTATTTCTATTATATGTGCATGGTAGGATAGGCTCAGGTTACTAGTTTTTGCTTGACTGAGAGTGCAGGCTTGACTTGATTGAGCACTCACTTTTCTGCTTTTCTGGCTGTCTTTTGTATCTGTACCAACACCACATTTCAAATTACTTGATTTTTGCCCCTGTCTTTCTTCACTGTTCTTCTTTCACATAGTATGGATGATTTTGACCTTGGTTTCCAGTGACATTCTTTGATAACTCCATCCTCTTCTCTTTTTATTTCAAAAAGCAAAGGGACATCTTTTGGAAAACATGCACACAACATGTTTGTAGAGATTTTGGTCCAATACAGCTTCTCTTCCTCAGCTTGCCTAACTCAAAGAAAGGGATATGAAATTAGAACATAGCTTTCCAGTCTGCATTTGATGGAGTGGGTGTGGCAACATTAGTTTAAATGAGAGGTTAAAGCATGCGCATGTTTCTCCATTGTATGTGTTGTACTTACTCACATCTGTGCTTCTCCATTTCATTAACTCCAAAACAGCCCTTCAAAATATATTTTGGCACACAGAGATTATAGGCACATCCAAGCAGTTCTCACTTCTGTCTTCTCCAGGAATCATAGTACAGATCATATGCTCATCTTCTGAAATCCTCTACCACTGGGTAATTCTATATGAGGGAAATTTCTGACTGAATTGGTGGGTAGCATATGTATATTCAAACTTTTTTTTAAAAAGACGGGAAATTAAATTCTTCCAAAAAAAACACCACAATTTATGAATGTGGGATATTGTGCTTCTGTACCCACAATTCAAAAAGCCAGGAAATGGCCCAATATTCCTGCACAATATTGTTCCCGTGTTGCCAGCAGGAAAAAGGACGCCAAGCTTTACATAGCAAAGGGCAGCCTGAATGTTGACAACACCAATGGCAGCAGTCACGATGGTCTACAGCAGAGGTCGTCAACCCCCGGTCCGTGGCCCCGTGCCGGGAGAAAGACCTCCCGCCCCCCCGCATGCACTCCCCTCCCCACAGCTGCTTTGCGCACGCATGTGCGTGCCAGCGCCAGCGTGAGCGCTCCCCCACCCCTTCATGCATGTGCCCGAGCACCCGCGCGAAGGGGTGGGTGTGAGGGCATGTAGGCACTCCTGCGCATGCGCAAAGGGGTGGGGGAGTGCCCACGCCGGCACTGGCACGTGCACGCGCTCCCCCACCGCTTCGCGCACGAGAGCGCGCGCGCACGCACTGGGGGGTGCCCTGCCTTCCTCAGAGGCTCAGCCGGTCTACGGTCCCAAAAAGGTTGGGGACCACTGGCAGGATACCCTCTTCTGCTCAGTACCATTCACAGTTGTTGAAAAAGAGCCCTGACAATCGCTTTATGTTTGGGTGAGAAGTTGTTAACTGATGAAAAAAGGAGTCAGTTTCTGGGATTCTCCCTTGCATGGTGTCACCTTGTGAATGGTAGTGGTGCTGGGGGACTCCTGTTTAGAGAAAGGGTTGCTTTTGGTCCATTCCCAGTGAACATACACACTGGAAATGGACCAAACCAGAGTACTCCTACAAAAAAAGTAGAAGCCCCTGATAAGGGCTCAGAAAAGCAGTGGCGGACCTACATTTTTGGAGCCCTGAAGCTTGAACTGTTATGGGGATCCTTTCACAACCACCAATGAGGTCTGAGTAATCATTGTTAGCTTCTTCAATGGGGTTGTTCCATGACAGATCATAATTTTTTTTAAAAAAATTAACCACCACATCTCAGATTTTGATTAAAATTGCTGTACTGGATTATCTCACCTGTCAAAGTCATTGGTTTGAACAATTACCTGTGCCTTCTTGTTTTTGTGTTATGGGGGGGATGAAAATTAGGGAAATATTATATACATGCATGATGCATCATAGAATTATGAAATAAATGATAGAGAAAAGCACAGTCAATATAATATTTTATATGGAAATACGTACTACATGAAGCACATTTTACAAAATATTATTTTTTCTGTTTCTTCTAGAAACATATTCATATATAGTTTTGTCACATGAGAGCTTCTTTGCAAGGTTATTTTCTAGAGACAATATACCTAAAGAATTTAAGTGCTCTGCAGTTATGGAAAACCGAAATTTGTTCTTTATAAATGATAGCTTTGAAACATTTCTTTCTGCTTCACAGCTTGTCGTAGGCATTGTCAAGTACAGCTTAAGCACAGTAATAATATTGAAGAATACTTCAATTAGGTGTTGCTTACAAATAATCTGAAGAACTTCTGCACATTGCATTTTAGATGGCATATTTTCTTCTGTGTTCTGGAATTTCCTAAAGTGCAAATCTTCTTTGCACTGCTAACATTCATTTACTAATCTGTGGTGAATATCATCCTTATAATACAATATAACAGGCTTAATACTCTCCTCATCCGTTTCAGAACAGTTCATCAATTCTGAGAGGAACTTGAACCTTTCTGCAATCTGCTCATACGGGTCAATCCACTTGCATAACTGGATTATCAAGCGGTCATAGAGTTGATATAGAACCTCTACCCTAAATTTGTCAGCTCCTCTCGAAGAAGCAATACCACTTGTTCCACCTGAAAATTTCCTTATCACAATGCATTTGGAAGCATCAGAATAACCTGAGGTGATATCTTCGCACAAACTTTCTGCTTCTGATTCATATTTATTTATTTATTTATTTAACTTGTATCCCACTCCCATTAGTGTCAGAGCACTACTCTGGGCAAGTTACAATTCGTAAAGTAGAAAACAAAAATAAAAATAGAGATATTAAAACCAATAGCAATCACCTTTAAAAATCAGATAGCACTGACTAATCCCAGAGTGGATGGAGGAAAAGAGGGGAGGGAAGAAGAGGAGAGGAAAGAAAGGGGGCGGAGGTGGTCAGCTGGGGTCAGTGTCGAAAGCCTCCCTGAAAAGTAATGTCTTTTTATTTACTTCCTAAAAGTCCACAGAGAGGAGGATAGGTGGAACTCCTCCAGAAGCTGGTTCCATAAAGCTGAAGCCACCGAAAAGAAGGCCCTATCTCTTGTAGAGGATTTATGGGCCTCCCTCGGGGTGGCCACCCTGAGGAGCCTCGACTGGGATGATCTTGTGGGTCGGGCAGATGACATTAAGGAGAGACGCTCCGAGAAGTAACATGGGCCCAAACCGTGGAGGGCTTTGTATGTGAGTGTCAAAACCTTGAACCTGATCCGGGATGCCACGGGCAACCAGTGGAGGCGAGACAGAACTGGAGTGATGTGGTCA
Organism: Intellagama lesueurii; assembly: GCA_037013535.1. Classification (NCBI taxonomy): domain Eukaryota; kingdom Metazoa; phylum Chordata; class Lepidosauria; order Squamata; family Agamidae; genus Intellagama; species Intellagama lesueurii. The sequence goes on from JBAJHW010000001.1 coordinate 104,171,880, forward strand.
AATTTATTTGCACCAACCACCAGGTTGGCTGCCACATTCTGGACCCGTTGTAGTCTCCGGATCAGGTTCAAGGGGAGTCCCACGTAGAGAGCATTGCAGTAGTCAATCCAGGAGATTATCAGGACCTGCATAGAAGTCCTGAGGGAGTCCTCGTCTAGGTAGGGGCGAAGTTGGGCAATTAGCTTAAATTGGCTAAATCTGGACATGGCTGCAATCTGGGACTCCCAAGAGAGAGCCAGGTCCAGAAGAATGCCCACATTATGCACTTGCTCCCTAAACTGGAGGGGAGTACCATCCAGTCTAGGAACCATTCCGCCTAACCTATTGGAGGCTCCCCCCCAGGAGCAAAATCTGTTTTGTCTGTGTTCAGTTTGAGCCTGTTAGCCCTGGTCCATTCCAGTACTGCAACCAGTCAACACTCAAGCATCTGGACAGCATCCACTGCAGAGGTGGTAACAGAGAGACAGAGCTGCATGTCATCAGCTTACTGACGACGCCTTACTCCAAAACTCCTGATGACCTCCCCCAACAGCTTAACACAGATATTAAGCAGCATTGGGGATAGTGCCGATCCCTGAGGAACCTCACAGCGAAAGGTCCAAGGTGCCGACACCTCCTCCCCTAGCTGAACTTTCTGGACATGGTCCTCGAGGAAGGATCAGAGCCAGCTCAATGCTAAACCCCCAATCCCAATGCCCAGGAATGGCACGTTAGCGATTGGATGGAAATTGTTACGGTTGTCTGATGCTAACTGGGGGTGTTTGATGATCGGTTGGACGATGGTTTCTTTTAAGGAGGAGGGAAGCATTCCCTCCCTCAGTGATTGAATTAAGAATGTTCACGACCTAATCTATTATAGCCCCCTTCGTGGCTCTGATCAGCCACGCTGGGCAAGGATCCACCGAGGAGGCGGTGGGCCTACAGCTAGCCATCACCCTGGAGGCTTCCTCCTTTACTACAGAGGCAAACTGAACTAACTGGGCAATGGGAGATGGGCAGCAATGGTCACCCCGGGATCAGCTAGACTGCTGGTGGAGTCAAGATTGGCACAAATTGCCTCAATTTTTGTTCTAAAAAAGGCTGCAAACTGATCACTGGTGAATTCAAAATGAGGCCTTGAATGGCCGGAACTGGTAAGGTCGCAGACCACCTGGAACAATTCCACTTGTCGGTTTGCAGACTCATCAATCCTCCACATGTTAAAAGTCTTTCTTGCCTGTTTAAGGGTATTAGCATATTTATTGGCCATAGTTTTAACCGCAGCCCTATTTTGTGCCGACTGATCTCTTCGCCTGCTTTCCAGCCATCTCCTTGACAACTTTTTAGCTCACAGCCTCTCAGTATACCAAGCAGCAGTGCCAGGTCTGGAGCAGAGAGGGCATTGGAGGGAGATCATATCATCATACCACACGAGTCATCTCCAAATACCATCTATCATCCTGGGCTTTGACAAGGTAATCTATCAGCTTGGCCAGAAGCCCTCCCAGAACCTCTTGGAACCGTCCGGGGTCAAGAAGCCTGTGAGGGTGGACCGTTTTCACGGGTTTGTTCTTCCCATGGAGGGGGGTTGCGATAGACAGGTTGAATCTCAGTAGGAAGTTATCTGTCCATGACAGAGGGCAGGAGCTCAATCACTATCCACCTTTGCAGTCGAGAACACCAGGTCCAGAGTGTGGCCAGCTGAATGTATAGGGCAGATGACATGTTGGGATAGGTTCATGGCTTTTCATGGCACCAATGAACTCCAGGGCTGGACCAGACAGTTCTCATTCAGCATGGATGTCTATCAATAGTCTGGCTATCAATAGTCTGGGTGACCTCAACATCACAGCCGAAATGAACTCAGCCAGCCCTGGCAGGGATACCCCAGCACCATTCCAAATCTATCGAAAGCGAGGCGGTCCTACTGGCATGTATAGAGTCTCTGTACACTATAGCAACCCCTCCCCCCTCCCCTCCAACCTGCCCTGATGCTGCATGGTATAACCTGGGGGGGCACATCTGAGAGAGGGCTACCCCTCCCAGATCACCCACCCAGGTCTCTGTGATACATGCCAGGTCTGCATTCTCTTCCCCAATGAGGATCAGGTGGAGCTTATTATTAGCAGACCTGGCATTAATCAGCAGGAGGGTTAGATTGGAGGAGCGGCCGCTCTGGTACACATCCACTTGTCCACACTCCCTCCACACCAAAAACAATCCCCAAGAAGCATAAATAATAAATAAAATAGAAACCCAAATAGCAAGTAGTAATACCCTCACCCAAGAGAAGGGAACTGAATTATTATTATTAACTTGGGGGGGGGGGGGGCACACCAAAAAAACAATTGACTGCACTATACCAAATAAATAAAAAAATAAAATTAGAAAATAAATTGGGGAAAAAATTAGAAAATAATAGTGTGCAATCCTATCAAGCTGAATTTTCTCTAAAACAAATGAAAGTAAAGATGATATAGAAGATAACCTTCAAATCAGAGGTGGGCACAAACCAGTAAAACAGTGGTTCCTTGTGGTTTGTGGTTCATTGAAGTCCATGAACCACAACTTCCTGAACTTTTGGAAAAATGAACCATGAAACAGATCATTTTGATTAGGTGGTTTGGGAGCCCTAGAACAGCCCCCCAGACACCTAGAAACACTAAAATTGCAGATAAGCTTCCAATGACTCTTCTCTACACTCTCTCCAAATCTGGTGAGGCTTGGAGTTCAGATGTCCAAGATATACATCTTCAAAGTAGGTCCCCCCCTTGGAAAATGCCCTTTAGCAGCTGGTGTGGGGGAAATTCCAGCAGTGGTTCATGCCAAGGAATCTGACACAGGGTGTTGCTCATCAGGAGGTGGACTGAGGAGGGACAATATACTTTTAATTTCGTGGCTGCTGTCCCCATCTGCAGTGATCATGGAGCCCAAGAAAGTAAAATCTGTCACTGCCTCCATATCTTCCCCTTCTATTTGCCAGGAGGTGATGGGACCAGTGGCCATGGTCTTCGTTTTTTTGATGTTGAGCTTCAGACCATTTTTTGCGCTCTCCTCTTTCACCCTCATTAAGAGGTTCTTTAATTCCTCCTCACTTTCTGCCATCAGAGTGGTATCATCTGCATATCTGAGGTTGTTGATATTTCTTCCGGAAATCTTAATTCCGGCTTGGGATTCCTCCAGTCCAGCCTTTCGCATGATGTATTCTGCATATAAGTTAAATAAGCAGGGAGACAATATACAGCCTTGTCGTACTCCTTTCCCAATTTTGAACCAATCAGTTGTTCCATATCCAGTTCTAACTGTTGCTTCCTGTCCCACGTATAGATTTCTCAGGAGGTAGATAAGGTGGTCAGGCACTCCCATTTCTTTAAGAACTTGCCATAGTTTGCTGTGGTCCACACAGTCAAAGGCTTTTGCGTAGTCAATGAAGCAGAAGTAGATGTTTTTCTGGAACTCTCTGGCTTTCTCCATAATCCAGCGCATGTTAGCAATTTGGTCTCTAGTTCCTCTGCCCCTTCGAAATCCAGCTTGTATTTCTGGGAGTTCTTGGTCCACATACTGCTGAAGCCTACCTTGTAGGATTTTGAGCATAACCTTGCTAGCGTGTGAAATGAGTGCAATTGTACAGTAGTTGGAGCATTCTTTGGCACTGCCCTTCTTTGGGATTGGGATGTAGACTGATTTTTTCCAATCCTCTGGCCACTGCTGAGTTTTCCAAACTTGCTGGCATATTGAGTGTAGCACCTTAACAGAGTCATCTTTTAAGATTTTAAATAGTTCTACTGGAATGCCATCACCTCCACTGGCCTTGTTGTTAGCCATGCTTTCTAAGGCCCACTTGACTTCGCTCTCCAGGATGTCTGGCTCAAGGTCAGCAACCACACTATCTGGGTTGTCCGGGACATCCAGATCTTTCTGGTATAATTCCTCTGTGTATTCTTGCCACCTCTTCTTGATGTCTTCTGCTTCTGTAAGGTCTCTCCCATTTTTGTCCTTTATCATGTCCATCTTTGCACTAAATGTTCCTTTAATATCTCCAATTTTCTTGAACAGATCTCTGGTTTTTCCCTTTCTATTATTTTCCTCTATTTCTTTGCACTGTTCATTTAAGAAGGGCCTCTTGTCTCTCCTTGCTATTCTTTGGAAGTCTGTATTCCATTTTCTGTAACTTTCCCTATCTCCCTTGCATTTTGTTTCCCTTCTCTTCTCTGCTATTTGTAAGGCCTCATTGGACAGCCACTGTGCATTTCCTTTTCTTTGGGATGGTTTTTGTTGCTGCCTCCTGTACAATGTTATGAGCCTCCATCCATAGTTTTTCAGGCACTCTGTCCACCAAATCTAGTTACTTAAATCTGTTCTTCACTTCCACTGTGTATTCATAAGGGATTTGGTTTAGATTATACCTGACTAGCCCAGTGGTTTTTCCTACTTTCTTCAGTTTAAGCTTGAATTTTGCTATAAGAAGCTGATGAGCCACAATCAGCTCCAGGTCTTGTTTTTGCTGACTGTATAGAGCTTCTCCATCTTTGGCTGCAGAGAACATAATCAATCTGATTTCGGTATTGCCCATCTGGTGATGTCCATGTGTAGAGTCGCCTCTTGTGTTGTTGGAAAAGAGTGTTTGTGATGACCAGCTTGTTCTCAACAAAACTCTTTTAGCCTTTGCCCTGCTTCGTTTTGAACTCCAAGGCCAAACTTACCTGTTGTTCCTTTTATCTCTTGACTCCCTTCTTTAGCATTCCAGTCCCCTATAATGAGAAGAACATCTTTCTTTGGTGTCAGTTCTAGAAGGTAGAAGGTGTTGTAAGTCTTCATAGAATTGGTCAATTTCAGCCTCTTCAGCATCGGTGGTTGGTGCATAAACTTGGATTACTGTGATGTTGAAAGGTCTGCCTTGGATTCGTATTGAAATCATTCTATCATTTTTGAGATTGTATCCCAGTACAGCTTTTCCCACTTAGCTTAGGCTAATCTAACTCTATTTCTCCTTTATTACTTACCTAACTTACCTTACTTTTCTAAATATAATATTTAATTTTGAGTAGGGGATAATTAAAATATTGTATCCTTATGAACATTTTATTGGAAATGTTTCTATCTACCGAAGAATATATATTTATTGCCTTTTTATTACCTTTTAATTTTTACTGTATTTTAATTGTGCATAGGTAAAATTGTTATTATTTATTGTAATACTATTATATGTTCAGTACATTTTAAGCTTTTATAAGATTATTCATGTAAATAAAAAGTTATTGAAATGTTGTCCTTTACAATGACCGCAAGAAACGAAATACGGTTTCATTTTTTTTGTTTACGACTAGCCTAAGATAAATAAATTTAAAAATATATAACTTGTGTCATAAATGTTAATAATGTTTTAAATTATTTTTCATTATGTTATATTAAATATATTTTGAATGAAACATCCTCAATTTGAATGTTTTTTCATTTACAGCTAACCTACGCTTTAATTACCTTTTAATTTTTATTTCAACTATTATTTTGTATTGAATTACAGTATATTATTAACATTATTCTTTTTTTCAAAAAAAAAAAACCCTTCTCATGTATCAGAGCCCAAATTTTTAAGCAATGTGGACTAAAGTCATTTCTGGGGCCCCTCTGGGATTAAGAGCCCTGAAGCTTAAGCTTCAGTAGTTTCATAGTAGATCTGCCCCTGCAGAAAGGTGCAGATAGGAACAGGGAGGGGTGATTTGGTTCCCTCCAGCATTACATCATGTGATTGTGGTAAAAAGGAGTGAACCAAACCCGCCCCGCAGCAGACTAAATGCCCTCCTGATGGCAGCCTCAGTCGAGGATGCTGACCAAATCTACAGCAGAGCTGTTGTCCGGTTGGGTTAGCATGTTCTGAAACGAAGGTTCAGCACGCACAGCTAGGCTCCCTGAAATTTTCTACTGGCCCTATAACTGTGTGGTCAGTCATGGGATGGGTGGGCAGCCAAGGGGTCGGAATGCTAACTGTGGGGCACTAAGACATTTTGAAGCACAGACCTTCTTCACGACAGTTCCCATGCAATGTTCCCAAAACACTGCAAAAAGGGCAGCAGCTGTATTGGTTCATATAAGCAATTCACTTCTGAAAGTTTTCATCTCTCCAGGAGCTGTTTTTTTTAAAAAAAATCAATCTAATGGGTCTTAAATGCCCATTGATGAAGTACAAAGAATAGACGGGTGGTCACGGCTGCTTTGGCTTTGGATATAGAAGCTCTAGACAGGTATGTTGCACCACATCCAAATTAATCTCCCGAGTCCTTTAGTTAGTAAGTTTGTATTCTTTCTGTACTTCTTTCCCCATTTATTTTCTCTTGCTGGGTCAGCTGTAACACTCTGCACTTTTTTGTTCCTCATTACTTGACTGAAATATTTTGGCTTTCTGCATGCCCTGTGTTTTATGATTTTGTGTCCCTTCATTCAATTACTTTAGTACTTCTTTGTCTGTCACCTTCTCCAGCCAAGAAATGCTCAGCATTTGGCGATAAATCCATGTTTCAAACCCTTCTTTTTAAAATACCTGCCTGTGTTAAAGTCCACAACTCCATGCCATGCAATAGAAGTGGGGATACGTGACTCCATTATAGGTGCATTCTCAAAGCATGCTCTGGAACTGACACCAGCTGCTCACTCAGTCTTTGAGACAGAAGCCAAAACATACTTTCGCAGATTGTAGAGGGAGCTACCACAGCCTTCCCCAATCCTGGATGTCTCCCACCAGATATTTTGGACTACAACTCACAGTCACCTGTTTTAAGCCCCAGGCCATCTACTTTAATTTGTAGTCCAAAATATCTAGAGAGCACCAGAGTGGGAATGGCTGAGCTAAATGATGTGTGATGCAAGAAAGGAAATGTGTAAATAAGAAGCCACTAGAAGTTGATGTTGCATCATATCTGGATTTAGAAATCAATAAAAGAAGTTTATCTCAGGCTGGCTTTCTAATGCAATGCCCTAACGAAAACAAAATGGAAAGCAAAAGCAAGGTGAGTTCAGGGTGCCCTCAGCAGCCACCGTTACCAAATTAGGTAGCAAGGTATGAACTAATCATGAAAAAGCCCCTCCCAAAAACAAGGGAACTGTTTGAACAATGCAGGCTGACACCCATCAAGACACACCCATAGTTATCACATCAGACCACTGATTTGTCAGACCATCTGTTTGTAAAGCTTCCTGATTTCTTGGCTCATGCTATTTCATCACCAGTGTGTTACCACTGTGTTACTACTCTCCTAGCTGCAGCAGCAGCACATGCTGTACAGATCTCTACATTTAATTTGTGGCTGGAACCATCACAGATCTCACTGCGAATCAGTTCAGAATACTAGCACTAGAACTTCTGGAACAGTGGGAGTACCTCTGAGCATGTGTAGTGTTCTTTCTCCCCATTTGATTAGAACTGAGCAGAATTTCCAGAACACACGGTAGATCTGAGTTTCAGCATCCAAACAGATGTCTTCATAGCTCATTGTATTTTAGCTGCCCATGAGTTCAATGAACTACAACCCAAACTGCAAACTTGATTGTAGTTTCTGGATAAACCAGAACCTTTCTTTAGTTCTCCAGTTACCTCTGAGAAGTTACCTGTATATATTCCCAAAAAGGGCATATCCATGTATCATGAAGATATCTCTGTCTTCTATCACTAACTGGCTATCCAACAATAAGAAATTGGTGGGGAGGGACCTCCCAAAAGCCAGGTACAAATGGAGGGACTTTTGATCAGTATCAATGCTTCACACCCGGGGAAAGAAAAACAGTGTAAGCCTCTACCCAGAGGCTCCTCCCACTTTGCTTTGAGTTAGTACTAGGAAATCTTCTTGGTCAGCATTCCACAATATAATAATATTAGTCTTGGAACTGCAGAGCTGGAAGGGAGTCTATGGAACATCAAGTCCAGCCCCTATAAAGGAGGCACAGAGGGGAATTGAACTCCCAAGCTCTGGCTTCACAGTCAGATGCCTAAACCACTGAGTTATCCAGCAGTTCTAGTACCTTCCAGATGTGCTGTACTGTATCATCCCCAAACAGTTTGGGGATGATACAGTACAGGGCATCTAGAGGGAGGAAAGAAACCCTGATCCAACACATCTGGAAGGCACCAAGTTGCAGAAGGCTGCTCTAGGTTATGTATGAGTTGACTTCAGCAATTTTTCACCTACCACCCAACAACACCAGACTCACTGTGACTAAGCAATGTGTGTTCAAATTACAGTGAAGCAGTGCAGACTTGTTTTAACACTGAAGTCACCATAAATAACCTTGCTTAAGAAAACAGAACAATCATGAGAGAGTCTCAGCAGCTGTTAAGCAGAAGGTGAAATCACCAAAGAATGGGCAGTACTGGGAAACTGGAAGGCCAGCCCTCGCCACGGATCTGCCCCGTTCCTCTCTTCTGTACCCCCTTTGGTGGGTTTGTGTGGAGAGGAACAAAACCTACAAAACATGTTGATCTGTTTTTCAAGAACTAAACCAAGAGGAGAGAAATCCATGAGCTTGGGAACCTTTGGCCCAGACGCGAAAGAGACCTCTGTCCATTTTGATTAGATTCACTGCTCCTGCTAGACTTCCACAGGACCCAGGATAGTCGCTGGGTTCTCTCCACCCATCCACCATGTGGAGGTGCTTTTCAGGTGCAAAGGATGGCAGTGGAAAGTCTATTGTACAAGCTTGGCGCCTGTTACTACAGTGTTGGATTTCACCCACTAGATTATTTAAAAAAAAAGAAAAAGTTGCACTCTGGTCCCATTAAAAAGAGTGGGAGAATTAATCACGAACCTCCTTGATTTCCAAGGCAACTAAGCTTGGAATTAAAAGCATACTTACAGTACCTGGGAGCTTTTAACTGAACTCAGTTGGGCTTACTTCAGAGTAGGTATACCTAGGATCTCACAGCAAAGTATAAAAGAGCTCACCCACACATTCTATTTGCTCTTGTTTAAGGTGGGAAGGGGTCAGTTCCCCATTGATTTAGATTAGTTAGCAGATGTCCATAACAGTACTGCAGTCTCAAGTCAAACTCTTCCACTTCTTTTCCGATTTAGGGTTATTTTCGCTTGCTTAGGGACCTTCCCCCCCCCCACTCCAAGTACTTCCAGATCTATAACCCCCTTCTGTTCCATTGGGCCTGTCCAGATTGGCCGTTTTGGGTGTGGGACAGGTTGGGCTACAAAGGGTCCATTGAGGTCTGGGGGCTGGGAGGAGTGATGTGCCATTTGGCACGTTCCTCTTGTCTGAACAGCAAACAACCCCTTATAGCCAGATCAGCTTTCAATTAAGTTCTTCCCTGATAGTCTCCAGAGGATCAGGAGAAATGAAATTATTAATTTTTTTAATCACTCCTCTCTCCCTCTATCAGTGTCGTTCTGCTTTCTCACTTTCCCCCCTCCCTGCTTCTCATCCCTTTTTCTCCCCCACCCCTCACTTTCTCTCCTCGGAATCTGTGGCCCTGATGACAAAGGCTGCTGGAGGCTGCTTATCTCCAGGCTAGAAAATGAATGTGCCAAAAAGAATGCATGTCCTACCGCTGAGCCAGAAATATGTGTGACAGCTCTTAAAGGGGAAGAATGGATCATTCTAAGTGGAACCACTTGCAGACAAGGTCTTTTTTTTCTGATCCAAACCATGCCATCAGCAACCTATATATTGTATCTATATGCCAGTCTGGATGGGCCCTTTGTCTCAAACAAGCCTGGGTCCTTCCGTGGGGGGGGGGGGGGGGAGCATATTAGAACTCATCTGACGTCAGCTGTGATGTCATCTGTGGGAGTGTTCTCACACAGAGTAGGGCTGCCTCTCTAAATGAGGTGGAATGGGATGGAGGTTCATCCCAGAACCACTGCTTTGCTCTCTGCTTCATGCTTCATGCCTGGTAGGTTCACTGTAACAAGCTGATTTATTCTGCAGAGAAAAAAGAAGGACCAATGACTTGAAGCTCTCCTTCAGACTCTGCTCACTTTTCTCCATCTGCAGAAGAAACAAGCACTCTCTTCTTCACAAAGTGGAAGTTTCCACTACCAAACTGACAGGTGCTGACAAATTTGGGGCTGTGATTAATCAGGACCAAAGAGCAGAGATAGGATAGAGAATGGGGAAGGCGTGAAAGGGAAGGAGGGGGTAAGAGGAAGAGAGAGGATGTGTTATGGTGTGGAAATTCATCTCTGGAGAAAGTGGATTACACTGAAGGCAAAGTGACTGCAGAAAAAAAATGTCTGAATGATTTGAACCACAAACTCATTGTTTGTGGTCCAAGGAAAGGGAAAGCTAAGCTAAGCTGTCCTTGTATACTATCTAAAAAACAAACAAACAAACAATAAAGGTAGGCAATACCTTTTTATTAGACCACTAACATCTCAGAAATAGGCACTAGCTTTCAAGCTGGAGTGGAATTTAGTACAAAAGAAATGCCCAAAGCCTCATGAAGAGTCCAATAGGACTCAAAAGCTGGCACCTGTTAGTGACATTTTAGTGGTCCAATGAAGGCATCACCTACCCTTGTTTTTGGATTGCTTGTGGTGCGTGTGCATTCAATCCCTGTTTCACATCCAGCAATGGACACTCACCACAAACAACAAGTCATTTTTCAAACAGCTTTCCGCATTGGCAAAGAAAGAAGAAACCAAACAGGTCTGACAGACCCTGAGCAGCTTCTCGCTTCCTGCTATTTCATTATCAAATAAACTTTTAAGGACACATAACCCTTTGCTGTGATTCAGCTTTCCCAAACCTGGTGCCTTCCAGATGTATTGGATTACAAAGCCCATACTCCCAAACCGGCACACCCACTATGGCTAATGGTTAGAGAGGTTAAGGATAGTAGGAAACCAACAGATCTGGAAGGCACCAAGGTGGAGGAAAGCTATGGGTAGTTAGTCTGGATATTTGCCTTACTTATCCAAGAGGTCTCATGCCTCCCCCCCCCCCCCCCAGTCTCAACCATTGCTCCCTCTGTAATAATACCTTTGAAAACTGATTTTGCACAGATCTGGCTTTTTTTTTTTTACAGGATATTTGCGAATACATTGCTTGCTAGCTTATTTTGATGCTTAAAAAAAAGATGCTGCCAAATATCTCCCCATGCAATTTCAAAGAGAGACCCAGGAATCAAATCCCACCCTGTCATCACTCTGTAATTAAACTTTCTCACTATGGTACCCTCCAGAATTGCTGAATTACTCATTCCATTCATTCCACCATTCTCAGACAGCCAGTCCAAAACACGGGCACAAGGAAGGAGTGGTCTTTCTAGAGCAGTTTTGTATCTTTGAAACATCTACTTTTCTAGGTTTAAAACTGGCAACGGTTAGAGGAAGTGCAAAACTAGATTTAACTTTGACTTCTGCGACAATCAGCAGCACATGGCAACCTCAGGACCTTGTGATACAGGATGCTGCTGTCTAAAGCCAATACTTTGCAGAGAATTCTGGCTGTCCAATGCCCAAGAGTAGACCTTTTTTCAATTCCTTCCTTGTTTCTCTTCCTTGTTATTTTACCTCTCTAAAACAGCTTAAGAGGATAATTGAAACTAATACAGCTGAAAACGCTGCTTGCTTCTGCATTTTACTATGTAAAGAAAAGAGAAACTTTAAACCCAGAAGAACTATTCAAAGTATTTTGAATCTTGAGACAGCTGGGAGATGGCTTTGCAATAAATTTAACTTACTGCCACATGACATCCTCCAAGTAGGGCCTTTCCAGCAAAAGCCCCTACATTGGTATGAATTGTACCTAAGCTATTTATTGAACAGAAAATGTGGTTTTATTCTTACGACTGTCAATGTGTCAAGTGTGCTAGCTGCTGTTAAATACATCTTGATTTGCCAATTAATTTTTTTAAATCTAACTTGTACAATTTTGTGCAGCCCATTTTATGTCTTTTTTCCCCTGCTGTAATTCTGCTGTACCAGAAGCCTGTGAAGATACACTACAAAGCATGTATTTTGCAGAATACAGAGTGCACACCACCTCTGTCTTCTGAAGCAGAAGCCCTTCTTGATTCAAAGATTGCCTAGCACAGGGAACATCACAGGACAATGGCCGAAAAGGAGCCATCCAGTACCACCTTCTAAAACTGTTCCTCCAGAAAGTACTGAATCTGCCATAATACAATGCTCTTAAGTCCCATTCTTGCAAGCCAGTCCAGGATGCCAGAGTTGGTGGTATCAAAGGCTCCTGACAAGACCTACAAAACCAAAGATGTCTTCCTCTTGGCCCATTCCCAGTGTCACTCACTCAAGATGACCAGGACAGTCCCCCAGCCACCTCTAAAGCAGTGGTCCCCATCCTTTTTGGCACCACTGACCAGTTTAGCGTGCGTGTGTGTGGGGTGGTGCAGGGGGTGCATCTGTGCGTGCATGTATGCGTACGGGAGTACATCTGTGCATGCGTGGGGGTGCGTGGGCGTGAGTGCGTAGGGGTGCGTGCATGCGGGGGGCGGGAGATCTGTCTCCACGGCCCGGTCCTGCCAAGGCCACGGCCCGGTACCAGGCCATGTAACGGGAGTTGGGGACCCCTGCTCTAAAGTCATACTGACTTCCCCTCCATCCTGTAAATCAAGATGTAAAAGGCATTTATCTGCTCAAAAGCATTTGACTGGTTAGCACTGAGCAGATACTGTGGTAGCAAAAAGATAAGAAGCCATTGTTGCTATCACCACCCTAGAGTAGCCTCTAATGTGTGCTCTGACAAAATTGGGAAAAGTTACTGCTTTTGAACTACAGTTCCCAGCATTTTCCCAGCCAGCATGGCCATTGTGGTCCAAATGTTTCCATGTGCTGTCTTTGCTCATGTTCAGAACAGGGATGTTGGCAAGTCTTTGGGTCCGAGTCCCAAGTATCAGTACAAGTCTTTGGTACCAAGTCTAAAGTCCAAGTCCTGATTAAAAACAAACCTTTTCCCCCAGAAAAAAGGTAGGGATGGGTGGGTTCCAAGTCGCGGGTCAAGTCCGAGTAACTGAACAAAAATTAAAACCCGAGTCAAGTCTGAGTCAAATCACTGATGCGACTTAAATCTGACTTGACAGCAAGTTCTGCGACTTGAGTCACCATCCCTGGTTCAGAGTGACAACTAAGCTGCCTTCCCTGCTGTTTCACGGCTGTCAATGCTAGTCCTCAAACCAAGGAGATGAGATTCAGGAGCAATTGTGTCAGCTGACCAGGTTATTTTCCCAAGATTAAAACAGGCTGAGGTTCCAAACTGTGTCAAGTTTAAGACTGAATGTATTCAGAGGCCCCTGATAATCTGAAACCCTAGACTGTATTTTACAATTTGGCCTTCATTTCTCCTTCCCAAAGGTCAACAAGAGGATGAAGGCTTCAAGAAGATGGCCACCTTCCACAAGAAGGAAATGCCCAAGAGCCACTGGAAAACTGGGTCTTGCAGGCTGATGGAATGAATCTCCCCGATAGCTCCCCATCTCTGTGGGGATCTGCAGTGCAACTGAGCCTAAACCAAGCTGGGTGATGGTCCACCAGCATCCTTACCCATCCAGGCCAGAAAATGTTGTCATGTTCATCTCTATTTTTTATGCTGTTTGGGTTGGTCCAATAAATGTATGGCCCTAACACAAGATTCTGGAATGTACTTCTTGATTACTTCTCCACATGCCCAGGAGCTGTCCAAACATTCCTGAGAAAGAATCCCAATTAAGGACTGCCAATTTGAACCACTGAAGCTTCCCTAAAGGCTGTGCTTTTATAAACAGGTTGACTTGTGACAATGGGCAGCATTAATGTGTGAGGGAGGGTGGCTAGATGCAAGAGGGTGTGTGGTTTCTGCAGTTGTTATAGTTCAGTAGAAAAGGGGATTTTAGTGTGTTTTATTTGCATGGCAAAACAGCTAAAATCCCCTCTTCAGCACAACCACTAGAGGTGGCAGGAGCCTTGCCTCCTTGTATTTGGTGATCCTAGAGACAGGATTTGTCCCTATTTCTGTTCATCACCATCCACCAGTAATTCATTTTCTTGTTAAATGCATATGAACAGTTTAGGCCTGTACTTTTCATGTAATTTGGGAGCTCTAGCTAATTCAGCATTAAGGGACTTACTCAGTGTGCCCTATATTGTTTTGTTAATCAAGGCCTGCCATAGTACAGAACTACCAATAACTTTTGTTGCTTTGAGCCTTGGGTTTATGTACCTTACACTGAAGTTCTTTTAAATGCATTTTAGAGGCTCAAGGCCAAGGATGGGGCTGCACATCAGTGCTGTAGATGATTTGCTGCATCATTGCCACACTACAAATGGTTTGCACTGCTAGGTATCTACTGTATTTGTATAGGGCCTTTCCGTTGCAACAGTATGCTTTCCACTTCAGAAAAGGTGAGAGGAAGTGGAGACTTTGTGTGTAGCCACTGGAATGTTTTTGTTTACAAGCTGCGGTAGAGGGAGGGAGCAGCTTTGTGAAGAAACAGTTCTCTGCCAAACAAAGCTCTCTCTCTGAATTTGATCCGGGAGTGGTTTTCAGAGAGTGAATGTAGTGGTTTCACTAAATGGTGTTCTGTCTATGGATTGCTACAGATGAATGGGTATACTGCCCAGATGGCCTCACTGGTGGGTTATACTGCCTCTCTGACCCTGCAAAGACTTCAGCAGAAGGTTTCACACACCTGTTGTGAAAACCGATTATGGCCAAGGCAACTCACTGTTTTCTCTCAGTGTAACTTTCAGTGTTGTTCACATTCTCCACTTCTTCCATCCGTTATGGTATAGCAGTTAGTTTTGAAACACACTCATTGGACATTCCCCATTGGACATCCTCAAGGAGAGCACATCCACAAAAACAAAACAAAAAACACCCAGATGGCAATGTTGATCTAGACCAGCCATTCTCAAGTGGGGGGGGGGCATATGGCTCCCTGGGGACCCTGGCACAGTTGAAAGAGGTCACAGACTGGAAACAAATCTTCACATACTACCTTATGGGGTTCATTATGTGACTTACACAATCCTGATTCGGTCTATACTGTGTTTATTGCCATGGCCAAAACAGGTTGAGAATGGCTGATCTAGATCAATAAACCAATTCTAGCAGTTTCTCTCTTCTCTGAGAGGAAGTCTTTCGCAAAGCTAATGGATTTTAATTATTCATTAAAAATCAAGTCACTCTAAAACTTATGCACTGCAACAGGAATACTCATACTAATACATTGCCTTAGAGGCAGTTCAGTACCTCTGTGAAGAATGCCATTGTCACCTTTTGAATCTCACTGCCATGTGTTAATATGCAATTATCCTTCTAGGTTCCATCCTCACTTCCCTTCTTGACATCCTAGTCCCATCTCCCACCTCTGACCCACTGCTCAGAGGGGAGAAGGGATCTTGTGGAGAGGGCGGCTGTGACGTACACCCTGTGTCCTTTGTTTATTTTCCCTTAAACACAAGTCCACCCTCTGGATGCTTGTCCTCACTTCACGCTGCCACCAGGTATTATTCCCTTAATACCAAATAGATCATAGATACGTGCTGCCAATACAACAGATTTATTGATAATATAGATGTTATGTTAATCACAGGAGAAATCACAGATGTTTAGAATTTTTTCATTAAATCACAATCACTGAGATATCATATTTTAAGTTCCACATTAGATAACTTCTTGTTTACTTAATTTCCCTTCAACCAGTGTATATTTATTTATAATAATTCTCTCTCTATCTCTGCCTATCTATCTATTTCTCTCAGCAACCTCACTCCTTCTTCTCTCTAACTCTCTCACTTCAGTTCCCTATCTCCACAACCACTTTTCTCCAACTCTCTTCCCTCACTGCCTAAACTGTCATTCCCTAGTTCTAACTGACTATAACTGTCCTTAACTGTCTTTTAGTCTCCTCTCATTCTTTCGGTTCCGCCCCTCCTGTCCTGTCATAGGCTCCCACACCAGAGCTCTGACCTGACTGACAGGAGTGTTCTGAGAGCTGTCCGTTACATACCTCCCCCCTTGGAAAGGTTTGTGCCATGGGGTAACACTTATAGTAGGTTACCCTTATGCACAACAATTGCAATTACTTACTACTATTTTCAAAAAGACAATTTCCATTTCACCATTAGAGATATATATATACTTATTTTTATAACACATTTCATATCATCTTATGACTACTTTTGCTTTATATTTAAATTACCTTTATCATTATATAACTCTTCTTTTTTTTTCATCATACATTTCACCAACTTTACTTACTATTTATTTCTGTATACTTACATTTTAAATCATTTTTCATTTTTATACACTTTTATAACATTTAATTTTATACAGTTTGCATTCTATTACCTTTATATTTTAATTTATTTACTACTTGCCATTAATTTTTACACTACATTGCATTACTTTATATTTCGACATATGAACATAACCAGCACTTTTGATTACAGCATTACTTCTAATATTAGTCATTACAGGTTTTTCTTCTTCACTCTTCAGTCTTCTGGTAATGCGTCTCATTGCTTTCTGTTATCCATTGGGTCTTCGAGACCATGCGTCTGCAATCTTGTTCTGAGTCTTTTTCTTTGGGTCTCACAATTAAAGTCTTTCAGATTTTGTGTTCCTCTTGCAAATTTGTTGGTTTTGTATTTTACAGTTCGTAATCTCACATAGAGTTTCTGTCTTTGCAATGTCCCATCAATCGACAATCTCACCTTCCAGTTGTCAAATAAATGTCTCTCACCTGCTCGGTCTCTCTTGTTGTCCACCTGGCTCAGCATGGCTCTTGGTTCGAATCTGAACACATCATTGATGATGGTGCAGTCCCTCCGGAACTCTGGACCTCTCACGACACACCGACCTCTCTGGACACGACGACGTCTCTGGATACGATGACCTCTCTGGATACTACGACGACCTCTCTTTAATGTAGTCTGCAGCTTTTCTAAGGTCTCTTTACCTCTGCTCGACCACTGGATCTTCTTATCTTTTCTTTTAGCTTTTATATTTTCTAAAGGCGAGGCTATATCTCTGGAATTGACTTTATTTAAAAAGTCAAGGTTTACGCCTTTCTTCTCACCCATAAATTCACCAAGTTTCTTTCTAGGTGAGAAACCACTATACTGGATCACCTTCAGATTCAAAGGAGAATTTCCTTGAAATGCAATATTACCTCCTTGATTATTTTTGGATGTACCCATAGTCTCATCTAGTTCTATTTCTTTATTTTTCCGTTTCTTATATGGAGGTTTGCATTGCAGGGTTTCCAGTGCTTGTGCATATACAGAGTGACCACGCTTCTCAGACCTCCGTTTTAGTTGCACCAATTCTCTATGTACTGCCTCTGCTAACTGCAATTTACATCCCTCTAAAGATCTCAGTTTCACAATCTCAGGACAGCCTTATGTTTCCTGAACCTCATGTAAGTTTTTCTCTTTTCCAGGATTCACTTTTAATCTAGGCTCTAATATTGCTAAGGACTTTTCCTTAGGTATAAGATCTTTGTCCAGCCAGATTTTCTCAGGACTTTCAGGAACTAATAGAGTGGGATTTTCTGACACTTTTAAACCACCCTCCAAATTATGGTTCTCCTTTTGCTCCTGGGCAAAACTCCTTTCATTGTTTTCTTCCATAATCTTACAACCCTCTTCAAACCAATTATTAATCTGACTCTCCAGGAAATTTTTTTCTCCCCAACTTTCTCCTGTTGCTGTAGTGGGTGCTTTCTGACTTCCTTTTGAGCTTGTATATACGAAACCACCCTTAACCTGTTTCATCTCCTTCCAACTCCCTTTATCAACTACAGACATCTCTCTGTGTTCATGGGTCAGTTGATTAAAATTATTATTACTTTTTACAATATAATCATTGCAACTATCACTTTTCTTCTTTTCATCGCTACTGGAATTATCACTAGGGTTTTTCACTAAGTCTTCCTTAGCTATTCCAGCTACTTCAGCTAGCTTATTTGATTCATTTCCTCTTAGTTCTTCCTCATGAACCTCATTATTCTCCCCAGGATTTTCTATCTTTTCTCTCTGTGAGTGCGTATTGATCAAAACACTTTTGACATGCTCAGTTAAGTCTAGCCCAATCAAACAAGGTGTAGGGATCTGGTCTATAATCGCTACTTTCCACCTATTATTATTATTATTATTATTATTATTATTATTATTATTATTATTATTATTATTATTATTATTATTATTATTATTATTATTATTATTATTATTAATTTATTTATTTATTTCATTTATACCCCGCCTATCTGGTCTTGCGACCACTCTAGGCGGCTTCCAAACAACATAAAACAACAGATAAAATCACAAAATTATTACAAAAACAATTTCCATAACAATTATAAAACAAAAAATAAAGATAAATAGAAAAGGTAAAAAGATCAGGTATTGACTGGAGGGAAGGCCTGTATAAACATCCATGTTTTTAATTGATTTTTAAAGATACCCAGCGTAGGGGCGGCACGAATCTCCGGAGGAAGATTATTCCAGAGGCGAGGAGCCACCGCCGAGAAGGCCCGATTTCTTGTTCTTTCCCTATGGGCCTCCCTCGGCGTCAAGCTCCTCAGCCTCACCTCCTGACTCGCACGGGTGATCCGGGTAGACCTTGGTGGGAGTAGGCGTTCCGCCAAATATCGAGGTCCTAAACCGTTTGGGGCCTTATAAGTAAGCATTAAAACTTTGAAGTCAATGCGGAACCGAATGGGCAGCCAATGCAATGCGGCCAGAATAGGAGAGATATGCTGGTATTTTCTCACTCCACTAAGGAGTCTGGCCGCCGCATTCTGCACCACCTGATGTTTCCGCATCAACCTCAAAGGCAGCCCCACGTAGAGCGCGTTACAGTGGTCTAATCTTGAGATTACGAGCGCATGCACCAAGGTAGTGACCTACCAGTCCATTCTTTATATTTTATATGTACGTTAGCTACAGGTAGATTAATCAATTCTGTCCCAATTCCTTTAACTGTAATTTTCTCATTTGGAATGATATCTTCCTGTGGAATAATATCTGTATGGCATATAGTTATCTGAGAACAAGAGTCTCTCAATGCTAAATATTTGGTATTATTAATATAAATATTTTCTCTAGCTGACTTCATTAATTCCATGTTGGTTTTAATGTAATAGCAGTGGACAATCTCGGCTAAAGGAGGCATTGGCTCTTGCTTCTCAGTTTTGTCAGTTAAACTGTCTTTTTGGTTTGCCTCAGAATTATCTGCCTGTTTTTGGACATAGTAAATCTTTTTAGGTACAACTCCCCCTGTTTTCGGTTGTCCCATTTCTTTATTTTTAATGAATTCACAATTTGAAATAAAATGACCGGCTTTTCCACAACCAAAACAAGTTTTTACATTTCTTTGTTCATTATAAGGGGTTCTGTTTCCCTGCCCTTCAAAGCTTTTACCCTTCTGTTGGTACTGCTCTGAGGGTCCGTCCCTAAAATGGCTTCCATTTGCCTGTTTGTTTTGGTGGAAATCTCTGGGCTCTTTCTTTCTGTCTTCCCAGTTTCTATTACCAAATTTTACCTCAGAATATCTTGGATGTTTTATTTCTGTGATATGGTCAGCTATTTCGCTGGCCTCCAAAATATTTTTAGGCTTTTTATCTTTTACCAAATACCTCAATTCCCCAGGTAGAACAGAGAAAAATTGTTCAAGACCAATGGTATTTTTCATATCCTCTAGGGTCTGGACCTCTGACTGCTCAAGCCACTTCTCCAAATATCTCATCATATTTGCCCCTAATTGAGAATAGGATTCCTCAGGCTTTTTGGTCAATGCCCTAAATTTCCGCCTCAGATGTTCCTCATTGATCCCAAATCTCGCAAAAAACAGCTTTCTAAAAGCTTCGTATTCTCTTGCTTTTTCTTGGGGCATTTGGGCGTATATTTCAGCGAGTTCTCCACTTATTTGGGTTCTTAAAACGACCATTTTCTCTGGTTCTTCTATTCTATAGTCCCAGCAGGCTCTCTCAAACAGTATTAGGAATGCTTCAGGATTATCACCCTTCCTGAATTGAGGGAATTTCTTCAGGTCTACTTTTATTAAATTATCTTGATTAGTATTTGAATTATTGTTATTAAGATTTAGGGCTGTTATTTCTAATCTCTTCATCTCCAACTGGTGTAGCATCTCTTTTTCCCTCATTTCCATCTGTCTGGCTTCAGCCCTTTCTTTTATTTCCAGCTGTCTCTTTTCTGATTCCGCTCTTTCTTTTTCTCTCTCAAAATCTAGCTCATTTTGTCTTAGCTGGAACTCATTTTGTCTCAGCTGGAATTCCTGTTCCAATTTCCACTTTTGAAACTCTTGGGAGGTTAAATCAGTTTCTCTCCCTGAGCCATCACCTTCCTCCTGACTCTCCTGGTCAGAAAGTCCCCCCTTCCTGAGGTAATGTCTGACTCTCAGCCAGTTCCATAACTGCCTTCTTCCCTCTCTTGGAAGGCATTCCCAACCGTCTTTTATTTTGACCTAGTTGGTTTATTCTAGGGAATTCAATAATCTTGCAAAGTCAAGCCTCAATTCAAAGCGCTTTTTTCCTTTGAGAGTTAGAGAGTTACTTTTACTCTGTTTCTTCTTCTGGCACCCAGCCAGTCCCTTGGTCTGAGACAATGTTTCTATTTGCCTCTAGCCACCAAAAGTACTCAGAAATATTCACTTTAAATAGTTCCAGCCTTTATTGTTTTCAATTTCCCTCAGCTTATTCTAACCTTGGCCTCCGCTTGTCCCTTCAGTGCTCCCTCTTAGAGCTTGGGATCTCAAGCTAGCCTCTTGGTCTTCACTTAAAGTGTGAGGTAATTTTAAACCATTGAATTTTCCTCAGAGCTTTACCCTATCCTTAGTCTTTCCCAGGTCTGCAATCAGGAGTCTCTTTTAAGCTTTTCACCAAGCCACTTTCAAGGGTCCCACTCCTGCACTTACAGCACCAGACTACTAGGTCTCTTAAGCTCAGGAAAATCACTTTTTACTTTGGCTTACTGGACTATATTTGAATCTCTTTGGCTTACTGGATTATCTTTCGTATCCCGCCGCTGGTCACCACTTTGTGACGTACACCCTGTGTCCTTTGTTTATTTTCCCCTAAACACAAGTCCACCCTCTGGATGCTTGTCCTCACTTCACGCTGCCACCAGGTATTATTCCCTTAATACCAAATAGATCATAGATACGTGCTGCCAATACAACAGATTTATTGATAATATAGATGTTATGTTAATCACAGGAGAAATCACAGATGTTTAGAATTTTTTCATTAAATCACAATCACTGAGATATCATATTTTAAGTTCCACATTAGATAACTTCTTGTTTACTTAATTTCCCTTCAACCAGTGTATATTTATTTATAATAATTCTCTCTCTATCTCTGCCTATCTATCTATTTCTCTCAGCAACCTCACTCCTTCTTCTCTCTAACTCTCTCACTTCAGTTCCCTATCTCCACAACCACTTTTCTCCAACTCTCTTCCCTCACTGCCTAAACTGTCATTCCCTAGTTCTAACTGACTATAACTGTCCTTAACTGTCTTTTAGTCTCCTCTCATTCTTTCGGTTCCGCCCCTCCTGTCCTGTCATAGGCTCCCACACCAGAGCTCTGACCTGACTGACAGGAGTGTTCTGAGAGCTGTCCGTTACAGCGGCAAATAATAAAATCATTCTTGCTAATTTAAAAAAAGCCTAATTTGAACCCATCAAAACCTGCCTTCGCTACAACACAGATGAGTGGAGAGAAAGTCAGGCAAGCTGTACAACAATTGCTTTCTTTACTGTTGAGGGTATCAATTGTGGCCCTCAAGATATTTTTCTGGCTGACAGCCTCTGTCACCCATCATCATCATCATCTAGTGCTGTCAAGTCAGTTCTTTTCAGAGTTTACTAGGTAGAGAATACTCAAGAGTAGTTTTCCATTCCCTTCTTCTAGAGGTGTTCTGGGACTGTGCAGCTTGCCCAAGGCCACACAGGCTGGCTCTTCCCCTAGGAGGCACAATACAGAATGGAGCTCCCAACCTCTGGCTTTGCAGTCAAGACACCTGAACCACTGAGCTATCTAGAAAGCACAAAAACAAAACAAAACAAAAACCTATGGTGATGGATTATGGGAAGTGTAATCCAAAAACACCAAGAGGGTCATACTGGTCCACCCCAATTTACAGCCATGCAGGCAGGGGATATTACACAGAGACAAACGTGTTCCTCTGGCAACACAGCTGCTGATCAGGCAGCAGGGGGTCCCCAGAGAGCACAAGGATGCTTCAGCCCACTCACTCGCTGTTCTCTGCCCAACTCTCTCCATATCCAAAGACAAGCCTGGCTTCAACCTGTTTCTCTGCCTCTGCCTCCAATTTTCCCCAACCACAAGAACAATAAAATAGCTGATCTTTGACAAATTACTGAACAGTACTTCAGGCAACACCCTAGTGTTAGAGTCTAGCAGCTAAAAGCAAGACAGTTTAATTCACACAGGGATTAAATACAAGCCCCAGGGCCAGCCCTATCATTATATAGGTACAGGGAGCCAGGAGGTGATTGCCTCCTGAGCCTAACGGTAAGGCTTGCAGCTGACACCACGCCACGTCCCTGCATGAGAGGCAAAAAGATCTAAAAACGACCGTAGAAACCCCTCCCCTGCCTGCAACCGAAAGCTTTTAAAAAACTATTTTTAGTGGATGGTGGCCACATATGGAAGTATGAAAAAGCAGAAAAAAAGAGTGTGAGGAAAAGAATCTCCATTACAGGAATGCTTTCATTAGGCCATTGCAAAGGGGACTGAAATTCCAAGTGCTCCAAGATTTTTTCATCAGGAAAGCTGTTATGATGCGAAAGCATGGGGAGTTTGACTTTCCCTCCTGCCCACCATCTTGCACTTTAAAGCACCCTCCCTCCAGCTTTCTTTCATAGGAATTCAGCAATTAATAAGTTCAGGTAACAGGGCTATGCTGCTTTCACCACCACCTCCTGCTTAGTCTGCCTTCTGAGAGTCAAACTACATGAGGCACTGATTTTATTAGAAACTGACAACATATTTTCCCTCTCTCAATGTGATTTCCACAGAGCTGCATGTCTGAGCAATCAGACTTGTAAATGAAGCCTGTGTTTACGTCCTGATAGCAAATAACCGATCAACGCAAACTAATTGGCAGAAGGCAGAGATGAGAAAAGCTTGAACCAGGACCATCAGGCGTCTTTTATCACTACAGGGAACAGTGATTCTAAATGCACAAACAGAGCCCAATAATATTTGAATCCAATAAAAAAGTTCCAGATTTTATTAAAACCATGGAGTATGACCAGTGACATATAGATCTTTATTATTATTATTATTATTATTATTATTATTATTATTATTATTATTATTATTATTATTATTATTATTATTATTATTATTTTAGTGCATGCAGTTTTGGCATGTTTCAGCAATCACTAGAAATGATCTTTTTAACTCGGCAAAACAGATGGTGAAAAGCCATATTCTAAATCAGCAATTCTCAGTGGTCCTAAAAATACTTTTTCTAATACTGTTGCTTAAGGCAGGTGGAAATTATGCTCATTTGTATCTTTTTTTTCCCCTTCTAGACCACATGTGGAAGAAAGGGATGAATAGGTTCCTCCTCTCTACAGTGATGACTCAGTATTCATTCATTCACTCACTTAAAGTATTTACAGTATATTCCACCTTCCTTACCACAGTGGCCCCAAGACAGCTTACAACAGATAAAACAACATTTTTAAAAACCCTACATAAATATATTTTAAAAAACAAATAAACATATACTAAGATGAAAATCAAGTTTAAAAACAATTATTAAGACAAAATTTAAAAACCTTTAAGTTTAAAATCTACATTCTTGAGATAACCTACTGCTTAAAGGCCTGCCTGAAGAGGAATGTCTTTTTCTGATGATGGAAAGACAACAGGGAGGGGGCCAACCTGGCTTCTTTGAACAGGGCATTCCAAAGCTTGGGAACAACCACTGGGAATACCCTCTCTCGTGTCCTCACCAAACGAGCTTGGGAAGGTGATGGAACAGAGAGAAGGGTCTCTCCAGAAGGTCTTAAAGGCCGAGAAGACTTGTATGGGATGATTCGATCTTTCAAACAACCTGGACCCAAGCCATATAGAGCCTTATAGGTAATAACCAACACTTTGAATTGGGCCTGGAAACAGACAGTACCTTGCTTGTGCACAGTAAAATCATAATTCAAAAGTCTGCTCTGCATTTTGGCTACCAGAAAGATCTGCTCATCTTTGTGGTACCTTTCCAGCCTGGGCTGATCTGGAGAAACCTGTTAGTTCTGTCTCTGCCTCTACACTTCAACATATGGAGCACAGCTCCATTTTTTTTTGGGGGGGGGGAGATTCACCCTATGTATTTGCTCTGCCAAATTTATGCTCCCTTCCAAAAATCCCTCAATAGCCCTTCCCAATTACCTGCACCACCATACCTTGGTACAGCCACCTACCCTGTATGTAGGGTGAACGGTATAGTCAGCTAATTTTAGACTTCAGACTGAACTCAGACCTACCCCACTGTTCTGATTGTAATGAGGAGGACTACTCTTGATTGCTTTAAAATGCAATGAAGTCACCGCTCCTGTATATGGTGACCCTCTTGGTCCTTCTGCCAAGTTGGGACTCAGTCCTGACAACACCCCTGTGCAGGACAGTCGATCTGTTAGTGTTTTAGAAATCTTCTTTCCTCCCATGAACTGCTGTTTTGATCTTGTTATGATGGCGTAAGGAAAGGCCTGGGAGAAGGGATGCTGACTAGATAGCTCAGTGAGCAGGATACATGGCTAAAGAGCCAGGGGCCAGGAGCTCCTCACAGTGTCTTGTAGAAGAAGAACTAACCTGTGGAGTCTTGAGCAGGCTGCAGCCTCAGAAGGGAATGGTAAACCACTTCTGAGTACTTCATATCTGGGAAACCCTGGCATGGCTCCCCATAAGTTGGAATTTAACTATTTAACTTAATAATAATAATCTTTGAACTGCAGAGCTGGAAGGGACCCTACGGATCATTGAGTTCAGCCCCGATTCTTAAGCGGACTCGAACTCCCAACCTCTGGCTCCACAGCCAGAGACCTAAGCCACTGAGCTATCCAGCAGTTCCTGACAGCATATAATCAATCAGGAGATGAACCTGAGCCAACTTTTGGGGGATTGTAAAATATTTCTTGTTTCTTACAATCTTGTATTATGGTACTAGGAAAGGTGAGGCCCTCAAGATGTTGGGCTGTAACACACTAGCCAACATAGACAATGGTGAAAGGTGATGGGAACTGTAGTATAAGGTGAACTCAATAGATGTACATGTGGACTTAATTGGCAAAAGGATGGAGAACGAATTCATCTATCTTTGGTATTGTTTTATCATGCACCTACTCTAATTTTCTGAACAGTGAGTACTTCAGGGTACCTGCTTGGTTTCATCTGGAAGGAAAACATGAGAAGTATGTAAACATTTATATTTATTCACAAATATGCAGATTGAAGATACGTGACAATTCATGGCTTGGCACCATCAGATCTTTCAGAGCTCCATTTATCTCTTTGACTGTATTCCCCATCACTCTTGATAACACCCTGCCTCCATTTATGCAAGCACAGGTAGATGACTTCAGTTTCAGAGAAGGAAGCTCTGAGAAGGGAAGGAAGCAAGCATTAAATCCAGTTAATCTCTTCAACAAAAGAAAAGTATTTAGTCATTCTGCCAGTGTATTTTTAAAATCCAGTTTGTTATTCATCATACAAAGATTCATCCATCATAAAAAACCTAAAATAAATCTTTAACAAGCAGGACCAAGGCCTTTGAAATAAATTCCAGGAACACTCTTGATCCCATTAACCGAGAAATGCAGAACTTGGGCCCCTCCAGATGTTGCTGCAGTGCAAATGCCATCATCCTTTACCATTGGCTATGTTAGGTGGTACTGATGAGAGTTGTAGTCCAGCAATATCTGGAGGGCCACCATAGCTCTGTGTGCCCTATCCTAAGACAATAATTGGTTTGGCAGACAAGAAGTGATCCATTTCTTCCTTTTCAAAGTCAGGTCAAGCTATAATTTGACATACGTCCTAACCTCAGAGAATAACAAGTGGAAAAAATATGACAGAGGAACGGGTAATCCCATTTATGTAAAAATTAGGAGTCATCTGATTACAGACTTCAGTCAGCTTTCCTACAGTTTCACTTTGTCCTCACTCATGCACAAAGCTATGAATGTGTGGGAGCAAACCACAGACTGCATAAACAGATCATGTTACTTTGAGGGTTGCCAACTTTTCAAATGGCTCTACTCTTGTTATGCAGAAATAGAGCAAGTAAATGGCAGGTACCAAGGGGTGAGGAAAACAACCATCCCAATTTCTTCATGTTAAAGTTCTGAAGATGAGCACAAGAGGAGAATCAGTAAAAAGGCTCATAGTTGCTTCTGGTGAAACCGGAGATGTTCACTAGTAATTCAGGCACAGAAAAAAGGCCACACAATGAGAAAAGTAAAGACAATTAAAAGCTGCTTTTAGCTCTGTCATATGGGAGTGGGGAAAATAGAACTAGGGGAAATGATCCATTCTGAATTATTATCTGCAAAATACTGGCAGCATAACTAAGAATTTTCAAGAATTTTCTATATACTCTGTAACCCAGCTACAAATGTGAGTTGCTCAGTTTGATCATAATATTGTATGTAAAGCTTGGAAAAGTTACTTTCTAGATTACAACTGCTATAACCCCCAAACAAGATTGCCAGTGGAAGATTCTGGGAGTTGTGACATAAAAGAAAAGGTATATTTTGTAAACTCTGCCATTAAGTATGAAAGAAAAGGGTAGGTACCTACACTTCTACTAAGGAAGTAAAATGTTGTCCACATAAATGGGAAAAGGGAAACCAGACCAGCATCTCCAGAAGAAACCAGAGGCTAGCCACTTCAAATGTTTGGTTATTAAGCATCTCAGTACTTATCACTTTGTGAAAGCAATTTTTGCTATCCCTTCACATCTGCTGGGCAGATACTGCCCAAGGCTGACATGAACCATTAGGAAAAGATCAGCAGCTGAGACCAGGCACAAATCTGTATATCCTCTCTAGTATTCACAGTGAAACACTGAACTTCCTGTTGCATGTTTGATTCACAAATAGCTTTTCTTAGGAAAAAAAAAAACCCTCAAAGAGAGGAAGCTCAGCAGACTGCTGGTATCAGCAAGAGGGCTAGAAAGCAAAACTATGGCTGGGGCAGGGAAGTGTTCTAATTACCGTATTTTTCCGTGTATAAAATGACACTTTTTACTTAAATAATTAGACAAAAAATTGAGGGTCGTTTTATACACGGAAGGCAGCCGCTTTCCCTGCCTTTTGCGAAGCCACAGGGTAAAGCAGCCATGAAAGGGCAGCACGCTGGCACCCCTTTGATCCTGAAGCAGCCATGAAAGGGCTTCAGGATCAAAGAGGTGCCAGCGTGCCGCCCTTTCATGGCTGTGCTACCCATTTCCTAAGCCCCGCGGGGCTTAGGAAGTGGGTAACGCACCTGTGAAAGGGCGGCAGGATCGCACCCCTTTGATCCTGAAGCAGCCATGAAAGGGCTTCAGGACCAAAGGGGTGCGAGCGTGCAAATTTTCTAATTTGGGGGTTAGAAAAGGGGGGGGTTATCTTATACATTGGGTCGTCTTATAAACAGAAAAATACGGTAGCTGGTTTGCTCTTTAGAAATAGAGTACATAAAATGTATCAGCAATAAGACTGCTTTTGTAAAATTGTAGCATTCTTCCATGCCATCTGCAGATAAAATCCTTGTGGTTGTTTAAATCAGCAATTTGAAAACAGCTTGTGATCCTCCCAGGCATTCTTATGCTGAAAGAATTCACACAGTATTCAAGGACGCTCATACTTGCATATACAGGATTGTAGCCAAATTATGCAACAAAGCATGGCAATCTAATCATGACATGGGCTGTGGGTCTCTCTACAAGTTGGGATAAATGTGGGGGGACACTTTATTTGCAGCCAATAAGGAGGCAAAACTTCGGGCTCTAATCTACCAGCTCCAATGTTTTGTGATAGCAAAAGTAGGGAGGGAATCTCCTCTAAAGTGTCATGAATAAGCACTAAGCACAGATGCCTAGCATATATCCAAACCGTACTGTGGAATTGCTGCCCCCCTGACCCTAGCTCCCCAAAGAGCAGAACTAGCCCTAATACTAGGTTCAATGAGGTGGCTGCCTCAGGCAGAAAAAAAATCTGAGTAACACAAGAAGACAACAAATACGGTAGTTACTTCTTTAGATTTTTTCCCCCTGTTGTATGTTATGTGCCGTCAAGATAGTTCTGATTAAAGGTGATCCAAACAAGGTTTCTGAGATAAATGAGATGTTTAAGTCCTTGCCCAGCATTCTATCCACTATAAACATGCTAGCTCCGTAATTCTTTATTACTGTACATTTAATAGAAAGAAGAGATGTTGGATTTTTTATCCTCACTAGTGAGTCCTGATGAGAAGTGCAACTTCCTTTCCTTAACATACAATCATAAACATGTCTACTCAGAGGTAAGTCCCAGTAAGTGCAGTGGGACTTACTCCCATGTAATTGTATATACTACATAGCAGCCTCATGCTCCAGAAACCTACCACCAAGTTACATTACCCATGGGCATGCCCATTTTTAAACTAGTCGTTGTCACTATATCCTTAACAGCAGCTTAATGCACAGAAGTTAGCAGATGATATTCACTTCATTGCCCTCCTCAAATACTCTAGTAGGGGTGTGGGAAACCTGGTATACACTGATAGTGACTTTGGCATCATTCAAACCAGAAACACCTACAGGACTGACCAAAAAATGATCTGCTTTGTAAAGAACCAAGCCTCGGGATATGGATTTGACAACAGACTCTCAAGTGCAGGTCTAATGCAGTGATGTGTAGCCAGACCCTAACAGTCAAATCCCCTCTGCTCTATAGAAAGTGTTATGTCTCTGTGCAGGAAGTGCTGGGTTGCACCCTCAAAGACAGCTGAGTTCTTCAAAGAACCGTCGGTCATCATTGTCTGTGGGTCAAAAAAGGAATCACACATCTACATATGTAAATACAGTTGCAAATGAGAAAAAAGTAAGTAAAACTAAAGTGGTGGGAATGGATATGTAGGACAGTCCAGGGAGGAACAAGGGAGGAACAAAAGGGATGAGGAGACAACTCGCAAGAAAAAGGTAATCTGCAAGGTAAAATAAACAAACTGGAGCAGAAAAGAACAAACCGGGTACCATTCTGAACTGCTTGTAGTGCTTGGCATTGTGTGCTGTGATAGGAGTCGCTGCAGATTCAATCTGTTTTTTCTGGAGAGTGTAGATTCAGCCTTTGTGTGATACATAGGCTTCCATTTTCTTTGCCACCCTCTGCAGAAGTCTTTCCAAGTTGTTTTGTACAGTCTGCTGGTGGAGTTCACATGCGATGCTAATCTGTGTTTTGTAGTAGAATGGCGCATTCAGTAGTCAAGCATGAATCTGTAGCCATTCAGAATCAAGATGACAGATTGCTCCTTGACTGAATGAATCTTTGTTGGTTTTGGTAATCTGATGGATGCATGTGCCAGGCTGACTGAAACCATGCCCTTTCTTGGCCGCTGTAGGGCTACAAGTATTGACTTATGCCCTTCTGCTCTGATTTTTCTCTAGACTCCTCCTAACAGGGCCACTGATCAGAAGGCATACAGGAGGTCTAGTGACCACCTTGCCATCAGGGCTTCTATGGCATCTGCTCCCTCCCTCCAGTACCTGGATTAGAAGCATTTCATCTTGTAGTCTACTGGTGGAGTAAACCTATCCATCACTAGGAAGCCTAAACATGACATGCTGAGGTTGAATACTTTTGTAAACAGGCTCCCTTTGTTTGTCAATGCTTATCCTGTGTTTATGCTGACTGATTTTTATAGCTGTTCTGCTTCTAAGAACAGTAGGTGAGACTCCACCCAAGCTAATAAAAGGGTTGCCTTTGCCATGAGTAGGAGAGCATTGTGTCCTTTCCTGATGTCCTCTGTAGGCTTTTGTAGTGAAGTTCTTTGTGCAGAAAAACACTGCCTGACCCTGCATGATGCTGAAGAACTGTAATAGTGCTAAACTGATTACCTTCAGCTCTAGCAAACTGATGCTATGTGATGTCACCTTCTGGGCTTCCGTGTCCTTGGCTGTGTGAGAATTTGGGCATGCACCCCAGCCTTTGAGGCTCCCAACATTGTTATGTGTAGCCTGGGAGTTTATGCTTTGGCCTTTGAAGAGATTATTCAGGCACAATTTTTCATTTAACTTCTGCAGAAAACTGAAATTTTTCCTTCTGCTTGCCTGTGTTTTTGTTGGTTTCCCTTCTGAAAAGAGACAATAGGATAGGTCATAAGTGCAAACTATTTTGCCTACCATCCTTAGGTAATATAATCCAATACTTAGGGGCTGCCAGTCTTGGGAAGCCATTAGACAAACTGACCCCTCCAGCATCCTTGGTCCAACTTGGGCAAGTATCTGTGTGAGCTTTTAAAGAGGTTCAAGCAAGTTCAACATCCATGTAGAAGAAGTTTAAGAGCAAATCAGTGTGAAAAAAACCCAGCTTGTTTTGAGCAGGAACCAAAGCTGCAGTCTTATGTACAATAACCTGGGAGCACCTCAGATGAACACAGTGCAAGCTGTTCTACCCATGCACAAACGTGCATCCCAAAACAATGGTAATCTGGCCTTTCCAAATAAGATTAAAAACTCTTCAGTCAAAGAAGAGATTTCCCCTGCTCTTTTACTATTGGAGACAAAGGAAAAATATATCTGGGATGAGACTCAACACAACATTTCAAGGCTGCAAATTGATGCCTGTACATATATACATAAAAAGGGACGTGGTGGCGCTGTGGGTTAAACCGCAGAAGCCTCTGTGCTGCAGGGTCAGAAGACCAGCAGTCGTAAGATCGAATCCACGTGACGGAGTGAGCTCCCATCGCTTCTCCCAGCTCCCGCCAACCTAGCAGTTCGAAAGCATGCAAATGCAAGTAGATAAATAGGGACCACCTTGGTGGGAAGGTAACGGCGTTCTGTGTCTAGTCGCGCTGGCCACGTGACCACGGAAACTGTCTTCAGACAAAACGCTGGCTCTATGGCTTGGAAACGGGGATGAGCACCGCACCCTAGAGTCGGACACGACTGGACTAAATGTCAAGGGGAACCTTTACCTTTACCTTACATATATACATATTCTTAGCTTTTTTTCTACACTGGAGCAGGTTCAGGAAAAAAGATGACGACCCCATCAAATTCAAAATTACACTCTATGACTCACACATCAGTGCTTTGCATGTTTACTCAAAATGCTTTGCATATTTACCTCTCACTGTATTCAACAGGAGTGTGATGAGACTAAGCATGTAAAACATCATAGTCCGAGCTTCCCATCCTATGCACCCTTAGTTGGGACTGTCTCTCAGTGATTTTAGTAGAGCCTTGCTTCTGAGTAAACATGAACACAATCACACTGTCTTACATTTTCACTTTTTCCAGCCTGAATAAAGGGGTAATATACTTCCTGGAAGGAAATAAAAATCTAGGTTGTGTCCTGTACAAACCTATTGGGCTAGAACTCTGGAGACCTGGATTTAACTCTCCACTTCGCCACAGAAGCTCACAGGTGGTGTGTGTGTGAATAGTAAACCTATCTTTCAAAATATCAGAATTTGGCCAAAGGCTATAATAAAGTCGGTTGAAATATACAGCTGAAATAACACACACCATTTCATTTCTACACCAATCTTCTCTCAGGAATGATCAAGCACAAAAAAAAGAGTGAGTCTGCTACAATAGCTGAGCCCTCCCCAAGAGTCAATAAAGCTGTGAGCAATCGAACCTAGATGCATTTCTTTGGGAGTAAGAACCTGAACTGAACACATGGGGGGCATCTAAGTAGACAACACAAAGTATTCATAGTGAAAGCTGATAGAAAAAAGAAGAACAAGCAATTTGGATTTCCTTGACTGTGCCTTCAGCCAGAATGATAGCTTTTGTGATGGCCTGACTACCTCATAGGCAGAGATAGCCAATCTTAGTGGCCTAGAAAAACTGAGCCTGAGGTGTTCCCTTAAAGACTTTTTTCAGCAAGCCATGGGTGGGAGACCAAGCATAGGGGAAGAGTCTACAGCAGCTGTATGCTATAGCCCTACCGCAACATTGTGAGTCACAGTCATCCTTGAGTGAGCAGCGTTTTAACCCTTGAGTTTATGTTTACACTCTTCTTAGTCTCTGGAGTTTCTTTAAATGTTTTATTTATTTTATTTATTTATTTATTTATTCGACTTGTATGCCGCCCGCACCCTGCAAGGGTCTCTTTAGTGGTTTTCAGCAGGGATGGCTTGTGTCACCATGTGCATAATGTAGGCAGATGATAATATTTGTATAGTATCATGTTGTGCACAAGCTCTTAGTGTCTCAGAAATCTGGAATTACTGTTCTGTCATCATAGTGCTACAGTGATCAATCAACACAGAAGCAGTCTTTAACCCAGACAAATTATTAACAGCTGCAGTAAGAGAGATCCGAAGAGACTGAAGACACAGTTGAGTAGTACAGGGGATTTCTGTTCTGAGGAGACAGAACTATAGAAGTGTATACTTCTTTCTGTTTACAAATTGTATATGGTCCTAATTAACACATGGGGGGTCCACATT
This sequence comes from Intellagama lesueurii, assembly GCA_037013535.1. NCBI lineage: Eukaryota > Metazoa > Chordata > Lepidosauria > Squamata > Agamidae > Intellagama > Intellagama lesueurii. Next base: position 104,204,491 of record JBAJHW010000001.1, read on the forward strand.
CTATTCTGTTTGAGTTCTTTTTGAAACTCCTAAAAATGTTCTTGATTCTTCAAACTGAGTTGGATTGCATCAAGAGATTTTCTACACTTCAAAACTGGTAGATTATATAAACATTTTGCATTTTTATTTTGAGAATATTTTGTCTGCATTCCTGTACACACTAAAATATCTTAAAAACCTTTGCTGTTTCCGTAGTGTATTGGATGGGAGCATTTTTTTTTAGGAAACCTTATTGCAGGGGTGGGTATAATATGGTCATCCAGATGTAGCTGAATTATTTCTTTCAGCATCTCTCACCATTTTTTATGTTGACCAGGACCGATAGGAACTGCAGTCCAAGAAACCTGGAGGGCTGTACTTTATCCCATTCCTGCTATATAGATATTTGCATTCACTTAACAGGGTCGTATGTATTCTTCCCTTTGCCTCATATACTTATGTTACACTTTCATCAAATGTACACATCAAACAGAATATGAAAGATTTGCTATACATTTAGCCCATTAGATAAGAATAATAATAGTGTACCACCAAGTTAATTCTGATTTAAGGCAACTCTTTTCAGAAGTGCTTTACCTTTCCTTTCTTCTGGGGGGCACCTGGGACTGTGCAGCTTGCCCAAGGCCACACCGGCTGGCTCTACTCCTAGGAGGCGCCGTGGGGAATTGAACTCCCGCTCAACAGTCAGATATCTAAACCACCAAGCTATCTCACCCCATTAGATACACATATGTACAACCACACCTGCAGGTGGGTGAAGTGGTAAAGGTTCCCCTTGACATTTAGTCCAGTCGTGTCCGACTCTAGGGCGCGGTGCTCATCCCCGTTTCCAATCCGTAGAGCCAGCGTTTTGTCAGTAGACAATCTTCCGTGGTCACGTGGCCAGCGCGACTAGACACAGAACGCCGTTACCTTCCCACCGTGGTGGTACCTATTTATCTACTCGCATTTGCATGCTTTCGAACTGCTAGGTTGGCGGGATCTGGGACAAGCGACGGGAGCTCACTCCGTCGCGTGGATTCGATCTTACGACTGCTGGTCTTCTGACCTTGCAGCACAGAGGCTTCTGCGGTTTAACCCACAGCGCCACCACGTCCCGGGTGAAGTGACCTGCCTGCAATTAAAAAAAAAAAGTTCTGTGCCTTCTGGGTGTGACCAGCCTTTGGTTCTTCAGATGCTTTGGACTTTACAACTCCCAGAAATCAGCATACCTAATGGTAAGGGATCATAGAAATTATAATTAAAAAACACACACACACTAAAGGGCTAAAGTTCATCAGTTTGATTTACAGTTTATTCTGTAGCTTGCACTGATTTTCAGGAAGCTCTCATTATTTCCTTCCAGCCTTCCGGTACTAGTCTTTCTCCCCATTCATTTAAGCACAAAAGCCTACTCAGTACAGTATAACTGAAGTCTCTTCTTTTCTCTCCCACTTAATTTCCAAACTTTACATAACTGTTTTTTTCAAAGGCAACTCCATTTCTCCCCTCGCTTCCCGGAAAGAGCTAGCGGCTTTCCAAAAGGACGAAACCAGCTGGCGCTTGCTGTCCAACGAGGGCAACCTTAAGGACGTCACCAGAAACGAAACCGGTACTTCCCTGTATGCCACGTGATTTACACGAACGGAATCACCGAGCCCTGCAAAGCCCTCCGAGTGCTACTCCGGTTGCATCATCACGAACTCGCTTCGCCACTCTTCGTCTCACGCGCGGAAAAAAAGCGGACTACCCACCCCGCCTCTTGCCTCTGATTGGCCAAAGGTGTTTTGCCTCTGATTGGTCGACGATGACTCCAACCAATCGCTCCGGCTTGCTCTATAAAAGGCTGGAGGGAGGGAGTTTTGTTGTTTCCGAAGTTTTTTCCTCTCCCGGGCGGTAGAAAGCGTCTGGTAATAAGGTATTATTGGCTGGGTGGAGAACTAAGGGGGCAAAATGAATTCAGTGTGGAGTGGCGGGAAAAGAGCCTGGTTTTTCAATGTTTCTTAGTGGCTGTAATAAGCTTCAATCTTTTGTGTTTGTTTGAGACGTGATAAATGACTTGGCAAATGAAGCGAGAATCGGTGTTGCGCCGAGCTTCTCTCAGCGAAGGGACAGCTTTCCCCGTTCTTTTTGTGCAACTTTACCAACAGCATGCAGAGCTGCCCTGATGCCGCAAACCCGGCCGCCCCGCGTATGCGCCGGGCGACAGGGTGCAGATCGAGTGTTGCTTTGTATTTGAGGGAAACCGTGTTGGGAGGGAGGGCACTCTGCCTTTGATGAATGGCCTCGTTCGTATGGTGTAGCCGGGCTGAGACCCGATGCAGGCCAGCTCGTGAGGATGGTGCTGCTGGCACGGATTAAGCCTTGCGTGCTGGGCATGTTTATTTTTATGTTTTATGTTTATTAAACATCTTGGATCATTGTTTATTTAGTAATATATTGTTATGGTGTTAAATTGTTACATCATATGTTGTTACCCGCCCAGAGTAGTCTATATGACTAGATGGGCGGGCTATAAATGTAATAAATAAATAAATAAATAAATGTGCAGATGCAAGAGTTGAACCCTTGGGATGGGGTGAAACTCATCAGGTCTCGGTTCCTCGTGCGATCGAAATGACTAGCTAGTCTGGAGGAGCTATACGTCTGTGCAGTACTTCTGCATTTTTAAAAGAGCGCGAGTGCCTCGAGAGCGGAATTGCCAAGGGACGGACTGCCTTTGCATCACTAGGTTAATGTTGAAAAATGCCGCAGCTGCAGAAGTTGAAAAGCCCTGAGGCACTTCTAGGAGAAAGTGGCTGTTTCGCTTCCTGGAGAAGGAGGTCTCCAGTCCGTATCTCACGCAAATTTATAATAACCAGATTTTGCCAATGAGCAGTTATTGACAATGGGATTAAAAATGGATTTAGTCCTATTTAAAGTAGACCTACTGATATCAGTGGGACTCTTGTGCTAGTCAAGTGACTCCCATTGATTTTATTAGGTCCGCTCTTAGATGATGTGAGAGCTAGGGTGGTGTAATGGATAGAGTGTAATGGACCTGGGTTCAAATCCCCTTTTGGGCATGGAAGCTCACTGGACTGGTGACAGTGATAAAGCACTCCTTGAATATGTTATATATTAAGAAAAACATTTTAGGATCATTGTAAGTCAGAAGTGATTTAGTAACTTCATAGCAACAACACTCTTAAGTGTGCCTAAACCGGGATCTAATCTAGTGCATAAATATCACTCTGTCAGCATTGTGAAATTCTAGTAAGTGGTAAATGTTAAATAAATCCAGATCAAGATACATGCGTATCTACCTCTATTTCTTTATATTTCTGAAATGTCATCATTTCTGTTTTTCATCTGTTAGCTTCAGAGACAGCATTTGCAGACTTGACCTATCTCCTTACTTTACCATAATCTCTCTTATTGCTTTTATTGTGGGAAATTCTTACTGAAATTGTTCAGATGGCTACCACTGTCCTGCTTAGTACAGTAGTTTATTCCTGACTACACTGAGGGAGCAGCTGGATCACTATTTCCTGTACATGGTGTGATTGCCAGGAAATAGCTGCCATCAGACTGTGCCACAAATGATCCAAAATGTCACCTTTTTGCCATCTGATTGTGCAGTAAGTTATATTGTTGGCAGGCAGAGAGACCTGCTGAATCTTTTCATAGAGTGGGTGGGTGCCCATGCTTTTTGAACACATGGGGTGTCAAGGTATGGCATCTCCTGTCCTGACCTTCTAGCCTGTCTTGAGTCTCTCTGTAGAACAGGACTAGACTCTTGGGAAGTGGGCGAGGCAGGAGATGTGAGCTGGGGAGGAGCACAGTAGTGGAAGCAGCCTCTCATGGTGTGCTGGAAAATGTACACCCTAGATAATCCTACAGGTAGGTAAAAAAAATTCTAGATGTTGGTCAAGGTCATTGTCCATCAGCAATTTCTTTTTCTTGCTCTGTTCTGTGTTATCCTGGAGCTTTATTTCATCAGGATCTATGAAAACTTGAAAGGAAAATTTCTGTAAACAGACACTGCATGTGTGAAATCCATGAACAGGGGGTGTGGGTGTGATCTGCCATGAAGTCATCTCTGATTATGGGAGATCTGTGATTAATTACTTCCTGAAATTCTGATAATTAACAAACTCTGATCAGATCTTGCAGGCTAAGAGGTATGACTGTCTTTATTGAATGAATCTATTTCATATTAGTCTTGTTCTACTGCTCTCAAGTTTCCTAGCATTAATTTTTCTTTCAGTGAGTTTTGTCTTCTCATGATATGTCCTAAGTTCGGTAGCCTCAGTTTAATCATTTTAGCCTACTGGCAGAGTGGTTAAACTGCAGTAAAGACTCTGCTCATTACCTGGGTTCAATTGCCACAAGCTCAGATAGCTGGCTCAAGGTTGACTCGGCCTTCCATCCTTCTGAAGTCAGTAAACTGAGTACCAACAAAGTGTAGCCTGCATAATTAAAAAGCAAACCATCCAGAGAGTGCTTTCAGCATGATGGGGTGGTATATAAGTAGTACAGTTTGCTTTGCTTTCTAGTGAGACTGCATGCTCAGTGCAGGAATCTGTGATCAGCACTGGAACCAGGTTATTTCATGGATAAGCCTGTTCCCAGTTTTTTCCAAGGCAGTCCTATTTTTATTAAGCAGATAATGTAAGGTTAGGAAAGCTTTCTAGTTGTCATTGTTGTTAAACCAACAGGGAGGCTGCAGTTCATCCAGAAATGAACCAGTATCCCCTGCTTTACATTTTATCCATCAGCATCTATTGCCACAGGAAAGGTTCAGGTTGATGGCTGGGGTGAGAGTGATGTGAAGTGGAAATGAAGTGAGTGAGAAGGTGCTGAACTTCTGATAGCTCTTATGGGGTTGCCATGTAATGAGTAGGAACACATTCCTGTAATTATAGATTTCTGTCAGCCTGGGAAAATAAAAAAGGGCCACAGTCACTGATGGCTGGTTCCCATTGGAGCTGCTGGGATAATGGATGGCATCAGTGGTAGGCAAAGTGACTTCAAGAGGAAAGTAGCTTCAAGCTCTTGTTTTGTGGGTATGATGCACAAAACAATGCAGGTGCTCTCCTGTGAATCCATGTTTTTCCTACTCGAGCAGCAAGCCATTGTCCAACGCCAATTTGTAGCTTGGGGTACTTCCAGACCAGGCTCTTATTGTATAGTCACGCTGCCCCGTTCATAGAATTGTATCAGGGATCCAGATGGTGTCTTCTATGTCTAGCCTTCCTGTGTCCCTGCTACCTCTCTCTCTCTTTGTACTGGGTGGGGAAAAAATCTGTTAAAGAAAAAGCAAAGATGTGTTTGTAAGTGATGAGAGTCTGTATCTCAAAGCACCTTCAAGAGCAAATCAGATGCAAGTAAAGACAAACAAATGTTCAAAATTTAATGAAAAGTATAACAAACATAGTGTTGGCAAAGGCTGCCCCATAACTACTCCTAATACAGTACATCAGGTTTTAAAAATGGACCTCGGGGCAAGTTTTGATGTTATTGGCCATGATAGCTTCTTGCATCCATGCAGAGCATTTTAAAGCCTGAAGAGGGCTCCGACTACACTGGCCCTTTTGGAGCAGACTGGTGCAGTCTAAATAAGGTTGCCTGAGATTGTGGGGAGGAGCAATATGCCATTTGGTGAGATCCTCATGTTCAAATGGCATACCAGTCTCAATATCCTGAAGTGGCTTGGTTATTAAGCCATGTCACAATACTGAACATTGACAATAGAGAGAGCTGGACTAAATAGAGTCATTTGAGGTTGCAGAGGGGCAGAGGAAGTGAAAACATTTGTTTGCCTCTGCTTAGACCGTCTCTTATGTGCTGCATCACTCAGATTAATTATTTTTTTAAAAATTGTCTTGTGAGTAGTGCTAATTGCAGCGGTGGTTTCAATTGACACTTCACACAAAGGCAAAAATGTTTTTTTAAAAATTTAATCTAAGTGATTTAGCGCATCAGTGGTGGTCTAGCAAAGGCAGAAAAATAATTTCACTTTCCTTGCCCATCTGCTGAGGAAGTGTTCAATTTGCCAGTACAGTGGTGCCTCGACTTACGAACGTCCCGACTTATGACCATTTCTGGCCGCAAAATTTTGCTTCGACTTGCGGCCGGAGCTTCCAGTTATGAACAGAAAAAGGCAGGGGGAAAAGGCGGGGAATTCAAATTAGAGGGCTAACTGTTGGTCGGGGAAGAGCTTCTTTGTAGCTCTTTCGCCCCAACGGTTAGAGTGAGTGCGTCGGAGGAGGCTTCAGGACTGCCTGGAGCTGCTTTCTGCTCCTGAGTAAGTACATTTACTTTGTTTTGCAGGGTGGGTTTGGGTTTGGGGGGGGGTTATGTTTCTGTGTTTTTTGTGTTTTGGTGTGTTTTTCCCCCCCAGCCCCATAGCGTTCCACTGGGGCTGGCTGTGTGGGGGGGGGGGGTTGATTTTTTTTTTACCAGCCCCATGGCGTTCCGCTGGGGCTGGCTGTGTGTGTGTGGGGGTGTTGATTTTTGTTTTGTTTTGGTGTGATTGTTTTTCGGCCCCAGCGCGTTCCTATGGGGCTTGCAGTGTTTTATTTTTATTTTTTTGTATTTTTTTGTATTTTTTTTCCGGCTGGAACGGATTAATCACGTTCCCATGCATTCCTATGGGAAATGGTGCTTCGACTTACGACCATTTCGAGTTACGCCCATCTTCTGGAACGGATTATGGTCGTAAGTCGAGGCACCACTGTATCCTGAAGTGGCTCTTAAGCCACTTCATGGTACCAGAAATTGACAGTGGCAGGAGCATTGACAGCTGCAAGACTTGATTTTGGTCCATTCCCAGTGATCATGTGTGCTAGAAATGGGCCAAACTAAAGCACACCTACCCACATGAAAAAAAAAAAAGTAGAAGCCCCTGACAGAGGCTCAAAAAGGTGCGGGTAGGGGCTCTGTGGGGACAGATTGGTTCACTCTAGTGATCAGGTTGTCTGATCACTGGAAAAAAAGAGTGAGCCAACCCACCTGCATCCCCCCTCCCAGCAGTGCACCAAACAGTGGGACAAATGCTTCTCTGATCGGGGCCTGAGACAAGTTACCTTTTGAAATGCCATACAGGTTTATTCTATGCCTCATGCTTCTCAACCGCATGAATTGGTGAAAGAGGTAGCAAGGAGTAGTTGAGGAGCCACAAGTTCTGTTTCTCTTTTTCATCTGAACCAGGTGTGATGTATCTTTTGCACCTAAAACCTGAGTTCAAATAAACTGAAACTTATTTGAGACGAGACAAAGCTGCTTGTGGTGGATGAGCCTTGAACAAATGAAGTAGTGAAAATATCTGTGCCAAATGGCATTGTAGTCATTCGAACAGTGCAGTTTCAGAGCTTTGGGGAGCTCCTAATTGTCCTCTGAAATTTTGGGTGGAGACAGTGGCTCAGTGTGCATTGATTAGCTTTGGCTGATGTGCCCCTTCTTCAAGGAGAGCAACCTTTTGCCTTGGGGGAGGGAGGTGTGGCCCGATAATAAGAACGCCCTGGACTGGGGGTTGCTGCTGAAGACAATTCAGCCCAGCGTGGTGGAGCTGGGCTGTTTGCAGGTGTTGGGTCCTGGCAGCCCAGAACCACAGTGTGGTAACTGGTGATGCTGCAAGAAATCTGTTTCCTGGCCAGATTCATGGTGAGAAGAAGTCTTGCCTTTTGAGCATTCTAGGCCCAGCTTTATTGTTGTTCTTGTTTAGTCATTAAGTCGTGTCCGACTCTTCGTGACCCCATGGACCAAAGCACGCCAGGCCCTCCTGTCTTCCACTGCCTCCCAGAGTTGGGTCAATTTCATGTTGGTAGCTTCAGTGACACTGTCCAGCCATCTCGTCCTCTGTTGTCCCCTTCTCCTCTTGCCCAGCTTTATACTTGCCAGCTAATCAGAATGCTGCTGCTTCTGGTCTGGACATGTTGTGTTTTTGTTTCCATTTTTTCCTGCTCCCCTGTGTCCCCCCCGGCCCCTTGCTGGAAAAAAAGACATAAAACTCAGTTTTCCTTTGCTGACAAGACTTTCAACCTTTATTTGAAAGGGAGGAAGCACGCACACAACTTACTCATGGGTTTTTGTTTGCCATGGTAAGTGAATTACTACTTCCTGGTTTTCATTGGAAAACCTTCTCAGGGTACTTGCAGCACATGAGATTCAGTAGGGGGCTGGCTACTAGAGGACGTTTTGGTGCCCTCTTTGTGGAATGTGTTGGAGTTTTGAATTTCTGGTCAAATTCTCCTTTTGCTACACAATAGAAGCACAGAGTCCCAAAGGATAAAAGCTGCCCATTCCCCAGATAGTCCACCCCCTTTCTTATTAATTGGCACTTAAAGTCTCAATAACTCAGTCTGTAGGAGAAAAGAGGAGTTAAAAAAAGCATCTCTTTGCATTCAAAGGCTGGAAGGAATGATTGGTTAATGCTGGATAGACAGACAGACAATCACCTCAGCCCAGAAAAGTCCATCCCCATCACACAAGCAGCATGTGAGATGGCAAACAAAACTCCAGCAGAATGTACTTCACAAAGAAGCCGGATGGGCACCCACACTGTGTTTATTATTTATTTCATCAGCTGAATTCATATCCTGCCTTCCCATAAGGTGCTGTGCAGAGCTCTCCGGTCCCTCCTTTAATCATACAAGAAGGCTATTGTAGAGAACAGGCTGACTGGCTCCAGATTAGCAAGCAAGTTTCATACATAGCTAAACAGGAATTTGAACAAGATCTCCTGAGTTTGGTTAGAGCCCAGAAGTCTACTCAAAACACCACACTCACTCTCTGTAGGAATGCTTTCACTACCAGATGAAGGCCTTTTAATTCTCCCACTCCTTTTTAAGAGCTCTAGAAGATGTTTCAACATTCTTTTCAAGATCACCAGTGTTTAATTTCCACCGTCGCCAACCCATCACACAGCCCCTGGAGGCTTCCTGGTGACAAAAGTGATTTTGGAGGAGCCTGGGGACCTTTGGAATAAAAATTAGAAATCCTTTATTTAAAAAAAAAAAAAATCACCATAGTTGATGACATCATTACATGATATAACTGGATTTCGGCCAGTTTCTCATAAAGCGTATGTATCAAATCTATCAAAGTCTGTTGACCTAGTTTTCCTCTTCTGGTTTTAATCCTGTTGATTCAGGTTTTTCCGTTAATCCACAAGACATTAAGTAGTCCAAAACCTGTGGGCAGCCTTCTGTAGTTCAACTGACCAAGATACAATGGCTGCAGCAACAAGTGAAAGGTGAGTGCCACTGTTAACAGACAGATGTGTAAACATTGAGTGGGAGAGCTGAGTGCAAACACATCTGGACATCTTAATATGTGTCGTAGTTTTGTCGGTGAAGAAGAATGTCCTCTGCACATGTGGCGTTAAACATTTAGGAGCATTTTGAACAAAATTGTATTCCCCCACCCCACCCCCAAGAAATAGCACTAACCTAGATAGCCAATTCAGAAGTGTGTTTAGGACTGGCTTTACTTGCCAAAGTTAGCAAAATAGCAAAACAACGGCACAGGCCAGCTGTAGTGCAGGATATTTCTGCAGAAGAGGAGATAAAGGTTATAGCACTCTGCTAACTCTCAGATTAAATTTGGAAGACTGTGTGACCAATGTACTGTATGTTGATGGTCTCTTGTCAGCCAAGGCTTTCCCCTTTTTTTCTTGTTCCTGTTATTTTCAGACTTAGCTGTGGTTCAAAATATGTTGCACGTGAAGCACATCAAAGTGTGAATTTACCATTGCACCCTCTTTTTCACAAAAAGTAGTTGGGAGACTCTGGACCAGACTGTAGTAGGAAGCAGAGAGGAAGGTTTCTGCTTTTTTTCCCCATCTGTGCTCCCCCCCCCCCCAGCGTTGGCCCTCAGCCTTGCTCTTTGCTCCTAAAGGGGTTATTTGCAGGAACTCTTTTATGGCAAAGAGCAGTTTTGGGGAGTTTTCAGTAGAAAAACTGTACGAAGAGGAAAAGGTTGACCTCTTGCCTTCACGATGGCCCCTCCCCCTGCTTCTTGTGGCAGAAGAGGACGGGGGATTGCAAGAACCAGTTTACCCTAATGTACAGTTTTACCTGGAGAAGTGTGCCTTTGCTGAAATGAAGCAGCCCCACTAACCTCAGTGCCACAATATGGGGAAGCCCTTTGTTGCTGGAACCCAGTAGGCATTGCTAGCACAATTTTTGTCCTCTGTGGTAGATGCAGAGGAGGCTCCTATTTCTGTTCTTATATTGCTTGCAGGCCACTTTTGTCTCCACTCCTCCTCCTCCTGTTCTCTCTTGATGTAACCCAAAGTACCCACAGAGTAGAACTTAGTATCACCAGTATGCTCAAGCAGTGAACTACTGAGTATAGTAGGAACCCCCTTATTCATGAGATCACTATCCGCTGATACACATACCCGTTGCCTAATAAATGCCAAATAAAAAACCCCAGAAGAACGTATTTATATGTATTTCCAGGGTGTATTTACCATATTGGCCACTAGAGGGAGCTAGAGACCGTACAAGAGACAGTGTTTGATACTTCCACTTTTTTGGCATCCACAGGGGGCCGGCCTATAACCCTGTGGATACTGTGGTCCTACCGTACGCTTCCTTGGCCAATCGTCTAATACAATGTTTTCCCGGGTTATATTGCTGTTACAGAGTGACTCCTTGTTACAGAGTGACTCCCATCTTAGCCCTAAATTTTTCTCTGGCTCCACCTTTGTCTGACCTGGAGTTCCTCAGCAAGCCTCCTCTTCCCATCCTTGTTTTCAAGAGGGGCCCTGCCATGGCAGCCCTGCCGAAAATGGAGGAACAGTTTCCTTTGGGGAGTGGGTGGGGGTGGAGGTTAAAGGAATAAGCTAGTTTGCCAAACCTGTTTTGAAATCCTGGTGACCGTAAACCTGAATGTTCAGGGGTAATATACCAAATGTGTTGTCTTGCCTTGACTGTTGCCTCTGCCTCCATTGCTGGGTTTCTGAGAGGGAAAGGATTTGAGATTAGAGACCCAGAACAAAAGCAGCATCAACAATGAATCTTAGGGCACCTTGAAGACTAACACCTGGGCATAAGCTCTTGTGGACCATACCCACTTCATCATCAACCAGCCCAACGGATCCTTGAAAAATCATGATAGAAACTTACTTGTATTTTTTTCCGTAGGATTAAGAGGCCTGCCACTGGACATAGCAGAGAACCCACCCTGCAGATGAACTCTGTGCGGTTACTCTTATTAATATTGCTGCAATGTTGGGGGAAAAACTTGGGCTGCCTTTTCTCCAGAAGCTAAGTATGTGTCTTTGCCTTTTCAGGGGCCCTCAAAAGATCTGCTTCTTTGACTGGCTGGTCAATGAGATCAACAGTGGGAAGTACGAGGGATTATATTGGCTTGATGAGAACCACACTATCTTCCGTATCCCTTGGAAGCACAACGCGAGGAAGGACCTTGTGTCCAGTGATTACATGATTTTCAAGGTAGGAGCCTCTTCTACTAAGGGCAGCTTCCTGTATGTCTTTGCTATGCCAAAGATTCACTGTCTTTATATCAGGAGCAGACTTGTACTACCTGAAAAGCTTGCCACATTTATTATGGTCTGGGCTTTCATGGACTGGCGTCTCCAGCAGATCCTGCAGGAGACTAAGGTGGTCTGGAAATTCTGCAAGTATGCCTGCAAAGTCTCCATTTCTACTAGTAGCACACAGGTACCTGCTGTTGAACAGACTTAGTTGGTATATTACTTAAAACTGAGGGTAGGGATTGCCTGTCCATTTATATGCAGGATGTTGCATATTCTAAAGAATCATGATTGTATCCTGGTAGGGAATACAAGGCCATCATAACGTGCATCTCCTTGGGAATTACAGGTGCTTTTACTGCTCATAGTCTTGTCTCATTCACAGAATTCTGAGGTGACTACAGATGTCCATTTGTAGCTGTCTGGGGTTTTCCCTTAAGGTGTAGATAGCCGTGAGGGTGCATTTGGATCAGCAGTGCCAGGATCCTTCCCTTTGGAATCAGCCTTATAGTCAGCACACTATAAGCATGCATAGGTTTACAGCCTTGGTACTGGAGCTGACTGGGTGTCATGTAGTTTGCTCTTCCATGGTGGACATGGTAGATCCAGACTGGGATGTGAGTGGGGGGTGACTTTAACCTTATGCTACCATCATAGTCCTGCACTGAATGCTGGAGGAGAGGGAGGGTTTTTGTTGAGATTATGGGTAGGGACAGAGTTTTAAAAAAAACACCCTCGTCTGCATGTTGTGATCCCAGGATAGATTTCCCTGTGCCAGCTATGTATTAAAGATAATCGTGGAAGACAAGACTGTATGGCTACTGTGTGATGGCCAAATGTTGGACTACAACTCCCATTATCCTCCACCAGCATTGCCATTTGTGATGGATGATGGAAGTTGGCAGTCTCACAATATCTGGTGGGCCACTTGTCCTCTACTCCTGGTCTGCCACTGATCTTACTTTGTCCTCCTGGTGACTTCATGGGACAGGAAATTCAAGGCACAATGAGCCCAGAATTCAGCAGAGCCCTTTGTTTCACATGTCTCCGTCTCTTATTTCTTGTAACTAAGGAATGGGCTATGGTCAGCAGGAAGTACAATGAAGCTGTACAGGATCCGGCCAAGTGGAAAACCAACTTTCGCTGTGCTTTGAACAGTACAAAGAGATTTGAAGAGGTCAAGTCAAATGAACCTGATTTTCATAGGTACAGAATCATCACTGCACAGCCCAATAACACACCGGCTGCCAACCTTCCTGCTGATACAAGTAAGGACAGCAGGGGGTACCTGCTGAATTCACAGTGGTCAATGCTATCTTTGTAAAGCCTTCTGCATCACAGGGGTTAAGTCATTAAAAAGCCAAATATATGTATAATCTGTGAAATGCTTGTGTGCACTTATAATAACGTGAACTTGCTTTGATGATGATAATGATGTGTAGTAAATTCCAGTGAATAACCTTCCAAGGTTTTGTAAGTATGAAGAATTCAGAAATGGTTTGCCATTCCTATCTTCTGGGAGGCATCCTGGGACTGTGCAGCTTTTGCCCAACACCACATAGACTGGCTCTTCTGGGATGCACAGTGGGGAATTGAGCTCCCAGCCTCTGGCTCTGCAACTCATTCCAGCCTTCACATAAATTCATTGTAATCATTCAAAAATAAAATTGGAGAGGTTCTGTAACTGCTGTAGTCTATATTTCAGTATGTTCATACAGTACCATCTCCCATGTTCATCGAAGACATGGCGGCAGCAGGATTATGCCTCCCAAACACATGCTCCAGCTATGGCCATTCCCATCCCTCTGCCTAGGGATAGGAAATATTTGGGTTTTGGATCATGATTCCCAGATGTTCCACAGCCAGCATAGCCAATGGCCATGTTGGCTGTAGGATTGTGGAAGTTGTAATCCAGTAAAAACCCCAACCATTTCCCATTTCTGTCTGTGCCAGTTGAGTATTTGATGCCAGCATGACAAGGGTCTCAAATACAGAGGCAATGAAATCTATATTGATCCATCCACAGGTGTGGAGGGCAGAACATTTTATTTCATCTCTGATTAGCCTTCTCTCTAGAATTTTTTCCTGCTTTATCTTTTTCATGTTTCCTCACTCCCTTCTGAAGACAATGGCAGTAACCCTGTGGTTGATGTAAACCCCTTCAGTGAAGGAGTCCAGCCTACACCTCTGGTACAGGTACATACGGGATTGCTTTGTTTGAGAAGAATGTGAAATGATTTGAACTCTCTAAATCTGGTATGTGGTGGTAGTGATGATGACGACGACGATGATGATTGTAATTCCAGGAGATGCCAGAGTTGAAGCTAAAGTATTGGAAAAACTAACGAAATACAAAGATCTGGCAATTGAAACATCTCATTTGTGGATGGAGCGCACTTCAGTGGTCCCCTTAGTCATCGGGGCTTTGGGAACAAGATCAAGAAATTTCACACAATGCTATAAGTAGTTGCAGATCTCAGAAATCACACCATCAGAGCTACAAAAATGGCAGTATTAGGAACAGCATACATACTGTGCTGATATTTAACAGATACTTAAGTTTTTGGTTAAAACTTGTATCTGTTATATAGTACCAGTCAATGTTTTTATAGTTCTGATTGATTGTGCCTGCTGTTTTTGAATAATAATAATAATAATAACAACAACAACAACAACAACTGCAGAACTGGAAGGGACCTTGTGGATTATCCAGCCCAGCCCATGTCATGGAGGTACAGTAGGAATCAAACTCCCAACTTCTGGCTTTGCAACCTGATGCCTAAGCCACTGAGCTATCCAGCAGTTGACACTGTCTCGTGTATAACCTGGAAAATCATTGAAGGTGTTGCTGGCATCACTAGAACTCTAATTTGGGGACTTCGCTTGCATTAAATAAATGAAGCTCATAAACATCTGAAAGGCATCTCGGTGCAAAGATTATTGGTAACACATCCTGCTGTAATCAGAAGGGCTCCTTTATCTTAGCAGAAAAGTAATTAAGAACAATGACTAAAATCCTGTTACTTCATGTAGTAAGTCACAGCTAGAGTAGTCCCATTGAAGCAATGGAACGTATGGAGGAGATGACTCCCTAAATGCCCGCTGATTCATTGGACCTGCTCTAGGTGCAACGTACTAGGCTAAGCAACAGAATTTCAGCCAATACCCTGGGTACATTTTTAAAGGACTGGGAAAAAGAGTGACAAGAACAGTAGAAACTTTATTTGTAGAAACTAAACAAATAGCTTCATTTGCTAGGTCAGTGCTTAACATCTTATGTCAGATTTCAACCCTACCCCCATCAGCATAGGTTATGAGGGCTGTTGTCTGAAACATCTGGTCAACCCAAGTTGGAGAAGCCTGGGTGAAGTTAATTGGCATAGCAACCTTCTGGGTATTTGATTGAAAATCTGCTTCTAATTAATTGAATATCAGGTTTCCCAGTGTGTGATATTTTTATTGATTGGTTGGTTGGTTTTTAATGAAACAAACAAAGGAGATATATGGCAGGAACCAGTACAGTCATAAATGTGACAAAATGGTACATGAGACATCAAAAGGCTGGTTGGGTTCAGGTTAAATGCCATTCCCTGCATGGAGTTATTCGGCAGCTTAAAGAAACAGGAAATGCTGTTGTACTAGTATGCAGCAGTAGAGGGGAAGATGCACCAGCAGCCTGTCTTTGCTTGGGTGGCATAATAACCTCCCACCACCAGCAGGCTTTACATTGCTAACTAACTACGTAGAAAGCTGGTCATGGATTTTAGAACTTTGGTGTTTGTTTTTCCTGCACTGTCTTGGGCTCTGTAATGCCCAGCCTGACGAAGATTTGTGCAGAGTTGAAAGCCAGCCTCTGTCTGTGAGATGTTTGTGGTCTAATAAAGGTAGCAGCCACATTTGTCTTCAGATTATATAGACTCATTTACCTTTTCAGAGTCAAGATTTGCAACTGGAGCTGTTAAATGTTAAAAAAAAAAACATTTTATTCTGCTTTATGCAACATGCAAGTAAAGCAATTTGAATCGGTGCCTGTCTTTGATGTTATACAACTTTGGTTTTAGTACCATTAAGAAAAAAGCCTGTTATTTCATACCCTGGGAGTAAAAAAAAAAGACGGCTGATTGTTGAAAGTAGTGTAGGGTCATACAGTAAGGTGCGGCGGTACCATCAAGGTTCTATGGGAAATGTTGAGTGAAGACCCCTCAGAGTCTGGCAATAATTTTTGATTTATCTGCTTCACAGCAAGAGATCAATGTTGCCTTTGGAACTCTGACACTAGGAAATCCAGCCCCAGGTAAGCTGATATGATTGCTTAATGCTCAACTGTTTCAAATGGCATCTGGGACAAATACTGTCATTGGAACAGGGATGTGCACAGACCACGAGGTCTGGTTCATATCCCGACCCAGTGGTTCAGAGCACGCCCTGCTTCAGCTCAGATCAGTTTAGCTTGTCTGCTTTGACTCGGACTGAGATTTGGAAATCTGAAAGACCATACCTTCAACGGATCATCACTGGAAATCAACAGTCCTCGGCCTTTTGTTGTCAAAACTGGGGAAAATTTTGCAGACGTAGTAGCTGCCAAACTGCAGACAAATAGACACAGGGGTGGTGGTGGTGTATAATGTTATTCATATAAAGTTTGATTTACTATAGAAGGCTGCTGGCCTTGTTTGTCTCTAGCATTTATGTCTTCGGCATGATTTCTCCTTAGAAGAGGGACTGGCTCTGATATGAATGAGCAGCCACCTCAGGTGTCACCATACTTGAGGTTTGCAGCTGGTTAAAAAGCACAGGGCAGACTGGGATAAACAAATACTACGTTTGTGTTTGTGAAACAGCAATGGCAAGGCAAAGAAAGAAAGAAAGATACTGGTGGCAAAGATGAGGCAGACCATCAGCCACCTGGAAAAAGAGGCCTTTATCTTTGTGTGCTAGCGGCACCTGTTCCTGGAGAGGTCTGGTTTGGTCAGAGTGCTATATGCCTCTTCCTTACATCACAGCTGGATTCCTGTAACACCCTGTATGTGGGGTTGCCTGTGGTAAACGTCAGGAAACAAGTCTAAAACAAAGCAGCCAGGCTGCTCACTGGGGCTGGACACAGGGATACCACAACCCCACCCCCCACTACATCAGCAGCACTAACTGCTGATACATTTCCAGGCTGAATTCAAAGTGATCTTCTAACCTATAAAGAGCTTGGGCCCAAGCTCTCTCAAGGACGGCACATCCATTTATGAGCCTGCTCGGGTGTTGAGGTCATCGGGGGGCTTTCCTCTCACTCCCACCATCTTCACAGGTGCCTTTGGTGAGGACCCAGGAGAGGGCCTTCTCTGTGGCTGCTCCCAGACTCTGGAACTCCCTCCCACGGGAGGCCAGCCTGGCCCCATCTTTGCTGTCCTTCCGCAAGCAGGCAAAAACCTTTCTCTTCAGGCAAACGTGCCCTGAGTGAATGGCTGTCAAGTGGGTTTTTTTAAATAGATGGTTGTACCTTACTGCATTGTAAGTTCGAAAGCATGTAAATCCGAGTAGATAAATAGGTACCACCTCGGTGGGAAGGTAACGGCGTTCCGTGTCTAGTCGCGCTGGCCACGTGACCACGGAAACTGTCTTTGGACAAACGCTGGCTCTACGGCTTGGAAACGGGGATGAGCACCGCGCCCTAGAGTCGGACACGACTGGACTAAATGTCAAGGGGAACCTTTACCTTTACCTTACTGCATTGAGTATATTTTGGTGTTGCTTATGTTTTTTGGTATTGTATTCATTGATATATTTTTTTGTATTGTACTAACGTCAATACTGTCTTTTAATTGTTGCCTTGGATCATTTTTAAGGAGATAGGTGGATTAAAAATATTTTAAATAAATTCAAATAAATATTTTATCAAGCTAGTTATGGTTATTAATTGCTAAATTAAGGCGTGCATTGTTGTGTGCCTTCAAGTCGGAACTGACATAATGACCCTAATAGGGTTTTCAAGTTAAATGTGATATTTAAGGAGTAGTTTTACCAATTTCACACTCCCAGGGAGCGTCCGTGGCTGAGCAGGGATTTGAATCCAGGCCTCCTAAGTCCTAGTCCTTGACTCTATCCACTACACCACACTGAGCATCCCAAGACTCGCATTACCCCTTTGCATTCCTTTTCTATGTAAATGCACTACTGATCTTACATGTATATCACTAGCCTTCACATTTTAGCATTCATTGGTACAGGAAAAAGTAACAAATGCAATTTCAGCTTGGCATGGACTGCAGATGAGACATCTGCTAAGAACAGTTGATGATTAGTCAGCTTGCTGAGTTTCATATAGGGGTACTTTTCTATTTTGGTATAGAAAGGTGTCCTAGTTCCTTAGTTCAGGTCTCAGAGAGAGAGCGTTCACCTCTAAGTATGAAAGCTGGTGGCCCCAAGAATTAACAGTGTAAAAATATTGTTAACAATAGGATCTCATGTACTTGTGTTTCTGCTATAGTGCCAAATGGGAATACACCTGGAAATTTCAACCACGATACTCTCCAGTGGGTTATGCACCAAGCCCAACTCAATCTGGGTGGAATTCAGCCAATCTCATGGACTCCTGCTCTGGGCGATCATCCTGTCGGTAGGTCAAGGCCTGTAGTAGGCATCCTTCAGTCTCAAGAGATTATGGTAATGTGCTCTGAATACGTAGAGGTGGAGTGTCCTCTCCAGAGCATGAGGCCTGGGTAAATAATACGAAGGACAGACTGTTACCCAAGCAGCAAATCCCCCCTCTCCACGTCACTGAAATAGTTCAATGGAAAGACAAGAGCCAATACAACTGGTTCCAGCGACGTCACAGGAGTTGCCAGAGCATGACTGTACACAGTCACGAACTGCCTCCGGGACTCCGGCTCCGGATTTTGCCTCGAGGTTAACTCCTGAAGCCTTTTCCATCGACAGATATAGCCACAAGGCAGTGGAGGTTTGAAATTGAAGTTTTTCTTCTCCTAGATGGGCTGCCTTCCAAGGCTAACGAGCCCCATCTACCCGGGTGGATGACATATTGTACAAATTCTTCAGTGTTCGCCTTAAAAGCCTATTTCGTAAACAGCAGCTAATGGGCTTTAAATTGCATTTTTAAAACCTTTTTGTCCCAGGGTTACCTGAACAATTGGGGTGTAAAGAATGCTCACTAAATTCTTTGTTTACATCAGTGTAGGGTGTGTCAACTCAGCAACTCATACCAAAGAGAAATTTTCAAGCCCCAGGAGATTCCTCATTTCCAGGCCAGATTATGAGATTCTTTAGGGACAAGGCCACCATGATTTCTGCAAACTGTCTTTGCACAAAACTAGTCGTCTTTCCCTTGGAGAAGTGTCAAGTGTGCTGTGCAGAATGGCTGATTGATAAGATTCAAACAAACGTTTGACACCACTTCTTAAAAGTCCATGCAGTAAAGCAACAGCCACTGTCATTTTGTGCAACCTGTTACTGTTACTATATTATTACAATTTCAGTTATTTTATGAAAATAATTGTTCTCAGTCTCTTCTGTGGTAAAAAGCACATGAAATATCTCATTCTTTCATGGGGTAAGAAGAGTAATTTTGTGATTCCTTGTCCTGCCAGGGGTTTACCTCTCCAGTGCACAAAATACAGACTGTGTGAAAGTATGTGGGTGGGGGTGGGGGGTGGACAGAGCCTTTATAGCCAGAGGTATCATCTACAGCAGTGGTCCCCAACCTTTTCCCAACTGCAGACCGGTTGGGGGGACGTGGCACACTTGCAGGGGTGTGGCACGCCCGCAGGGGGCCGGAGTGCGCTCGCGCATGTGTGCGGTGGCACTCACGGGAGGGCCCGCTTGCATGCATGCGCATGGTGCGCTCGCAGGGGGTGGAGCACACGTGCGCAGCGGTGCTTGTGCACATGCGCATGGCAGTGCTCGCGGGAGGCAGGGGGGCAGGAGATCTGTGTCTGTGGCCTGGACCGCTGTCGGGTCGCGGACTGGGAGTTGGGGACCCCTGATCTACAGCATCTCAGCTCCTTAGATTTATGTACTATAAGTCTAGGATGTTCTCAGTTATCTTTTCCTGCTAGTAATTTTGGTTTCATTTCCTCCCTAATACTCCAGAGGAAACTCTGTATGAACAAAATGATGCCTATGCAGTCCCTCAAATGGACCAGCCATTTAGGAATGAAAGAGTGAATGAACCAGTGGTGGTGAATAACTGTTATGAAGAACCAATGAAGTGGTTGGTTCAAAATGTGGTGAATTCTCAGTCATCTGCCACAGTTCCATTGCAGCAGGCCCAACAAACTAATCCTGCCACAAATCAGTGTGACCATGTGGGTAAGTAATGTACTCCATGAGTTAATTGATTGATTAATTAGCATTATTTATATGCTGCTTTCTCTCCATAAAGGGACCCAAGGGAGCTCACAACAGATAAAACAACAGATTTAAAAACACTATATAAATATCATATTTAAAAAACAATTAAACATATATTAAGATTTAAAAATCAAGCTTAAAAACAATTTGTGTTGTTTTTTAATCTGTAATTTAAAAACCAGCGTTCCTCAAACAATTTATGGTTTAAAGCCTGCCTGAAGAGGAAAGAGGCCAACCTAGCTTGTCAGGGCAGTGCGTTCCAAAACCTGGGAGCAGCCACTGAGAGGGTCGTCTCTTGTCTCATCACCAGACAAGCTTGGGGCGGTAGTGGAACCAAGAGAAAGGCTTCACCAGAAGATCTTAAGAGCCAAGAAGACTCGTATGGGGTAATGCAATTCTATATGGACGTATGGGGCTTTATAGGCAATAATGAGCACTTTGAATTGGGCCCAGAAACAGACTGGAAGACAGTGAAGCTGTTGTAATAAGCGAGTTACATACTCTCTATAATCAGTGCCAGTCAGCAAACTGACTGCAGCATTTTGAACCAGCTGAAGTTTCGAAACACTCTTCAAAGGCAGCTCCATGTAGAGTGCATTGCAGTAGTCCAAACAGGATGTAACTAAGGCATGTGTCACTGTAGCCAGATCCGACATCTCAAGGAACAGGTGCTGCTGGCCCACCAGCTCTAACTGTGCAGCTCAAGTGCACTCCTGGTCACTGTTGAAGCCTTTGCATCCAAGCTTAGTGTCGAATCCAGGAGCACAACCAAGCTGATGACCTGATTTTTCAGAGGGAGTGTAACCCCATCCGATACAGGCTGAATCCCTGTCCCCTGGTTTGCCTTGTGACTGGCCAGAAGTACTTCTGTCTTGTCTGGATTAAGTTTCAGTATGTTGACCCTCATCCACTCCATCATTGACAACTGATCCTGGTCTAAGCATAGAACAGCTTCCTTGGAATCAGATGGGAAGGAGAGATAGAGTTGGGTGTTACCAGCATACTAATGGCACTGAACCCCAAAAGTGCAACAAACTCTCTCAGCAGTTTCATGTAGATGTTGAATAACATGAGGGAGAGGACTGAGCTCTGAGGAACAGCACAGACCAATGCAAAGGGTGTCGAATGGGACTCTCCCAACACCACTGTCTGAGTTCAGCCATCCAGGAAGGATTGGAAGCAATGTAAGACAGTAGCTTCAAGATTAGAGATGGGGGTATTTGTAGACGAATACAAATATCCCCCCGCAGGTGGAAATAACGAGGGGCCAGCCCCATGGGGCCGGACCGTCCACTCACCGTTCGGCCGTGGGCACAGCAGCGCCTTCCTATCGCGCCGTGCTCCGCAGTGGATTAGCCAGTCCTGGCTGGAGGCGGAATGACAAGCCTCTCTGCCAGGTCGGAGAGTGGCTAATCCACTGCGGACAACGGCACGATAGGAAGGCTCTGCTGCACCTGTGGCAGCGGCCAAACGGTGAGTGGACATTCATTCCCTCGTTATTTCCACCTGCGGGGGGATATTTGTATTTGTCTACGAATACCCCCATCTCTATTCAAGATCCATCCCAGAAAAATACTCCAAAAGGATACCATGGTTGATGGTACTGAAAGCCATTAAGAGGTCCAGCAGAACCGACAGGGACACACTCCCCCTGTCCAGTTCCCGGCATAGGTCATCCACCAAATTAAGTGTTTGAATTTATTCCAAATGGAGACTAATCCCAAAAGGGAACATATATTTCATTCTATTTTACTGTTTGACTAACTATAAGAACATTAAAGAGAGATTCTTCACAGATATATTAAAGAGAGACTTATTTACTTATTTATTTATTTTAACCCCACCTTTCTCCTCAAAAGGTGAATACCCTCCCCACAGAATACCCTTAATTCCTTGATTCTGTGTGTTTCTGTGTGATTCTTTATAACCAGTGTATTAATGATGGCTTTAATTAAGATAAATGAACCTAACAGTCAAGGGAGATATCGGATGCAACTTTAGTCTTACTTGCAAAATGATGATGATGGTGAAGAAGACGTTAATGGGACTATAGTTAATCTAGAATTTGTTTTACTAACAAACAAAATGCTAGGCAGCCAATGGGTTGGAAGAGTTATTTTTTGAGACTAAAACTCCCTGAATCTCCCAGCCAGCATGTTGGGGCCACACTGCCCTGGGGAATTTGGGGGGCTGCAGATTTTTCTAACCTCTAATTAAGCTAAAGACCCTGCTTTAATTGGACAGCAAGCAGAAGTGTTTTTTAATGTCGTGTTTGTTGACACTGAGAGGAGCATCATACCCAGTCCTGCAGCACTGATTTTTAAAGACAGCATAGTCAACAGGAGGAACATGTCATCCCTTGCCAGCGGGGCTGAGCAGTGAATAAAACCGGCCAATAGACACTCCAGAATATTCAAAATATTCCTCCTGTGTACTAGGAGAAGCCCTGCACAATAACAACTGCTTCATTGAAAATGTTTTCATGGATGAAGAACCCGAAGGAGAGGAAGTGGTCATGAACAATGCCACAAGGAATGACTGTCACATGGGGGCAGGCCAGCAGCCCATGATGGAAGAGGGTATCTATGCACTACCAGCTGTGACCTCCGCAGAACCACCTGCCAACACCGCTCCATTGCAGAACAACATAGGTCAGTGAAATCATCCTCTGTGTTCCTGACGGCAACAGGTGCTGCTCTCTTGTCACTGAAGCTGAAAAGTAGAAATTAGAGATGGGGGTATTCGTATTCGTATACAGATACCCCGCACAGGTGGACATAATGAGGGTCCAGCCCCCTGGGGCTGGACGGTCCACTCACGATTTCGCCGCTGTCGTGAGCTCTGGACTCCCTTCCTGTTGCTCCGGAGCTCGCGGTCTGCGAGCCACTCTTCGACCTGGCAGGAAGGCTCGTCCTCCTGCTTCCTGCCAGGAGTGGCTCGCAGACCATGAGCTCCGGAGCGATAGGAAGGGACCACGGAGCTCACGGCAGCGGCAAAATTGTGAGTGGACCGTCTGGCCCCAGGAGGCTGGACCCTCGTTATGTCCACCTGTGGGGAGGGTATTCTTATTCATATACAAATACCCCCCTCTCTAGTAGAAATGTTAATGCTTTTTAAACTGAACAAGTGTGAGGAGGGAGTGGCAGAGAATTTACACGATCCGCCTCCATTCTTATAAATTCAGAGTTAGAATGTGGTTTTGTAAAACCCTTCGGCCTGACTTCAGAGCTTCTGTGAGAGTTGTGGGGGGTTTGTGTGGAGGAACTATATGCACTTTCCTACAGTCCTTGGAGGAAGGACAGTCTGAAAACTTTTGTCTTACAAATAAAAGTGTGAATTAAAAGGGGTACAGGTAGAAGTATCTAGTGCGTTAAGTTATGGGGAAGATGCTTCTCTATCGGCAAAGTGCTGCGGAATAAGAGCCAGCTGTCCTGAGTCACAGTTGTCATGGAAACTGTTTTAATATGATTGTTGACATCACTAGTTGTGCATTTGTGTGAATAGTCTCTAGGCATCCTTTTAGAAAGCTAGCCGTTTAAACGATTTTGTAGTTTAAAAGAGGGACACCTCCCTTTCTTTTTTCCCAAGCTGTCTGGGGAAAGGGAAGTCAAGGCCTTGAGCTTGCGTGCTGTGAATGAGAGGACCTTTTGGAGGTCACTAACCTATGGTTCACCTATTAGTTGTAAGTGACTTAGTGGCTGAAAACAACAATAACAACAAGCTGTCTGGGGCTCCTTTATTTTGGACAGTCCCATTCTGGCCCTGATAATCCTTTGTCCTTGTTCCTGTGGGCCAATCTCCATTCACTGGCACCAGAGTGGTGCCAGGCACCGTTTCAATGTGCTTTGCAAAGAATGGGTACCATGAGCTTCGGCCAAATCTCTACCACCTGAACTGAATGAGCATCAGCTTTTCTGTCATCCAACAGCTGGAAGGGTCCTCTCTTTGTTCTTAAAAGATCAGCTTGACCACTTACTGCAAAGCATGATCAGTCATTTTTTTTTTTTTTTTTTTTTTGAAGAAGCTACCTATTTTGGGCTAAAAAAAAATCAACAGCTTTTCACCCTCAGGTTCTGCAGGAAAGAGACAGCCTCTAGTCAGTCTTAAATATTCTGGGAACTCTTTTTCTCCCAGTTTTTTTTTTAAAGTACATATATCTAAATTGGGATGGGGAACCGGTCCAGTTTGCTGGACTCCAGTTCTCACCAGCCTCAACCAACATGGCCCATGGTTGAGGGAAGGGGTTAGAGTCCAACATCAACAGGACTCCTCACCCCCTCATCTAAATGGGGTATTTCCTTTAAAGCAACAATCTACATGCTTTTGCACTGAGGTTAAAACATAAGTTATGTTTTAAACATTTGAGTGCTCTTCACAGTTTTGATCCCCTGCTACAGCAGCTCCACTGACTACTGATCTGTTTCCAGGCACAATTCAAGGTGCTGGTTTTGACCTAAAAAGCCCTAAATTGCTTGGGTCCAAACTATTTCAAAGACCGCATCTCCCTTTATGGGTCTGCCTGGATGTTGAGATCATCAGGAGAAGTCTTTCTCTTGGTCCCACCTCCTTCACAGGTGTGCTTAGTGAGGACACGGGAGAGGGCCTTCTCTGTTATTGCTCCCAGACTTTGGAACTCCCTCCCACAGGAGGCCAGACTGGCACCATCTTTGCTGTCCTTCTACAAGTAGACAAAGGTCTTTCTCTTCAGGCAGGCTTGTCCTTAGTGACTGACTGTCTAGGACTCAATAAATGGGATGGCTCATATTTTGTGGCTGCTAAATCTGTTTTTGTAATTCTGTTACCTAACATTTTTTAATATAATGTTATTCTTCTTTAATATTTGAATAATTTATTATTTTTAGTTTTTAATAATTGTGTTTTTAACTATGTAAGCCATTTTGGGTCATTTGCAAGGAGAAAGGCAGAGTAAAAATAGTTTGAATGAATGAATGAATGAATGAATGAAAATAATCCCAAACACAAATCTTGGCTTCTTGGTTGGAATATATAGGCCCTGTCTTCTTTCTGCTCTCTCCCAGCTGATATTCCTTTTGTAATTAATATAATTACATACGTAAAGGAAATGGAGACATCCTGATATAACAATAATTACATAAATAATGTAAATGCTAATTATAGCATTAATGCTGGAGCTGTTTTTCTCCCAGACCCTTTTGACTTCTATTTCCCACCTCCCCTTTCTTTTCAGATGCCCACTATAATTGTCCTAAGTTTCCACTCTATTGCATCTCCTTCCATCCTCCTGGCAATCAGTGACTCTCACCTCCCTGCTCCTGCCTGAGGTCTAGCAGAAACCATTTTTAGACATGGTGATGGTAAACTGCTCCCCACTCAATTAAGCTGCATCTTGTCTTTTGCAGCAGCTTTCCCTCTTCATCTGGATGTCTCCATCTACTACCGAGGCAGACTGTTGTGTGAATTGCAAGTGGAAGAAAGCAGCTGTGTGTTCACCTACAATCGCCACTATGCCCATGTTCCGTGCAATGCACAGATTATAGCGTTCCCAGGACCAGAGGGACTGCCTGATGCGAAGCAAGCTTGTCATACCTTGAGAGTGTTGCAGGACACAGGTCTGCTGCTGTATCAAAAGAACGAGAAGCTCTGTGCCAAACGCCTTGGTA
The DNA here is from genome assembly GCA_037013535.1 of Intellagama lesueurii. Taxonomy (NCBI): domain Eukaryota; kingdom Metazoa; phylum Chordata; class Lepidosauria; order Squamata; family Agamidae; genus Intellagama; species Intellagama lesueurii. Next base: position 104,229,958 of record JBAJHW010000001.1, read on the forward strand.
AAAGTAAAGTCTTCTGGGCCTTTTCCAAGCAACTCAATAACATGGCTGAACCCAGAATGTTGCCGCGGGACGAAGACATAGAGATCTTCAACTATGAGAAGTTCCTTCAAGGTGATTCCCGAGCAGGATGGTGTGTCTTCCATGGCAGGGATGGGAAGACTTAAGCCCTGGGGCTGAATCTAGCCATTTAGGGTTTCCCCAAAGACCATGCACCTTTCCCATAGTATTATCATGGGGTTTCCCATAGTATTATTATGGGGTGGTTTTGCAGCTTTTGCGTGGGGTTTTCCCCTTTAAAAAAGACTTGAAGACCACACCTGAGACTTTCTTACTGGTATTGAGAGCTTCATGTGAAAATATATTGATATAACTGTTCCCTTCTTTTTTAAAATGGTGATGTGAATTTTTTTTGTTGGGTTTCACTTCTTGTTTTTCCTTCTGCAATGTGAATTGCAGTGCCTCTGCCTGGATGAATGGCAACTTACTTCTCTTTCTCCTTAAACAGTTGAGTGGAAATGTGCCTAAATACCTGTTGACTAGAAAACCTGTGAATCTTCACATGTAGCATGAACAATGTGACAGGCAATTGTTGGCTTTTGAGTGACACATGGGGGGGGGGAACTCTTCAGATTTGCTATTCCTTTTTTACTCACTTTTCTTGTTATGAATGTACACAAACAATGGTCCAAATCTTCTTGCTGAGTTTTCTGCTGGCAGAAAACAAATGGCAAAACTTTTAGAGGCACATTGCCTGAAGTTAAGAAATTACTCTTGGCATTATGTGTGGCTTCCCCTTCACGGATTGCTGCCTTGTCGTGGCAAAGGGGCTTGAGTAATTCAGAGAAGCTATGGGCTATTCCGTGCAGGGACACCCAAGACGGACAGGTCACAGTGGAGAGTTCTGACTAAACACGATCCACCTGGAGCAGGAACTGGCAAGCCACTCCAGTATCTTTGCCAAGAAAACTCCATGGACAGAAACAAAAGGCGAAAAGATATGACGCTGGAAGATGAGCCCCTCAGGTCGGAAGGCGTCCAACATGCTACTGAGGAAGAGTGGAGGACAAGTACAAGTAGCTCCAGAGCTAATGAACTCGTTGGGCCAAAGCCAAAAGGATGCTCAGCTGTGGACGCGCCTGGAAGTGAAAGGAAAGTCCGATGCTGCAAAGAAAAATACTGCATAGGAACCTGGAATGTAAGATCTATGAACCTTGGTAAGCTGGATGTGGTCAAACAGGAGATGGCAAGAATAAACACTGACATCCTGGGCATCAGTGAACTAAAATGGATGGGAATGGGCGAATTCAATTCAGACGATTATCATATCTACTATTGTGGGCAAGAATCCCGTAGAAGAAATGGAATATCCCTCATAGTCAACAAAAGAGTGGGAAAAGCTGTACTGGGATACAATCTCAAAAATGGTAGAATGATTTCAATACGAATCCAAGGCAGACCTTTCAACATTACAGTCATCCAAGTTTATGCACCAAATACCGATGCTGAAGAGGCTGAAATTGACCAATTCTATGAAGACTTACAACACCTTCTAGAACTGACACCAAAGAAAGATGTTCTTCTCATTCTAGGGGACTGGAATGCTAAAGTAGGGAGTCAAGAGATAAAAGGAACAACAGGTAAGTTTGGCCTTGGAGTTCAAAATGAAGCAGGGCAAAAGCTAATAGGGTTTTGTCAAGAGAACAAGCTGGTCATCACAAACACTCTTTTCCAACAACACAAGAGGCGACTCTACACATGGACATCACCAGATGGGCAATACCGAAATCAGATTGATTATATTCTCTGCAGCCAAAGATGGAGAAGCTCTATACAGTCAGCAAAAACAAGACCTGGAGCTGATTGTGGCTCTGATCATCAGCTTCTTATAGCAAAACTCAAGCTTAAACTGAAGAAAGTGGGAAAAACCACTGGGCTAGTCAGGTATAATCTAAACCAAATCCCTTATGAATACACAGTGGAAGTGAAGAACAGATTTAAGGAACTCGATTTGGTGGACAGAGTGCCTGAAGAACTCTGGATGGAGGCTCGTAACATTGTACAGGAGGCAGCAACAAAAACCATCCCAAAGAAAAGGAAATGCAAGAAAGCAAAGTGGCTGTCCAACAAGGCCTTACAAATAGCAGAGAAGAGAAGGGAAACAAAATGCAAGGGAGATAGGGAAAGTTACAGAAAATGGAATGCAGACTTCCAAAGAATAGCAAGGAGAGACAAGAGGGCCTTCTTAAATGAACAGTGCAAAGATATAGAGGAAAATAATAGAAAGGGAAAAACCAGAGATCTGTTCAAGAACATTGGAGATATTAAAGGAACCTTTTGTGCAAAGATGGATATGATAAAGGACAAAAATGGTAGGGACCTCACAGAAGCAGAAGACATCAAGAAGAGGTGGCAAGAATACACAGAGGAATTATACCAGAAAGATCTGGATGTCCCGGACAACCCAGATAGTGTGGTTGCTGACCTTGAGCCAGACATCCTGGAGAGTGAAGTCAAGTGGGCCTTAGAAAGCATGGCTAACAACAAGGCCAGTGGAGGTGATGGCATTTCCAGTTGAACTATTTAAAATCTTAAAAGATGACGCTGTTAAGGTGCTACACTCAATATGCCAGCAAGTTTGGAAAACTCAGCAGTGGCCAGAGGATTGGAAAAGATCAGTCTACATCCCAATCCCAAAGAAGGGCAGTGCCAAAGAATGCTCCAACTACCGTACAATTGCACTCATTTCACACGCTAGCAAGGTTATGCTCAAAATCCTACAAGGTAGGCTTCAGCAGTATGTGGACCGAGAACTCCCAGAGGTACAAGCTGGATTTCGAAGGGGCAGAGGAACTAGAGACCAAATTGCTAACATGCGCTGGAATATGGAGAAAGCCAGAGAGTTCCAGAAAAACATCTACTTCTGCTTCATTGACTACGCAAAAGCCTTTGACTGTGTGGACCACAACAAACTATGGCAAGTTCTTAAAGAAATGGGAGTGCCTGACCACCTTATCTATCTCCTGAGAAATCTATATGTGGGACAGGAAGCAACAGTTAGAACTGGATATGGAACAACTGATTGGTTCAAAATTGGGAAAGGAGTACGACAAGGCTATATATATCGTCTCCCTGCTTATTTAACTTATATGCAGAATACATCATGCGAAAGGCAGGACTGGAGGAATCCCAAGCCAGAATTAAGATTGCCGGAAGAAATATCAACAATCTCAGATATGCAGATGATACCACTCTGATGGCAGAAAGTGAGGAGGAATTAAAGAACCTCTTAATGAGGGTGAAAAAGGAGAGCGCCAAAAATGGTCTGAAGCTCAACATCAAAAAAACGAAGATCATGGCCACTGGTCCCATCACCTCCTGGCAAATAGAAGGGGAAGATATGGAGGCGGTGACAGATTTTACTTTCTTGGGCTCCATGATCACTGCAGATGGTGACAGCAGGCACGAAATTAAAAGACGTCTGCTTCTTGGGAGGAAAGCAATGACAAACCTAGACAGCATCTTAAAAAGCAGAGACATCACCTTGCCGACAAAGGTCCGCATAGTCAAAGCTCTAGTTTTTCCAGTGGCGATGTATGGAAGTGAGAGCTGGACCATAAAGAAGGCTGACCGCCGAAGAATTGATGCTTTTGAATTGTGGTGCTGGAGGAGACTCTTGAGAGTCCCCTGGACTGCAAGGAGAACAAACCTATCCATTTTGAAGGAAATCAACCCTGAGTGCTCACTGGAAGGACAGATCCTGAAGCTGAGGCTCCAATACTTTGGCCATCTCATGAGAAGAGAAGACTCCCTGGAAAAGACCCTGATGTTGGGAAAGTTTGAGGGCAAGAGGAGAAGGGGACGACAGAGGACGAGATGGTTGGACAGTGTCATCGAAGCGATCAACATGAATTTGACCCAACTCCGGGAGGCAGTGGAAGATAGGAGGGCCTGGCGTGCTCTGGTCCATGGGGTCACGAAGAGTCGGACACGACTTAACAACTAAACAACAACTAAACAACAACAAACAATTATGTGTGGTTTACTGAGCTGTGTGACTCAGCATGCAACTGATAATGTTGGCAGAGATTTATTAAATTTGAGGTAAGGTAAAGGTAAAGGTTCCCCTTGACATTTAGTCCAGTCGTGTCCGACTCTAGGGGGCGGTGTTCATCCCCGTTTCCAAGCCGTAGAGCCAGCGTTTGTCCGAAGACAATCTTCCGTGGTCACGTGGCCAGCGCGACTAGACACGGAACGCCGTTACCTTCCCACTGAGGTGGTACCTATTTATCTACTCGCATTTGCATGCTTTCGAACTGCTAGGTGGGCAGGAGCTGGGACAAGTGACGGGAGCTCACTCCGTTGCGTGGATTCGATCTTACGACTGCTGGTCTTCCGACCCTGCAGCACAGAGGCTTCTGCGGTTTAACCCGCAGCGCCACCACGTCCCTAAATTTGAGACAGTTATGCTATTTGTGCAATTACACAAGAAGCTTTGGTCTAATGGCTTACAAAATATGTCCTGAATCTTTCTAACAGAACTGAGGAAATTCATGACTGGCCAAATACGTTCATCTCCTGACTATACCATCTACCTGTGCTTCGGACAACGTCTTTCTGCCAGCAAACCTAAGGACTCCAAACTAATCTTGGTGAAGGTGAGCAAAGCAGACCCCTTTAAGCTATCGCACAGTAGATTCTTTGAGAACAGAAGGATTTGTGCAAAATATATATCCTTAAGGCTATTCGCCGAGTCTCTCCAGATTTCTAGGAAGAAATGGTTTAATCTTTCTTTTTGATATCAGTTGGAACATGGTTCTAGGCCCAGGTTCTCAGAGTGCCCAGTAGATGAAAAACGTGGTGTTTGATTGATTCCTGTAGTCTGGAGACGGAAACTGTTTTTAAGAAGAGTAATGTGACGTCATGCCCAGTGGTGGGGTTTGTAGCATATAGCGTGTTTGGACCAGGATGCTTGGAGACCTGGGATTGAATCCCCACTAGGCCATGGAAACTCAAGGGGTTGGGGTGGAAGTGGTTAAAAAAACACTCCTTAAATATATCTCTTACCTCAAAAGCCTTACTGAGATCACTGTAAGTCAGTTTTGACTTGATGGCACATAACACAAGAGGTGGCTAGCTTTTCTTCTGTTCTGCGATTGCCTTTGTTCATTTTTGTTATGTGCCATCAGGTTGCATCCAACTTGACCCTAATAGGGTTTTCAAAGTATGATATTTAAGGTTTTACCATTGGCACCCAAGCTCACCCCCAGTGAACCTCCTTGGCCAAGGCAAGATTGGAACCTAATTCATCATTCTATCTACTATTCCACACTGGCTCTCTTGCTTATTTAGGCTTCTTATTTTTTTATTTTTTTTTTAATTCGGTGCAAAGATTGTTTACCAGAGAAGGCAATGGGACAAGCAGAGGCATGAGTGAGAGAAGACACCAGGTTGAACTTTCTTAAACAGCGTTTGCCAGTCTATTTCCATTTCTTTCTCTTTGCTTTGGTGTCTGTGGGAAGGTGGGGGTGGGGTGAAAGCAACTGCACAGGATTGTCTCTCTGTGCAAGTAGATTTATTTATTTATTTATTTATCCATTCGACTTGTATGCCGCCCGCACTCTGCAAGAGTCTCCAGCTTTTAACCAGCTTTTGTTTATTTTGCAGGTAGTGTCAAGGGTTTGCAAATGTTGGCATGAACAATCACAGAGGGAAGGAGCCTCCTCCTTAAACACTGAAAACGACAGCTTACAAATCTCCAACAGCCTATATGATATGATAGAACAGCTATGTACCAGCTATCTACCAAGGGAGGTACCCTGAAGGTTATCTTCCTGTCAGTGGATTAAGTGTCTTGTGTATGTGTTGGGGAGGGGGGGCTTTCTCCATTTAATTTACACATGACAATTTGTGCATAAAATTTATTTTTAAAAAACCACCTCTGTTCTTAATCTCTGAACTCTGTTAGCCTACATATCTTACGATGATGGAACTGTTTACTTATATGTTGTGCCACAATGATGCAGGTGGAAAACAGCTCCCCCAGGTCAGATTCTTCCCAGTAGACTGTGGGAACGCTTGCCCTACTCCATGATAGCTGCAGGCAGCCAGCAGTGAGAAAACTTTTAATGCGTCATAGAGTAAGACCAGCCTTTACCTACCCAGAAGATTTTAGCTCCTAGCATCCCTGGCTAGCAGCATCATGGGTCAGGATACTTTGTGATCCGTCAAAGTTGACGAAGCACAAAGCTCCCCCCCCCCATGAATGGACGAAGCACGAATGTATTTGTCGATTCATGGGGGGCTTAGACAGCCAGAGGCTGTCTTAAAATAACCCTGACCCCCTCCACCACCCCACCCCCTGCTGAGCCCCCGCCGCCCCCCACCATAATCGCCGCCACCGTGGTCTCCAGCTGGCCTCCGCCACTATGGCCTGTAGAAAGGAACACTGGCTGCCCTTTGCAAATATGGCGGCTGCAGCTTCATTTAGGGTAGGGAAGCTGCAGTCTCCATCTTTGCAAAGGGCAGCCCTTAAGGCAGGCTAAGGGAATTCAGGCTGCCCTTTGCAAAGATGGCAGCTGCAGCTTCCCTACCCTAAATGAAGCCGCCTCCGCCATCTTTGCAAAGGGCACCCAGTGTCCCTTACTGCAGGCCATGGCTGCAGAGGCCACCGCAGCGGGCGGCAATGGATGACGGCAGCGCCGGATGGTGGCAGCGGCTAAGGTAGAGAGAGGAAGGGGCGGGGTATAGGCTGTGGGGGTGGGTGGCTGCCTATCAGCCCGCCGATCAGCGGCCCCGTAGGCAGAATGGGAAAGCCATAGGAAGAGAGGGAAGGCTAGCCTTCCCTCTCTTCCTATGGGGGGGGGGGGACAAATAAAAATGGGGAAATATTCATCCCTTTGTATTCATCTTGTATTCATCAGGGTCTCGAACTGACGAATATGAAGGGATGAATATTTAACGAATCAGTGATTTCTTACAAATATTGTGATCCTTTTTTTTTTATTCATCCCCATGTCATGGGACTTGTGAAGGACAGGAATGTTGAGGAAAGATGGACTGAGGGTTTCTGGATGCTGTGAAGGAGCTTCCAGAACAGGGCTTCAGTCCTAACTTCTTTGTCCTTTCACAGGATCCTTATACGTTATATGTAATCCTACCTGGAGCTCAGTTAAGGACCCTCCTCAACTGAGAGTGTGGTTACACTTTGAAAAAGATGTATTTGAATTGGGTTTAGAATCTTTTCAACCTATTTTTAAAAGGTGACTACACAACATACATAGAAGTGCAGATTGTTTTGACAGGGAAGGTGAGGTGTTTTACTCTTCTGCCAGAAGGTTGTTTATTTTAACTCAAATGTCAAATCGATGTATTTTGAATCGTATTGGCATGCATGAATGCCTCTGTCAGTGTAAATTGTGTCTGAGGGGTGTGCCATTCTCTGGTGTGCCTTCGTCAACTTTCAGGGAACCCTCTGTTTTAATTTTTTCCCTATCTGTTATTCTGTTCTAGGATTATTTCAGATTGCAAGAAATAAAAATAATAAAAACACCTCAGCAGCACCAGCTAGTGGCTGTGAGAGGCCGCCAGTGTGAGGGTGGGTGGGCACAGGACAAAGCCTCAAATGTAATTATTCCAAAAGCCTGTGTAGCCCCCTCAACCAGTATGCAACATTGCTTAAAAATGGATTAAAAGTTTTCCTAAGAGGGCACACACACCAACACAAAACCCGCATGACTTTAAACCATTCAAGAACCCCAATCCATCACCATATTTATTTTATTAGTGTAACTGTGCCCTTGGTCTAGTTAGTCTGTCTTTTCAGGTGCTTCTGGAACTGATCATGATAATTCTATGTGCTCCAGTTTAACAAAGAAAATGGAAAATTACACTCTGCAGTCCAAATTCTATGCTTTGTTGAAACAACGCAGATTGACCACATTTGCACAACTGGTTCAGGTATTGGTAATGGTGGCTGATGCAGAGTTATTGCAGACTTTAAGTCAGCCATCTTTCCAATATTTCCATTCTTGGGAAGTGCTCTTCCCCAGGTGGGACATTGTTGTATCAGACTTCCCATTATCTCTGGCCCATTGGCCGTGCTGACTGGGGCTGATGGCATCCAGAGGACCATCACCTGCTGTATCCTTGGGTTGCATTTTCATAGCAAAGAATAAAAGCTGACATCTAGAGATGGGCACAAATCAGAAAACCAGTGACTTGCGGTGGTATGTGGCTACCCTCGAACCACAAACTATCACACCACCACCCAAAAAATGAACTGGTTCAAGGTTCGTTTTTTAAGTTCATGCCAAGGGGAAACTACCCACTTGCCAAGCCCTCTGCCCCTGCCACTTCCTATCTTGTCTTGAAGAGGAGGGGTGGACATCCCTTTTTGCCGAAGCGAAATGAAGCACAGAGGGGGAAAAGGTTCAGCGCTTCATTTTGGCAAAATGGGATCCCCAAACTGAACCATGAACCAGTCCAGTTCGTGGGTTTTTTCCCCCTGGTCTCTGGTTCAGTTCGTGCCCCCCTCTACTGACAACCAATGTTCTCAGTTGAATTCTGTTCCCAGCACCTCACTCTGCAGATTTTCTCTTGTCAGCGTACTTGTGATGTGCTGGTTAAGAGGCTCTGGAAATGAAGACATATGGGTTTTGTATGCTGATCTTTCCTGTCAAATTTAAAACAGTTAATTGCTGCTCTTGTCTGCCTTAAGCATCAAACTCTTTATGTCCTGAGAGGTGGCATAGAGTGCGCACACATGTGCTTTCCATAGAAAAAAATGGCTCCACTCATAGAGAAGAGCTCTGCCTGGTTTTCAGGCATTTCCCCTTTCTCCTGTAGCTCATCCCATAAAGCAGGGCCCATGATATTCTCTGTGGCAATTACAGGAAGATGGAGGGCTGCAGGAGGAAGGGCAAAAATCTGCTGACAGTTTAATCTGGACCCCAGCCTATAATTTCATTTTACAGAAGGATCTGTAGAAAATATTAGAGAACTTTGCATGATCAAGGCCTTCATTTGTGTAGCTGCACAAGTAATTGTGGGCATATATGGGGGGTGGGGGGCAACATGGTTTTTTTCCTTCTTGGACACCAAAGGAAGGGAAGTTATAAGGTTGCATTTCACTTTGTTTTCCTAAGCCTTCTAATGAAGGTTGGTATCAGTAAACCTGCCTTGCCTTCAGCTGTTCCATTTTGGCTATGTATGGATAGGCAATGCAAGTATTTTTTTTTTGCTATGAATAGACATCGGGGGCAAGCAACTTCCCAATGTGGGAACCCACACCAAGCCCTCCCCCAAAATACTGGGGGATGTATTGATGCTGGTGCAGTGGTTAAACTGCAGGACTGCAGTCAAAAACTGCTCACGATCTGTGTTCAGTCCCAACAGATTCAAATACCCGGCTCAAGGTTGACTCAGCCTTCCCTCCTTCTAAGATCAGAAAAATTAGTACCCAGCTAGCTGGGGGGAGCAATGTGTAGCCTGCATAATTAAAAATTGTAAACTGCCCAGAGGGTGCTTTAAGCGCTATGGGGTGATATATAAGCAGCATGCTTTCCTGAAAATAATGTTGCTACTGGGGCTGGCAGCACAGCAGCAGTTGTTTATGGTGCAGAAAGATGCCAAAGTTTTCTTCTGTACCGCCAGACCTCCACATACCAGGGGTCTTCAGGAGGGGCTAGAAAAATTTCCCCTGCTGGAAATCCCAGGAAGCCATTACCAGTCAGAGCTGGCAATACTGGGTAAGATGGCTCAGTCTTCTGACCCAGGCTTCTGAAGCCTCCTGTATTCCAATGGATGGAACAGTATAGTCTGAACTGCTCATCTAAAGTAGGGGGTTAGTCTGCCTTCTGTAGGAAGGGAGGTTGGGCTGCTGCTAGATCGGTGGTACCCAACCTTTGATAACCCAGGTGTTCTGGCTGGGTTTTTTGGGAGTTACAGTCCAAGAACACCTGGGTTACCCAGGCTTGGGAACTCCTGTTCAAGATGACAGGACATACAAGGGTATCTGACCCAGTGTTGTCATCTCTGGCTTTAGAACGCTTTATATGGGAGGACGTGGCCTTCCAGAGATCTTGCCTCAGAGGTTCAGGCTTGACTAGGGCTCCTCAGCTAATGAGAAAGCAACACAGCTGATCCAAAAGTGGGGTTGTGTGGTCTGTGAAACACATGCTGGACATTTGCTGCTGCATTTCATATTGTTTGTATTTCTAAGCAGCCCATACAAGGTTACCTCAAAGCAGGCGACTCCTGATAAAACCGCTGTGCCTTTGGGGCAGCGCTGAGGCTCTGACACGGCCCTTGGATGGTTTTTGTTTGTTTTGTTTTGTGCCACTAACATTTTTGGCAAGTGGCAGGGCAGTAAAAAATTTAAGAGAGGATTTTTTCAAACAAAATTGTTATTACTTTTATGAGGAGAAGGTATAAATCCATGTCCATCTCCCCACGTTGCAGGAGATATGATAGTACATATAGAATGCAAAAGGACTGCGGGATATTCAACAGCTTCCTTTGGGGAGGCTTCCCAGTGATTTGTACTTACATATAGCATTGAACATAATTAAAAATTTCTTAGGAAGATGAAGTGACTATCTCTCCCCACCAAACCCACCCATAACTGGAGGACACAAGGGTACTTCTTCAGAAAAAAAGAGAGGGAGCAGTGCTTTTGGGGGCTACTCTGCCAACCCCCACTATAGAGGGCTGAGTAATTGCTGAGAGTGCTTGTTTGACAATGTGGGATATAGAATTCCATCATTTATAATATTCAAATAGATAGATATGCTTGCCTCTCGTTATTAATTAGCTGTTTTTATTACCTGATGGAGTAAGAAAATGAGACCTCTTTCAAAAGGCCAGTTTAAATGAGGAATTTGATATTTAAAGCAGCCAGTATCAGTGGTACGATTAGAACTTGTCCATCCTCAGCATTAAAATGGATTGGAGGCTACTGAGCCACGTTCATACGTGGAAGACCACCATTCCCCTCTTCTATAGATGAACACTAAGGCCAGAGCCATGCATAGAACTTGGTTTAACCTACCTTCTTTCTTAGATTTGATGTCCGTTAGCTTCTTCATTAGCTCTGCTGGAACAGAGAGAGGGATGTCACTAGCAGCAGCAGATAGTTATTAACTCACGCACAAATGGACATTACGGCAGGAATCTTTTGTTTGGCAGCAACCTGCCACTGCCAGTGACATTGCTCCCACTGTGTCAGGAGAGCTACAAAAAAGGAACCTGGCTGATAGGTTAACAGGGAATGATCTTGTTTGGTTACAGCAGGATAGCCAATAATACCTGTGCCCTGCATTCATCTTCTGTATGGCTTGTGCTTGCTTAGTCGAATCAGAAACATTTGGAGGGCACCACATGGAGAGAAGCTATGCTAAAGGATCAGAGGGCAAATAAATGATAACCCCTGGAACATTTCTCTTCCATGGATAGAGGGAAATGCAGTCTTCATATTTGAAGTTAGAGGTGTGCAGATTTGTGTTTTTTGGACTGTAATGCCTAAAATTCCCTAGGCAGCAGAGAGAATTATAGGAAATTAGAGCTCAGAAATACAAATCTGTTCATCTCTCGTTGAAACTAGATGCCTATCACTATATCTACCTACACAGTGCAGGCTGTGGTCCTGGACCTCTTGCAGTCCTCAGTCTTCCTTCAGAAGCCTTGTGCAGTCCGTTCAGGTCTCTGCAAAAGAGAGATGTGTCTCCCTCAATAACTTATGGGAAGTCATGGAGAGAACAGGGTGGCAGAGAGGAAAGGATACAACAAGGAAGAAAAGGGCCAGCTCCTCCCCATTTTGTCTCTGCCCCCATCCACTGCTGATACACAGCCCCCTAAGAGACTGTCCGTAAGAGAATGTGGCCCTTTCGCAGACAGAAAGTTTTGCACAGCACATATTGTCCATCAGAAGGTTGAAAGATTACATGTCCAACTGCTCAGAAGCCTAATTTCTGGCAGGAACTTGCCTATTCCTTATGGTTCACATTTAGAGATGGGGGTACAGTAGTACCTTGGTTTGCGAACGCCTTAGTTTATGTAATTTTCGGTTTACGAACCGAAATCCATAAGAAATAAAGCACCGGTTTACTTTTTTTTCCTTTTGGCACTACAAAAGGGTTTTCCCAGGGCGCATTGCGCCTATAGCGCCGCCCCTTTCGTAGTGCAGTTGGCATTTCAGTTTGTGAAAATTCTGTACTACGTAACATCACGTAGAATGGATCTGTTTCGCAAACCGAGGTACTACTGTATTTGTATTCATATACGAATATCCCCGCACAGGTGGAAATAATGATAGGTTAACAGGGACAATAACTGTCCACTCACAATTTCACTGCTGACATGAGCTCGTCCGACCTTCCTATCATGCTGTTGTCTGCAATCGATTACACAGTCCTGGCAGGAGGCATGATGACAAGCCTCTCTGCTAGGTCGGAGAGTGGCTAATCCATTGTGGAGAACAGCGCGATAGGAAGCCTCTGCGGAGCCGGCAGCAGTGGCGAAATCGTGAGTGGACAGACCTTCGTTATTTCCACCTGTGCGGGGATATTCATATACGAATACAAATACCCCCATGTCTATTCACATTCAACATCCACTTGCTTGCATTCAAAAGGTGTGCATATTGCCTTTCATAGATTAGAGAGGCCTTAGTCATTTCTATGACAATGAAACACAAGCTTCCAATGGGAAGCCTTGTAAACCTATTTAGAATCTTTGGGATTTTTTTTAGTATGTAATTACCAACCCCAATTCTTTGGGAAAGGGCAGAACCAATCATCTTGTGCTTCTCCATAACCTGCTAAATCTTGTTTCTGCTTGATTGAATTATGTCCTGATACTTTATACTGGTTAACCAAGGGTTGCTTTTTTTTAAAGGGAGCATTTTATTCTGTTTTACTTGTGGTTTTAGTATTGTTTTTATTGTCAGTTTTAATTTGATATTTGTTTAATCCTTTTTTTTAATATTGTAACAATTTATTATTTGATTTTAAACTTTGTTTCTTTTCATACTGTAAGCTGCCTTGGATCCTTAGGAGAAAGGTGGCATATAAATGTTTTAAATAAATATATATATATGTCTGTCTGCATGTTGATAAGATTTTATTGTGTGGGGTGTCTGTGGGTATGGTAACTTTCTTTGTGTATCTAATTAGATTTTGTATTTACCACAATGAGAATTTTTAAAATATTTCTGTAATTTATGCTATGCTGGAAGCTCCATAAACTGCAGCTTCACAAAAATTGCACTACTTATATCTATGCAAATAAATTGACATTCCACAACAGATGAAAAAAGTTTCTTTGTATTTGAACAATGTAAGCATGACGATGCAGCTCTGACATCAATATTTGAATAGTTCAGCATGGACTGAACATACCTTGATCTTTGGGGAATGAGTTTTTGGCTGATGATATGTCTCGCATGGCTACTGGCATTTGGCCAGGATGTTTTGCAATAAAATATGTTGGCGAATAAACTTTTGAGCACCTCTTCTGTCAACAAGTAATCAAATCAATTTAAACCTAAACTTCTGGAATTACTGAATGAACAAAAAGGCTGTGTTGAATGGAGGAGTACTCTGTCCTTTTGACTTTTTCCAGCAGGCTACAAGAGCATATCTACAACCATATCTTTCCAGGGTACCAACTAGGATAAAAGAAGGGGGGAAAGCACCCAAGAAGTGGGGAAGGGACTGTCTAATGCAATTGTAACCTATCTAATCAAAGCACATTCATCTATCCACATTCCCAGTATACACATACACAAACTTGGATAGGGTAATCCAAAAAGTATAAGCCAATTAATACATGTGTATTATATACATATATCTACCTTGTAGCCAGATAGGCGGTATAGAAGTTGAGCAAATAAATATTAAAAAGGGAAATTCCAGAAGCCAACAGCTAACCTAAAAGCAATGCAGGACTAAATAGAAATCAGCTGCCAAAGTAGCTGCAGGAGGATAGGTAGACTCAAGGGCTCTCACTCTGATAGCTCACTAGGGTCTCCGCAGTGGATTGCTCAGGAGAGCTATGGGGTTTCATTGATGGTTTAGTCTCAGTCTCCTCCCATGATGCTTCCTCCTTGTGCTGCTGGCTTAGCCAGGGGTGGCCCTGTCTTCTGTCAAAATGCTACAAGTCCATTTTGCAACTTTTTGCACATCTCAAGTGTATAATCCAAATGACTAAAAACCATTGCACCCTAATGTACATGCAAAGGCTTACCGTATTTTTCTGTCTATAAGACGCTACTTTTTCCTAAAATCGTTACCCTAAAAATTAAGGGGCATCTTTTACACAGAAGTAAGCTGAGATAGCTGAAGAGAGAACAAAACGGCACGTACCTTGCCTCTCTAAACAGTCTTGCTTCAGCCACGAGGCTTAGTTTCCTACAGTCAGGAGACAGCTTCCTTCAATCACGAGCCTTATGGAACTGACGTCAGCTGATCCTGAACAAACCAATTGGAATACACCTCCTTGGAGGTGGAGCCTGTAGGCTCAAGATTCAACAGAGAGAAAATGTCCGATGTTCTGAGCTCAGAGGCTGAATCCTCAAATATAAGTTTTCTTAATTTTGTGGTTTGAAAATTTGGGGGGGGGGGGCGTCTTATAAATGGGGACATGTTATAAATGGAAAAATACAGTAATTACCACAGGGAGAAGCAGTTACACGTACAGGTTATCACGTATGCTTGGGGACTTTACATCCTCAGGGCTTCCATTAACCTACTGAATTGTATGGGAAATCACTTTGGTTGCCTCATCCCTGAGATGATACTGCTTATACACCTACTATAAACCATTTTCTGTTATCACAGCCTGCATTTGAAGGAGTGTTGCAATCACAGAGGCTGGCAATCACTGGGCTGGCATTCTCTGTGGGCACCAGAAAATCAGCAGGTTCTGCTTCATATCTCTGGAAGAAGTCCCCAGGGATTGGGGGTGGCAGTGGAGAGGAGAGTAGAGGCAGATAGGAAGTGATACAGGACAATACTGACACTGCATTTTAACATGACTATTATATCCACATGCATTGATAAAACTTGAGAATTTCTCTATGTACTCACAATATGTAAACACTACACTGTATCTATACCACAAATGCTCTTCATGTACCCTAATCTCAATGTTGTCTAAAGCTGAACTTTTGTTATACTTTATATTCCTGTACTACTCCTCATATATGCCTTCAAGATGCTCATGTAATTCATGTTAACAAAATGTATAAATGTATAATCCTGCCTCAACCCAGACCCGGGAACAACAGAGAAACCGCTCATACCCACTCATGCCTACAGAGATAGCCATACCTGATAACACTTTATGGCCCATCCATGGTCCATCTAAACAAACAAAGGGACCCTTATTAGCTTCAGGAACTGCCATCCTCCTGGTAAAGTATGGGCCAGATGGCCAAGCATTGGTATGCGGAGGGCAGGAAGGCCATTGATAAAGATTGTTACAAATACCCGTGAATCACCCTCTTCTGAAGGGCATACCAAACACAGGAAGAAACATACATCAACATATCAATAAGATAACAGGATAGTTGCCATATTCCCAGACTTTGAGGCGCATCCCGGGTATGAGGTCAAGGCAGAAAATGTATATCTTTCTCTAGCCAATGGGTCAACTGGACTATCACCTGAACTCCAATCAGGATCAGGATCCAAATGTTGAGGTACAGATGACCAATGGAAATGTACCATTTTATGGCTCTTTGTCTACATCATTATAAATGTATGTCTATACGTTTCCTCGGGGCCTTTTTCTCTGCTATTAAGAGGAAGGCCCGGCTGATTGCTTTCTAAATAAATTGGCTCTTTGATCAGCTGCATGCGTCTTAGCCTGTTGTCCTCGCTGGAAACCTGAACCCAAAATTGCAAGGTAACAGAAGGTCATGGTCACCGCTTCACATTGCTGGTACTGTACCTCCTTAACCTCTTTCTTGCAGTCATTTCAAAATACCATGGGCAGCACACACAAAATGAAAAGAAAGGGCTGTTCTCAACAAATCTAAATTGAGGACTCATCATGGTTAACACAAACCCAACATTTTCTCAGTAAATAGTGCAGATGAAATTGTTAAAGAATATATATATATCCAGGTGTGATCCTGTATTTTTAAATAAGAGATTGTGTTGGTTTACACCTGCAATGTTGCATTGTCAGTTGTGCCGTCTGCTTATCTGGAAGGGATGCAAAGACCACAATAGACAATCACATTTGTGGCCTTCCCAGAGTAAGGAAGGATAGGGACCTTTGGCCTTTCAGAGGGCTGCTCCCCAATGCCCCATCAGCTTCACCCAGCACGGCCAGCATGGACTGGTGGGAGACAAGGTCTCTGGAGAACCAAAGGTTCCACAGCCTAAGGCAGGTTTTGTTAATCAGCGGCTTCCATTTCCATTGTATGCCATTTTGGCAGAATTTTTCGACAGAATGCCTAAAAGAAAACTGAAGATTTGTTTTTTGTTGAAACTGGAGATTATATCAGTTTATAGGACAGTCAACTTTTGTTGACTATTTTTAGTGATTTTTTTTTATAAACTTCATACCTGATTTTATGAGTTACATTATACTGTCTTGCATGTCTAAAATCTGTGCCCAGTAGACACAAGCATATAAAAAATTGAGACAATGAACCTACTGATCACCCAAGTTTCACTGAGAGGGCAGACGATGAAAGCAACAGGGTGGAAGGTAAAATCACGAAAGACCTCAGTTGCTGTTGTTCAGGTCACTTTCAAGCTATAAGTCAGATTAGAACTACATCTGTTTTAATACATAAGCAGTTTGTGTTTCGTTTTCTTAACCAGGGTCAGAAACTAATCAGTTTTATCACTGTTTTCTTCAGCCAAGGGTAATTTTAATTTCACCATCGTACACTACATCCTCTGGCTGTTAACTTCAGAAATGAGCCCTGCTGAATCAACTGAGACTTAGTTTGAAGTGTTGGTGGAGACAGGATTGCAGTTTTAGTGTTCCCCTTCTGTATTAACATCAGCAGCAGGAAGGGGACAGACCATTTGGACCAG
Source organism: Intellagama lesueurii (assembly GCA_037013535.1). Taxonomy (NCBI): domain Eukaryota; kingdom Metazoa; phylum Chordata; class Lepidosauria; order Squamata; family Agamidae; genus Intellagama; species Intellagama lesueurii. The sequence goes on from JBAJHW010000001.1 coordinate 104,247,009, forward strand.
TGGTGGGATTCAGCCGGTTCGCACCGGTTCTACAGAACCGATACCTAATGTACTATCGGTTCTGCAGAACCGTTTGCTGGCCTGCTGAATTCCACCACTGCCCACATGTCTTTAAAACCCTATATCACGACTTTCACGGCGCACAACAAAACAGAAAGAAAGCCCTCATCATTTTTCTCCCGACCCCCACCCCCTCGTGAAAGCTCCCCCCTTCAACACACACCCCTTGAGGACCTGTAAACTGAACACCATCCACGTGTCTCCCCGGGTTGGTTTTGGAAGGGACTTCCCACTCTCCATCCCCATTGGCCAAAAGTTGGAGAAGGGGTGGGGCTGGGGAAATAAACCGCTTCCCCAGAGGACCCGGTGAGTCTTCTCTTCCTTTTTTTCCGGCTTTTCCTGGCGCGGGGCCTGCCTTTGTTTCCCCCTCCCCCCCGGGGGTCCCACCGCCTGTCCTTCGTGGAAGCTCGCCGCCTTGGGGTGGGGATGGGAGCTAGGACTCCCGGCCAAAAAAGGGCTGGCCGGCTCTTCCCAGTTGGGCCAGACGAGCACCAGGACACAGAATCCGGCAAGAACGCAAGGCATTGCTGCGGGAGAGCGGCTCAGCAGAGCTGTGCTTTTTAGGGTGTCTGCGTAGATGCCGCGTTCGCTTTGACCGCCCCAGCATCTTTTGCCTGAGTTTTTATTTACTTATTGAAATAACAGCTGTGTTTAAGGCAGAGGACACAGTCCAGCGTTAGATGACTCAACATGAGTCAGATCCCTACATCTTACGATCTGAAAACATAGGCAGCCTCTCTTCCCCCCCCCCCCCCCCCCCCATTGTTCACCTTTTCCTCCTCTTGAATGCTTGGTTGTAGGTTTCTTGGGCCAGAGACTCCCACTGTTCCTGTATAGTTCACTAACCCCCATACATCAACCATGTTGGATGGATGAATAAATAAATAAATAATGTCTGGTCTTAATTTCATTGGCACATAAGCCAAGTTCCTGTGGTTTGTATTTTGGATATTTGCATCTGAATCTGTACAGAGTGGCCACCCTTACTCCTTCCTATCTGCAGTGATACAGGCCTGGGAGTTTTAATACAGTATTCCCTTTTGTTTTGTTGATGAAGTAGACTTGCCAATGAATATTCATGCCATAAAGTTCCATAAGATACTCCTGCTGATTTTGCTGCTACTCTTCTAGAATTTAGCTGCCAAAACCCTACTAGTTATGCCCAACAACATAACTCATTTGGCATAAAACGAATTAAGAAATTAATGTAGGGATTTGCTGTTGTGTTGTGAGATTACTCTATGCCTACACTAACTTCCTCCATGGACTTCTTAACTTGTGGAAATCTACTGTTGGGGTTAATGCCCATTGCTTGGATTAGAGTGTAGGGGATGCTCATCGTCCTATAAAAATTTAATAGGATTTTGCTCTGATGGTGCAAGTGTTATGCTTGGGAGAAAATCTGGAGTGAGCACTAGGATAACAAAAGACTTTCCAAACATAATAATATGGCACTGTTTAAACCATCGCCTCCAACTTGTTTTAGATGACTCAATAAAGGAAATAAAGGAAGTAAATCATTTCAAAATATTCATTGATAAGATATATACTATTTTTCATCAATCCAATAAGAACCAGATTGAATTTACCAAAATATCCGAACAACTTGGAATTGAAATTATAAAGATTGGTAGAGTTTTGGGACCAAGATGGGCTGCCTGTAGTTTAAGGTCAACCCTAGCTGTGTGGCGCACTTATCCTGCGCTACATCACTATTTTTCTTCAAATGCAAAGTACTTGGGTATGGCTACCCGTCTTTAAAATATATTTTTTTTCACTGATTTGGCATTGATGATTGATATTTTAAACGAAATTTCTCTGCTTTCCAATGCACTGCAAGCAAGAAATACAGACATAATAAAGGCTGAAAAACTTGTGATACGATCTATTAAAGCATTTGAAATGCTTGAAAAAGAAAAGGGTCCATACAAAAAAAAGTTAATGAATTAATTACTTCAGAAAGCTACAAAAATATAGATTTTGTAGAAAATCATCGATTTGTTGGCCTTCCTCGGGAAACACTTTTAGAAGGCATTGTAACGAATTTGAAAAAAAGATTAATGGATTGTGGACATTTAAAAGCAAGTTGTAGCCAATTTGATGATAGTAATACATTACAATTTCTCACTTTTTTGGAGCCAGATTACTGGAATATTGAAGAAGTAATAGTTCCATGGAAAGCAGCTGAAGAGCAATTGCATGTATTTAATACATTTTTCAATTACCAAATTGATATTAATGAGTATCGAGATTTTGTGGAAAATGCTTTAAAAAACTACCAGAACTATTCAATTCCTGAAAGTGTTCAAAGAGCTAAAAATATTGTCAGAACAATTGCTGTAAGTTCAGCAGAAGCAGAAAGGGGTTTTTCAAAGATGAACATTATATGTTCTGAGAAGAGAAGTCGCCTAACTGTTTCCAATATATCAAACATAATGATTATCAGTCTAATCGGCCTACTGCTAAAGGAATGGAATCCTACTCCTACAGTGCAAAGATGGTTAAGGGTAAATCACACAGCTGATGATGCTCGGATAAAAGCAAAGAAAATTGCAAGTGAGGACGCCAATCAAACAGCAATATGGAAATATCTTCAATGTTTGTCAGGTATTCAATATTAAAAATCTTCCTTTAAACATAATCTAGTTGTCTGTACCTCTTTTACTGTTCTTATTGCAGTATTTAATGTGTGAATTATTAAACTACCTTTCGGTATATCTTTTAGTATAGTTAAAATGGTCATTAGGACATAGAACCTGTTGTTAATTTATTTGAATCCCACCACTGATTTGGACCCAATACCTGAAAAGTGCAAACCTTCTGCAGAAATATTACTAGAAATATAGCTCATCAGTTCCAAGTAGTCACCTGAAAATATGGTGCCAGATCATCCATGTTCTCTTCTGAAATCCCTAATGAAAGACACCTTTGAATTGTCAGTGATAAAACCGCAGCTTTTTCCAGAAAATCCTAGGCATTAAAGGATGCTATGAAGAAGCAAGGTACTTTGTTGCATTGCAGAGGCCAAAAAACAAAACAAAAAATTGTGTGTATGGGAATTATTACAAATGATAATTTTGCTAACTATCATTTTCTGACAAGTCTTCAGGACAAACTCACTATCAATATTCCCAAAATCAGACAATGGGGAAAAAAATCCTATGGTCAGAATCCTATTGCTCTCTGCCTGTGTAACACCAATCATCCAAGCAAATTTATCTTGTTAGAAGGTTATTTGTAGTTGTTTCTCATGCATTGGTAAACAGATGAATAGCTGCATGATAGGTAGCAAGTTAAGGGCATAATGAGAGCATTTCCCTCTTTACCCAAGCATTTTCTCCCCCAAACAGTTTTGGGAAAGCAGTCTTCGATCAACACATTAGTCTGGGAGCCATCTTTTTCATATGTCAGGTATGCTAAAACTCAGGAATCTAAGATGGAAATCAGAAATAAATAAAATCTTTCACAGACATCTCTCTCTTAGCCACCTAAATGAAAATGGGGTCTCATTAAACCAAGACCAAATGGCACCATCTGAATATGTGCCTTCAAAAGCAAGCTTTTGTAATGCCTATGAAACTTCCTTGAAAGCATTGTGAATACCTCTACGTAAGATCTGTATGCTAATAAGAAAAACTAGTGCAATCAGGAGGGAGGGGAAGGGGAATAGAGTTCCTCAGAAATGATTTCAAGTTGCTTGTTTGTGAAAAATCAGATCACCAGCTAATGATTTGTCAGAAAAATAGGGAAAGAATGGTTACTTACCTGTAACTATGGTTCTTCTAGTGGTCCTCTGTGAATCCACACAAATGGGTTTAATCAGCGCCTGCGCTGGATCTCCGGAATATTCTAGAGCTTAAAAAAGAAACATTAGTAGTACGCTGCCCCTATTGCGCATGCTCCAACCGCCCAATACCTCAGTTCCAACTGTCCGCTGTCGCCCGAGCTCTAAAGCCGAGAACATGAGTGACGGACAGTGGGGAGGACGGGCGGGATGTGTGGATTCACAGAGGACCACTAGAAGAACCATAGTTACAGGTAAGTAACCATTCTTTCTTCTACGTGGCCTCTGTGAATCCACACAAATGGGTGACTAGCAAGCTCACTTACAGGAAGGTGGGCCGTCACTCCAGAACAGATGTAAGCACAGCTCTCCCAAAAGCAGCATCCTTTTTGGCCCTGAGGTCCAATCGATAATGAGTCACAAAAGTGGATGGTGTGGACCATGTGGCGGCTTTGCAGATTTCAGAAATGTCAATGCCACGCAACAGGGCCATTGAGGTCGCCACAGACCTGGTCGAATGTGCCTTCAAAGCCTCCGGAGGGGTTTTGCCCGATAGTTCATAGGCTAAAGTAATCGTAGATACGATCCACCTTGAAATAGACTGTGGTGTCGCAGGAGAACCCTTGTGGGGACCATGAAAACAAACGAATAACCTGGGGGAGGTACGAAAGTCCTTGGACCTGGACGTATAAAAAGCCAAAGCACGGCGAACATCTAACGAGTGGAGCATGCGCTCAACATCAGAAGAAGGATTTGGAAACAACGTAGGCAAAGTCAACGGTTGATTAACATGAAAATGCGAAACAACTTTAGGGAGAAAGGAGATATCAGGGTACAAAATTACTTTGTCCGGGAAGAATTGAAGGTAAGGCTGGTCAGCTCGAAGCGCAGCCAGTTCACTCGCTCTCCTTGCAGAAGTAATTGCCACCAAAAATAGTGCTTTAAATGATAGGAGCCGAAGATCAGAAGAAGCCATAGGCTCAAAAGGCGGACGTGTGAGAGCGTGGAGCACAACACGTAAGGACCATTGAGGCATAGGAGGACGAGTAGGAGGGCACATATTTTGTAGACCCTTCAAGAACATCTTGAGAGTAGGATGCGAAAAAAGCCGAGAAGCTTCAGACCCCGGTGGCTGGTTGAAGACAATTGCAGAGATATAGACTTTTAGAGTAGAAAAGGCCAAGCCTTGGTCAAACAAGTGGCGTAGATATGTGAGTAGGGTATCAAGAGATACGGGTACAACTTGGAAATTTCGTGATTCTGCGAATCTCCTGAAGTTGGACCATTTGTATGTATACAGGAGCTTTGTGGACGGCTTCCTGGCCTTGTCCAGGACTTCTCGGATCATGGGAGAATCCTCCAAGCCGTTAGGTGTAGGGAATCTATGTCCGGATGGCAGATTGTGCCTGCGTCCTGTGTCAGTAGGTGAGGTAACGGAGGGAGTCTGATGAAGTCCGAGGCCATCATTTTGAGAGTGGTAAACCATGGTTGTCGAGGCCACCATGGTGCAATTAGAATGGCATCGGCGTGAACCTGATGGATTTTGACTAAAGTCCTCTGGATTAGTGGAATGGGCGGAAAAAGGTAAAGTAGACAGCCCAGCCACTTCACCATGAAAGCATCCCCGAGAGATGCTTTCCCCACACCTGCCCTGGAGCAGAACATGTCGCATTTGCTGTTGAGTTGATTCGCGAACATGTCCACAACTGGAAACCCCCACCTGTTGCAGATCATAGTGAAGATGGTCCAGTCGAGTTGCCATTCGTGTGTCTGTGTGCACATCCGGCTGAGGGAGTCCGCCACTTTGTTGTCTTCGGTAGACACATGGATGGCTATTGGAAATACATGGTGGGTATAACACCACTCCCATAGGTGGACTGCTAGGTAGAGGAGGGACATCGAGTGTGTGCCCCCCTGTTTGTTGATGTAATACATGGTCGTGGTGTTGTCGGTGACTACCTGGACACCACGACCTTGTATCAGAGGGCGAAACGCACGAAAGGCTTTGATGACAGCCCACATTTCCAGATGGTTTATGTGCAATAGTCTGTCCTTCCGTGACCACAGGGCATGAATCCTGTGCGGACCACAGTGCGCTCCCCACCCGGTGGGACTTGCATCCGTCGTTACTTGAATTGTGAGTTGCAATGGGCGGAATGGTCGTCCCATTAGGAGGTTCGGGACAAACGTCCACCACTTTAATTGTTCCGCTAACTCCGGCGTAACTTGGAGGCGTTTGGAAGGATTGTCTGTCACCGGTGTAAAAAGGGACAGGTACCAAGCCTGTAGGGCACGCATCTTTAGTCTTGCGTAAGGGATAGCGGATGTGGTCGATGCCATCAAGCCTAGAAGATGCTGAGTGTGATGTGCAGATACTTTGGCGTGCGGACGAAAGGGATGAATGGCGCGCTTTAGTTTGGTGATGCGCTCGGGAGGAAGAAACACCCTTGCCCTGATAGAGTCCAGACGTGCACCTATGTAGTCTACAACTTGAGTAGGGTGAAGATGAGACTTCTCTCTGTTGATTCTTAGTCCTAGGTGTGTGAGAGTCTGTATAACATAATCGGTGTCCCGACTGGCCTTTTGACGAGAATCGGACACTATCAGCCAATCGTCTATGTATGGAAAGATCGCGATATCGTGAAGACGAAGGTAAGCTGCTACAGGTGCCATACACTTTGTAAAAGTCCACGGAGCGGTGGACAAGCCGAATGGAAGGGCGCAGAATTGATAGGCAGTATCTTTGAAGAAAAAACGTAGGTATTTTTGATGATGTGGGTGAATGGAAATATGAAAGTAGGCGTCCTTTAGGTCTATAACGACAAACCAGTCTTTCCTCTTGAGCAGGTGGATGATGGATTCTAGGGTGACCATACGAAAGCGTTTTGGACAAAGGTAAGTATTTAGCAGTCTGAGATCTAGAATAGGTCTGATGCCTCCATCTTTTTTGGGTACTGCGAAATAGCGGGAGTAAAAACCGTTGGGAATGTACTGAGAGGGTACTCTTAGAATAGCTCGTTTTTCTAAGAGGGAGTCTATTTCCTCTTCTAGGACCTGAGAGTGGGATGTAATCTTGACAAGTCCGACAGGAGGAAACTCCATGAATTCCAGTCGATAACCGGATCGGATGATGGACAGGACCCAGTTGTCCTTGGTGATGAGGTTCCAGTTTTTGAAATATGGGAAAAGTCTGGGCATGGGAGAAAGTAACAATCTTGGTAGAGGGGAGGTGAATACTTTTCTTATAATGATCATGTGGCTTGTAGCGAAGTCAAAGGAACTGTTTGTTTTTCTTTGCAGGTTGCCTGTAGGATTGGCGTCGTTGAAAGGGTTGTGATCGGAAGGCAGTGTTGGCAGGAGATGACTTCGGTGCCTTGCCTTGGGACGCGGAGGCATATGGACGGTAAGGCTGGCGGTACTGTTGTTGGTAGTTTTGTTGGCCAAATTGTTTGCGCCATTGGTATCTCTGAAATTTAGGTTGCTGCTGCTGCATGGTATAGGACCTAGCTGTTTTCTTCATTTTGTGGAAACTTTCCATTATGTCATCAGTTTTCTCGTTAAACAAGCCAGTCCCGTCAAAAGCCAATTCCTCTATGCGTGCCTTTGCATCTTCCGCGATTCCAGAAGATCTTAACCAGGCATGTCGCCGCAATGAAATAGCAGATGCAAGAGATTTTGAAGCGACTTCGGCCGCATGCCGAGCCGCAAGCCTTTGGTGCTTAGCAACCGTCGATGCTTCCGCATGGGCATTAAGTAGGTCCGTTTTGGTGTCTTCTGGGGCGGCCTGAAGGACGGGTAGTACCTTGGCCCACAGTTGTCTCTGGTAGGCTCCTAAGGCAGCCTGGTAATTAGAGACCCTCAGGAGGAAGGAAGCGAAGGAGTACATTCTGCGCCCCAACACATCCAACTTGCGCCCTTCACGATTGGTGGGAGTTACCTTGGCTCTACCTCCAGTTTTGGAAATATTGGTCTGTACAATTATGGAGTTGGGTGGTGGGTGTTTAGAAAGAAACAAGGCGTCGGTCCCATGCGTCCTATAATGGCCCTCCATCCTCCTTGAAATCTGCAAAGTCGCAGGCTGAAGATCCCAAGCTTCTTTAATGTTCTCCATCAGAGCTGGGATAAAGGCCAAGCTTAAGGGGTGAGATTTTTCTTGGTTAATGTCATCAAACACTAAGTCTTCCTTAGGGGGTGGAGGTTGTTCCACATCTAATTTCAACGCCTTGGCCATACGTGCCACCATTTGTGAATAAGACGTAAAGTCCCGTGATGGAGAGGGAGGCCGTAAGTCCCCTACATCAGAATCTGGAGTATTGATGTTTGGAGGAGTTTCGTCAGAAACTTCAGAGGGGACATCTTCTTCCTGGTCAGAAGCAGAAGAGGCCGACAAATTGTCTAAAAGGGAAGGCGATGGTGAAGGTGACCGACGGCGTCTCTTAGGATGTTGCTTTGTTGCGAGGTCCTCAGAGATTCGACTGCTCTGTGCTGTTCCCACTTGACGACTCTTGGTTGGGACGAGAGTCGATGTCGAAGTAGTGAGAGCTGAATGGGCTCTCTTCGATGTCGAAGCAGTGGGTGCTGCATGCTTCTTTTGCGGTGAACGACACCTAAGAGTCTTCGGTGTCGGAGCTTCGACCTCGTAACGAGATCGATGTCGACGGCGGGGTGGGGAGGACGACGGCGATGACGAGGAGGCATATACATATCTAACCCTCCTACGCTTGCCACGGTCATCGATGTCATAATAATCAGAGTCACAGTCCTCCTCCCTATAACGACGTCGACCCCTTCTGCTCTCGACCTCGACATACATAGGCTCATCTGAATCATGAAGTACTCGACGTCGAGAGCCTCTCGAGACTACCACCACTTCCCGGTGCGATGAACGACGGGGGGGATGGTGAAACGTACCTCCTTTTAGCAGTTCTCTTCCTGGGAGATACCTGCTGCACAGATTCCTCCGAGTCCGAACGATGTATAATTACAGCCCGCCCGGTATTCACAGGGCTATAATGGGCAGGAGCCTGGCTGGATGCATTCTCAGCCGGAAAATGGCCTGGACTCGGGGATCGGCTCGGAAGCGAAAGCTGAGCCCGGGTGGTATGGTGACGAGCAGGAACTCCGTCCTCCGACGCCGAGTCGGTGTCGGGCACATCCCTGGATGACTCTTCCAGTATCGGGGATGGTAGAGACTCGGAAATTGGAGTCAAATCACGCTGACGATCTTTTGTAGTAGTCTTGGTCTTTTTAATTTTAATTGTCTTCTTCTTTTTAACCCCTTCAGTAGTCGATTGCCTTGGAGGAGGCGCGGAAGCACCTGAGATTGACGACTTAGAAACTTTTAAAGCCGAACCGGACGCCTTCTTGAGAGGTGCTGTTGGAGATTTCGCAGCAGAGGCCGACGTCGCTACAGGTTCCTGAAGCGATGGTGTTGGAGTCGTGCCCGATTCCATTTGTAAATTGGCGGGAGAAAGAGACTTGTTCCACAGGTAAGCCTTGAGTCTCTGTTCACGCGACTTTAGCGTGGGTTTAGATAAATTTTTACAGTGAGTGCAGGAATGGGGCTGATGTTCTTCCCCCAGGCAGAACAAACACTTGCTGTGTCCGTCAGAGAATGGTACCTTGGCGGTACAGGACACACAACGTTTAAAAAGGCCCGCGGAGGCCATAAACGAACGGCCGTGCGGAAACAAAGTTCGACCGTACCCAGTCCGAATTAGTTAGTAGGATGAACAGTCCAATGCCAAGTCCGAATCGTAAATCAAGAGAATAGTCAAGTCCAGAATCAATAACAATACCGTTGTATCAGTCCAAAAAGAGCGGGAAAACCGTAATCGAAGTCCGAAGCAGTCCGTGTCAAACCGTGGGAAGTCGTGAGTAGGGGACAACGTACAAACAAACAGAAGGAGAAAAATCTCAAAAGAGAGATTATAGCAATTATTTAGAATAGCTCTATCCGAGAGTGTTCCAGTCGCGACGGCGGTAAAAAGGAACTGAGGTATTGGGCGGTTGGAGCATGCGCAATAGGGGCAGCGTACTACTAATATTTCTTTTTTAAGCTCTAGAATATTCCGGAGATCCAGCGCAGGCGCTGATTAAACCCATTTGTGTGGATTCACAGAGGCCACGTAGAAGAACTGTGGAAAAGTTATATAAAAAGAGAGGTTACCTACCTGTAACCATGGTTCTTCTAGTGGTCCTCTGTAAATCCACACAATTGGGTTGTTCTGCACCTGCGCTGAATGTCTCGGAATTTTCTAGAGCTTAAAGACACATGATTAGTGGGACATTCCCCCGTGGAGCGCATGCTCCGCCCATCCTTGATCACCTCAGTTCCTGAAAAAAAGTCTGCCGCTGTCAAAGAGCTATTTTAAAGTACAATGTGACGGACAGAGGGGAGGATGGGTGGGATGTGTGGATCAGAAGCAAGGTCATGAATTGATGAAGATGACGAGGAAGGAGATTGGCTTCGAGGTTTTGACATCGATACTTGCGTAGAAGAGGGAGGCTGTGCTGTGGGAACCATATGTATGGAATGTCTCTCTGTATCAGTAGGTGGAGGAGGAAGACCTTTATAAGTAATAGTGACTTGCAATGATGTTTGGTATTTAGAGGAATGCTTGGGACGCTTAGATTGGGGATGTTGCATAATCGATGGAGGGCGTTTCAGAGTTGGTTTAGACAGAAGAGCTGATTTGAGTAGGCATGGGATGCTGAGGTCAATGTCGAGGAGGAGATGGAGTGACGGTGAGTATCGAGGCGGGTGCGGTAAGGTATAGCGGACCCGTTTGGGTTCCTCATAATATAGATGGTCTTGAGGATCCTCAATGAGATACGGGTCGTATTGATAATATCTATCTCTCGTATCATCTCGAAATTGATGTCGAGACGGTTGTGAGTAATAGTAGTACGCCCGATGTGGGAGGTCATATAGAGCAGGTGATAGATGCTTTCGTTTCTCCCGATGTTTTCTGGGAGAATGATGAGATGAATCGGAGCCAGATAGCTCAATTGGGATTGCCCGCCCTGATGATGTAGGGCTCGAATGGGCCGAGGCCTGGCTGGAGTGAACATCAGCCGGAGAGAGGCCAACATTCGGCAACAAGCTACCAGCAGAGGCTGGAGCTTGGGCCGGAGGTAGAGATGGGTCATCTCTGTCAGATAGAGAGCCGGGAGCATCTCTAGACAATTCCTCTAGAATGGGAGATGGAAGAGTCAGTTGTGGTGGGTCGAGCTGAGTGGAGTTTGAAGTCTTTTTCGGTTTCTTAGAGGTTGTCTTGTCTTTCTTCTTCTTCGAAGAATCTAGGGATCGAGTAGAGGTCTTCGACGTCAACGCCAATTTCGATGTGGACTTCAACTTCTCCTTATGATGGGGAGAAGGAAGGTGCTGGAAGCAGGTATGGATGGATTTTGCCGATCTGGTTGAGGATCTGGAGATTGAGCAGACTCCATGGAGGCCGTGGATGGATTGAGAGATTTCTCCCAGAGGTAAGACCTCAATCTTTGTAGACGCAGCTTAAGGGCTGTTTTAGTTAGCCTTTTGCATGCGGAACAGGAGTGGGTAGGATGTTGTTCCCCAAGGCAGAAAAGGCAGTGGTCATGACCGTCTGTTAGCGAGATCTTGTTTGCGCAGAGAACGCACCGCTTGAAAGGCCCGGGGGGGGCATAAAGAGTGGGAAAGACAGGAGGGAAAAACGGTCGTGGGGGGGGGGGGGAATCAGCAAAACGCAGGTAGAGAAAAACTAGAATAAACTCACAGGGGAAATGTCGAATAAAGAAAAATGATTGTAGCAAATAATGATGATTCAAAAGGGAAGTATAATTCGATATATTGCTCTATTTCTCCGAACAGGTCTGTTCAACACGGCGGAAAAAAGGAACTGAGGGGATCAAGGATGGGCGGAGCATGCGCTCCACGGGGGAAAGTCCCACTAATCATGTGTCTTTAAGCTCTAGAAACATCCGAGACGTTCAGCGCAGGTGCAGAACAACCCAATTGTGTGCATTCACAGAGGCCACGAAGAAGAAATAGCTGTTAGAGGAGACTGTACATGATAGTTGCATTGTATCCAAGGTTGTGCTGGGTAAACAAGCTCAAAGTCCATTTTGAAATTATTAACTCAGGAAATGGATCAGGAAGGGTTAATTTTACTTCTGAGGACCCACTAAAGTCTGAACTGCTTTCCAATATGCTATTACTTTCCTCCCCTTAACTGAAAATGACCAGAGGATAACTTCCAGTTGGGGGTCTGTGACAAAATCAGAAACCCTTATTAACTACAGCAAGACTCTGAGTTTCAGTTTAAAGGGGAATCAGCACTCCTGGAAATCTCCAGATGGCATACAGCTTATGTGATTTCCATCCTTGACACAGATGAAGCAAAATGCATCTGGAAAAAGCATGACATGTACACAATTACCATAGTTTAGAGACTAGAAGCAGATTGTAAGGCCACATATATGACACCCCAATGAATTCCCAATCCTTTCCCTTCTGCCTGTATTTAATACTACATTCTGCTGCCAACAACATGGGTTTAAAAGGAGCTTGAGAAGCCTCCTACATCTATTTGGAACAGCAGGATATCCAAAAGGATTTAAGAGCATCCTCAGCTTCATTTGAACAGGCTGATGACTGCTGCATATAATGTCCAGAACAGATGGATGTGTGCCTGATAGTCAAGTAATATAAACTGTATGTCCAGCTACCTTCTAACCTTTATAAATTATATCGTACTTTTGCTTATTGGAACACTTCAGTCCAAGAATCATAGTAAGCAAAATACCTGTACGAACAAGGAACAATTCAAAATAACTTTATAAATTGTCACATTTCTGCTTTGTACATATTTCTGTCGCTTTCCTCTGGGTTGCTACTGACAGTTTGCAAATTCTGCTCTTCTTTTCCTTGGCAAAAGGTAGTTTTTTGAATGCAAAACCAACTTAAAACCACCCTTTAGTGCATTATTTACACAGGAGATGCAACACAGTATAGTTCTCCTGTTACCATGCCCCCAAAGATCCAAGATAATTGAGATACTTTAACAAAATGTAAATAAGTGCCACCTCTGAAGCAGTATTTCAAAAAAGAATTAGTAAAGGTTAGCACACACCTACCACTCTCACAACAGATTGAGCCAATGCTTCTTTTACAGAACAGATTAAAATTATCATGGTTCAAGTAGTAAACCAGTTTCTGAAAGACTTCTGAGGAATCTGTACGTCTGATAAATACGAACACAACGGGAGCAGCACACATTGCTGTATAGTGCATATAAAAGGGTTTCTTCTTTAAACTGTGAGGACAGATGGACAGACCAAAAAAAGAAGTGTGATCAAAGTATAATCATGGCAATTGATAAAGCACATCCCAGCACACACCCAGTTTCTCTGTCCAGAATTTCTCCACGTTAAGAGGGTTACATAGACATTTGGTTCTCAAACAGCAGTCGAATTCAAGAGGAGATCCAACTCCTATGCAAAAAAAGGATCCCCCTGCAGGAAGGTCTGACCTTCATTCAGCTTCTGAGGGGAGGGGCTGCAACATGCAATTGCATGCCCCTGCCTCTCTCCGGAGGAAGAACAATTCCTTGTCAAGACAAGCCTTCGCCTGTTTTCCTTTGGGACTCATATCAGTTCCCAGTTCCATGCAGCTCTTCTTCAGCTTCAGTCTTCTTGTGTTTCCTCATATGCTTGTACTTCTCGACATAAGCTTTCACAAGATTAGCCACCTTCACAGGGTTGATTTCACCACTTTTGCTATGACAGATCTACAAATGGGAAAAGGAAACAAGTTAGTTTTTATAAGCTTAATGGGGCAAGCCTCACATCACATTTCTTCACTTTAGATTCCTTTGCTGGAAAAGCAGGGTACTGCTAGGTCAGCAAGTAAAATCCAGCTGCTACAGCATACAAACCCATCCCTCCTTCCCAGGAATCTTAAACTAAACTGTTGTCCTTTAACCTTTTGCACTGCTTTCCGGAGAATGTCCTTGTATTCCTCTTTGGTGATCTCCCTCTTCTGGTAAAAGGGCTTAATTGCAAGCTTTACTTCTTCCACAGCTCTCTCTTGCATGTGAAGTTTCTTCATGTACTACAAGGATTTTTTTTTTTAAAAAAAGAGGGTGTTAATCAAACTACAATCAGCAGCATCTCAAACTAAAACACCATTTACAGTATTAAAGCACAAATAAAGATTGTTAAATGAATGGAGAAAAGCTATTCTTTCAGAATGTGGGGCAATACAGAAAAACTGAATGGCAGGGAGATTAGGGACGAATGACAAGCTACTTCTTTATGAACTGTATCATTAATTTATAGAACTTCTAGCCATAATATATGGTGATGGTCAATAGCTTAGATGCACTGGGGGGTGGTATCATATTCCCATTCATATTCACAGGCCTCTGAACAGCTCTTTACCACAACAGCTGGGGGGCGCGCGGTTAAACCTCTGGCAAATAAATGTGAGGGAAAGGGGGCATCTGTTGTTCAATCTGAACTAGGCAGTCTCATCCCCAGGCCAATTCTTAATTTTTTTCTCCTTAGAAAGGAGATGATCTTATCTTAAGAACAACATCTTAGCTAGCCATTCTCATCTACCCACCTCTTCGCTTTTAGTTTTATCGGTTGGAGATTTAGGTGCTTTGACTTTATCTTCTGTATCTCCCGTGGAAGCTGCCTGAATTGGTGGCTCTGAAGCCGTAGCCAGATTGCCAGGCTCTGGAGTTAATCCCTGGCCTGCCACACAGCTGAGCAAAGGAAGACTCCCCTGCATTATGAACTGGACAGTGGGCTGACTGACAGGTGCATATGGGGGCAGGCTGGAGGGCAGTGGCGGTGTCAAAGGCAGGTTTTGGTTGTAAACCTGAAGAAAAACAAAACAGGAGTCAGAAACTGATGCTCACACCACAACAAAGTAACTGGGGGATCAGGATTTTAAGGACTGCTTTCATTCAATTCAATATTGTGTGTTTTTCTGACCATTCAAAAAGCCAAAGCTTTTATTCCCCCAGCAGCCCCATTCTCATCTCTGTTGGTGTTAATTGTACAAACCATATTTTTATACAGTCTCTTATCTCTTCTGAAAAAATCTCAAAGTCTCCCCCCATTTCAGTGATAAAGCTACTGCAAATTAAAAGTCATCAGTAGCATGGCTTCTATTTTAATGTACAAGATGTGATAATACTAGACTCAGAAGGTTATCGACATGTATGGCCTGTATGAAATGTACTGTATGTGGAAGGAGGAAAAGCTGCCCACAATGAAATCAGGCAGGATACAAGTTCACAGATGAAGTGGAATGGCCTTCCATGACACCCAATTTCTGGAGTGGGAACCAACCTGAGAGGAATCTAGATCAGGAAACATAGGCTCGGGAATCATATAATTGGTTGGAGGAGGCTCAGTTAACTGCACCTGATTTAATGTTTGGGTCAAATCCTCTGCCTTCCAGACCCCTTCTTTCATTCTCTGCTGTTTACAGAATGGCACTCCTAGATTTCACCAAAGAGAAGAAAAGGCATTTCAGCATAGCAATGAATCCAAAAAATCAGAGCAAATAAACACATCTTAACCTATCTAACATTATTCCCGGGAAAGAAAAACACTATGGGGGTTGGACCCAGACTTAGTAGACTCTTCGGGATCCGTGTGACTTTAAGTCCTGTTGAATTTGAGGGTTTTATTCTAAGTGTCACAACTGCTCTAAGCAGATTTTTCTTAAATATCAACCATTTTCAAAGATTTTTTAAAATACTTCAAGAAGTTAATTTCATCACTTAACACACCTTAAAATGATCCAGATGTTAAACGTGTTCAACATTCAAGGATTCAAATCTTAAAGGTCAATCCTGTATCACATACTTTTAACTGCTTGGACATGTTCTGAAGAAGTCACTAAACAATGTGTGTAAGTGTTAAGTGTGAGCCTCAGACCCCTTCTTCATAGTAAAGCATTGTTTGCAATTTTATCTCAACTCATCAACTATAATTTTCAGAGGACAGTACAAAAGGAAACAAAGCAAGCGAGCATATGAGACCAAGACTCACTTGAATGTTATCAAACCATGGTTTACTCTGAACCAATCATATATGATTGACGATTTTTCTCTTTAAAACCAAAGAGGTTACATCATTAGGAAATGCATTCAAGGATGAATGGTCTTCCTTTTTCTCCCTCAAACTTTGTGGCAGATGTCTTGAGCTTCAACTGCTTGCCATTGTAGAGATCAGAGATAAATGATACAAATCCAGCTGAAATTAATCTATGCTACTTTTAAATACCTCCGCCCTCAAGACTTCTGCCTTACCGAAGAAAAAGAAATCCTTTACACTTACTTGGTGTTTTGTCATTTGTCACTGAACCACTTTCTTCCTCTTGAAGATTCCATGTAACCCTTTTCACTGGTGCTTTAGATTTCAAAACAGGACCTTGAGCTGCAGCCTCCAGTTCAGGTTTATTTACATCGGCTGCATTCTCATCCAGCAAAGGACTTCCATGTTTAGTCTCTGTTAATGTTCTAATTTCAGAAAAAGTTGGAAGTACTGTTGCCTCACTATGAGTTGGTGTAAGTTCCTCCTTCTTTAGAACAAAAGAGTCTGATAAAAATGGGCACACATCATTGTCTTCCTCTTTAATTTCCATTTCTTCCAGTTTCACACTACTTTGACTATCAAGCCCTGGTGAATCATAGTCCAGTATCAATTCACTCCCAATCAAAGAATCAACACAGTCAGGTAACACTCCAGAACCTGCTGCCTCTGGCTGGGAAGGAATTTTTTCATTTACGGACTTCTCACAGATTTGCTCCACTAGAATGTCCTCTTCCAGATCTACTTTTTTAATGTTACCCTCTGGAAGAAGATCCCATACAGGACCCTGGTCTAAATCAACATTAAAGGTCTCTTGCACTTTATCTTCTGGCTCTTGTGCGTGAGATGGAGGATGAGCATAAGGACTATCTAGGTTGTCAACTGAGTATTCCTGGTCTTCCTCTTGCAGAGGTACAGGTGACATTTCTTTTGGCTTATGTCTCCTTTCCTTGGAACATGACCTGGACCGTGGTCGTTTCTCCCTTGATTTAGTCCCTTTGGACTCCCGTGATCTTGATTCAGAGGGTGACCGTGATCGCCTTTTCCACTTCTCCCGAGACCTAGATCGTGATCTTTTTCTCTCTCGTGACCGTGAGCTCCTCTCTTTCTCATGTCTGTCATAGCTTCTCTCTCGTCTATGTTTCTTTTTTTTACTTCTCTCGGCACTACTTGATCGAGAGTACGGTCGCCCCCTTATTCTAGAAGCAGAGTGCTTTTTCTTTTTCCTGCTTTCATATAAGTCAGAATTGTCAGGACTACAAGATCGGGATCTAGTTCTCTTGCGTTCTTTTGGCCAAGAACTTTTTGCCTTTTTCTCTTTAGTTTTATCTTTTGCTTTCTTTCTTTTTGAATACTCATAACTGTTGGAGTGGTCACTTGATGATTCTTGGGTTCTGGTTTTAACCCAGTGGCTTTTGCTATATTTGTCTTCAGCCGAGCATGAACTAGATCTGGAGCTTCTCTCCTTGCAGCATGATCCTGATCTTGACCGAGATCGAGACAAGGTGCTTTTGTACTCTTTTATACCTGCCCTTTTTTGTTTGCTTTTTTTCTGGCTCCGAGAACTGGAATTTGATGGAGATCTTGAAAAAGGACACTCCACCACTTGCTCATTTCTGTTTTGTTGCTTATTTTCCCTCATGGGACTCTCTGGCTCCACTTTCATTCTTAGTTTAACTTCATCTTCATCAAAATTGATTTTAGGAAGATCCTTATCCTCCTCATTTAAGTGCTCTATATAAGTTATCTGGTTGATGGCAGATGATGTACAAGGTGTAATTGCCAATTCCTCCTCCTCAACCTTTTCTTGCTCTGAACTGAAAATCTGTTCTGCCACCTTCTCCTTTATCATAACCTCTTCATGAGCCTCCTCATTAGTCAACTGTACATCAGATGATTCAGCCCCTGGTCCAAAGATGTTTTCCAAGGTGTATGATGTAATGCGGCGCACAGTTTGAAACGTCTGAACTTTTGGACTTGCTATGGATATTGTTCTGGTGATATTAGTGAGGGGCAACCTTTCGGGACTGCTATTTATTGAGCTTGAATCAGAGCCTGTTGGATCAAAAGGATCATATATTTCACTTTTTATTGGTTTGGTTTTCTTCAATGAAAACAGAGGTGAAGGATTCTCTTTCTGTTGCACTTTATTATCAACGGGTCGGAAAGTATTGCAAAATCCAGGATTAGATAGTCTGCTGGAATGCCCAACATTTCCAGGGATGTTGATTTTAAAGCTCTCAAAGGAAGAGCTCCCAACTTTCCCCCTTGTTGAAGGAGAAGCAGAAGTGCTATGGGAAACTGAGTGTGCAGAAGTGCCTCCAGCTGCTGTCTGTGCTTGTCGATGAGAAGAATTTGACTTGCTACCCTCTGTCTTAACCCCTCTGACCGGTTGGTGTGTGTTCCCTTTGCCAGTCAGCTGTGTTATACAGAAGCTGGGAATGTCACCACTTCGGTCATTAGCAGACTGTGATCCAAGTTGTCCACTTGTGGTTTCTTTTTTAATCTTTGGTATCCTGGGAAGTTCAGATATTTCAAGCCTTTTGGGAGAAGGTTTTGGAGGCTGCCTGGGGGGCACAGTTTTTGAGACTGAGCTAGAGTTGTTCTGCAAGCATTTAGAAGATGCAAGAAGAGGGGCTGAGGCTTGCTTAGAGCCCCCATTAAATCTGGATACTTCACCCAGCTTGGGGCCACATCTATTCGGATTTGCCAAATTCTGAGTCTGAACAGATCTTGGAGTCATTGAGTATTCGAATCTAATGGGTGCTCTTCCAGATGTAGTTGGTGTTGAATTCATAGGTTTGCTTACTATGCTCAGTGATGATGGAAATGAGGAGTTTACATTTGAGATGGTGAGTCTTGGGTTTGAAGATTCTGTGCTAGTGCTACTAACTGGAGTCCCCAAAAGTAATGCTCCTGGCTGGATACTGTCCTCCAAGTCTTCTTCTTGTCTTGAACTGTCATGAGGCACTGGAACTGAAAGATACAAGAGGAAAACAAAGTTTTTCAATCCCTTATTCATGCTAATCCACAATTCTACTAAGCATATTCTTTGAAAACTAAATGACAAAAATGACGGAGTCTGAAAGTGCCAATTCAAGGCTTACCATCAGAGGGCACAATGGCTACAAATCAATGCATAACTGTCAGCCCAGATACTGCATGGATTAGAAGATTCATGAGCATCAAGTACAAAGTTCTCTACAGAATTAAGATCTGCTTGGCTGAGCATCACATTAGCAATTGAGGATTAAAGAAGCCAAAATCCTTACCTGCTTTCTTTGCTGTTAAGGATCCATCTCTATTGATGATTACATCAGAACCGCTCATCATAAGGAGGCTCTGTCCAGTCAGGATGCTTCCCACTAGGTCAGGAACAGGTGGTGACTCAGACTCTGGCTCAGGTGACAAGGCAGGCACGCTCCTCCTAGAAATTACACAAAGTAGAGCACCTTTATTTCCCCCTGTTTAATATACAAGCTCTCCGTCTGGTTTTAAGATGGTAGTTGCCTCTCCAGGAAGACAGGGTAGGGTGTGATTGAATGCATACCTAAGGCTATTGCTGCCCCTCTAAGCAGCAATGGCCTATGTTATGCTGACAGCTAGAGCATAAATCCAACATCACAGTAGCTGATATCCACTTGTACAAAAAAGGCTTCCCAAGCCTTTCCTCCCCACTGTAACCCTCATCTTCAAGTGTTTCCTGTTTGCCAGTTCAAATTTGAGCCACAGGACACAAGGCATCCATTCCACTGAATGCAAATACTGCTATCAGTGAGATGCAGCACTAATTGCTGCTGCAAGTCTGATGCACTACTGTGCCTTGGAGGAGAAGAGACAACCTGTATGGCCTTGGGCAAATTGCACATTCCCAAAGCAGACCTAGTAGAAAAGGGGAATGATAAACCATTTCTGAGCACTCCAGATCTAGGAAACTCCAGAAAAGGTTGCCATAAGTCAGACACAACCTGATGACACATTACTGATATTACTACTATTGGGATAGGAAAAGCAATATCCAGGGTCTAATTTTGTTGTTATTGTTGTTGAGAGGTTCCATTTTGTATGGGGATAGCTAGGGAATAAGTAATAGCCAGAGCAATCTGTATGCCACAATATTAGGCAAGTGCAGAAACCCATCTTACTAACATGCCAAAATAAACCATAATTAACAATATCAAAGTAAAACAAATATGAAAAAAGAATAAAATGCTATAATAAACAAAATTTCAATTTTAAATTTGTCACTTAAGTGGAGCAAACTAGCACAGGACTTTGTAACAAGGCATACATCCATTTAGATGGCTAGAATATGCAAAGAACAAATGCTCTGTGAAGGCTCAGAAGCCAAAGGAAGCTAGAATCCATATTTCCAGTGTTTCTGGGGCTGGGAGGGGGCAGGATTTAGTATGCTGATGACAATCTAAATATGTTTGATTTGCAAAAGTTAAACAGGCTGTAGAATACCTTCCTTGGCACAGAATTTTAATCACTTTTAAAGAATGCATATTTTTCTAACACTTTGACTTTTTAAACTAACCTTTCTCCCTAACACACTTTCCTTCAGCTTTTTTTTTTTAATCAAAGGAAGGTATCAGATGGTGCCTGCATCATCCTGGAGATAATGTACATCCAGTACTACATTACCAGCAGCTATAGCCACAGTATACCAAGACCTGGCTGGCTGGCCCTCGGTCACTATCAGGTTGTTGATGCTGTTGTTATGTGCAGTGAAATAGCTTCTAACTCATGGCAACCTTGGATACTGACTTTCAAAAGGTTCTGTCATTAAAAGCATTGCTCACTTCCTGCAAACTCAAGGCTGTGGGTTTCCTTTACTCAGCTACCTCCAGGTTGGCTTAATCTAATGTATTCTTCAGGGAGCTGTTTTTCAAGAGAATTGAGAAATCAGTGCAGAATTGCTAGGTTGCTGGGACATTTCTTGAATGGCCAGATCAGCACACGCAACTCCTGTCTTATATCATCTACCCCAAATCACGTGGAAGCACAGCATTTTAAGAACCTCATCCACCATGGCCTGATCTTTACAAGAATCTTCCTGATTTTTGCAAATGTCACAAGAGGCCCTGCTTTATATTCCCCTGCCCATTCTGACACTACCTGTCTTTCAATAAGCACCAACAACATATTTTTCAACAAACCCCTTATCAGATCTCTTTCTTATGGAGTCATTTTACTACTAGATTTTTAATTTAAGAAATCCATAATGATAACAGACTGGAGATCAGCTCTGCTGGTGCTGGTGGAAAGGGAGGCACAGGGGGGCAGGTAGCTGAATACTTCTTCCTCTGCATCCTCTATCACCTCTCTCTAATGTGCCACTGGCCTTACTAACCTTTGAAGCAATCTTGGCATATCTTAACCCACCCACCCTTCCCTGTTTGGCCAGGAAAAAAGCCCAGCCTGATCAAAAACCTCCTGCTGCCAAAAAGAACCATTCAATTGATAAGAGGCTTTTGTTGTTGCTGCTGCTGCTGGACCCAGATCAGTATTTCACATTCCCTTAAGTGTTCCTACCTTGACTATTTATTAGAATTTATTTATTAGAAAGGTGAAACAGAAATACTTAAAAATATACATTAGAAGCTCAGTTTGAAGAGGCAATGGCTTCAAATCACCTCACCTGAAATAGTATTTTCAGTACACACCATTCCACATGCTGAAGGCTGTCTACATACTTCTTAAACTATATGTAACAACTAAAATTGAGGTAAAGTTTCTCATTTTTGAATTTCATTGTGGCAATCCCATCAGGTGCCATTAGCTAGTTTTGCCTTACCTGTAGTGACTCACCTGCAACTTGCCTTCTCTGGAGGTGAACATTTGGCTGCATTCCTGCTCTTTGGTGGATTCTCCCCTAATTTTCAATGAGCTTTGGCCCTCTTTGGCTCTAGAGGGAACATCTCAGTGTACTCAGCTTACACTTTGGCTCCTAATAAAAAGGAAGCAGAAAGCTCCCTAAACCTTTAAGCATTTGTTCTAGAATTTCACAGGCATGGACTCAACATGAGACAAAGTTCACTTTTTGTCATATCTTAAGGTGAGGAGCAGGAATCCAGCCAAACGACCCTGTTCAAATCCTAGGCAAGGAAACTCTGTGTTCTCAAAGGAAGCCTAGGATCTACAGCCCTGGGCCATTCACAGTCTCTTTCTGCCTAACCTATCTACCTCACAGGACTGCTGTGAGGATAAAAATGGAGCTGGGGTTGTTACACCAATAAAGTGGGGTTTGGGGTCGGGGGGGGGGGGGAGACCTTCAGCTCCTTGAAAGAAAGGCAGAATGCAAATGTAACAAGTCAGAACCCAAATAAACACATGTAAATAAAATGGCTGCATACAATGCTCACAAGAGAACCTAGTGAATTAGTGCATTAGGGAGCTTTACTGAAAATCTGAAAGGAAGAACCAAAGATATGAGTCTGTTATTCCTGAAATACATCATCCAGGTGTTCCTTCTCACACAGAGATGTCAAACACTAACAGCTACTTCCCTACATGTTTCATTTTCCTCTAATCTTTCATAAATAGCAGGGCTGGTATCTAAGATCCACTGAGAAAACTGGTAGACATTTAAAGAGAGCACAGACGTAACTGGAGTCATGCACTTCACATAACACTATAGGGGGTTGTGGGCTCCATGTCACCTGCCTTCATCTTTTTACATATAAGATGGGGAAATTAGCCAGGTGGGAGAACAAAGGTCTAAATTTAAATTCTTCTTTCATGCAACCTGAGGCAGTGGAAGAATCAAGCAGCAACTGTTCACCTTTCTTACTTCTTTCCAATCTCTCCTTAAACCCACCTTTTCTGCAGTCTTTGGCACACAACCCATCTCCTACTGTAAAGCAAGTCTAAGCCACCTAGAAAAGGCCTTTTTGCCTAGAAAGGAGGGCCATACTTTTCTATCTATAAATGCTTGCAGTCATAGCATGTTCCCACCACTGTTTAGGCTCTCCTTTTCTTGTTTTCAAGTACAAGATAATGTATGCCCTTTCAGGTAAGCATCATATACATTTGTTGTTGTTTAGTAGTTAAGTCGTGTCCGACTCTTCGTGACCCCATGGACCAGAGCATGCTAGGCCCTCCTGTCTTCCACTGCCTCCCAGAGTTTGGTCAAATTCATGTTGGTAGCTTCGATGACACTGTCCAACCATCTCATCCTCTGTCGTCCCCTTCTCCTCTTGCCTTCACACTTTCCCAACATCAGGGTCTCTTCCAGGGAGTCTTCTCTTCTCATGAGATAGCCAAAGTATTGGAGCCTCAGCTTCAGGATCTGTTCTTCCAGTGAGCACTCAGGGTTGATTTCCTTCAGAATGGATAGGTTTGTTTTCTTTGCAGTCCAGGGGACTCTCAAGAGTCTCCTCCAGCACCACAATTCAAAAGCATCACTTCTTTGGCGGTCAGCCTTCTTTATGGTCCAGCTCTCACTTCCATACATCACTACTGGAAAAACCATAGCTTTGACTATGCGGACCTTTGTCGGCAAGGTGATGTCTCTGCTTTTTAAGATGCTGTCCAGGTTTCTCATCGCTTTCCTCCCAAGAAGCAGACGTCTTTTAATTGCGTGGCTGCTGTCACCATCTGCAGTGATCATGGAGCCCAAGAAGGTAAAGTCTGTCACCGCTTCCATATCTTCCCCTTCTATTTGCCAGGAGGTGATGGGACCAGTGGCCATGATCTTAGTTTTTTTTTTTTTTTGATGTTGAGCTTCAGACCATTTTTTGCCCTCTCCTCTTTCACCCTCATTAAGAGGTTCTTTAATTCTTCCTCACTTTCTGCCATCAGAGTGGTATCATCTGCATATCTGAGGTTGTTGATATTTCTTCCGGCAATCTTAATTCCGGCTTGGGATTCATCCAGTCCTGCCTTTCGCATGATGTATTCTGCATATAAGTTAAATAAGCAGGGAGACAATATACAGCCTTGTCGTACTCCTTTCCCAATTTTGAACCAATCAGTTGTTCCATATCCAGTTCTAACTGTTGCTTCCTGTCCCACATATAGATTTCTCAGGAGATAGATAAGGTGGTCAGGCACTCCCATTTCTTTAAGAACTTGCCATAGTTTGTTGTGGTCAACACAGTCAAAGGCTTTTGCGTAGTCAATGAAGCAGAAGTAGATGTTTTTCTGGAACTCTGGCTTTCTCCCTAATCCAGCGCATGTTAGCAATTTGGTCTCTAGTTCCTCTGCCCATATACATAGGTGGCACTATATATTTCATTTAATTTTATAATAAAACAAAGTGATTTTCTAAGTGACAAAACAGAAGTGAACTCCTACACTCAAGACTCCATGGAACTCAAATGACAAACTGAAGCTCCTTGTGTTCATCAACCTCATGGTTTCAATGGCTTCTCCCCTTCCTCACTCTTCTTGCTTTGCAGAGCCCAGCTGCCTCCCCTTCTCTCCTGGCTGCCCAGGACCCCACTTCAACTGCAACAGAACCTACCAGCCACAGTATTCCATTTCAGGTTCTGTTAAGGAGACAATGGCTTACATTTTTCTTATTATTACTAGCTGACTGAGGCTGGATCCACATTCAGCACTGGGGATATATATATTTTTAAAGAAAACAGATGCAACACGGACTTCCACACACTCTGCAGTAGTCACAACATTAACATGCCAGATGTGCATCACCCTGATCTGTCAGGATTCACCGAAATTTGGGTCCTGCAGACAAAATTTCAACATGACAGATGTGAATCACCCTGATCTGTCAGGATTCACCAAAATTTGGGTCCTGCAGACAAAATTTCCCTTACTACCAGCCACACCACCTAGGGATTCTGGGAGCTGAAGGCCAAAGGTTTTCCACCCATGATTCACATGCCCTGCTGAAAACTTGGGAAAAGGTTATACAGAATATCTCACAGAACTGAACACACATTTCCAGAGATTGAAGGAAGGGCTGAGGTTTCTCCATGCAAAGAAATGATAGGGGAGAGACCAGCAACTGAAGGAAAACTTGGCAGGACAGTCTCTGGCTTCTCTAAGCTGCCATTTGAGATAAGAAAGCAGCAGGTGGCTAGTCTTACCCAGGAAGCCCCACAGCGACTGGTCGTGCAACAGGGCGATGGGATCTCAGCGCTGACTGAGAAAGCCCTCTTCTTTTTGTGCTCACAGGGGAGTTCACAACAGGAAGCTCATCATTACTAAAACGAGAGGAATTTGGAAGATTACTTTTAATTTCCATCTTAGAATGACAAAGCTCAGATAATGGAAATATTTCAAAAAGAACAATAAATTGAGTCTTTGACAAGGAGAATGCATATACGTAAAGAAGCACACTCAACAGGTGCATAGAAGGGCTAGCTTCAATGCAAAAAAACTTCACAATCTAATTTGGTTTCACTCCCATTTCTTCCTCTTTCCTGTTGTTCAGGAATTTATACTGCCTGACTGGCTGAGGTGACTACAGATTGAGTTTCAATAACCAGCTGAACAGTGTGTGATCACACCTCCATTAAAGTGCTTAAGGGAAGGCTCTCGGGGACGGAGCGGTAAAACCACAGGATCTTCAGCCTTGTTAACTACAGTGTCAAATGCAAAGCATAGCCAAAATGAGCTATGTACGGATGTCAGTGCTAAGAGATGGTAAGCAGTGACCTTGCTTCAAAGTAGGGTTGGGTGACTTCCAGAGGTCGGAGAAGCACTGGCACACCACACACCCACTGCCAAATCATCTGCTGTGGTGAAAAAACATGTGTTTTCTGCTGTCATTACAGCAGATCTGGTGAAGCAACAGGGACCTGGGCAGCAGCATGTGGCCATGTACTGCCAATCTCTGCTGTAAAGCAAGAATGTGCTTATAAGTTAAAACTCTAGAGCTTAGGGTGGGTAACTAACTTAAAACTATGCGATCAACTGTGCAATCAAAACCATGCATAGAATGGTCCTTGGCCACCTGACTACAACTATTCTTGTCACCCTAAATATTACATGGCTTAACAACCTGGTCATACATTTTTGGCTTGAATTTCATTATTTTCTTCTGATCTGTCATATTTTTACCTGTTATATGGATCCAATTCAAAAGGATCTCCAAAGACAGAGAGGGAGGCGGCTCCAATATCAGCTCTCATGAAGCCAAGTGAGGGTTCAAATGGTTTGTATACAGACGGGATTGAAGCACCACGCACAGGCTTGCCAAGATGAAGGGTTTTTGCAATTCGGGAACGAGCAGTCACTTCAGTTTTCACCTAAGCAAAACAGAGAGGGTCAAATTAGAAATTAAGGAACTGTGACCAAGATATGTCCCCCTCTAGCAATGGGATTTCCTCAAAGTTTCATGCCTCAGCAACCAAACTTACAAATTAAGCCCCAGTTATTTTCCAGTGACCAATCACAAAACAAAGCAGGGCTAAATGCAAGATACAGAGGTGAGAAAAAGTGCATGCGCTGAGAGAGAGACATTCTTCATCATCCGGAGAAGCACTGCTCATAAATATGGGCAAAGCATGTAATTTCACCTGGCCCTGTATCACTTATATGCTAGTAAGGGGATTTCCATCAAAACCGCTGCAACCAATAAAAAGGATATATGATGTAGGTGTGGGAATACATTCTCCATCCCCCTAATAAAATTCCTAATAGAAAGTACCCTACCATAGGAAAAGTATTAGAAGAGTGGAAAATAATCTTCGAACATACTTTTGCTTTTTTCACCCTTCGTCGCTTTCGTCGCTTGCGTCTCTTCAGCCATGTTCCAGCACTCTTTTTTCCAGTGGATGTTTTTGTATGAGTTTTTTTACCTGCCGTTTTCTTTCTCCTCACTGAGTTAGACAAAATATAAACAATTGCATAAGAAGTCAACAAACATGAACTTGTCATCAACAGCTCTCTGGAATCTACATACACAAAATATTTACAGTAGGAAAGCTAATGTACTAGATCTGATATGCCCCAGTCTAAATTCAAATACACATGTCCTTCTGAAGAGAAGTGGCACACCCTCTAATGGAACTTTTATCATTATAGATTCACAAGTTTCAGATGGATTCTGACAACACTGTAAAGTACTGTTTGTTTGTTTGCTCGCTCTGATAAATGCCTTGATCACTGAGATTTAATGCAAATTCTAGATCATCCAAGCAAGCTGCATTCATCATGGTTATTACATCCCATCAAGCAGGGAAGATCTGGGCTCAAACCACTGCTCTGCCATGAAGTTCAATGTGATACCAGCCCTCAAATCCCAGAATTATAGTTAAGATAAAGCAGAGAGGGAAAAAAGAGAACTACGTAAGACTCCTTAGAAACGTAACTAATAAAAAGTGCCATCACTACCTCTTTTCCGTTTCCTCTTAGTCGGGGCCCGAGGAGTCAATGGCCTCTGGTACACTGCCGTGCTTAGCCCTGCTGCAACTGCCTCAATGGTTTCATCAAGAAGAGATGACATGAGGTACCTTGGAACATGCTAAAATAAAAGATGAACATCTTTGGTCTAGGCTGTCTCCTTCAAAATAGTGTCAAACTGCATTAAACCCAGAACTAGAAAAGCCTATGTTTCATTTTAGTTCAAAAATAAAGCTGCTCCCATCTTTCCTTTTCACCATGAGTAGCAGCTTCCTTCTCATTCATTAACTCACTCACTCAAAATCTCCCCCACACCCCTCACAGAGGCAGGATTGAAACCAAAAGTGACTTCTGGCCTCAAACAAGTGACACCCTTAAACTTAAAACACATCCGAGTATAGGCAGAAAATGTGGCAACATTTCCCCTGCATCTTCAAAGATCGATCCATTCTAAAGTTTAAAAAACTGGAGCACTGAGAGGTCTTGGAAAAGTATGCAGCCCCTGGACTTCTGGAAATTGCCCATCCCAGATTAGTCAGTGAAGAACCTTTTTGAAATTGGTTGCACAATACCTGAATTCGCTGTGCAGTTGTTATCCGATTTCTGTTCACTGTTGCCCGCACACGCTCACTCTGACGTGTTCTTGCTATAGCTCGCGTTCGGACATTAGGACGGAGTCGGCTAGTGGTAGGGACTACATCAGCCATGAGGGAGGCAACCTCCTCTTCGCTGACGTGGTCTGTTTCTGAAAACAAGGTATGTACATCAGTTGTCACTTGTGTTTCAGGCAGCACCCAAAAACCTCCCTAAAAAGCGAACTTCAGTCTTCCTTGAAACCTCCACAACCAAAACTCTGAAACTTCACACAAGCAACAAAGCTTCCCATAGGCTCCAGTGCCTGGCAGGACTCACTACCACAACAAAAAACCCTCTGGTTTAGAATTCTTCGTGCAAACCACAGTATTTCCCATTTGAAGGAAACAGCCTGCTTCAAAAAATAGTTACGGTCAAGATGCTTACTATCCACTGGTGTCAATAAGTTCAACACAGTCAATTCTAGATCCCACTGTTTGTACAAAGGGGATCAGAATGCTACTGCTGTCTGAAGTTGCATGAACAAATGCAGTATGTGTGATGTTACTATTTTTATCATCCTAGTAATGTCATTTCCTTACATGAGGGGGAAAAAACCTTGTCACAATAAAAATGTTCTTTAAAACCTTAAAAGTCGTGTAAACTGTGGGTAAGTGTTTTTCACAAAAACAAGTTTCCTACAATTCAGTTAACCTGTGGAATATTTTATAAAGAAGATACTTGCCAGCATCAACAGGCCCAGCATTTGCTGGAGCACATGGTGGACAGAACCATTCATCCACAGGTACCTCCCTCAGAGGTGGATTAAGGCATTCCATGTGATAGCTAAAAAAAAAAAAAAAAGGCACAGACAATACAGTCTTCTATGCTGATCTTTTTAAAAAGGTCATATTCCTTGCCTAAGATACAAAGCCATCCTTCAATATGCATGTGTGAATTAGACTAGAGGTCTAATTCAGAGTACAAGCATTTGACAAGAGTACACATCATGGAGGATTTCTCATAACAATGGTTTCTTACCCTGCATCACAGCCATCACACAGCAACAGGCGATCTTCTCTGTCACTTCGGCCACACACTTCACAAAAGGTTGGATCATCTTCCACATCATCTTCTTGAGATTTTGTGTTTTCAACTGGAATCTGATCAAAGATGCATGTCCTTAGAAAGTTCTGTATGGTCATATTAGATCAACAAAATGAAGCAACCACCTGTTTACTCCAATTCAAATTAGCATGAGTTTTTGGGGTTGGGTGGGTTTATGCTTCCTCTTTTTACTGACTCGAAGAGAAATCAACTAAAGTGAACCGAAGAAGAAAAAATAAAGTAATAAGCAATTCAAGAAAACTGAAGCTATAAGATAATGTTTGTCTACCTCCAACTGAGGACAGATTCAGTCAAATCCTGGTAATGTTTATTACTACAATACAAGTCCCACTGTATTCCATGGGAACTACTCCCAACAGTGCCTACTAGAATCACCATCTCAGATGTTCATCAGGACACCACTGAAACTGTCACAAAATCACACTGATTGTCAACTGATGAAGGCTTAAAAGGCTGAAACTGAATCCAGACAAAACAGAGATCCTCCTGCTGGGAAGCGCACCAGACAAGGTTGGGGGTTGGCACCCTAAGTTGGATGGAATTAGCCTTCCTCTTAGGGATCAAGTCTGTAACTTGGGAGTGCTCCTAGACCCAGCCCTTTAATTGAAACAACCAATATTGCCGTGTTTAGGTCGACATTTAGTCAACTTAGGCTTATTGCCCAGTTATGCCTCCAGCTGGACGAGGGGTCCCTGACAATGCTGGTATATGCAGTAGTGGTCTCAAAGATCAACAGGGCTTGAAAAATTTTAGAATGTCTCACCAGTCAGTCAATAATTTCACCAGTCAGCATGATTGGACTATAGCCTTGCAGTTTATTGGGATTGGGAATCGCTGATTTATACCCTCAGACTTGAGTTGCTTTATTACCTGTGTGCCCGTGGGGTCATGAAGCTTGTGTTTTGAATGCCTTTCTTTTGAATGTCTCCAGCAAAAATAAAACAAAGCAAAAGTACCCAGCCTCTTAAGGAGCCACGGTTCCCTCCTCGTTCGGTTGAAATTGGGAGCAGGGAATCTCCATATTCTCCAGCATGGGACTACTCTACATTCTCTTGCAGAGCTATATCTCTATGTGCCGCTCGAACTCTCTTCTCGCGAGAAGAGGGCTGTTTTCCTTTTCCAATGGGAGGGGGAGGGGAGAACTGCAGGATTAGAAAGAGAGAGAGACGGGCGGAGGGTAAGGAGGCAGGGAGGGAGGGAGCTGTGGCTTGTCAAGCAGCATTTTTCACTCGTCACAGACGAGTGGACGAGTGCATTTTTCAAGCCCTGAAGATCAACCACTTGTAACTCTCTCTAAATGGGGCTGCCCTTGATGCTGACTTGGAAATTTCAAGATGCAGAATGTGGCGGCCAAGCTGGTTTCTGGTGTGAACAAGTTTAATCACATCACCACAGTACTGGCCCGCCTGCATTGGCTCTCCGTTCCTTTCTAGGCCAGGTTCAAGGTCTGGGTTTTAACCTACAAATCTCTTAACAGTTTGGAACCCTGCTACTTCTCGGTGCATCTTTCCCTCAAAACTTCAGCCCCTACCACCAGATCCTCATAAGCCTTGCTCTTAGGGGTCATCACACCAAGGGACGCAAGGAAGACCGCTACCAGAAACCATGCCTTCTTGGTTGTAGCCCCTCCTTATGGAATGGGCTCCCATTAGAGCTGCACCAGGCCCCCTCCCTCCCAACCTTCAAGAGGATGTTAAAGACATTACTCTTTAAATAGGTTTTTAAGGACAATCTCTCTTGTATCAGTCTATATGTGAGTCACCCAGTCCCACCATCATTTAGGTTTTAGTTAGCTTGCTCTTGTTATTTGCATTTGTATTTGTTGGTCTAATGTTTGGTTTGTGGGGTGGGTTTATTGAGTTAATTTTCATCAATTGTACATTGCCTAGAATAGTGCCTGGCATTAAGTCAAGCAGTATATAAATAGTTGTAGGTTTTTCGGGCTGTTTGGCCATGTTCTGAAGGTTTTTCTTCCTAACGTTTCACCAGTCTCTGTGGCTGGCATCTTCAGAGGACAGGAGTTAGAACTCTGTCTGTGTTCTGGTGTAGTGTGTGGGATAGTTGAGTATTTATAGCTGTGGGATCAGCTTTTTGTCCTTTTCAGGTGATTGGGTGATTATGGTGAGCAGGGTGAGCAATCATTATTGCTACACAGGGAAGCTATTGAAATCCACAAACACCAGCAGCTTCAACAAAAAAAGAAGGAAGTCTAAAACCCAACAAAGCCTGGCTCCCAGCACTGAAAAATACAGCCTGCAAAAGGTCAACGAACTCTACCCAGCCACAAGAACCGGTGATCACCACACACAAAAGACTAGCTAACGACACCCATCAATCACAGTGACAGATCATCCCCCCCTTATCACAACAATACACCCATAACAAAAAGCACCCTGCTCACCATAATCACCCAATCTCCTGAAAAAAGGACAAAAAGCTGATCCCACAGCTATAAATACTCAACTATCCCACACACTACACCAGAACACAGAGTTCTAACTCCTGTCCTCTGAAGATGCCAGCCACAGAGACTGGCGAAACATTAGGAAGAAAAACCTTCAGAACACGGCCAAACAGCCCAAAAAACCTACAAGAACCATCGGATCCCAGCTGTGAAAGCCTTCAAGAATACAGTATATAAATATTTGAAATAAATAAATAAATGGACTTCCAGCTATATTCCCTATGTTAGATTTAAAACGTTTTGCTGGTATTGCTATAGTATTGCAAAGTCTAGTGTTCTTAGGTATTAGACATTTGGGACATGAGACCAAAGTTGCTACAAAAAGACCATCATGAGGGAAAGCACATAGAATGAGTGTGTCAGCACCATGACCTCTGTATACAAAAGCATTTCCATGCAAAAAGGAAACCAAGCTTCCTATATTACTATGTGTAGGTTACATTAGCTTTACTTCACAAAATCAAAGGAACAGAACAATTAAGGAACTCCACAAACTCATGAATGTGTAAAAATAGATGATTTCTATCAACTGTGCATTTGCATGATGCTTCAAAACTTTTAAGTGACAAGAGGACAAAATCCAGGAGAGAAACACACTATGAATTAGGATTTGGCACTAGAAAAGGAAACACTACCATAGAAAGTTCTGCACAAGCTGTATAGAATAGGAATTCTAATTTTTCTTATATTTAATTCAACAGAAAATTTACCTTCTTCAAAATTTCTCCACCAAAGTGCACTCTAACACAGATAGAGTTAAAAATAATTCGATCCACTGGACAAGAGTTGGCATTCTGTGGAAAAGATGAGGAATGAATGAATATTTATGATTTTCAACAGTTTCTAATTATCTCTTTTTATTCAGAAGACTATTTCTTGGATTTATTATTTGGTTCCTCTGCGCACATTTCCACTTTCAAAGAAGCAAGTTTAAAACTGCACATTATTCTATACTATAGAAGTGAAAATTAACTTCACAATTATCTGAATGCAGGGGTCTGCAAATATGGTTGCAAGAAGTCAGCATCTGCATGTACAGAGTGCAAGATGGGTAAAAGAGGATCCTCTACAATCGCAACCTAGACTTTGAAGATCCACACAAGCAACAAAACTTCACACAGGCTCCAAGAGTCTTCAGTGATCACATGAGATTTGCTGCGATTATAGCATAGACAATTCCTGCCAAAATAGAGCGTAGGTTTTTGCAGCTGGCCTTGAATAGTCTACTACAGGTTGGTTAACAACTACAGATGTTCATTAATTAATGTCACAATCACTTTGCATTTTGGGGCAATATTATTGAATGTTCAAGTCGATATTTCTGATTTTTGTTGCTTTTAGAAGGCAACATACTCTCTAATTTTCAGCCCTGCTGGGTGGGGTTCCATTGCGACCAGAACCAAAGGGGTTTGAAAGCAATCACTGCACAGAGGGAGGCAGAGTCACGTGTGTAGCTTAGAGGGAACCTTGTCCACAAGTCTATTTCACTGCTATAGCATCTGGCTTTGAACAGTTGTCAGTCTCACCCACAGGCTACTAAGCTACCAAACAGCAACCTGAGGAAGAGATAGGAGGAGGCAAGAAAACACAAACACGCTACTCCTTCCACCCCACTTCTTAGGGAAAGTGTTCTTTCTTCTTAGGGAAAGTCTGGAGAAGCCGGAAAGATTTTCTTATTTTCCCCTGGGGAAGTTAGCACAAAGACATATGTGCTAGGCAGCTCACACAATCAGGATATAAGATTTAGCAAGCAAAATGTTTAAATGGTACTTACTTTAGACCACTCCACAATACAGTCCAAGCAAAAATAATGGCCACAATTTTCAGGCGTTCCAACAGCCTGATCCCTGAATGTGTTGAGACATATTGGGCAGTTTTCAGCGTCTTCATCAGAAGAAGATATCATCTCTCCATTAAACTGTGGCTTGGCTTTAACAGAGTATCTTGATTGCTCAGCAGTCATATCTATTTCTTCTTCTTCCTCCTCCTCCTCCTCGTCAGAATCTTTAAAAACAATGAAAGAAATAGACTTGTACTTCCAGTTCCTTCCACACAATGCACTCTGAACTAGAATGTTACGGTGTTGCACAATTCTGAAGAGAATCAATAGCTGAATTCAGGATTTCTATATAAGCAAGAATACATATTTTCAATGTTGGCCAGAGTCCTTTTGGATATTTGCACACACACAAGAGCAACAACGGAAGTGGCCACAGCAAATTGACAAGGTATCGGCAAGGTGCCTGATTCTGTGCCAGATCATATATCCAGAATGGGTCTAGAATGCACCCAGCACCTTGTTGCAACAGCTTCTGCAACTGCTCTGGTGCATGTATAAATATCTGACAGGAGTCTGACCATTATGTCCTTGTAGTGACATGGCCGAAATACTCACAAGAGACCCTTCAGAGTAGTCCCATCTAGTACCACAGCAGATGAACTGTACTAAATTTGACTCGGATTGGACATCACAAAAACCAAACAATGCTATTTTAAAGAAATTACCCAGTTAAGATTGGTGCAGTGCTGTATGTTATGATTTCAAGCCCAGGGCTCAAATCCCTGCTCAGCCACAAAGCTTACTGGGTCATTCTGAACTGGTCATTTCCTCTTGGTCTAATCTACCCATTAAACAGAGTAATTTCTATGGTGTTAGTGTAGAAATAACCCTATGTAATGGATAAATTAGGCCAAAAGATCTCTGGAAGAAGAGTAGGGTGAATATAACAACAGTATGCATGAAATGTACTCCTTTTGTCTGGTCCTAATACTATAAACATGTATGCAAATTATCTAAGCTAGCAACACCTTCTATATGCACCCTGGTGGCTCACTCTTATTAAGTGAGTCCTTATTAAGTTATGACATTAAATACTAAAGCACTTTACTCAGAGGTTTTATATAGCCACCTTCTAGATCTTCATCTTCACCTTCTTCATCCTCTTCACTTCCATCTTTGCTAGTATCATCTTCTTCATCACTTCCTGTATCATCTGAGTCACCACTGTTGCCATCACTGCTTTCTTTTGAATAATGGAAACAAAAGGGGGCAGGAAAGGACATGAGTGCTGATTACTAAGTAGCATATGACCTAAACAGGAGCCATGTTGTTATCCAAGGTCCAATAATGGACAAACATTCACCATTTCCCCTCCCACAGTTGTGCCACTATTTGTAGTTGATGAAGAGAATAATAGATGGGAGCCACCCTCCACTTGTACACATGGATATTAGAAATGATGCAAGACCACTAATATTTGGTTTTCTTTATGCATCACACAATGTAACCTGTATCTAAAATGTACAAGTAATCACAGAACACATGCAAAGAACAATACTCAATACTCTGAGGCCCTTCTTTGATTAAGATATTTCTGCATTCAAAATCTAAGTCACATTTCATGTAGAAAATACTTATTTAAGATTAGGAAGTGGTGGCAGTTTGGAACACATTCTGGCTAGTATCATTTACCTGCATCACTGAAGAGCAGTGCATTTGTTCTTTTGACTTTGCCTACTGAAGTGTTGTTCTTTATGAGTTCATCCTGACTGTCATCGTCCATTGCAGGGCATCTGGAACTGGCTCCCTACAAGAAACAAGGCATAAGCTGAAGACACATATATGCGAAGAGCACACAATTCAACAGTTAAACAAATTTGTTTGACCACAGAGGTAAAAATGCAACATGTATACGTGTACCAAGAATTTGGGAGCCTTTTAAAATGGTACATGAAAACAAGCACCTAAAATAAGCTTAGGCCTCTCAGCTTTATCTCATACCAGCCAAGAAGACCTCAGAGGCACAGAGCACCTCCAACCAATTTAATCTTTTTGACAAAGATGGTTGAAGCCATTTCTAAGCAAGGGCTGTCTTGTCACAGCAATCCATCTTCCAGCAAAAGGGCTCTGCGAATTCTGTTGGTACCTAGCAATACAGTAACAGTGCTTCTGAATGTATGCTGAATATTTTCCTCTTCCAACACAGCAAAAGTGGCAGTTTGTTCCTCTCATGAAATAAAGAAGGGCAATAGAGCACATGGCACTGATCCTCAAAGGCCTGAGCAGGGTGGATTTGAACTAAAAAAACCACAAATCCAATTTTTTTGCCAATTGAAATAAAAAAATTCAATTTTTAATTTAAATTGTGATTTAAATCAATTTGATTTTTACCCACCCTGGGCCTGAGTCCCCCTAGCTCTCATTCTGAACATTTAGAATAGCTCCCACACTCCTAGCAATCCCAGTACAGCAACTGCTTTCAGCACCAGGATAAACACAGCTGAAGAGAAGCGCTCCTCCCTCTCTCCCAAAGAAATCCCACCTGGCATTTAAATAGTGTGGTGTAGTGGATAGAGTGACAGACTAGAAGGAGGCCTGCGTTCCACTCTCTGTTCAGCCATGGAAACTCACTGGGGCAGTAAAACTGGCAAAGCCACTCCTTAAATACCTCACTTACCTTGAAAACCCTATTAGGGTGGCTATAAGTCAGTTTCAACTTTACAGCACAAGTTTTTCTCTTGAACAGCTCCCTTTCAGAGTTCAGTGGTTTGCCGCCGGCCCACCCCCCCAGTTCCCCCAGCCTTAGACAGCTTCCAGAGGACAAAACCAAAGCAGGTAGCTCCACTCCATCCCTTTCACATGTGAAAAAGCAAGTAGGAGCGAAAAGACAGCTCCAAAGCGAGAGGCTCTTGAAGAAGGGACATAGCAAGAAGGAAGTGGAACTAGGAGGAAAATCTGAAAGCATTCTTCTCCTTCTTTCACCTATTAAATCCCTTCAAAAACTGAATCTTCTTTATTGTTTTATGAAAGTTCTATCTGTAATTGGAATGAAGGGGCATTTTTGAAGGCACTTTTGGACCTGGAGGTGTTTGGAAGGAATATATTCTCAGAGACTGCAAAAGGTTTTACGGCTGCAGCTGTTGCTGCTATGTAACTATTAACTGCAGGGGGCAAGCAGTTTTGTACAAGAGGGAGGAGTGAAGAAAGAAACGCAAATACAGTACTGAGCAGCATCCGAAAGAGATCTTCAAAATGCTACAGTCAACCCTGACAGATCTGCAACATATATGGAAAAGGAAAGATGGAAAACTCTTGCAGATGCCATTCAAAACCAAGTCTTCTGGATTTTATTGGAAAATCAAAGACTGTTAAAATTAGAAGGCCATGATCTAAAATGGGGGTGGCACGCCTTTCTTTGGTACAGTAGAGTGGATGATTTTAAACAATTCAATAACCATATTTTGAGAAAATCTTTATTATGGTCTTGGACTAAAATTCAAAGACAGATGTATGTCAAAATACCATGTTGGGCAACGCCAGTAGAGGCATTCTCTCTTCCAAATCTGAGAGAAAACAAGAAAATCTTAAGGTATAGAGAAGCACTAAAACCAGATGGGACATTAAAAAACAAAGATGAACTAATGATACAGGGATTTGATATAGATTGGTGGTCACACTTTTCAGCTGATTTCAAGATATGGTAAAGATAAGCAGCAAGGTTTTTATGTAGATAATACACCCTTTGATAGAGTTCTCCTGGATACCAAAGATAAGCATATCAAAGCATTATATAATTTTTAATTAGATTTTGATACCCAGGAGGAAGTGGTTAAAGAATGTATGATAAGGTGGGCACAGAATATTGGACACAATATAAACTTGGATCAGTGGGAACAAATATGGAAAAACAATATAAAACTCACTAAGTCAGTAGCTTTTAAAGAAAATATATACAAAATGTTTTATAGATGGTATATAACTCCCACAAAATTAGCCAAAATTGATGTAAAAAAATTCAAATCTCTGTTGGAGATGTAAACAAAAAGAAGGTTCTTTTTATCATATGTGGTGGTTATGTGGGAAAGCCCAAAAATATTGGAAAAGGGTTGTGATGCTTTTGCATGAGGTTTTGGAGATTCCGATAACTGTAACCCCCCATTTTTTTCTTCTAAATATAACCCCGGATTCAATAGACCCAATGGAAAAATATTTAGTTATCCATATCTTGACAGCTGCAAGAATTCATTTTGCTAAACACTGGAAGGACACGGAGAATCCACCTCAAGATGAGTTAATAGCAAAAATCCTGGACACGGCAGAGATGGACAAACTATCAGAATGGCTAGACTCAACAAGAAAGACGAACCATGAAAATTGTTGGCATAAATTTTATGATTGGCTTAGAAATAGAATGTAAATTAATATTTGATAATTGAAAGCCTAAGATTAATTTAAAATTAGAATATGTATGATAAATTAGTTACACCAGAAACTTAAGTATCTTTGAAATATAACAGATAAGAATGAATACTGTAAAATGTTCATGTTGATTTACAACCCCTGTTTAATTCCATGTCCCCTGTCCCCATCCCTAACCCCTAAAATAAAACTTTAAAAAAACAACAACTCCAAGTCTTCTGCAAATCTACCTCACATCTTTTTCAAGCAGCCTCATTCAGATGCAGTAAATGTTTGACAATGCCTAAGCCTGAGTATTCCTGGTTTTGCTAAGGGCAATGAACAATGATTATGTGAATGGCCTAATTTGAAGTAAGACAGTTCTACATATATCTTTCAGTTGCTAACCAGAGATAACTGCTTTCTAACCCCCAACCTGAAGTGGTCCCATCTCTTTACGGTGTATGTTTTTGAGTCCTGATCTAGGTAACCACAGTTTGAGGAGCAGAGAGAATTCTGCTATATAATGTTGGTTTTCCTGTATACAACAATATTTTTGCAGTATAAGCCATATTTTTTTAACTAAACACAACAACTAGGTCATAAACTTACATAAGCAAAAATAATAAGCTAGAGAGAAGGCATATGTTTTCTTAGGAGGTTGCACTACCTTCCCCTGCTATATCTTCATTTTTGTTATTCCAGTATCATTTTATACACCTATCAACCACATTAACAGAAATGCATACAGTACTCACAACAAAGACTTTCTTCCACATATGAACAAACAAGTCATATTTTGTCCCCACGTTTGGAGAACAAGTTGGGCAATATGGTTCTTTTCCAATGTAATGGTCAGTTGCTGAAGAAGAGATCTCACATTTGAACAAAAGGTAATGCAACCATACTAAAATCCATGAGACCAAGTCTGAACCTACTGTGGCTATCGCACTCTACATAACCACTTCACAGTGAGATCCACTGAATGCAGTAACTTACTTCTGAAGAGGCTTTTATAGGACTGCACTAAGAATTTTCTGCTGTACTTTAGTCTAAGGAAATCCAAAATGCAAGGCTGCTCAGTCACACAGAAACATTATGCTAACACAGAGATTTGTGGAATATCTATTCAGTCTTGTGCAGGTGCCATAAAATGAAAAAAAAAAAAAAAAACCCTTTACAGCAAGATGCAGTCTTTAGATTAAAGCAGCTTTTCAAGATAACCCAGTATGAGAGTGATAGCAACAGCTGCTTTCTGGATTTCTGGGAGAGCATTACAGGGATATTTCAGCAAAGCAACATTTCTGCATAAGCAAAATATGGTTAACTACCAACATTTGCAATTATCCACTGTTCTGTTTAGGACATAATTCTAAATACAATGCTCCTAGAGAAAAGTCTGACAACTTAAGCTGATTGTAAGATGGTGGTATCTAGTGTAAAACTGTACGCTAATCAATATGCTAGCTACATACAGAGTTTGGAAGGTTTGACTTGCATAAGAATTTGCTGAAACTCACTCAAACCATATCCTATCATGATTTTGTCTAGACGATGCAACAGAAAGGTGTTGTGCTCTAGCATTTTGTTTGAATGTTTGCAATGGCTGTGCTGTTAAACAATAAGCTTAAAGTTTCTCTATGGCATGATAAGAAAGATTCATGTGGCAGCTTTATGAAAAACACTCGCATTTCAGGACAAAAAGTTTACTTCCTCAAATGCAGACAATGCAATTTTGGGGTTTCAGATACATGTGGCTGCAAATGGGATATGGGCAGTGGAATGAGAACATATTTAAATCCAGAATTATCAGTTGTAGTTATGTTATTAAACAGGATGCTATAAACACTACCTACTAGGGCTGTAACATGTTGGTCACTAACAACTGTAGACATAAACATACTGGAAGGAGCCCTTTTGCTTTCTTTGCAAAGCCAGTCAATTTTTATTTAGTTTTACGTACATAACTTTTATAAAATGTAATGAGTAAGGAAGAGTTGCTTTCCATAATTAAGAGTCACACTCAGTTTATCAATGATACAAAAGCAGATATATGAAGTAACTGGCCTGAGATTAACACCTGGGGTAAAATAATAATAGTGAGGAGAAGGACTATGACTATTACCACTGTCTAGATAGGCCTTATTTTAACATCATGTTCAGTTTTGGATGTCACAGTTCATGAAGGCATCAAGCTAGAAAGCACTATGGTGGAGGCAAGGGGAAAGTTTGAAAGGGAGATGAATAAAGGAGAGAAGAACCACTTCATTTGAACAATGCCATAGTGCCAGAAATTTATCTATCTATTTATTTGTTTCTTTGTTTTATTTATAGGCTGCCTTTCTCCTGATAAGGGGACACAAGGCAGCTCACAATATTAAAAAGAACAGAATTAAAGACATAAGTTAAACATTAAAAAAAAAAAACTATACACTAGTTAAAATACCACTGAATAATTAAAAGCAAATAAACATTAAAAACTCTATTAACTTTAAAAGGAATTCAGGGATTCTATCATGACTGTTAAAAGCCTGCCTGAAAAGATGGGTCTTCAGCTATTGGCAGAAGAATAAAAGGCAGGAGGTTAGCCTGATCTCCCAAAAGAGAGCATTCCATAACCTGGAAGCTGCCACAAAGAAGGCCCTCTTTCATGTCCCCATCAATGCTGGCAATGGGACCGAGAGGAGGGCCTCGTCTGAGAGAAGGATCATATGAGGAGATGCAGTCCTTCAGGTAGCCTGGACCTAAGCTGTATAGAGCTTTATAGGTAATGACCAGCACTTTGAATTGGGCCCAGAAATGGACTGGTAGTCAGTGCAGCTGTTGTAACAGGGGCATTATATACTCCCTATAATTGGCCCCAGTCAGTAGTCTGGCTGCTGCATTTTGAATCAGCTGGAGTTTCCAAACTGTCTTCAAAGACAGCCCCACACAGAGTGTGTTATAGTAATCCATGGCATGTCACTCACTGTAGCCAAACAAGACATCTCAAGGAATGAAAGCAGCTAGTGCACCAGTTTTAACTGTGCAAAAGCACTCTTGGCCATCGCCAAAACCTGGGTATTCAGGCTCGGGGATGAATCCAGAAGTACACCCAAGCTGCAAAGCTGGTTTTCAGGGGGAGTGTAACCCCATCCAGCACAGACCGTACTCCTATTCCTTCATCTGCCTTCTGATTGACCAGGACCACTCTGTCTTGTCTGGATTAAGTTTCTGTTACTTTGACCTCATTCAGCCCATTACTGATAGCAGGCACTAGTTTAGAACCAAAAAGAGGAAAGAGCAAAGATGTGAGAGGGGTGCCCAGTATGTCTACATGATGGCAGTAGAGGCTTTCTGTTAGCGACTGCATGAGTGGGCCGATTGACAATTCTATACTTCCTGCAATGAGGAATGTTTACACTGCATACATCTACTTAGAACTGGGTTCTACCCACTTCAATGGGCTTACTTCCAGTAAACTATATAGAGGACTGCAGCCTCAAGGCACAAAGCATGGGTGGAGGATTTTTGACCTTCCAGTTGTCCTGACTGAGAAACTCCAGCCTGTATGGCTAAAAGCAAAGGATCATGGAAGCTGGGGATTCAAAGCTCCTGAAACCTGGTATAAGAGAATGCTCTCCAAATGTGAGACAGGTCTGCCAAGGTGACACAGGCAACTAATAAGAGAAGAGACACACTCCTTTCAAAGTCTACCATTGAGTTTGTGTGGAATAACTGAAGACAGAATTAGTAACCTAATTCAGAGCAATCTTGTCTATGGCTCTTTAATCAAGAACTTCAAAGTCATGCTGGGAGCGTACCATTACAGCCTTAGTTTCAGCCATCAAAGCAATAACAAGGCTAAAAGAAGTGAGGCACTTGCTTCTGGTGCACAAAGCTAAGAGGCTCTACAGTCAACCCTCGACTTACGAACTTAATCCGTTCCGGAAGGACGTTCTTAAGTCGAAAAGTTCGTAAGTCGAATCAGCATTTCCCATAGGAATGCATTGAAAACCAATTAATCCGTTCCGGCTGTTTTTGGTTCTTAGGTCGAGGGGCGGTTTGTATGTCGAAGCATTAGTTCCCATAGGAACTAATGCAAAGCCGGTTAATCCGTTCCTACCACTAGGGGCAGAATTTTTTCTTTTTTTTTTTCCTTTTAACCTAAGATGATTTAGGTTAAAAAAAAAAAGGAAAGAAAAGAGGGAGGGAAGGAGGGAACAGACACCTTTTCAACAGAACACCTTGAAAGTTCAAATTTCGCGCTTTCCCCGCCTCCCGCACGTTTTTTTTCCGGTTCGTAACTCGAAGCAAAGTTCGCAAGTCGAGGCTATATTTTTCTATCAGAGCGGTTCGTAAGTCGAAATGTTCGTAACTAGGGCCGTTCATAAGTCGAGGGTTGACTGTATATATTTAGCAAGCAAGGAATGACTGAATAAAGATACAGACATCTGTAAGTGCAGACAGGATGTACACACTGCTATCCCTATTCAGTTGTTCCTTAATCAGGTAAACTCATACATTCTAGATGTGACAGAAGCATCTTTTTTTTTCAGACTGGTCACTTCCCACTTACAGAAAACAATTATCAGAGAGGAGACAACCACTCCCCCTGAGCCTGCTAAACTTATCCAGGTAAAACTCAATAAACATGGCTTAGAAACTCAGGCTGAATAAAGTGTAGAGAATTTCAAACTTTCTGCAACAGTGGTCTGTAATTTTATACTGCTTGGTCCTTTACTTATTTTGAGAACTGTGGTTGCTTTGTGGCATCAGAGTAAGTTTCAATTTGAAATTGTTAAGATCTTTTAAGTCATCAATGTCCCGTAACTCCTGCTAATTACCCTTGTTATCTAGCAATAAGCAGACTTGGGGAAAAAAACACTGATTTTGTTTAATGTTTGACAAATGTTTTGTTTCATGTTTGACAAATATCATTCATTCTATTGTTTAGATGTCACCATAGGTTGCCTTAGCAATAATGAAGTACTGGGTACAAAAGTCCTCTAAATAAAGGAAAAATTTACGATATGACTAACGAGCAAACAATGCTATGAATCCTTCCCATATTATCATTTAGGTCAAAGGGACGGCACATAAATACATAGCAATAAAGTGAAATTAACGCCAAAAAAACCCCTTTGGATTGAATGTCATACAATTCACGGGGAATATACGCCCAGGGAAGATCCAAGATGGAAATGGGTCACCCATTCCGGTTTCCAAGCACACACCACGCACAGGAGTGGGAAATCGGTTAGGAAAAGAAAGGCTCCAGCAAAAACACAAGATTTAGAAAAGTGCAATAAGAAATTATTCTCAGGCCCAAATCCAAACCAGGCGCCTTCCCCTGCCGAGTCCCATCCTAAGGGGAGCTTCACCCATTACTAGGACTGAATCCATGACTACGAACTCGATCCTCCAAGCCCGTCAACGGTTCCGGGCAGAACCCCAACCACCGTC
Source organism: Intellagama lesueurii (assembly GCA_037013535.1). NCBI lineage: Eukaryota > Metazoa > Chordata > Lepidosauria > Squamata > Agamidae > Intellagama > Intellagama lesueurii. Next base: position 104,290,053 of record JBAJHW010000001.1, read on the forward strand.
TTGGAAACGCGCGCCGCCGTAACGACACCCTCCTCCGGAGCTGCCCAGCTCCTGCTTCCCTATCCGCCTACCGCCGCCTCCCCACAACGGCGTGTGTCGGTCCCACCGAAGACCCGCAAAGAAACACCGACACCCCCTTCCCCCGCCTCAAAAACATACCTGGGAGAAGGAGACCCCACGAGGCGACGTGGAAAAACAAGGCGAAGACGGCGCACGCGCGCCAAGCCGTTGAAGGGCCGAGAAATAACGACGGAAGAAAAGCCGGAAAGCGCGGCGAACCCGAGGCAACTGAGCAGGCCAAGAACGCCTCCAGAGCCGCCCCGGAAGAGAACCACTACCTCTTCCGGGTATCTTGACGCAATGGGCGGCAGGGCACGAGAGGACGCGTTGGGATGTACCATTTGTGTACAGCAGGAGGGGGCAGATAAGTCCAAAGAAATATCGGTGTCGTGTGAGGTTTTAGCTAACAGTTGGACCCCACAAATTCATCAGGGAAGGTTTGCTCTCACATTGAAAGGATGTAGCCCGGGCTGATAAGCTCGTCCCAGTCCAGTTTCCTACTTGCCAAGGCTTCGCTCTTAAGCACAGTGCACTCAAAGCAATAAGTGAGTGTATTCGTTGCACGCGTACGAAGGAGCAGAAGTTGCTTTATACGGATGTGTAACGGAAAGCATCTTGTCCTGAGACGTTTGCAGACCAACAGATTTATTTTGGTGTAAACTTTCGTGGATTACAGCGATCTCAATAAATGCACGGAATAAAATGGTTAGTGTTCAAAGTCCGACAGTACTTTTGTTCTTCATGCTGAAAAAAAAACAACACAGGCTGACACGAGTCGCTCAGTTCACAAGTTTATCCAGCTCTCAACTGGAGAAGAGGGCGGTCGCCCACCGTGGCTCGCACCGCGTTAGCCTTTTAGGATGTCAGGCGGCTCTTCGTTGTTCTAGCAGCTCTCAACTGCCTTCGCCGGCTGGCAGCATCTCAAAAGAGCAGGAAGAGGTTTTGATTCCTGAGGGTTTTGTTAAGCTGAAGCGCGAGAGTTGGGATCAAGGGCCGCACGTATCTCTTTATTTCTTAAATTTATACACCGCCCGATTAGTGCTAGGTGGTTAACAGCCAAAGCCATAAGCAAATACTTATAATACGACAAGAACAATAAGAAACAAAACGTGGTAAAATCTAATCAATCAACATGAAGACAAACAAACAAAACCAGCATCAGATGATGTAAAGTATTTGCTCGGGGAGTGAGCAAAGGCCGCTCCCAGAAACTGGTAGATTATGGGGCTGACTAGGTGCTGGAGATGTTCAGTCTAGCAAGAGGGGTGTGATTCCCCTTCTGCTAAAGGAAAGGCACTCTGCACACTCTCAGGACCACCCTTCTTGATTCACGCTTTCAGCGGCACTAGATACGTACAAAGGTAAACAGGGCTCCTTTCACTTGAACTCCCGGATTGTAGGCACCTATTGGAGTATCTACCAGTTATTCCCAGAGAAGTGTGCACAGGATTTCGGAGAAGGAATTTTGTTGTGGCAATGCAAATTGTGATGTCGGTGAGAAAAGGTACAAATTGCAGCCTGCCAAAAATCCTTCTTAAATCAATAGGAACCAAACTGTTTCCTTTGGTCTGGTACAGTGTCTCTGGAAAGGACAGCCTGTCAGGAAATGTGAAGTTAAAAGTTTTGATTAAAGATAGGGAAAGACTGCCAATTTTCCAACCCTGAAATTAAAACGAACAAAAAAAACAAATCTGAATTTTAATCTCATAAAATTAACCAGTGTCAAAACTGTTAATGCCACCATGATGTCTTCGTTGTGCCCAGAAGTAGGTCTAACTCAGAGATTGATTGATTTATATTATTTATAAGCCACCTTTCTTCCCATGGGGGCACAAGGCAGCTCTCAACAACTAAAACTATAAAACAATCAACAGTTTTATAAAACCATATACATAGCATGTTAAAAAACAATAAAACATATAAAGATTAAAAATAAGATTAAAAACAAGTTTAAGACATTAAAAGATTTTTAAAAATCTGTAAGTTATTAAACAAAGCAAACCTGAGACACTTGTTGCTTAAAAGTTGGGCCAATCTGGCTTCTTGGGGCAGTGTATTCCAAAGACTGGGAGCAACCACCGAGAAGGCCCTCCCTCCTGTCCTTGCCAAAGGAGCTTGGGAAGGTGGCAAAGCCCAGACAAGGGCCTCCCCAGAAGATCCTTCAAATAGCCTGGATAAATATAGGTAATGACCGGTGCTTTGAATTTGGCCCGGAGAGAGGCTGGCAGCCAGTGAAGCTGTTGTAATAAGGGAGTTGCATTTTGAACCACTCTTCAAAGGCAGCCCCATGTACAGCAGGTTGCAGAAATCCAAACGGGACGCAACTAAGGCACGCGTCACTGAGGCCAGATGGAAGGGTCAGGCGCAGGCTGCACGTTTGCAATTGCCTCTTTAATGGATACCCTAACGCAGAATTCTGGCTTTCATAAGTTCCAGAATTCTGGCTTTCATCATGCAATTGAGGCCTGCCCTACTACGGCTGCCATGTTCAACGCGCCGATTGAGTAGTCACTCTTATTGGATAGCGCGGTGCATTTTTGGATAGCTGCGTGCGTGCGCCCCATTGGAACGCGCTCGCGAAACATTCAACGTGGTCTTTCCGTTTTCATGTACGTATCGGACGGACTTCGCGACGTTCTCCACCAGTGGCAATGCGGCAGTTCCACCACCAGAGGCCTCCGTGGCGCCCAGCCGCGGCACCACGCCCTGCAGTCGGAATGAGAGCGAGCCGTGCGTGTAAAACCGCGCGGAACGGACGGACAGTTCTGCATGCCAGTATTATTCTCCCGCTGAAGGGTTTGGGATTATAAGGATTATGCAGCTCGCGCGAGCGGGAAACCCTTGTATTGTTAAGGCTCCAAGTAACTGTATGAGCTAGAGAAGCAAAGAGGGAAAGAACCAGACTTATTTTCCCTGCATTTAAATGTATTTGCTACTCTAGCAAGAAGTGTAAAGTAACCCATCTCCTCCCTAGACGTAGGAGGACTAAATGAAATCCGTAGAATCATCTTTTAGGGCTTAGCTACGTGACCTAGCGCTGCCATCTTCCAGGGGCAAACTCCATATATTTATTGTGTCCTGTACAGTGGTAACTGGGGAAGTGCAGGCAAACTCGTCTAGAATCTGCATAGGCGGGGAATCAGTTGAATTGGTCTGTAGCAACAAATGAGGGACATGCCTTTTGTAAAGTTTATGACTGTTCATTGCCAACTCGAGACCAAACCACCCTACAACGCTTCACATTACAACAGTGATAGCTTGCAAAAATATGCTGTCCCTGGGAATATCTCAGCTTCTATGGGAATTACAGGAAAACTCTGAGGGAACATGGGGGTGGGGGGGTGGCCACTGGTGCAATGCAAAGAAGTGTTATTTTTGTCTTCTTATCACTGAGTAATTATACAGTAGTTCTATTATACACCATCCGGATTACTCTGTCACCATTCTTTCCTCATACTTGTCACCTTCTGTCAAGTCACCTCCAATTTATGGGAACCCTATGAATAAGGGATCTCCAACATGTCCTGTCCTCAGCAGCCCTGCTCAGCTCTTGGGACTCAAGCCTGTGGGTTCCTTTAGTCAGTCAGTCCATCTCTTATTTGGTCTTCCTCTTTTCCTGCTGCCTTCCACCTTTCCCAACATTATAGTCTTTTCCAGAGAATCTTGTATTCTCATGATGTGGCCAAAGTAGGACAGCTTCAGTTTCAATATTTTTGCTTCCAGAGATAGTTGAGACTTGATTTGATTCTAACAAAAATAGAACCCATTTATTTGTCTTTCTGGCAATTCAAGGTATCTGCAAAGCTCTCCTCTAGCACCACATTTCAAACAAATCATTTTTTCCCCTGTCAGCTTCCTTTATTGTCCAGCTTTGACACCCATACATAGTGATCATAAACAGAAGAATTTGGATGATCTTGGTCTCCAGTGACACATCCTTACACCTGATTATCTTTTATAGATCCTTCCAAATCTCAGTCTTCTCCTGATTTATTTATTTTTTCACTGCAGTCTCCATTTGGATTGATGACTATACCAAAGTCTACAAAATCTCTAACCATTTCAGTTTCTTCATTGTCAACATTAAAGTTGCTTAGTACTTGGGTTTTTTTTCCTTTTTTTCTTCTTAATGTTCAAGTGTAGTCCTGCTTTGGCACTTCCTTCTTTCGTTTTCCCTAAAAGTTATTTCAGGTCATTGCTGCTTTCTGCCAATAAGATAGTGTTATCTACATATCTTAAATTATTGATGTTTCTTCCACCAGTTTTCACTCCTTCACCTGAATCTAGTCTGCCTTTCCATATAATATGTTCTGTGTACAGATTGAACAGATAAGGGATGAAAGGCACCTTTGTCTGACACTTTTGCCTATAGTAAACCATTCTGTCCTAACGGTATCTTATCCTCCACAATACAAGTTACACATCAGAACAATCAAGTGCTGAGGTACACCCATTTATTTCAGAATAACCCCTAGTTTCTCAGGAGCCACACAGTCAATGGCTTTTCTGTAGTCTATGACATACAGACTGATCTTCTTCGGAAATTCTTTGGTGCTCTCCAGCAGTTGGCAAATATTTGCAATATGATATCTTCCTTTTTGGAATCCAGCTTGAACTCAGGCATTTCTTGCTCCATATAAGATAAAAGCCTTTGTTGCAACACCTTGGGTATTACTTTGCTTGCATGGGAGATTATAGCAATGGTCCGGTACTGTACTCCTTGGCATCTCATTTCTTGGGGATTGGGATATATATTGAACATTGCCAGCCTGTGGGCCATTGTTTTGTTTTCTATATTTGTTGGCATATTTTTGTTAGAATTTTGACAAATTCAGTCTCTGTGGCTTGAAACATATTATCGGTATTCTGTCTACCCCTGGGGATTTATTTATTCGTAGTGCTTTCAGAGCAGCTTTCACTTCACTTTGTAGAACTGCAGGTACTTCATCATAAGATTCCTCTTCAAAGGGTTCTGTCATCCTTTTATCTCTTCTGTATAGGCCTTCAATATACTGTTTCCACCTTCTGTTTATTTTTCTCCTGATCAGATAGTGTGTTGGTCATTCCATGTTCCTAATCTAGGCTTAAATTTCCTTTTGATTTCTTGGATCTTCTGGAACAGATTTCTTGTTTTTCCTCTTTCTTTGTTCTCCTTTATTTCTCTGCACTGGTTATTGTAATAGCTCTCTTTGTCTCTATGTAATAGTCACTGAAAAACTGCATTCAGGGTTCTGACCCTATTTACATCACCTTTTACTTTTGCTTCTCATCTGTCCTTTCCAATTTTAAATGTTTCTTCCATTATAAGTCTATGTTTTTCCTTTCCTTTCCTTTCCTTTTTATTACAGGAATTGTCATTTTACAGTCTTCCCTAACAGTATCTCCAGTTTTAATCCACAGTTCTTCTGGTTCATGGTAAACTGAGTTTAGTAATGCAATTCCGTTCCTTTTGTGGACTTTAAATTCATAATGAATGTTGCTTAAATCATATTTTGGCACAGGAATCTTTTAGTGTTCTTTTTCAGCTCTACTCTAATGTTAGAACAGTTCATGGTCAATACCACAATCCACTCCTGGTCTTGTTTTGGCAGAGAGAATGCAGCTTCTCTATTACCTGCTTCCAATTAAGTAGTCTATTTTATTTCTGTATGGGCTATCTGGTGATGTCCACATGTACAGCCATCTGTTCAGTTGTTTGAAGCATGTATTTGCAATAGATTGTCTACTTCACAGAACTCTGTGAGTTGTTCTCCTGCTTCATTTCTGTCCCATAAGCCAAATTTTTCAACTTTTGATTCTGCTTTGTTCACTCATGATTATAAGCATGTCTTGTTTTGCTGTGTGATCAATTTCCTCTTGGATGCTTGCATAAAAACTTTAATCTTCCTCAGCATAGCTAGTTGGAACATAGACATGAATGATGGTTATGCTGATACGTTTTCCACAGAATCTGATTGATATTATTTGGTGAGACCTTACATTATAGCCCCTAACGGCCTGTGCTGCTGTACATGTTGCTTCAGTATTAGAGCCACACCATTTATTCTGAATTTGTCATTTCTGGAGTAGAACATTTTGTAGTTGTCCAATTGAAAATATCCCATTCCCATTTACTTTAGTTCACTGAAACCAAGCACTGCAATGTTTATATGATCCATTTCTTGCTTTATCGTTTTCCAGTTTATTTTGATTCATACTTCTCACATTCCGTGTTCCAATTGTATGTGTTGTGCAGCAACAGACTTTCCTTTCAATTAAGAACATAAGAAGAGCCCTGCTGGATCTGGCCAAGGGCCCATCTAGTCCAGTTTCCTGTATCTCACAGTGGCCTCACCAGATGCCTCTGGGAGGACACGAGACAACTAGATACCTGTCTCATGATACCTCTCCCCTTCATCTGGCATTTTGAAGTACCTTCCTTTTAAGCCTGGAGATTATACATCCCCCATCATGTCTTGTAATCTGCGATGAACTTTTCCTCCAGAAATCTATCTAATCCCCTTTTCAAGGCATCTACGCCAGATGCCATCACCACATCCTGTGGCAAGGAGTTCCACAGACTAACAACACGCTGGGTAAAGAAATATTTTCTTTTGTCTGTTCTCACTCTCCCAACACTCAATCTGAGTGGATGTCCCCTGGTTCTGGTACTGTGTGAGAAGGAAAAGAGCTTCCCTTTTTCTACTTTATCCATTCCCTGCATAATTTTATACATCTCAATCATGTCCCCTCTCAGGTGCCTTTTTTCCAGACTAAAGAGCCCCAAACGCTGTAGCCTTTCCTCATAAGGGAGGTGCCCCAGCCCAGTCATCATTTTAGTCGCTCTCTTCTGCACCTTTTCCTGTTCCACTATGTCTTTTTTGAGGAGCAGCTACCAGAACTGTACGCAATACTCCAGGTGCGGCCTTACCAGTGTTTTGTACAATGGCATTATAATGTTGACTGTTTTATTTTCAATCCCCCTTTTAATGATACCTATAATGGAATTGGCCTTCTTCACTGCCACCGCACACTGGGTTGACACTTTCATTGAGCTGTCCACCAGGACACCAAGATCTCTTTCCTGATCTGTCACAGACAGCTCAGAACCCATTAGCCAATAAATAAAGTTTTGATTTTTTGCCCCAATGTGCATTACTTTAAATTTTTTTATATTGAAACGCATTTGCCATTTTGCCGCCCATTCTCTCAGTTTGGAGAGATCCTTCTGGAGCTCTTCACAATCCCTTCTGGCCTTCACCACCCGGAACATTTCGTGTCATCTGCAAACTTGGCCACCTCAGTGCTTATCCCTGTCTCCAGGTCATTTATGAACAAGTTGAAAAGCACCAGTCCCAGGACAGATTTCACCTCTCTCCATTGTGAAAACTGTCCATTGACATCTACTCTCTGTTTCCTGGTTCTCAACCAATTCTCAATCTATAAGAGGACCTGCTCTCTTATCTCCTGACTGTGGAGTTTTCTCAGCAGCCTTTCTCAGCAGCCTTTTCAGCAGTGAGGGACCACATTCCGAAAATCCAGATAGACAATATCCACTGTTTTGTCCACATCCTCATGCCTATTGACCTTTTCAAAGAATTCTAAAAGGTTTATGAGGCAAGACTTACCCTTACAGAAGCCATGCTGATTTTCCCTCAGCAAGGCTTGTTCTTCTATGTATTTTAAGATTTTATCTTGGATGAAGCTTTCCACCATCTTCCTGGAACAGACTGGGCTGTAGTTTCCCAGGCCCCCCCTCCTTCCCTTTTTAAAGATTGGTGTGACATGTGCTATCATCCAGTCCTCTGGCACTGTGGCTGTTTTAAGGGACAAGTTGTATATTTTAGTTAAGAGATCAGCAACTTCATTCCTCAGTTGCTTAATAACCCTTGGGTGGATGCCATCTGGGCCTGGTGACTTATTGATCTTCAATTTATCAGTTAGGTCTAAAACATCCTTTCTTTTAACCTGTATCTGATTTGATTAATTAGTCAGGAGGGTCTGTTCAGGCAGCGAAAGACAGATGCAAAAAACACATTTAATTTCTCTGAAATCTCCAAGTCCCCCTTTCCCTCCCTCACCATCCAGAGGGCCAGCCACTTCTCTGGCAGGTTTCCTGCTACTAACATATTTAAATAAGCTTTTATTATTCCCCTTTATATTGCTGGCCATACGCTCCTCAAAGTCTTTCTTTGCCTTCCGTATCATCTTCTTACATTACACTTTTGCGCACATCAGCCACTAGATGCCCTTTCAGCTTTCAGCTTGTAGTGTCATTATCAACAAAACTGTTCATACTTGTCCTTTGCTCTTCCCCATAGTTCACTGAGTGCTTTCTGACCTGGGAGTCTCATCTTTTACCACTATCTCTCTTATTTCGTTTTGGACTGTCTCATCATAGGATTTTCATGGTAAGGGAAGTTCAGCAGGGGTTTCCCATTGTCATGTTCTGTATAGTACAGAAAGTTAGCTCTAGTTTCACTGCTGTTGCCCCCTTCACCAGTGTCACCTTCAGATACTGCTACTTCCCAGTAGCTGCTTTGAAGAGAGTGGATGCATCTTAGTTTGGTGCCTCAGCTGTGACCATTCTACTTCAGGTCAGCCTGCTAGGAGTCCAGGGTAGTAATGGAGTCTGGCCTCCTGACAGCATTGCTCTCAGCTTAACTGACACACTCAAACCCCTTCACCACGCTAAGGTGTGCATCCAAGAGGGTCCTCATACTTACAGGACTATTTGGGGAGGATGTAATCGTATAGGTTGGCAGCAAGCAGTGTAAGGTGAATACAATGAAGAACAGTATGTTCTCTATTGTCCTAATAGGACTGCAGCCATATCCATACCTACTTGGCGGTAAGCTGCCTTGAATTCAGTGGAAATTATTTTTCAGTGAACATGCGCAGGATCACACTTCATGCAAAATGTTATGTTTTTGCAAAATTTGCTGAATGACTTCTAAGAAAAGGTAGTGCTCTAAGGTTGTTGTGGGTTTTTCGGGCTCTTTGGCCATGTTCTGAAGGTTGTTCTTCCTAACGTTTCGCCAGTCTCTGTGGCCGTGCTCTAAGAAGGGGTTGAAAAACATGCACATAAGAAATCTGGAAAATATCCAGAGCAAATTCTCTCCACTACATACATATGTACATGTATGTATTAGTCATGTGTGTTTCTTGCCAGCCTCATTATGGTTTCTTGCCAAAAACCATAGAGGAAAAGTTAGTGTTTCTATGATGCTTCTACACAACACATATCAAGATGAACTATGCCACAGTCAGCTGTCTCTTTGTGGTATTTCTGAAAATGTATCAAAGCAAAAGGAGGAGACAGGAACTGCATTTTAAACTATAATTCATGAGACTTTGAATGTTTAAAGGAGAAAGGAGGAAAAAAAAAACAAGGCCTCCACTATATATGAATTGCTGCTAGGAAGTAATTTTAAGCTCTCCCATTTTGCAACAATGCAGGGTTTGTTTGTTCTTCAAGATTGTTATTGATAAGATACTTCATTTAAGAATTATTGAAAGAAGGGACCCAGTCAGTGGTTAGAGACAGCAGTCTGGAGCACTGGGATTCTTGTGAGATAATTTTAGAAGCACTATTTCTATTTTCTTGTTTTAAAAACAGCTGGCTCTGTACCTACAAGAGCACCTTGAAATGCAGGTCACATTTCAGCACCAGTCCTTGATGTTGGGTGTGACAAGTAACCCACCAACCAGGGATACCATAGACATCCATCAAATACATTTGAGCCTGGATGAACATCTTAAACTTGAACATCTTGGCTGAGCACACAGATCTCTCTTTTGGACAACAGCCCTATCCAGAATAAGTATACTAAATCACACTAATGCATGACTTCCTAGAAAAATCTTATGTCTGATGAAGTGGACTTGTCCACGAAAATTCACATTAAAAACATAAAAATTAGTCTTTAAGGTGCCACCAAATTTTATTTTATTTTTTTATTTTGTTTTCACCTAGAAAAATCTAGAAAACTCTGGGGATAAAGAGCCACAAGGCCACATGGCATATTGCTACCATGAACTGCAAGTAAAAAAATTGTCCTATATAACAATAATGATTGTCCTAGCTTTAAATATGTTACTTGGTAGCTCCAGCAAGATGTTCTCTCAAAATGTTTTTAAGATCTTTATTTTTTTTCCAAAGTTTCCCTCTAGGCTGAGAAAATTTAAAATTTCTAGTTTCCCACTAAAGAGCAATTAAGAAAACACGGCTAAAGTCTAGGAAATGTGCGAGAACATCTTACTACATTTTTAACAGATATTTTGCTTTCTTATCTCACAAAGTAAAAGGTAACCTATCAATGATCTTATTTCTGCCTTGTAGAGGAACTGTGGACATTTTGTTACTGGGCAGTGCTGTAACTGATTTTTTTAAATCTCTAACTGTGAGATACACTTTGACATTGATTAAAAAACACCCTATTATATTCACGTGGAGGGTTTGAATCTGCTCCAGACTCCTCCAATGTGTTTTCCAGTGTATGTCACGCACAGCTAAGCACTGGGATAATTAGAACTACAGACACATCCCCCAGTAAACTCAGTCATGAAGCGTTCAGTTTTACTGCTGGGCTGTAAAGTTTTTCTGTGAGTCACTCAAAGGCAAATAAAGGCTTAACCAGTTGAAACGGTAATCATGACCACAATATTAGATCTGTCTGAAATTGAAAGGGGATAAAGTTGGAAGCCTTCCACTGTTCTCTTTAGATGCCTTTTCTTCTGAGGTCAACTTTCTGTTCAGTTACAGTGTTCTCAATTGGCCTTGTGCAAGTCACTATTCTTTAACCTCATAAGGTTATTGTGGTGATCAGGGGACATGAGCGGAAAAAATGATAAAGCATCTTGGAAAATGGAGACTGCTCAGACCTTGACAAAGAATGAGTCTTATGCAAGGAAGCAGGTAAGAACAACATTGTTTTCAAACTAACATCTCAAACTGGAATCAGTGGGTATCTATCCCATTCAGTCTGTTACACACTGTCTAGTTGCATCTAACATAGGGCAACCTAACATATGCATTTTTTATTAAGCAAGATGTTTAACGTTCTATTAGTGCCACTCCCCAGTGAGTTTATATGGCTGAAAGGGGATTTGAACCCAGGTCTCCTAACCTGCCACTCCATGCACTATACTATACACACAGAGAGTCTGTAAAATATTGTAGTGGATGAAAAACGCTCATCCTGTCTGCTGCCCAAGGAGGTCCCTAATAGACATCCCAACTTGGGTTTCAACTAATTCTACCCAAGGATCAGATCAGAGCAAAGCACTCTAAAGGTTCTGGGTTGTGTTCTGATGAACACAGAGATTTGCTGCTAGCCCAAGCAGACAGTTCTGGGTCAGGGAAATCACTACCATGATATAAAGACATCGGTGCACATTCGGTTTATTTCAGTTCAACCAGGCTGTGGGTCAGACTGACTAGGCAAACCTCGTAAACTGATATGAGTTTACTGAACAGCATTGCCAGCAGTGCTTTTCTATAAGCCACATCTTCAGTACTGTACTACTAACAAGGATGAGAATCCACACTGAGATGGTTAGTTAACAAGGAAACATGTTGCGAATCTCTGGTCTTCAGAGGAAGTGTCTGTCCACTGTCCAGCAATACCCTTTCCTCTACCGGGAAGACAATGGATGCACTTTTTCTCCTCATTATTTTTTCTTTTCATGCTTCTCATGCGTATGCATTATTTTTATGTTTTTCTTTCTTTTATCCTCAGGCAGTTGGCTGTCCTATCAATTAAAACTTTTTAAAAAAAACTGCAATTCTAGATCTACCTATTTGGGAGGAAGTCATCCACAACTGCTGTGGACTTTACCCCACATTTGTGTGTGTTAACGTGTAGTGGGTTCAGCAGGCGAGACTAATCAGCTAATAGTCACAGTCCAGTGATGGCAAGTCAGGGACAGATAAAATTGCCAGCTGTCCATGAAAGAAACAGCGTGGCCTGCCCTTGTGCCTTTGCAGCCCGGTCTGCAAAAATCAGCACATTCTTTTCATAGGGTGACATTATCACCTGCTGAAATCTGCACATCATGCTGCAGTGGCCATCAGGAGAATCTTTTCGACCATTGTCTTTGAATGCAACCTCATCCTCTTTTTTCACTTGCATTCATTTATGGGAATCCTACCCTGTTTCTCTCCACAAAATGGGACTCAAGGCAGATCACAGTAATACTGAATAAAAGGTACAATTAAACTTCAAAACCAGATCAAAATTTAAAATAATGAAATAAGCTGCACAATTTAAAAGTATTTTAAAACACATCAGTAATGAAAATACAGCCCCCAACTAATAGCCAGGTCCTTCCTCAGCAACTAGTGAGCTCGCCTGAATGGAAAAGGAGATTTTGCCTGCCGTAATCACCCTTGGAAGGGAGTTCCAAGGCACTGGGCCGCCATGAAATGCAGTGGAAGTCCTTGTGTGTATACATATTAGAGTCTGTTAATACATACAAAGAGATTGAAGTCTTTTGGGCTTAGTTACTGCAAAATCCCTACAAAAGACAATTAGCCTGAGTCTAATCTCATTTACAGTGGTTTAGAAACACTGTAATTCCATGTCTTCAATTGTATTACCTTGCATGTATGCCACCAGTGCTGGATTAACCAATAAGCTCACCACACTCCTGCAAAGGGGGTTAGTCCATGTTGTTCTGTACACGTGTTAGCCTCCATGTGTGTGTAAGTGGTACTTTACTGGTCATATAACAAGTAGCAGCCTCCAAATAAATGCTGTGTTAAGTAGATGAGCATTATTTTCTCTTTTAACCAACACTATTCTGTTTGGACTGTTCCAACATCCACTGGCGTATTATTCCAGTGAAATTTCCATATGCAGTAAGTGGTTAAGAGGCATTAAATGTGTGGGGGTTTTTTAAGCCAATGCTTACCAATGCTGTTATAGAACTGGGAAAGTAAGATTTAAATTTTACAGAGGAAATATATATGGGATGTCAGGAAACATGTCTTAGCTTTAAGAACGGGTGGGCAATATGGTACAAGAATATGTGGGAAGCTCCTTCCCAAGAGGTTTGAAAGTAGAAACTGTGAGTAGTTGCCAGCCTCTTATTTTCCAGGCAAAGTCTCTTCTGACACCAGGGCTTGCTAAAATCTTCCTACTGGAAGCAGAATAAATGTTCTGCCATCTACTGAAATTATGTGATTTAGCCTGGTTGCAGAATTCCACATTCGTTGGCATCAAATCCGATTTGCTTGGCAGGGAGCATGTACGAGAATCACAAAAGGACACAGCATCTAAAAGGGAACGTGTTTGTAAATATAGAAAAGGATGTGTGTTGAAAGGAGCCGATTAACTGGCTCAGGGGAGCAAACACAGCTTAAAAAGCAGTGAGCAAGTGAGGAATTAATGAAATAATCCAGGCTGGGAGAGCAAAGAATGCAGATCACAACAGGGCTAACATGCTTTTGCTTGCAGATGCTTTCCAGTGAATAATGTAAGAAACTGCCAGGTCTGGATGCTCTTAAGACCTTCTAATCTCATAGAAGTATTTTCCCACCACAGTTGCTACACAGATAGAAGCTGCTTGCACCTGGTAGAGATTTCTGTTACAACTCCTTAGAAGGATACAGGAGCCTTCCCTGTCTGAACTTGGCAACACTGACCGATCCCTTTCTTCTGCATGACAGACATGCAGGGAGGGAAAGAGAGAGGGCCAAAGGAACCCACTATGTATAGGAACTAACATAGAGAAGTAATGTGCCTCTAAGTGCCTTTATTCATTCATTCATTCATAATATTTCTACCCCCTTTACCTCTTTAAAAAGGACCCAAGGTGGCTTACATCTTCAAAAACACAATATTTAAAAGCTAAAAACATTAAGTATACGAACATTTTTAAAAGATTTAAAATATTTAAATAAAACTGGTAAATAAAATCAATACTACCCTGTTTCCCCGGAAATAAGACCTAACCTGAAAATAAGCCCTAGTATGATTTTTCAGGATGCTCATAATATAAGCCCTACCCCAAAAATAAGCCCCAGTTAAGTGAAACCCCGCCCTCCACCAGTGTCCAGCAACCAGAAGAAGATGACATGACTGTATTTGAATAAATGTAGATTGTTGTACATGAAAAAAATAAAACATCCCCTGAAAATAAGCCCTAATGTTTTTTTGGAGCAAAAATTAATATAAGACCTTGTCTTATTTTCGGGGAAACACGGGTAAGAACATATTTAAAAGCAACAGGCAGAACAGTCCATTTAAAAAGCCCTTCTCAGATAGCTACTTAGCTAGAGGCCTGGCAAAAGAAGGAAGTCCTCATGTACTCAGATGTGGATCTAATATTTGTGTGCAAGGCTTGTGGTTACTCTGGACTACTTCTTTGTCCTCATTCGCTCTCTGTGGGTTCTGAGTCCTCTGTAAAGTGGGGGGAGGGATGGTTCCTTCAGAAAGAGTGGCCATGAAGAATGTGGGTGAGGGGAGAAGCGAGTGGAAAGATGTGGGGTGGCCCTGATGGCATAACCGCTCTAGGAGACATTAGGGGAAGTTCGGACAGGGGATGGAATGTGGGGCAGAGGAGTGACATCTGAATGGGGGAGGGAGCAGAGAGCTGGGGGAGTTGATAAGAGAATGTCCAAGGGAGGCTGGGAGGGGAATCCCAGCACTTTTTAAACAACCACTGCCCCAGCAACCCTATTCGGGGTTGCCACCCCATCCCATTTCTGTGACATGGGGTAAGGGCCAGCAATCCATAGCCATCTCCTTCTAGGGTTGCATACGTTCTACACAAATCCTTTACCACAGTGCATTGGGCTCTGGGCCTGAAAGCTTCCTGCCCTGCATTCCGTCCTCTGGAATGCAGCACCCACCACCCACTCCGTTCTGCGCCTCTTATGTAACACACTCACCACACTGTGAGCAGAGGCTGAGCCCGGGAGAGGAAGTGCTCAGAGGCATTCACTGCACTCCTCCCAAGGATTTTTGCATTTCTGCCTGGACAGTCAATATGATATGTTAATCCAATGCATCTCAGCTGACCCCAATTCTGAAAATCTTGGCCGAAACTGGTAAACATGCGGAGAGGGAAGAGAGAGATATTACAGATGACTTCCAAGGATTGTGATCATGTATTACCAGTTGTCATTTCTGCACCTCACTCCCCCTCCCCTCCCCACCTTGGACATTTTTAAATTTGCATTGTGCCATTCTATGAACCTCCTAGGAGAAACATGGCTAGTTTACACAGTATGTGTGACATAAGGTGCTCAAACAAATGATGTACTTCATTGGGTTCAATTTCTGGAGTGTAATGAAAATAGTTTTTCAAAAGCTTATTGAGCAGGTCCTTCCGTGTTTTAAAGCTTTTTGTTGTTGTCCAAATGCATGTACCATATTGTCCTCAATCTTCATCTTTTTATTACATTGACAATTTCTGCAAAGGAACTAAAATTCCTCCAATGGAGGATCGCGAGACAGGAAATCTCAAGTTTTCCTTGACTATTTTTCCTTAATTTAAACTTTTCAGTGCACCGCCCGGCGATGGTTCGACCCTACACTTTGCTTACTGACTGACTGCATTAAAAAGGACAACAGGCAGACAAAGCTCGGCATCTGTCTCGAAAGCTGCATACCATCCACAGACCACAAGCTTCTCAACACGGGAGGCACGAGCCTCAGGTGCACAAGTGCTTTTGATTTGCACCATCCCAGGCACCGTGCAAGATTTGCAGCTTTTTTGCCGCACAGTCCTGAATGTACTGTTCCCGTGCTAAAGATAACCAGATCCCCGGGGCTTTTTGCACGCGCGCGCACACACACACAGAGAGAGAAGCAAAGCAAGAAGCATCGTGAACGAAGCAAACGAGGTAAAAAGAGCAGGGCGGGATTCCTTTCACTTCTTCTGCCTTGTTAGAGAGGGCGGGGGGGGAGGAGAGGGCTCGGGAAGCGTCCTGCAGGCCCCGGGACTCAAAGAGCCTTTGAGGACAGCGCGCGCCAGCTGCAAACAGCAGCTGCCTAGGCGGCCGTGCGGGGGACATCTAGTGGCGCGCGCCCGCCCTCGCCGGCACCGCGCGCCGCTTGGGACCCGTCCTTCTGTTGCTTCTGCGCTTGCTACGTGCACACTGACACTGTCCTCATGGCAAAGCCCGAGCTGGGCTGTACCACCGAGCGCTCCCCAAGAGGGTTAGAGGACGAGGCGAGCCGACCCACGCCACTCAAAGGGCAATGAAGGCAAGCCCCAAGGCTCGCCCCGGCCTGACTCTTTCTTCACCCATAGCCGCGTTTCTGGAAAGGAGCCTAGCAGGCGGCAACCATTGTGGGAAGGGGGGGGGAGGCGGCGTTGACGGTTGGGCAAGTACAGTTGGTTCCTCCCTAAAGTAAGGACGTGCAGAACCGAACGCGCCGCACCCCGCGCTGTAACTCACGGGGAATGGAAGGAGGGAGCGGCCTGACCCTCCGCGAGGAGGGGATAACGGTTGATTGGCGAGCCTGTCGGGGGCGTGGTTCCAAAGTAGCCGGGCGCGGCTGCCATTGGAGGGTCTGGAGCACGCGTCACAGTCCCTGATTTGCATGAAGTCGGGGCGGGGTAGTGGGGAGCGAAGGAGCAGGCAGGTTGCACGGCCGTAGTGGCCGCAACAGGGGCTGAGGAGCGGAGGAAGGAAGGAAGGAAGGAAGGTGGCTGCGCTCGCTCGTTCCGGCGGGAGGTGGCCGTGGCTCGGGGGAAGCAGCAGCGCAGCCTAAACCCTCCCCCCCCCCCCGAAGGATGCGATGCTTCACTTCGGGGAGGCGCAAGAAAGTTCAGGTAAGTAGGATAACTGGGCTGGGAGCGAACGTCGGGACGGGGGGACTGGTACCCAGGTTTGCGAGTTGGGCTTTTTACGGTCGGGAACAAGGAAGGGAAAGCTCTTTTAAAAAAAAATAAAATAAAGACACGCGGGATTTCGAGCTTTGACTCAGAGGGAGCGGCGGGGCGGTGAATTAACAGGCGCATCCGTAGTGAAGAAGAAGCGAAACTTAATTCCAAAGTCGTTGATTCCCAAGAAAGGGCGGATGCTCGCCCAGAAGCCGGACCAGGTTCGTGGAAGGTCATTGGGATCCGCGCCTTTGCCACTCAGGAAAAGACTTTTGAACTTCCCTTTAACTTTTAAAAATACATCCGTGGTGGAGATGCCGCTGATGCACTGGAGGGAAGCGAGCAGTTTCACTTTTGCTCCCGGAAAAGTTAGCCGGTGACTTGCTTGTATGGAGAGAAGGTTTGGAAAGAACGAGGCTTTTTAGCTCTTAATTGTTGTTCAGGACGCAGAAAAACTGCCAGCTAAAACAGTCCACTCCTATAGGAAGGCTGTGCCATGATCAAGGATGGAATTCATCTCCATTCAATCCGTGAACATTTGGGCACAAACGTTAGTGAGGAAATGAATTATATTCCGGCATAGGAAAGAATTATTTCAATGGGAGAATTTCTACAGCAGTATCTCTTGCTAAATTTCTATAAAATTGTTGATGGTTTTCATATGTATTACTGGACTCGTGTGTAGCTAATTTGTTTCTGTGTGTTTCTCCAAAATTAACTTGTTTTGTATTGGGGTGGGGGGAGTTGTAGAATGAAGCAGAAGGTGACCCAGGAAGTATTTCTGGGGAGGAGTAACAGAAGGAATAATCTCAAATCTTTCAGAATCTGAGTTAATACAAATGCATTGCTTTATGCTGTCGAAAGCCCCACTGGATGCAGTGATCTACGTCTGTGTTGCATAAGTTCTGAGGGAACGGAGGGGGGGTGCAGAGAGAGCTGCAATCTAAGCTTATTTAAATATTGTTCTAAATCTGGGGAACAATCCAGGAAAACGTGTATTGGGACTTGGTGGAGAAGAGTGGGGGTTCTGCATCTGATCTGTCTCTTGTGTGTTTCAGGTCCTTGTTTGGTAGAGGCAGGGGTGGGAAGGGGGGTCTCCTGCAGCTGCCATCCTGTTCCGCTAACTCTCCAGAAGCAGGTGAGCCACTGACTAACGCACATTGTGCTGCTAGTGTCCCCACTGTGCGTGTGACAGCGGCTAACCTGCTTTTCGGGCATCGCTGTGTCCCCTCCTGTGACCCTCCCTTCCCAGAAACAACCGCGCATCGGAATCTGATGACCTGTCTTCTGCCGTGAATGCGGTAGGAGAAAAGACCCTTCCGCTCTGATCTTTAACCACTAGCAAGCTTGCACGTCCATGATGACTACGGAAAAGTGGGACTCAACATCTGTGTCTGCTCTTTCCCTCATGCGTATGTCAGAGGCTTGAAATGAAAGTAGACAGGGAGCTCTAGATGAGGAAAGGCCTGCTTGGGAATTGTATTGAATCAAAGAATTAGGCTCCTGGGTCCTGCTAGACATGAGTGAATGAGTGAGTGAACTACTTGATGCTATCTGGTAACAAACGGAACCACAAATAGGGAGAGTCTCTTAATATATATTGGTACAAGAAAGTATAAACAGAGGAGACACAGTAGCCTTTTGAACAGCCATTTCAACTATTTTAAAAAAAGCTGTTTGTAGGCTTCTTCACCTTTCTCTTTGCTCATCTTCCTTGTGGTAGCCAACTAGGATTGGTGGTCTGCTCTTCGTAAGAGCACGGAAGAGAGAACTGAACTTATAGTCTTAGACAGTTCACTTGTTGGGCTACTGGAAAGCACTTTTGAGCTTCTCTCATGCTGTTGGTGTGCATGTATGAAAGACCCAAGCGCTATCCCAAGAGCGCGATCAGTCTTTTGTGTGATGGATGGCTGTTCAGGAACGAAGATTTGCCTCTGCATTTTAGTGCTCCTCAAAAACTCCATGTTTCTGTGTCACCCGTGAAGGGATGTGTTGCATCCAAAGGGCACTTTTCATTCTCTGCTGGCCTCTTTTTGCCTGGAGAGTTACAGACCTTGGGAATTTGCATTTTACTTTGATCTGTATGGAAGGGTTGAAAGCAAAAGTCTTTGTCAGCTTCATAAACTCTGGTAAGGCTTCAGCCAATCCTCCTTACCACCACCACCCCCTTACTACTGCTGCTGCTGCTTCAAGAAGAACAAGAGCAGGGACCTTTTCTTTTCAAACTAATCCACTTGGAATACTTCAAAGAAACTGGCCAAGCTTTCCCTTGATCTTGTCAGTTTCCCTGGGGAGAGGGGAAAAACTAAGAAGTGTTGCAGGCAGGCTAAAAACATACCTGTGGGATTGCACCCAAGTCTAGCATCAAGGTGGGCCATTATGTGAGGATTGGGTGGGTGCGGGAATGCCTTCTCTCGGAGTATCACTGAGCACATCTCACCAAAGTGTGGAAGATTCCTGAGTGATAATCAGTGCTTTAAAATACGTATGTGATTTTTGGCCTTAAAGATATGTGAATGACTTCACTGTTAGTGTCCCAGTGGAAGGTAATCTGAGCTGGTGAAATAATGCTTTCCTGTGGACTTTCTTTTCTGGTGATTAAGAATATTCTCCAGAGTACAGAAAACTTTTTTCCCCAGTTTTGTTCTATACAAAGAATTACTGAACTCCTATTGTATCACTGACATTTATTTTGCTTAGCATTTTACAATCTGTAATATATTATGCAGACTTTCTTCTGTTCATGATGAACGCCTGTCAGTCCTAGCAGCTGAGGTTATTGTGTTTGTCTGACGTGATCCATAGGGTTCCTTCCAGCTCTGCAGTTCCAACATTATTATTGAGTCCAAAAGGGCAGGTACCCCGTTCACATGCACCATAGCTAAACTAGTCCAGAGTGAATTTGATTTAAATCATGATTTAAAATTTAAAAAAATGGATTTTATTATTTAAATTTTAAAAATTGATTTTTTAAATTTAAATGGTGATTTAAATCAATTTTTTTTAAAAAAAAACATTGAATTTTATCCACCCTGTACGAATCCAAATCTCCCAAGATTTGTCACTTTATCCCATCCAGTAACGCTAAATGGGGAACCCTTGGATTTTTCTTTTCAACAGTGAAGTTCCCCGCCTGGAAAGATTCAGGAAGACATGGTTTGGTGGTGTAGATCTTAAACCCCCCCCCCCCCCAAAAAAAGGAGTATATTAACATTAGGATATATGGTAGATATTCATCCCCTATATATGCAGGTGGGAAAAATAGAAATGTATATCTGCCTGAGCAGCCATATAATGTTCAAGAATGATATGAAGAGAGAATAATATTTTGCCTAGATATGCTTTTATTTACATTTGTCTTGCAGTTTCAAGTCATAACATAGCTCTTTCTGACTTTCATTGAGGGGTTGTCTGCACAGTTCTTTTAGTTTAACCTTAATGCCTGCAGGAAAAGAAAGAGAAGCCATATTGACAGCTGCTGGGAGATGAGTCTTCCTGGGTTGCCTTGTGTGCGCGTGATTATATGCATGCTTCAACTCCCCAAGCTGTGTTCAAGTGCACCTTAAAGTGTCTGTGCAGGTCACTGCAGTCCTACTGGATGGCTTTCTTATTGGAGAAAACACAACACAGATTCCTCTGTTTAACAGCTGATTCATCAATGAATGGTTTTCACCTGACTACTACAAAATTAGAAAACAATATGTATGAATGAGCTATCATGCAGAAAACCTCTGACAGCAGCTTGGATGGATTTGTCCCCCAAAATCAGCTCACTTACTCAAGTAAGCAAGGGATGTACACCAGTGTATGAATCAGGCTGCAGTAAGGATTAAATTTAAATAAATATGAAGGTTTGCTTACACATTAAATGCAATTAGTTACTCATCTGAATGAATAAATGAAAGAAACTGAGTGTTGTTTGCCCAGTATGTTCAGTCTTATGTTTTAAGTTGTTTATGTGCTATTACAAAGGGGAAAACTATTCTGCATAGTAAATTTTCACAAGCTGAAGGTAGCAGGAAAAATGGAAGATCAAATATGAGATGGATTTATTCCATAAAGGAAACCACAGCCCTTAGTTTTTAAGACCTAAGCAGTGCTTATTGAGGACAGGACATTTTGGAGGTCATTCATTCATAGGGTCACTTTAAGTCAGAGGCAACTTCACAAGACATGACCAAAACACAAATTTTCACAGATGGGGTATATTTACCATCACTAAATTTTATAAATTAGTTGGAAGGGTCATATAAGCCATTAAGTCAAACTCCCTGCTCAATGCAGGAATCCAAATCATAATATAGCTGATGGATGGTTGTCTAATTTTCTCTTGAATGCCTCCAGTGTTGGGGCACTTGCCACCTTTCAAGGTAATTGGTTCCACTGTTGTACTGCTCTAAGTTAGGTAATTTTTCCTGATATTCAACAAAAATCTGGCTTCCTGTTGAGCCCGTTATCACATGCTCTGCACTCTGGGATGATTGAGAACAGATCCTGCCCCTCCTCTGTATGACAGTCTTTTATTTGAAGAGTGCTATCATATCTCCCCTCAGTCTTCTTTTCTCAAGGCTAAATATGGTTCATGAATTCATACTGTGATGGGTAAAATGGGAATAATGATGACCTAATGCAGGTTTGCTGAAAGACTGAATGAGATGAAGGTAGTAGATCATGGCAGGGCATATGGAATATGTCCTAAAAGCCTCTGAAAGGTGGGAAGACATGGTTTAGGGGGGGGGGGGGAGTTTATAATGTTTGGGGGTACAACAGCCAAGAATGACACACAAAAAAGATTTCCTACATGTTATTTATATTTGTTATTTATTTAAAGTTCTTAAATAATGAATACTGTTTTAAGTACATGTGTGGCAACTGTGTATGGAGAATATAAATTGACCAAATTTCCACTTCAACTTTGTTGCGTTGTTAAATCAATAAATGTTTTAAAACATAACTGTGTACATATTACTTAGGGGAAAACACGAATGACAGTTTCTCTCTATGTTTGATCATCCTTAAGTGGTTGAAAAAGTGGTGGAAGAATGTTTTTTTCTGCCATCATCTCAGCTGGATGTGCAAGTTACCACATTTGTATTTCCATTTGATGGGGGCATCAGTTCTCACTCAGCAAATACAAACAATAAAGAATGTAAGTATTAGGAGCTTTATCAGGACAGGTGTTATTATCTCAGTAGGGCCTTCTGGTGCTGAGCAGTACTCATTGCTCCTGTAAATAGCACAAGTTTCTCTTGAAAGAAATACATATAGTGAATTTTACTAATATTTTCACAACAAGAGACATGAAGTTTCAGGCTACTGTTCTGGAATTTAACAATCTAATAATCCTAATTTATGTTTTACTACCAGGACATAAGTATTGAAGATTGAAGTTATCAACAGCTGTGCTCTGTAAAACTTGATACGCCTGACAATATGTCTCATGTAAATATGAGAGCAATTCTTTTCAGGACTGGCGTGTAAGCAGTTTAAACAAAGTACGAAGACACTTAATTGGAGTTACTCAATTAGATGCTTACGTATTGGAAGAGGCAGTGATACAAGTTGTTTACTGTCTTATGGATCTGTGTAACGAAGATACTGTGATTTTATTTCTTTCAGCCTTATGAAGAAGGCCCGTGGAGGTTTTTCCAAGGGCAAGTGAAACAACCTTCTTTGCTTCAGAAGTAGCTCTGCAAACTATGCAACCAGAATCGTAGAAGAATGTAAATAGTGTTTTGGGGCAGAAGAGCACACATTACTTTCACATAAATGTGAGCAGAAGCTTATATAATACCTTCTCGTAAAATCAGTTGGCAGGAAATTCCACAGGGAGAGAGAACCCGTCCATCCAGAAACAGCCAGAATATCTTCGAACACTGAACATGAGCCACTGATAAAATAATAAGACTAGTTTTAAATTATCTCCCAACGATTAAGTGGGTGCTGTATAGAAATTTGTATGGTTTATTCTTGTGGACCTGAGTAGCCCATATTCTGAGCAGTGGGAGATGCTTGAAATTCTGGGATGAGCCTCTCCTGTGCTCCGACCGTAAGCTAACCCTCCGTATGGACTTCTTGTTTTGTTTTTTAAAAACTCAGGCTTATGTGTAATACTAAAAGTGCAGTGCAGCAAGCATAAGAGTATTTAACCATCTTCAGTTACAGTGAAGTTTGTGCGTTTTAAGATTCTGTGGACACAAGGCAGCAGCAGAGATAATGCTTTCTATTTTATTGTGGACTCTGCTTTCCTGAGCAAAATGCTGTAGTTAAGCCTGTTCTCCCCAGGAGTCCTCTTGTTTGCCAACCCAGCCCTTCCTGTTGCCTTCACATATATGAGAAATACTGTTTGTGTGTCACCTGGCAGGGTGTTGGAATCAACAGATCTCTTCCTGTACTTTTGCACCTTGCGTTTATATAATGTAATAGACTTCAGAAAAAGAGAGAGCTCCAGAATCAAGCAGAGGGCAATTGATACAGGCCTTGTAGTGCCTCTTGTTGCAGGGTAAGTTGAGGGGCAGACTGTACATTCCACATTTTGTTCCAGAGAGTGAATCTTTGATGTTTTGGTTTGAGCAATTTCAGCTGCATGTTTTTGAAATGCAAATAAATGTTGCATGCCTTGAATAAATTAGGAAAACGTAATAAATGGAGTTGGTTTCGGGGGGTTGGGGAAAAGGCAGGTTGCAGAGACCAGTGCTGTGATATTCTAACAAGAGGCCTGCCTGGGAAACCCAGTGGTTTCCCAAAAGGAACGTTTGAGTCCCGCTTGGAGAATGTTGCATCCTTGCAGACAAATTCCTTAACATAGCACATCTGCATTGCTTTGTCAGTTTGGAGAAAATTATTTCTTTCAGATACTTTAAAAAAAACATTTTGTGGTTATTTATTTATAATAAATAAAATTATTTATTTCAGATACTTAAAAAAACCATCTTGTGCACTAGCACCAACATTCAGATTTGGAATTATAGTGCTATGGGCTAGGAATTGTAAACATTTGGATTTCCAGATGTCCAGACCATTTTTACATTCAATATGAATATTATGTAGCCATTATTTTCCACTTAAAAAAACACGATCAGGCAAAAGATTTTAAAGGGATTTCCCTGTGTCCTCTGAGAGCTTGCCAGTGATGGTGCCAAACAAAAAGAGTGCATACCAACTGCAACGGGCATACTGATTGAAGCCTGAAAGGTGGAAATGTCAGCACCACTGGGGAAGCAGAGGACAGATTGCACCGGGGAGTAGAGAAATACCCTGGATAGCACTGACAGGTAGATTGAAGCAGCAGGTTGCCTGCTGTTTAATTCAGGGGTCTAAGAGGGTTACTTGTGGTGGGTGGGAACTATGCCAACAGCACGGGACACAGCAGTTTTGTGAGTGAGCACAATCTTGGAGTAGTAGAAGAATGAAGAGGCAGAAGGAGGGGGTAGCAGACAGAAGTGTGACATACCTGGTACCATGAGCAAAGCATGCTATTCTCTCTTACTTAAAGGTGACCAGGAAAGCCCAGCAGTGGTAGGTTGCCTATACGGAAAGCAGATCCAGGTTCCAGATGTGAGTGGTATGGATAGCAAGTGACCCTTGCCGGAGAGAACACTCCTTCACTGGGCATTCTGGTTGGTGGGTGGGACAACAGTCCTACTGCTACCTTGGCCAGACCTCCCAAACACTCTTCCTCGGCCCAGTAAGGCAAGGGATCAGTCCCTTTGTCCTTCCTCTGGGGTGGTGTCTCTGAAGGATAGCCCCACTGCTTTACTTGTCAAGACAGACAAGCTTTCCCTGTTGTTGCAGGGATGAGGGACATGGAACCTAAAATACATCTGCTAGTACTACTGTTTGGAGTGCTGTGAATATTGCTAGTTTCTTCCTGTTCTGTGTGGTCCTTCAGTGCTAGCCAGACCTCTTTCACTAGTTGCTGCTGCGTGTGATCAAAAGTTGGCTGGCATTGCCCCCACGTCCTGCAGCTGCTTAATATCCATTTTCCGCTGTTTAATTCAAGGGTCCAAGAGGGTTGCTAGAATATGCTGCTTCTTCCACAAATAGGCAAACCTGTAGTGGAGCAGGTCCTTTAGCTTGCTGTCCAGGGCTACCACTTAAGGCCAGAAAAACTGGGGTTCTCTTTCTATGGAATCCCCCATCCATCTAGACTGTCGTCGTATGCCCTCCATCGTGCCAACCAAGCCCCGGAACACTTGGATTACCTGGTTAATGATGGCTGTCTCCCCACTAAGGACCTTTGCTGCACTCTCAAAGCTTCCAGAACATAGACCACTTGTCCCATAATATCCCAGTGTTCTCTACCCAAAGGAGCAATCATACCAATGGAAGTCTCCAGGGCCAAATCATGGAGTTCTCTTTGCTGCACCAGCACTCTTTCAAGCAGGTAGAAAGTAGAGTTTCTTCGAGTTGCCACATCCTGGATTAGCTGGTGCAGCGGAAATCCCAAATTTCTTGCTTCTGCTTCAACAGCTCACGCTCTGGACAAAGTGGTGTAAATGCACTGCCACCTTTCTGTCCCACTCAATTATATTAGGTATGCATGTGTCTTCCATACTGTGGAAAGCACCCTGAACTACCAGGTTGAGATTGTGGGCCATACATTGCAACCCTTTCATCTTCCCAGCCAGTAGTGCTGCCACCATGTTTGTCCCATTGTCACACCTTACCTTTCTGTAGCTAGACTCCACTGCTGTAGCATGTCCCTCAGAACCTCTTGAATGCTGTGAGCTATGTGACTGCCCTCCATCATAGCCACATTCAACAGGGCCCCCTTTGTGTGTTGCCATATGCCTGATGCCTCCCGTCAGGGTCCTGTCAGGGAGAGATAGGTATACTTTGCACCCTGGCTGCTCCCAAGTGTCACTTGTCAAAGGTACCACCTGTGTCCTGGCCAGCTGCTGCTGTACCAGTTGCCCAATATCCCAACATAAAAGTGGTGCCACCCTATCTATGGCTAAGGAAAAATCAGGAAAAGGCTTCATGGTCTTGGAAACAATACAAATGCAAGAATAGGTGGTACCTTTAATGGACCATAAAGAAAATAAAACAAAAAACAAAGCAGCAAATTCATATAATGTTATTAATGTCCCAGATTCAAATGGCTGTTGATGCTGAGGCCATGTTTGTTGCTTAGATGGAGATAGCTGCAGTATTCAGGTTGGTTTCAAGCTCCTTCCCAGCTCGCAGTTTGGAATTTATGGCTCATCTCTTTAAGGACTGTCAGGCAATCTGGGCCCCTCTCACTTCCCCCTTTTTTTCCTGCGTTTTGGAAATTCAAAGATTTTTTTTTTTTTTTTTTTGGCTAGGGAAAGAGAGAATGCCAGGAACACAGTTGGGATTAAGAATTGAGTTAAACCACTAGAAACAGTCAATTTAAGCCAAATTAAAGCCAAATAAATAGTTTTACCTGGTGGATACTTTCTTTAGCATGCAGTACTGCTTGCTATGGCTAAGGGTTATTCAGGGTACCAGCTGGTAATGGGAGATAGGTTCTGCCACAAACCTACATAAACCAGTGTTCTTCACTAGACATCCAGGGCTATCACACATACTCCCAAGCAACAAATCATTCTGGCATTTTTACATTTGCAGAAAGCCTTTTCCTGCACCCCTCCAAGCTCCTCTATGGTAGCCTGGAACAGATTCTTCAGATGTAAGTCTGGCATTTGCTGTCTCCCACCTCTTGCTATTTTCCCATCTACCTCCGTGCTTCCCTGGGCTAGTTGCTCAACCTATGCCCTCTGATGACTCTTGAGCCTTCACAATAAGGAAGCCACTTGCTCTCCCCGTATCCACCTCATATGCTAGCGGTAATGTCCTGTGCTGAGTTCTCAGGTGGCTATTGGAGAGGTGGCCCAAATATTACCCACACTTGAGCACCTTCTTGGAGTGCATGCGCTTAGCCATGTGAGCATCTGTTGAGTACTGTTGAAAATGCTTCCAGACTATTGACTTCTTGGGAGCTCCAGTTTTTGTCTGCATTTTCCCAACAGGGATTTCTAACCAACTTATCACTACTAGTTCCAGCAACTGGTGTGGCAAATGCAGCTGGGGGGGGGCGAGCAAGGGTGGTTTCAGTGTCATGCCACTTTGTGTCCCTTGTTGGGAGAAATGTGGCATATAAATAAAACTAATAATAATAATAATGTGCTTCTGAAATAGTGCCCACCTGAGTCCCCTGAATCTCCTCTTCCCTCATGTCAGATGTGTATGTACTTGAAAGGGAGTTCCCACCACCCACAATGCTGCTTTGCAGAGGAGAGATTTGCTAGGAATGGGGGTAAACCATTCCTGGAATAAGATGGAGCCACATTCATAAATCTGTTTCCCAGAAACAAAAGCAGCAACAGCACTGCTGCTGCCATAGCTGACAGGATCAGTCTGAGTGTTGATGCCATCCTCGTCTTTCTCTGGCACATTGGCTCTTTAGAAGAAAAATACCTTATTCACCATCTTTTTTGGCTCCTTGCCCTGGCTAGATTGCACAAAGATGTCACTGCAAAATGTCTGAGATTTATTCATATCTCTCCCACCTTGAGGCTTCTCTAACACCTCATTGGCAGAGACAATGTACTGCTGCCTGATGCTCTTTCATAGTGTCAGTGCTGAACAAGGCAGCTGGGTGACAACTTCTGCCTAGGAGGCTTATACAGTAATAGCAGTTGTAGACTGTCTTTTATCTCTCCCTCTCCCACTCCTCTCAGTAGAAGCTGCTGCAGTGGGTACTGGCAGCATACCTGCAGCCTTCCCAAAGTGCCTACGTCTTCTGCCACACCCACTTTTCATACTGGCTGCAAACTGTATCCAGAGAAGAATAGTATCTGATTCTGCTACAGAACAAAAACCCTTGCAAAGAAAATCATAGATGCACACATGCAGATACAAAATTTATTAACTTAATATATTTGTCTCTATATAACAAAATCTTATTCCCCTGCCCAAAGGGGCTTAAACTCAATCTAATAAATTGTTGAAGGACCAAGAAAATCTCATGTATACTAAGAACTAGCCTTCTAGGCTCTAAAATTCTTACCTTGGGCAACTGAAGGAATCACAGCATCATAGATTTCCAGAAGGGCTTGATAGTCATCTAGTCCAACCTCATCCTTAGTGTAGGAAATTCAAAGTTTAAATCCTATGTTTGAAGACTTCCAGTGAGGGAGAATCCACAGCCCTCTCAATTGCTCTTACCATCATGAAAGGATGGGTGATACCTCTGTTAGGTCATTAACTTCGCACGCACAGAGGGTAGCTTTTGACTCAGCACAACTCATCATCAGGCTGGGCATTACATAGCTGGAGATGCTGCTGGAAAACCATGGAAGTTTCAAAATTCATAGCCAGATGTAACACAGCTCATTGTCTAACACATTCAGGACATTCCAATCCACACCACTAGATGTGAGATCTGAGATTGACCATTACTGAATAGTAGATTCCGCAGCCTTCATTTTGGAGCTCACAGAGTTGGCATCTGTCCTTTGTGTGAGAGAATATACTTCGCTGATAAAGGAATCACCCACTATTGTCTCCATATTGCATACAAGGACCACACCGCTTTTTTTCTTTTTTGTCATGAAAAACTTTCTTCTAATGTTCAGCTGAAATATACTCCCCCATAATATAAGCCAACCAGATATCACTGGTCCAGTCAACTCAAAAGAATGAGTTCCTCGGATGCAGCCTGGTGTTAACAACCAGCAATTTTATGGACTGGCTAAAAGTTCTCTTGACCCAGCCCCACAAGCAAAGCAAAATGATGCTTTGTTTACTATCAAAACAAATACATTGGCCAAGCTGGTATCAAAATGCTAAGAACCAGCAATAGGAAATTACTTAAAATAGTAAATGGGAAAATACTAATAAGGACAAAAAAGCCTGCTGGAGGTGGAACGTTTTAGCCCGTTATCTAAAGGTTACAAATTGGGAAGCTAAGGCGTGTCTGCCTTAGGAGGATCTTCCACAAATGGTAGGCCTCTGTTGGGAAGGCCCTTTCTTTTGTTTCGAACCTGTTGTGCATTACAGTCAGTGGCACCAGAAATGACCCTCTGAAAATAATGATAATTAGGCTGGAACATATGGGAACACGCAGGTAGAATGGTCCCAATCCTTTTAGAGCTTTGAAAGTTAGCACAAGCAGGTTTAATTGGCTAAAAAAACCCACCACTTCCCCTGTCCCTATGCCAGGGAGAAGTGTTCAGTTTGTTGAATTTTGTGTAGTTGCATAGCAATACGTGGGGCAATTATAGGCTTAGAATTATAAGCAAGTTCCCCATGAATTCCCCTGATATAATTAGACCAGCAAAAATATTCAGTCAGACAACAGTAAAAAGAAGAATCGTTTAGTCTGTTAAAATCGTGACTAAGGAGAGAACTCTACATAATGTCTGTTAAACTGCTACTTACTGAAAAATAAACCTGCCTCAGAGTAAACACAGTTAAGCCCCCAGTAGTGGGAAGGAAAAAGAATTGTTGATTGGTTGCTTAAGAAAAAGTAAATGAACAAGTAAGGTTTTTATACATAACATGCTGGGTTGCTAAATATTTCAACATGATTTGCCAATATCCTGAAGTGGGTCACTTATGAAGCCACTTCACAATACTGGAAATTCAAAATGGAAGGAACTGGACCAAGTAGGGTTGCTTGAGCTCCAATATGCCATTTGGATGTGAGGATTGCACCACATGGCATATCACACAGATGTGATATGCACCACCCCACTCCAGAAGGGCTCGTGTGGACAGGCCCCAAAAGGAGTTCTCCAAAAAAGAAACTCAACCAACTCTTCCTGGGACAAGCCAATTGCAGTCACGTCTCTGACTGCAGCCACAGTGGCAGAATGTCTCCGGTTGGAGGCTGGCATATGGAGGCCAAAGGCGTTGGGCTTGCTGCCCTCACTGGGTTCCAGCAGACGCCAACTGTGGTACTTAAGGGTTGAGGATCTTGCTCCCAGCATCTCCGCTTCATTTTCCACACTCTGCTTAAGTAATAGCTTGCTGTACAGCGGCCAGACATTCCTCCCCATTCCTCTGTAGCGGTCTAGAAAAGAACAGCCACATCTCCTCTACAGTGAGAAGGCTTCTCCCAGTGGGTCATGAAATTTTAATTAGAAACAATCAGGCAGCCTTGAAATGGGAACGGCAAGCAGCAGAAGTAAAATCATCAATAAAATATACAATGGCAGAAATGTATTATGGACGCAGCTTCTGTGCCATAGCTTTTACACGCACGCATACACAGAGTATGCCATGAATACAGAGACACGTTTTCTCTGTCTGGTGATAGATTTACAGACATAGTTAAAGGTGGGCTATGCCAAGCATTCATTGGTTTTTGTCTGTAAGGACCATCTATCTGACCTAGACTGCACTGCTAGGGATTATTTCATGGACTACTGGCTAGTGAGGCTCACCAGCCAAAAATAGCACTTTTAACTAATAACTCTTGGAATGTAACAAGGAGTACATGTCTGACAAAAACATGGTGCTTCCTGATGTGTACAAAAATAGCAGAGCTCAGTGGCCTCAAGGTGCCTGGGCTAAAATGGCTTGCTGTGGCTAGAGGAGAGCACTCGATTGAAAGGGGATGCTTGCTGCAGACACATGCAAGGTTATACTGTACTCAATAGAGAAGTGGGTGTCTTGCCCAGGTCTGTTTGTTGCATCTTTGCATTCTTTAGGGAAAGGTTGAGAGTGGGGAGAATGTCATTAACCTACGGTCACATGCTCTGCAGAGAAAAGCCATCTTAACTCCCTCCCTCACCAAAGGAGTATGATCTTTCTCATGCCAAAGGCCTCTTATCTTCCAAACATTATTGATCTGGATTTAGAAACCTTGATAATAACTCCCCCTAATTTTTCAGGTGCAGCCATTAGCAGCTGTGGTCTAAGCTGTGTACCATTGGTGCAGAACTCCTCGTCTCCACTCTCTCCCCGCAGCCTGTCCTGCAAAAACATATTTTTATGCTCTCTTGATCTCACCAACCCTGTGTAAAAGGGCTTTAGGGAACAATGAAGCCCATAAGCCTGAGGAAGGGAGAGAAACCTGGAGACAGCCGTGAAACGGGGTTTCTTCATTCAGAGTATTTTAGTTTGTTCTAGCAAACTTATGGAGAGTGACCGTCAAGCCAGTACCGCAAGAGCAATTAAACTAGTTAAATATTTATTGAAATAACAGAGATGATGGTAAAAACAGTTAGAAATACTAATAAAAACAGTAAAAACAGACAATACATTGCATTAGTAGTAGTAGTAGTAGTAATAATAAAGATTAATCTGAAGCAAATGAAGTTATAATGTGACTATGTGTAACAACAGGAAATGAAAAAATAATATACTATAGCAATGATTAAAGCATAACACCTTATAATAAGCAAAGGGACAATATAAAGCATTAAAGCATTAAATGTAAATATAAAATTTATAAAATCTATATATAATATATAAAGCATTAGAGCATAACATTCATATATTAAGCAAAGGTTCCAATAAATGAATGTGAAAGAGCTGTAAAGTTTCCTTTCCAGTGCCAATAGTTAAAAGAATGTAAGGGGGGAAAACATGATATGAAACTCCAGCATGATCTAGTAGCCTCTCCAGTCCAGTGAAGTTAAATATTCTAAGTTTTGGGCTACAAGAGAGATGCATATCTATCACACCAGCGTCCAGCATTCTTAGATGGTTTCAGTTAAAAGTTTCAGAATATCCACATAGTATTTTTAAAAATTATCCAAGCAAAATTTTAAAAAGCATAGAAGCAAAATATAAGTACAACAAGGAACATGAAAACCTAACAGCCCACCTTAGAATTTAGCAACAAAGTTTTAAAAAGAAAATTCAAAAGAGAAAAAGAAGTCTAGCTAGGAATATTTAAAGAATAAAAATGCCCATCTCTCCATCTTCAAAGATGGGAACAAGCAAACAGCTGAAAAGCATCAGACCAGAATATAAAGAGAAAGAACCTGCACCCCATCCTATTCTTACTTTGTTTGAAGCAAAGCCAACCCCCTTCTCTCTAGTAATGTCCCAAAATTTTTGCAACTCCTGATTGGGCTGTGTAATTTACTCTATACTGATTAATTATTAGACTAGAATTTTGGCCATTTCTGTGATCTATCTTTCAAATGTTTAAACTAGAATTCAAGTAAGTTTTTAATGTCCCAAAATTTATTAGTGGTGCGGGGGAAATCCAACTATACGAATTACCAGGAATCTGTCATCCCACCTTAGAGTACATGAGAAGATTTGGGGCTTTAGAAGAGTTGTGTAGCTTGGTATAAATCCAAAATAATAAGATAAACGAAAACAGTAGTAGAGAAAGAACATGTGGGTTGAGACTTGGAATGTCCAGAGGCTTCTAAAGAACACTGAAAGCTCCAAGAAGACTGAATAAGGATAGAACATCGAGCGAGCGAGGGCAAAAAAGGAAATTCTAATGTGTAAAGTTATATATGTATTCTAAAATTGTCTGTTCTCTGTATTATTTCGTAGGCAGGCAGTTCTGGGACAAGCTCTCATTCGAGTATGAATTGAGAGGCTTCCCATCACAGGGTAAGGCAGGGAGATGACTCCAAATGGTCCTGATTACCAGCAACCAAAAGTAGATCTTGTCTCTCATCATATGCAATTAAAGACACAACTCTAGTTTTTTAAAAATCGTATCAAATCAGTGGGAAAAAATGGAAAAACAAAAACAAAGAAATCCATTGTTGTCTCTGTGAACAAAAACATTTTATTTCACAGGAAGTTTGGGTTTTGGCCAGCCCTTCTATCGAGGACAGTGTTCTGTCCATGCCTATAGGAAACTAGGCTTCCCTTAGACAATTGGTTGGCCACTGTACAAACAGAATGGTAAACCAAGTAGATTCTTGATCTGATCCAGCATACCTCTTTGAAAGAAAATTCCATCTCTTTATAGATTCCCCAGATCTAGTACAATTCTTATACTCCTGTCCATTTTTCAAATGAGTCTAAAATAACACTGAATGATAAATGAGTTGGGCAACTGTGCCTTCCACTTGTGCAGCACAGGGTTTTACTCAATATATTTGTGATTAATATGGCAGACCAACTGTGGATCTGATACTTTCTCCCATTCAGTTTGTCTCCTTTCTTTCTTATAGGGATGTGGTAATTTATCCCTCTAATATAATTGGCCATAATGATGTGAGTTAAGGGAGCTGTTTGTACTGTGTATTTCTTGTGAGCAATGTGTCTGATTTGTTTGAATCTCTGTGTACATTCAGGAGTATCCGATCTCTTAAGTAGCTTAATAAATTAGGGTTTGAATTTAGTAGTAGGCAAGGAGACATTGTAAAGAACAAGGAAAAACATGCAGCTATGTAATGGTATGGTGATTTGGTCATAGGTCTCTCCTTAGCAGTTTCATGGAAAAAAATTAATAGCTATGAGAAGCATGTATTATTCCACATAGCAACCACTCTCGTGAACATGTAAAGGAGGGCTCTGTTTTTGTTGTTACTAGTCACAAAATACTGTGAGCTGAGTACTGGAAAAAATATGAATTCATCCCACCCGGAGAAGTACAACACTGAGGTGTAATGGAATCCTGTATCCAGTTTGGGGCACTGAAGATTCAGTAGAATATTGACAAGCTGGCCCATGTTCAAAGAAGGTCAAAGGTCTGGAAACCAAGCCCTAGGAGGAAAGGTTGAGGGAGCTGGCTAGATTTAGCCTGGAAAAATGAAGGGTGAGAAACAGTATGCTGTCTTTTAATATTTGAGGGGCTGTCATGAGGAAGATGGAGCAAGCTTGTTTTCTGTGACTCCAAAGAGTAAGACCCAAAGTAATTATTTCAAATGACAATAAAAGAGATTTGGACTGCACACGAAGAAGACTTTCCTTCTTTGCACACCATGTCAAAAGCTTTGGTCAGATCTATGAATGTTGCATTTTGCTCTGGAGATTTTCGTTGTAGTTGTTGGATGGAAAAGATCATGCCAACAGTCCCTTGTTCCTTAAAGAAGCCACAAAATTCAATTTAAACAGTACAATAACCATGTCAGTTGGGATGAAGTACAGCAGTTCCCCATCTAGCCTGGTGCCCTCTGGCAGAGTTTTGATTTTCTGGTAAAATTCTCCTTTTGCTACACGGTAGGAGTACAGAGATCCACAGAGGAGAATAACTACAATTTCCCCAGAGACCACCCTTTTCTTGTTAACAGGCACTTAAAGTCTAAATAACTTATTTGTAGGAGAAAGAATGAAAAATGTTTCTTTTAAATAAATAAATAAATAAATAAATTTATTGTCATTGTAAGTCTATACATAGTATACACATACAACGAAATTCACACAGACACCCAGAGACCAGACCCACATGCACACACACACACATATAAAAAAACATCCCCAAACACTCCCCCCCACTAAAAATCCCCCACTAAAAATACAAACATCTACACCGCAGGCTAAGTAACACTGTCCAACTGTTCACTACTGGTGGTCTTTAAGTTCATTATTAAGTGCAATTATAGCTCTGGGATAAAAACTATTCAGAAAACGTGTGGTCCGAGTCTTAATTGTTCTGTATCTTCTGCCAGACGGCAACAGTTCAAAGAAGTTGTAAGCAGGATGGGAAAAGTCTCTAAGGATGTTGTGTGACTTCCTCAGACAGCGGGATGTGAAGATGTCATCCAGGGTTGATAGCTGGAGCCCGATGATGTTCTGGGCAATTTTAATGGTTCTTTGTAGAGCTTTTTTGTCCGCTACAGAGCTACTCCCAAACCATACAAGAATGCCATAGGTTAGGACACTCTCAATGGTGCTACGATAGTAGGACAGAAGTAAATGCTGAGATAAATTTAACTTCCCGAGCATTCTCGGGAAATACAGCCTTTTCTGTGCCTTCTTCACTAGCATGTTGGCATTTATAGTCCATGAGAGGTCCTCTGAGATGTAAGTGCCCAGAAATTTAAAACTACCAACCCTCTCCACTTCCTCGCCATTTATGTACAGTGGTAAATGTACATTTCTCTTCCTCCTAAAATCAATTATGAGTTCTTTAGTTTTTTTGATGTTAAGTGTAAGATTATTTTCTTTACACCAGAGTATCAACCCTTGTACTTCCTTTCTGTAAGCAGACTCATTGTTCTTATTTATGAGCCCCACCACTGTCGTATTGTCCGCAAATTTAATAATTGCGTTGGTGTTATACAGTGGGGTGCAATCGTGTGTACAGGGAATAGAGGAAGGGACTTAGCACACAGCCCTGGGGAGCTCCTGTACTTAGTACCAAGGTAGAAGAATGGTGAGATCCCATCCTTACTGACTGTGGCCTATCTGTCAGAAAGTCCTTTACCCACACACAAATCTTCTGAGGTAATCCCAGGTTGATCATTTTTAAAAACAACCTATTGGGTAGAATGGTATTAAAAGCAGAGCTATAATCCACAAACAACAGCCTTGCATAAGTTCCCTGTTGTTCTAAGTGACTCAGTACAGTATGAAGAACAATGGACATAGCATCATCAGTAGATCTATTTCTCCTGTATGCAAATTGCCATGGGTCCAAAGAAGGTGGAAGACTAGCCTTAATGTAATCCAGCACCAATCTCTCAAAACATTTCATAATAACAGATGTTAAAGCTACTGATCTATAATCATTGATACCACAGCTGACTGCTTGGGGACTGGCACTATAATAGATGTCTTCAGGCACGTGGGGACAGAACACTGCAACAAGGATAGATTGAAAATATATGTAAAAACTCCAGCTAATTCTGCAGCGCAGCCCCTAACAACTCGTCCCATGATTCCATCTGGTCCAGCTGCTTTTCGAACGTTAATATTCTGGAAAGCGCGTCTCACATCTGAAATCTGCAGTAGTAGTGGTTGTCTGTCGATGGTAGATTCTAGTGATGTACTATAGATAGTAGGTGCTGGAGTAATAGTTGTTCCTGTTTCCACCTCAAAATGGCTGAAAAATTGATTTAACTGCTCAGCCAAAAAATCACTGCTGCTAAACAGACTGTTTTTGTTATTCTGCCCCGTGATTTGTCTCAGGCCATGCCATACCCGACGAGTGTCAGAGCTCTCAAGATGTTGCTCAATCCTCCAGCTGTACATAGCTTTGGTGTCCCTAATACCCCTTTTCAATTTAGCTCTGGTCTCTCTATACTGTAACACATGATGGGCCTCCTTCTAGTATCTCACCCGACCAATTTGCAGCATTTTAAAAATCTAAAGTGGAGGCCATCCGCCGGGAGCTCTCTCCTTTTTTGGATACAGTGGATTGAGCAGAGATGTCCAGCGCTCCGCCTTGCCCGGTGAGTCTTGATCACTTTCAGCCTGTGACACCAGATATTGTGGACAAAGCACTTGATCGCTGTCGGGCCACCACCTCATCCCTTGACCCTTGCCCGGCCTGGCTAATCAAAGCAGCCAGGCCTATAACAACTGAATGGGCCACAGCAATAATTAATAGGTCTCTCCTGGAGGGCAGGGTTCCTCCTGCCCTCAAGGAGACACTCATTAGGCCCATTAGGAAGAAACCAAACTTGGCGGCGGACGATATTGGCAATTATAGGCCCGTCGCCAATGTTTCTTTCATTAGTAAAGTGGTGGAGAGGGTGGTGGCCGATCAGCTTCAGGTTCATTTGGATGAAACAAATGCCCTGGATCCGTTCCAGTCGGGTTTCAGGCCGCGCCATGGTACAGAATCGGCATTGGTCGCCCTGTTGGATGACCTATTGAGGGAGGCCGACGGGGTAAAATGTCTCTGTTGGTCCTCCTCGATATCTCAGCTGCCTTTGATACCGTCGACCACGGTATCTTCCTGAGGAGGCTCTCCGAGTTGGGAATTGGTGGCCTGGCATTTGCCTGGCTCCGATCCTTCTTGGAGGATCGTCCTCAGAGAGTACAGCTTGGGGAGAGGGTTTCAGCCCCGTGGAGCCTCAATTGTGGAGTTCCGCAGGGCTCGATTATCTCCCCAATGTTGTTTAATATCTATATGAGGCCGCTGGGTGGGGTCATCAGGGGGTGTGGGGCATTGTGCCATCAGTATGCTGATGACACTCAGCTCTACATCTCCTTTTCTCCAACCACAGTGGATGCCGTTCTGTCCCTTCAGCACTGTTTGGAGACTGTACTGCAATGGATGCAGGAAAATGGGCTGAGGCTGAACCCGGACACGACGGAGGTCCTGAGGGTGGGTGCCCCCATCATCGGTGGTTTGGGAAACTCCCTCTCTTTTGGGGGGGTGACTCTCACCGCGAAGAGTGAGGTTCGCAGCTTGGGGGTCCATCTGGATCTGGCGCTCACCATGGAAACTCAGGTGGCGTCAGTGGTCCGCTCCTCCTATTTCCATCTTTGGCGGATTGCCCAGCTGCGTCCCTATCTTGATGTTGGGGCGTTCACCACTCTGGTCCATGCGCTTGTAATCTCGAGATTAGACCACTGTAATGCACTCTACGTGGGGCTACCTTTGAGATCGATGCGGAAGCTTCAAATGGTGCAGAATGCGGCGGCCAGACTTCTTAGTGGGGTGAGAAAGCATCAACATATCTCTCCCACTCTGGCCGCCTTGCATTGGCTGCCTGTTCGCTTCCGCATTGATTTCAGTCTTAATGATTACATATAAAGCCCTAAACAGTTTAGGACCTCGATACCTGGCGGAACGTCTCCTCCCACCTAGATCTACTCGTATCACTCGCTCCAGCCAGGAGGGGCGGCTGAGGAGCCTAACGCCAAGGGAGGTCCGGAAAGAAAAAACAAGAAACCGGGCCTTCTCGGCAGTGGCTCCTCGTCTTTGGAATAATCTCCCCTCCGAGATCCGTTTGGCCCCTTCGCTGGGTATTTTCAAAAGCCAACTTAAAACCTGGCTATTCAGGCAGGCCTTCCCTCCGGGC
Organism: Intellagama lesueurii; assembly: GCA_037013535.1. Taxonomy (NCBI): domain Eukaryota; kingdom Metazoa; phylum Chordata; class Lepidosauria; order Squamata; family Agamidae; genus Intellagama; species Intellagama lesueurii. The sequence goes on from JBAJHW010000001.1 coordinate 104,327,801, forward strand.
ACCACTTAATTTATCTTTTTATCCTCCATCTTGAATGATTATTTATTGCTGTAAAATTGCTGTTATATTTCAATTGTTTTTACTCTAATTGTTGTGAGCCGCCCAAAGTAGACATTGTCTAGATGGGCGGCATACAAGTTTAATAAATAAATAAATAAATAAAAATAACCAGAATGAAAAGCAGCATTTCTGGCTTTTAGTAAAAGGCGCACTTCTCTATTTAGCCAAGGCTTGTTATTAGAAAACACTCGTACTTGTCTGGTGGTAGTAACAACATCGATACAGCTTTTGATATAAAACAGTACTGTCGAGGTATAAGTACTGTATCAACATTGTCCTCCTCAAACAGTGCCCATTCAGTGCTCCTAAAGCAATCTTGAAGTTGCTCAGATGCACCCACTGACCACCATTGTATTTCTCTAGTTGATGGTCTGATTCTATTAACAAGAGGTCTGTATGATGGAATCATATTTTCTTACAGTTGCTTGAAATTTACAGACTTCTGTATGCTGCTATCTTTACTGCACAAGTAGTAGGAACCGGCTGAACAGATCAACAGCAACAAAACAACTGCCATCAACCAATGAAAGAGAGGGATAGAACACTCAGCTGAGAGGCAGGGCTCTCTTTGAATGTCAAATTCTGGAACAATTAATGGTGGATGGATTAGCTTTGAAAAGTCCCTCCCAGTCACTCAAACTACAGACAGCATGCAAGGCTGTAAATAAAACTCCAACATGCCCTTCAAATTTTTTGGACTTCAACCTCCATCATCCACAGCTGGCATGGCCTTGCTGAGTACAGATGCTGGGAGTTGTAGTCCATCATATCTGGAGGATACCATGCTGGGGAAAGGTGAAATATGCCACATAATGTATGGAATGCATCAGACAGAGCACTGGTCACCACAGAAATACCTCCAAGGTAAACCTGGCTGTTTTTTGTGTGTGTATCTTTGGGACATCTTGTACAAAGAATTATTGAGCATTGTTTGCCAGTGCAGGAGCAATGGAGCTATGGAAATGCTACGTGTAAAATTAGATGGTTTCATTGCTAGGACACTTGGATGGGCTACATCGATATCCAGCCGCTCAGGAATGCCCAACGTTTTAACTGCCTGGTGCACAAAACCCAAGCAAACCTTGTCAGTCGATGTCACAGACAATGGAGCGTCTCAGGAGCTCAGTTCTTCCAGTGTTACTTTAAAGAAAACCTGATTGCCAGATGCTGCTGGCTTGTGACTCAGAACACACTCTCATCACCCACAAGAAGAATGTGGAAGAAATGCTGCATGAAGAATCTCCAGTATTTATTAGAAATATCTGTAGAAATAAAGCAAGGTTTTTTGAATAAACAGTACAGTAAGACCATTCTTTCCCGGCTGGAACCCCTTAATGTGCCCTTTTTGCTCTCTTAATCTTTTTAGTTTGTTGAACAGAGGTGACGGGTCCCTTTCCTCACACTCAGGACACCCATGATGACAAAAATGGAGGCATTGAGAAGCAAAAGGAACACACCAGGAAAGTTTTCAAGACTACAATAGTTTAATCCTGCATGTTGAAGGGGGACATTTCCCCCCAAAACTCAATGTTGGAGCCAAGGGAAAGGTTTGGAAGGAGAGAAGATTGGTGGTTTGAGCCTCTGCACTGTGGAATGCCTGGAACACCGAGTAAGGAGAAATGCTGTGCCCCATTAATGCAGCCTTCACCAACCTGGTAACCATTCAGCTCCCATGGTCTCCCACCACTGGCCATGTTCATTGGGGCTGATGGGAGCTGTAGTCCAAAACAACAGAGGCAGACACCAGGCAGTATGAAGAGGTGAATACAATGCAACTTACAGATCCCTTGTATCTCTTAAAGAAACATGGCTTCTTGGCAGCCTGCATCCACAGCAGTAGGATCACTTCTTTCTCCCCCTCCATGCTGCTTTCTATAGGAATTGGATCAGGGCAGTAGGTTTATTATGAGATAAGAATGCACACCACTGTTACTGGTCGACTAGGAGAGAGAGATGAGAGTCCCGACTGTTGCTACTGTCACCTGTCCAGCAGCTCTTGGTTGCTGAAGTTTCAATAGCAGATCCAGTGTCAGTGTTGCCACAGTTTGAGAAAAGGATATAATCTTTTCAGGAAGGATGAATGTGCCTAAAAGTTAGTGAAAGGTGTAGAAAATAGTGCACTGTATACATACACCAGGAGGTGGCAGGAGAGACCTCTGTTTCAAATGAAGAGACTTCCCACAAGTTATTTTGAGGAATTTTATTAAAATTTGAAACCACTAGTGCATGGGATAGATACATTCATACATGAAACATGATTTTTCACCCATAATTTGAGAACAACAGCAGGAGTCACATTTCATATATAGGCTACTTTAAAAATAATAATAAAATAAAAACAAGATTAGGTCTTCCAGAGTTATTCATGGCCTCCTAACCTGTGAACCCTCTTATGTCTATATTTGCTTCCCTGGTTTCACCTTAAGATCATACATGAATTTTGGATAACACAGATATGCACGTTTGTAAATTTTGTTGGCCAAATGAAACCTTCAGCAAGGAATACTACCAGTAATTATAATTTCATTCCCTCTATTACACTTGTGGATAGCTCCATGAGCTGGGCAGCTGCTGTGGACACAGAGTTTAGGAATTCGATTCCCCATTGTGCTTCCCAGGAGAAAAGCTTGTCTATGTAGCCTTGGGCAAGCTGCTCAGTCTTGGAGCACCTTGAAAAGGGAATGTTAAACTACTTCCAAGTACTCTATATCTGGGAAACCCTGGAAGGGATAATCAAAAGTCAGAATTTACATAACAGCACATCATCATCATCATCATTCTCCAATAAAAAGGAACTGTTAAAGAAGCAACTTTCATCATACATTCTGGAAACAGTGTACAGTATCATTTGCAATTGTAGTTTATCCTCATCTATTGAAGATCAAGTTAAGTCTACATCAGCCATTCTCAACCTTTTTTTTTACCATGGCCATAAACACAATATAAAAGAAATATAGGCTGGTCAGAATTGTACACATCACAAAACGAACCTTATAAGGTGGTGTGTGAAGAATTGTTTCCAGTCTGTGTCCCCCTTCAAATGTGTCAGGAACCACCACCCCCGGGACCTAATGGACCTAATTGAGAATGGCTGGTCTACATTAAACAGAAACAAGTTTCCAAAAATTACAAGGTTTCCCTTTGGTCTTATCCAGCAACACAACCCCTCCTTCTCCACTGGCATTAGACTTTAGGATGTTCTTGCTGCTCTCATAAGAAGCATGATGGAGTTGCACATTTATGTAGTGGGAGAAATAAGTAACAAATTTAAGAATATTAGGGTTGTTTTCTGGCTATAATGCCTTTCCCTGCAATAGAATTTCATTCTGGAATGTATGGTGTTTCATTCAGATCTGGTAAAATGAGCAAGAGCTGTCTTTTAAAAAAATGTTAAGCACCAAAAAACCTCGCACACACAAACTGAAGAAGGGACACATACAGAAAACATTTCCAACTACGTTGTAATAAGATTGGGTCCTCTTTCCATGAAAACTAAAGCCACTTCTGGTTTCTGATGTCAATATATGTACAACAGAAGATTTGCAAGTGAAGCATACGTTCAAAAGGGAGGAATGGTAGTGTCCAACCCATATCTAAAGCAGATATGTTGATAAACCAGATTGCCAGCCTTTCTGAAGAGAAGCAGATTACATTCTTAGAAGTTCTGTACTTCCTAACATATTAGCAAATATTTCTGCACTCTTGCCTAGTACACCGATTGCTGAACAAGGTGGTTTCCCACCACATATCTTTATCTTACTGCTGATATTCACAGAAACAAAATCAACATTGGATGTAATATGAGATCCAGTTAATGCCTATTCTTACACTGTTGAATAACCAGCATCAATATGGATGGGCTCAGGTCAATTATCCCAGTGTTGTAAATGAAGGTTTGTAAGGATGGTACCAAGTATTGGCACTCAGTGACATGCCACAAAAGTAATCTAATTTTCATATAACCTCCCAGTCAGGAAACAACTAGATCAGAGAACTTTGTGAAAAATAATAGTTAAGAAGAAATCATAGTTAATATTATGCTGCATGCACGTATTGAGATTCATATTAAGAGGGGAATAGGGCACTCAGCTTCACAGTCTAATTGATAGCTAAGACATAGTAACTAACACTGCAGAAAGCTACTGTCTACAAGCACTGGAAACAAGTGTGGACAGAATTCATCCATTGCTGGGGATCACATTACCTATTTTTAAAGTAACAAATTGTCATCTTTACATGTTTGCACTTTCCCCCCTTTCTTCACAGCATGCTCAACAGCAGCATGAATGTGAAGTGTATAACACAAACTGAAAGAAAAAATGTTGTAAATTGGAAGAGTCATAATCTCTACTGGAACTGCGGCTTTCAGTCTACCTCTTCCTGTTCCCACACATATATGTAAGGCTCACTGTGAGGTAAGCCCAAATAAGTAATGGGGGCACTGGAAAGAGGAGGAGGTCCAGATAATATAGCAAGTATCTTAACATCTCTACCCACACATTTTCCCAAGACTATAATCTGCTTCCCCTTCCCTTGCAAAGGACAGACCTTTCCATGTAAGCCATCTGTACTGCTATGTGGCATTATGGCATCACTGGGCCGGCCTCTTGTTCAGGACAAGCTAGGAAGCCCTGCTGCAACTCCTCTGAAGAGGAGAAAGGACAGGATACACTCCCCAGGCGTTAGCTCCCTCGACAGAGGAGAGCACTTTATGCTGCCTGCCGTCACCAATTCAAGTTCAAGACTGTCACACAGTAATCTGCAGTTCACCTGCTTTGGAAAGTTTGCCCTGGACCTTAGAATAGTCTAGGATTCAGAACTATTATATACTCCATCATAAAGCTATACAGACAATAAATATATTTACCCATGTACAAGCTGAAACACTGTTAATTCTTTTTCTGCAGAACTAGAAAAATTTAATATTTGGCACAAGTCATATAACGGCAAGACAGTGCTAGCACCTGAATCTCATTTTACCAGTTCTGAAAGGTCATTCCTAAATACAGACTCGGGATAAACAGCAACATAAGCAGGGAGCAATGAAGGCCAAGAAGACTCTGTATCTCAGTGAAATTTTTCTGGATTTATATGATTTTCACAAAAGGAACAGAATTATTTCTCCCTCCCTAACTAAAATGATGTGTATTTCCACATAATAACCAAAAACAACATACAAACTGGTGCTCAACAATACATACATACAGTGCATTGATACAGTCCTGTAAGGAGGTCTGGCTGACAACACGAATCTTCCTTGTACGGCAGTAGCTTACAGTATAACTTTCAGAGCAGATGTAGAGAACTTGCTACTATATGCTTTGGACAGCTCATATACGGGCAAGTTTCACACTACTCCAGGGCAGTAGCTATTTGCTCCCAAGTAATCTTGCATGTGATCAAGTCTTAAAATAGAAATGCTTTAAAAAATATTTTCAGAGAAGCCACAAACAGTATCTTTATTGAAAATTATAATAAAAGAGATTTAAAAAAATACAAGCAGTCTATTTCCTCCAAATGGATTACGTTCTTTTTTCTTTTTTAAAAAAAGTCTGTAAAAATATTTGCACAACCATCTACATTCATAATTCACAACAAAAAGAAGTCAAATACATACATGAAATAGAGTTCTATTTCTACATAGTTATATTCGCAAGGCAATCAGTCCTCCTTGGCTGGCCTTTTTACCTCCAGATGCTCTGCTTTGCTGATATGACTGCAAGACACATAAAAATAAATGGAGTGATCCCATTATGAGGGCTTAGTATTTGATAGATGAGAATATGATGACAGAGAGGACAGAGGAATATGCTATTCCATGCAAATACAGATCGAATCAAAAACAGTGAGAGATGTAGTCTTTATGATGGCTTGAGCTAGTTGTAATGACAGCAAATGCACAAGGTTTTGGAAGGTGTTTTAAATACATGTTGGAGGAATGTAGAAGGTGTACCCTTCCCGTAGTATCACAACATAGAAAGCCATACTTGATATCTATCATTAGCACAGGAATCTAGTCCCAACCAAGGCCATACTTCATTATCAACCAATCCTGTATCTGAAAGCTTAACACTCTCAGAAGACATCCTCAAAGGAACACACAACAATCTTGCAAAGGAAAACAGCATGAGAAGACCTATTTGATTTAACAAAACACAGCTATAAAGCAGACAAACAGAGAGAAATATCCATATTACACAGTTGTTATGCCTCAGTTGTGAACAAAAGGGCTGGTTGCTAGTTCTACTGATAAGGCTGAAGATTCCATATCTGTCAAAATATTGACGAAACATATACAAGCTATTCAACTGCTAAAGTTCTGATGTTTGAACTATGAGACCCAGACCATTTCCAATAGGAGGATTTGGCTTATTTCACAACCTTTCTATAGGTGAAGAAAAGAACCCTTACGGAGGTCCACCATGCACCAGCAAAGATTGCTTTCTGTAGAAATACATTAAAAAGTACCCTGTGAGAACAACAGAGACACACAATCTCCATCACTGGGAAGCATGGGAACCCACTCTGGCCGACACAGCTTTATGTATGAGCTACATGGAGACAAAACTATTGGATGCATCAACAAAGCTGTTGCAGGGGAGTTCTCTCTGATATGCCTCTATTTCCTAGCCAGCAGGTGGACCCTTCTTCTAGTACACTGGTTTTGAGTCAAACTATCTAAATCGGTGGCATATTTTCTTCTGACCAAAACCAGCATGTTTTCAAATAAAAAGCATATAGTTCCTCAGCTGATCACACTGTTTTCCAAGGACCTTGGATCTGCGCTTCCAATACAAAAAATTTCCCCCTTCATTTCCTGCCCAACTACTAATTTTATTTGTTTTTATTCTGAAATGTATAGAATTGCAAATTAAAATGGCACAGACTATCTTTGGTGAAATTTTAGGTATAGTATTTCATATCCCCATAGGGCTAAAATTACCATTTCTCAAAGAAAATCATGAATGGCATATGAACAAAAGGTCAAACTTTATTTGACACAGTGTGGCACACATTCTGTATACAGGTTATAAAACAGGAAAAAGGGAAAAAAATCTAATTAGCCTCAACTTTTTAATAATCCAAACTATTTAACCAAATGTGGTATTTCAAAGAATAGGGAAAACGCAGCTTGAGTGAAAGACAAACTAATGTCACATGCAGGATATCCTTGTTGATGAGTTTCAAATATATTTGAATTACCACTCATCTCCAGCAAAATAAGCAACAGTGCACTGGAGGCTAAAGCAACAGCTGCAGAACAAACACCGTCTTGCAAGTAACCAGAACATTACTGGCAAACAACTGCCAATGTCCCATTCACCAAACAACATGCAATTAGTAGATTATGTTACGTCTCAGCCTTGGCTTGCCATCTCAGACTCCAGAGACAGCATCTCCAGAGATGATTCTGCCTACTCCTGTCCTCAGCCTCATTCCTGTTGCCATCTGTTACTGCAGGCCCTGACAATAGGTAAATCCTGCAGGACAACCAAGCCACTACTGTTCTGAGGAAGGAGAGAAAGGTAGAGAAAGCAGGAGAGAAAGACCAGAGAGCTGAAGCATTTGCCACTCCTTAGAGATGATAGCTGCCCGCACTGGAGCAAGATTAGAACATTTGGAGGATGCTTGGCAAGACCAGACATTAAGCACACAAGAGCTGTAGGCCAGTTCAAACATACACACCCTCAGGGTTCAAGCTGGACACCAGGGGGTTCTGAAGGTTTCGTGGATGGCCAAGGAAGTGCTTGGCGGTGGCCCGGGGAGGTGAGTCTGTGCTGGAATTGGAGACATCTATTGAAAAGAAACACATAAAGGTTTTTGTCAACTCAGAGTGCATTTTTTCCAATGCGAATAGCCTTCGTTTTCAAGAACTGCACTTCAGTCTATGTTTACTTAAGGTTCAACCTTTGTGGGGCAAATGTACATTCCCTCCTGCATTTGAGGAGAATTAACAGTCCTCTTGAAATATGTGGTGGATGCACAGCATTCTGGAGGTTTTGAAGAGTTGTGGAATATGGGCTGCATTTAACAGGTGCCCCCTGCTGAAGGACAACTGTTGTGATCCACCTGAAGACCTTTACACCCCTCAAAATCTATTCCTGAAAGTTGGGAGATGCTCTGTAGCAATACGGAAGGTGGCACATGGGCTTCAGTGGAAAGGAGAATTATGGAAAATCACCCCTTCCTTATTCTGCTGAAGGAAGCCTCCAAAGGACCAAAGAGCTTTCTGTTCAGGGAGGAACACCACTTGGATCCAAACTGCTATGTCTGTAACAAGTGCACTGGTGCCTTTTTTATTTGATTCTGTTGCTGTTATTTTCCCCCTTTCCCAGCAGCGATACATTTAATGCTCCTAAGAGCTGGTCATATGATTGCATACTCTCTTCCCTGTACAGAACAGATTCTTCCATGGGCTCAATTACACATAACAGTAATCTGAGTTTTGTTTTCAATGCAACTCTGAATCTGCTTTTAAACAGTTATGTAGTAGCAATATGTGTAACAATCACACACTGCTTTCTTGTTTATCTGTTCCCTTTGTGTATGTAAGAAACTAACCACTTGCTTCTCCCACCACAGATTTTGGAGTGAGTCTTCAAGGGAAATTAAGCCGAGTCAACCACCACTAATTCATTTCTAGGGATTCCTGGTCTACAGCTGTCAAAAGAGAGGTCATAATTTGTGGCTGGAAAATGGGGAGACAGTACCATTCTCTTCCTGCTTCCTGCTTCAGTGGGAAAACATGTCCTAGCACAGCAGGAGAAACAGCTTTAATTAAGGGCTTCTGGTGCCCCTGCCCTCCCTGGCCCACCCTGTGACACGTGTTCCAACCTCCATTTCTCTGATGAGCTGGCAGCTCATGGCTAGTTTGATCCAGCTGGGGTTCCGCCTCTGATCTGGCCTGCGGTGCAGTCACCATGGCTCCCGTCTGCTGGATGAACTGCTGCAAGTTACACTGCCTCAATTCCTTATTTAGCTCCTCCAGCTCCTGGTTCTGGGCCTGGAAGACAGAGGAGGAACAGGCAGAGAGTGAATTCCAGATCATATCTGCGTCTCTGAGATATGAAGCAGAAGAAGAAATGATCCTGATCTTATCCCAGCTGCCTGACAAAGTTCAATTAATTTTTCTCTGTTCTTCAAGAATGAGCAGAAATGTATCAGAAATGATGTGCCAGCAGAGGGATAACGACAGGAGTAATATGGCAGCCAGATCTATTCCTGGATATTTACACATTCTAAAAGCTAAGGAACAGATTGTCTCCAGTTTCTTTATCACAGAGCTAGTATCCTGTGGCAGCCCAAAGTCTGGTGTGGGGTTAGGGTGGAGATAAATTCATTCACTAGCTCAAGACAATTAATTTTAAGGTAACTAAACATCTTAGCACTCATATTCTTAAATTCAATTCCCCTATTCATACTGTTTTATAATTCCCCTGATGTTCCATTTTCTTCCTTGTTGATGAGATGAGCAAATTCCCTCTTCCTTCCAAATATGACTGAGACTGGAGATTGACACATACCAAGGGTAGAATCCTTAATCCTCTATAACAAGAGGCTTCCCTTTCTGGCATAAGGAGCTAGACTGCAGCAGTCTTGAATGGGAAGTACATCAGGCAAAAACAAAAGAAAAATAAAAAAAATAAAGAAGACAAAACTCTTGTGGCTATATAAAGACTAACTGCTATATTTTGATGTGAACTTCCATGGACAAGTCCACTTCTTCTTGAATGGGAAGGAATCTCAGCTGTTTCTTTTTTTTATTTTTTTTGGGGTCAGAAACATACTTAATAAGCAAGACACTTCAGGATATTGGCAAATTGAAGACTTCCTCTGCTTCTCGGCAGAAGAGCAGAGGAAGTGAATGTTTTTAAAAGACTCTAGTAGGCCATAGTTGATGTGTTGCATCGCTTACATAAGAATAACTTCCCCCCCTTTTGCTTTGTCTTGAATGAGTGGTTGAGAAACTGCGCGTAGCTAAGCACCTTGGGTCTAATAATAGCCCACTTAATTCTTGTACAGTCTATTTGGTAGACAGATTCTGTGGGCATTCGGTGACAACTGAAATCCTAAGGATGTTTATTTGAACGCAAGAGCCAAACAATCGCCTTGGCTAATCTGAGATTTGTATATCCAAGGCTGCACTCTTAGGCATTTTAATGAAAAACTACTCTATTCATAGCAACTTGTTTAGCATTAATGTTTTGGTCTGTTACAAAACTGTCCTATTGCATGTTTCATTGGCCCAAAAATGGGAGGTACGACAGTACTTAAAGGTGTCTGTGTGCATAAAGGCTTTGATAGAGATAAGGCTGCTCTGACATTACTAATTGTAGCACAGAGCTTAACAATGCATGATGGAGACAAACTAGCCTTGTTTTGTTTATGTAAAAGTTCGCATTAAACAATGTGTCACTGTGAAATTGCTTGATAAAAGCAGCAGCACATTTTGATAGAACTAAAGAGTGCAAATCGAGAAGAAAAAACATCCAGCTTAAATTAAACATGCAATTTGAAAAGCATTCCTTTACAGATCTTCTCTAAATGACATTTGAGTGGCAACAGTTTTGCACAGAATTACTGTCTTTTAAAGCTTGAAATTATTTCAATGGGTTCCACAAATACTCCATCATGTCATTATAACCAGAGTTTGACAGAGGCAAAAAGTGCACCCGACATTTCCTGCCCTAGGCCATAAGAGGGCACCAGTGTCTAGTTTACAATTAAAAGCAGTAGGGAAGGACAAAGGGGAGAGCTTGCATTTGCACTGTTTGTATCTAAAAAGAGGACAGTAACAGGGAAAAGAAGCAACAGCAAGCATATGCTCAGCCAGAAGCAAAATGCTTCTAGACTTTCTAATGCAATTTCCACCAGATTTTACATATCTGAATTAAAACTGGAATTGCAACCCTGAACTCCATAAAAATATATTTAAAACTCCTAGCCCCTCAAAAAATGCCTCCTGCCCCTGAAGCGTGATGTTTCTGAGTGAGTCTCAGCCACTCTTTTAGGCCTCTCTTCTTGAAGACTGACATTCCAGCTTGTGCTCTGTTAGAAGTGACAGAATTGAATGAACCAGTGCAGATACACAGCAGAATAATGTGCCTTAAGTATAGTTCTTCGAAGCAGGCAAGGTCAAAACAATGAACTATGCCAAAACGGATAAACTCTGCTGTGGGTATGTACTTTGGACTTGTGGAAAACTGATGTTTAATTCCAGAATTTCCTATAGCATACCACTGATCCTGACATATAGTTTGGGAATGACTCTTCTAATGTAGTACTAGCAGGTGCACTTTGATGTCGGCGAACAAGTAGCTGTGCCATTATTTAATTATCTGACATTTATATTACTGCAATGTTCCTTTTATCTTGCTTCCAGTGTTATAGTGAGTGCAAATTTTGCACATCTAATATGCACATTCTCCTTCCCATGCAAATCAGCACCAGATCACAAAAGCATGCCTGATGAGCACTGCATGCATTTTTACTAGGTTCAATTCATGCTCATAAATCTTAAAATTTGTGTGATGACTACTGTCCCTTTCTGCCTATCAGGCAGAGAAGAGCTTTAAGTCCTTTGGGCAGGATGACTCTGTGAGCTACTGGTTGCCATAGTCCCACTCCAACTAAAGCACCTCATAATCCTCATGAGAAGAGTCTTCAATGAAGTTTAACAGAGTCAAACAACAGTCTGGTGCCAAGAATGTGTCAGGCTAGCCTATTCTCGAGCACTTGGTGTTATGTAGGATCAGCTTCATCTGTTTGTTGCAACAGCTCATGCGACCCATGACCTCCCAGGTTAATAATTCAATAAGCTCCCACAACGCAGCTAGTTTATTGCTCAATGTCAAGGCATGGCGGATTTTAGAAAGTTATATGCTACCAAAAAAAGGCAAAGACAGCTTAGTGAAATCCAGCCTTCCTTCCAGCAAGAGGATTTCATCTCTTTTGGATGGACTGCTTTGGCACCAAAATTTAAACTAACAATTACTCCCTCATTCTGTGCCTATGTAATCTCTTTTCAACTGCAAAATAAATACAGACAAGAACACACCTTCCAGAAAGTTAGGGGGCAATGGAATGGATACTGTGCACCATAATCTAAAAGATTCAGAAGTAGAGATGGACACAAACCACCTGTTCGGCACTTTGTACCAGTTTGTTTCTCAGTGAAATAGGTGTTTGGCGGTTCCCAGTGCACCTCGTCCAGCAGGTGCCCACTCAGAGGCAGTGCCTGGAGGAGGTGGGGCAAGGAAGTCAGGGCACTGCCTCTGAGTGGACGCCCACTGGAGGAGATGGGACTGGAAACCACTGAACACCTGTTTGGCTGAGAAACAAACTGGTATGAAGCGCCAAACTCGCAATTCTAATTATACCTGGAACTTATAAGATATAAATAAAATAAATTTGGATAGGTTGAAAAAAGAGATAACTGGATGGATAAAAGATGATCAGAAATTAAAGATTTCCTGGTTTGGTAGAGTAGCATTATGTAAAATGAAAATTATTCCTAAATTAAACTTTATATTTTGGATGCCTCCTATAAAGATTACAGAAAAACAATTGAAAGAATGGCAATGATAAATTGTTATTGTAATGGATATAAACGAGTGAGGATTAATAGAAATTATGGTATGTAACACACAAAAATGGAGGTCTTGGATTACTCAATTTAAAATTATATTACATAGCAAATCAAATCAGACATATCCCAGATATTATTAAAAGCAATAAAAATTTAATCTGGACAGAAATAGAAATGCATGGTAATCAAGAAAAAATTGAAAGTATATTGTCTAAAGAAAAGATTGTAGAAGAGATTAAAAAGATCACTTACCCTTTCCTTAAAAACATGTTAGAAAGGTGGAAAAAGTTTAGGGGTGTATTGAGTCCACCGATTTCTCCCTTATCCCAGGTTGTGGATTTAAAGAACTTTCCAGAAAATCTCAAAAAGAACTTTAAGAACATATTAAAAGATAAAGGTATAAATTGGATGGAGAATTTGAAAGATAAAGGAAACATAAAAGAGATTTTGGGATGAGAGGAGATTTCTTGGCTTAACATGCTCCAGATAGAAATGTGGACAAGGGAATGGAAAAGTAAGGAAGGGAATAGTAGAAAAATGACAAAATTTGAAGAGATCACTGAAAAAAGACTGAAACTAGAGGAAAAGACAGAAAGAAAGGGAACTGTAAGTCAAATATATAAATTATTAATTCAGGCCGAACAGGATACACAAGGATTAAAAGCACAGTGGCAACATGATTTGGATAAAGAAGCAATAGGAGAAGAGTGGGATAAAATGTGGGATAAAAGAATTATTTATTTATTTATTTATTTATTCTTATTTATTTATTAAACTTATATACCACCCATCTGGAATGTGTCTACTCTGGGCAGTTTATATAAAACATAAAAAATAAACTAAAGATAAAATCCGAATTAATCACAGAATCCAAGATGGAAAAAGAAAATGAGGAAAAAAGGAAAGAAATAGGCTAGGTGATAGCTGTAGGGAAGGCCTGCCTGTATAGCCATGTCTTCAGGTTGGTCTTGAAGGCCCTCAGCGAGGGGGCCAGGCGGATCTCTACAGGTAAGTTATTCCAGAGACGAGGGGCCACTGCCGAGAAGGCCTGATTTTTAGTTTTTTCCCTTCGGACCTCTCTTGGTGTTAGGCCCCTCAGCCGCCCGGCCTGACTGGAACGGGTGATACGGGTAGAACTAGGCGGAAGAAGGCACTCTGTCAGGTATCGAGGGCCTAAACCGTTTAGGGCTTTATATGTAATAGTTAATACCTTGAAATCGATGCGGAAGCGGATAGGTAACCAGTGTAAGGCGGCCAGGGTGGGGAAAATATGATGAAATCTTTTCACCCCTGTTAATAGCCTGGCCGCCGTGTTCTGGACCATCTGAAGCGTCCGCATCAGTCTCAAAGGAAGCCCCACGTAGAGAGTGTTACAGTAGTCTATTCTTGAGACTATGAGCGCATGGACCAGTGTGGTGATCACCCCCGCATCTAGATAGGGACGCAGCTGGGTGATCCGCCGAAGATGTAAGTGGGCGGACTGAACCACGGACCCTACCTGGGTCTCCATAGTAAGTGTCAGGTCAAGATGGACCCCCAGACTGCGAACCAAATTCTTTGTGGTGAGAGTCACCCCCCCCCCCAAAAGAGAGGGAGTTCCCCAAACCACTGACATCGGGGCCGCCCACCCGCAAGACCTCCGTCTTGTCCGGGTTCAACCTCAGTCCATTTGACTGCATCCATTGTAGGACGGCCTCCTGGCAGCGCCCAAGGGACGGAACGGCATCCACTGCAGATGGAAAAAAGGAGATGTAGAGCTGGGTGTCATCAGCATATTGGTGACATGAAGCTCCATATCCCTGGATGACCCGCCTCAGCGGCCTCATATAGATATTAAACAGCATTGGGGAGATGATCGAACCCTGCGGAACCTCACAACTGAGGGACCACAGGGCCGATACATTCTCCCCAAGCTGGACTCTCTGAGGACGGTTCTCCAAGAAGGACCGGAGCCAAGCGAGGGCAAGGCCACCAATCCCCAACTCGGAGAGCCTCTCCAGCAGGATACCATGGTCAACAGTATCAAAGGCGGCTGAGATATCAAGGAGGATGAGCAAGGACATTTTGCCCCTGTCAGCCTCCCTAAGTAGGTCATGAAGAATATGTCTGTAAGAATAAAGGAAAACTGCTATAAGGTAATATGGAGGTGGTATTTAAAGCCGGTAAAACTGAATACAATAAATAAAAAATTATCATCATTATGTTGGAGGTGTAAAAAAGAGAAGGGGACATATTTACATATGTGGTGGCTATGTGAAGAAATAAGGAATGGAAGCAAATCTTTAAAGAAATAAGGGAAATAACGATTAAATATTCAAATGTCCCCGTTAACGGCCTTATTGAATATGGTCAAGGAGGATCAACTGCTGAAAGAAAACAAGGATTTAATTATAACAATAGTTACGGCAGCAAGGTAGCGGATAGGAATTTGCAAGAAATTGGAAAAATGAAAACCAAATTAATTTAGAGGAATGTAGAGAATTATGGGATATGGCAGTTAATGATAAACTGACATGTGATATGAAAATAAGAAGAGGTCTATAAAAAAATAATGATTTTAAGAAAACATGGAATGTATTTCTGGAATATGTATTTTGGAGAGGGAAGGGGTATACGCCGAGGGAAGAAACAATGAATTTTTGGAGAGAAAATGAATTGAATTAAATTTGAAAATATTATTAATACTAACCCTGAGGGTGAAGGTGGCACTGGTGTATTAAAATTTAATTTAAAAAAAACAAACAAACTGGCAATTCATGCCCATCTCTATTCAGAAGCATTAAAGCCCAGGCTGCAGTCATCATCTACTGCCGCTCTCCTATGGAGCACTGTTCCCAAGCATGTACCTGAAGGTTCTGCTCTGTTTCTTCCAAGGCCTTTGCCACCATCTCCAGGCTGCTTTCCAATTGGGTGCTCTGCTTGACTTTGGTTTCCAGGTCCCTTTTCATTTTAGCTGCCATCTCTTCCAGTTCAGCAGGGCTCTGTGTAGGAACTTCTTTCGCCCTCTTGGATCTGTCTGCAATTTCCCGCTGGATTTCCCTCTCCAAGGCCTCTGTTTTCATCATAAGCTCATGGATTTTTTGTGTGTACTCCTGCATGGTGGCCTGCAGGCTATGCACTTTCTCCTGACGCTCCCTTTCACGCTCTTTCTCTGAACGCAGTTCATTGTGCCAAAATCCTTCCTCATTCAGCTCACTCTCGTTTTGCCGGATCACCTGCTCCAGATGTCGAATCTCATCCTCCTGGCAGGAGCCTTGACTGTATTCCCAGTGCCTGATGTCTGTTTCCAAGGCATCCCCCTGCACCTCCAGGGACTGGAGATGCTCTTGCTGGTGCAGGACAGTTTTGAATAGCTCCTCTTTGGACAGCGGGCCACCACTGGCACCATCCCTCAAACCCACAATGTCCTTTTTGGGCTGCCTCAGCTTGTTCTTTGCAAGCAAATCGCTGGAAGCCACAGGACCCAAGTTGAAGGTTAAGGATTTTTTGGGCTGCCTGGGCCTGGGCACTTCCGTACTGACCAGCCTTGTCTTGATGGGCAAGCTGGCCCTGACGAACGTCCTCTCAGGAACCTGTGGGGCATTATCTGAAGAAGGCCTCTCCGTCAGGCTGGGGCCTGTGCGCTGCAATATAAACTGAACATCACTGGCATACTGTCCACACTTGGCCAGAGACTCTATTGGGCATTCATGGGGGAGAAGCTGCCTCTCTTTCTCCCGTAGTCTCTGAATGAGAACATACCGACCTGTCTGACCTAAGAAGAGAAAGACAGATATTACTTGGGGGCGGGGGGAATAAAGTTTTGTTCTAGAAGCACCAGTGATCTTTTCTGCTCCCACCCAGCTATGTCAGACTCACATTCCACAGCAATATATCCCAGTGATTTGGAGGGAGGGGAAGAAGAGAGATTGGCCTATGAACAGTTAAGCAACAGGAAACATTTCAAGTGACACTTAATTCTTCTCCCCTTCTTTCCTTTGTCCAGGGAAGACACCTCTACTCCACACTTGTAATACAAAAGTTACTTCCATTAAGAACTAGCATTTACTCTGGGAAATGCAGATGTATAATTGGAGGCTGCTACTAGAGATCCATTTTGAAGGAAATCAACCCTGAGTGCTCACTGGAAGGACAGATCCTGAAACTGAGGCTCCAATACTTTGGCCATCTCATGAGAAGAGAAGACTCCCTGGAAAAGACCCTGATGTTGGGAAAGTGTGAAGGCAAGAGGAGAAGGGGACGACAGAGGACGAGATGGATGGACAGTGTCATCGAAGCTACCAACATGAATTTGACCCAACTCCGGGAGGCAGTGGAAGACAGGAGGGCCTGGCGTGCTCTGGTCCATGGGGTCATGAAGAGTCGGACACGACTTAACAACTAAACAACAAACAACAACAACTAGAGATGGGATATTTGTATTCATCTCCTGTGGGAGACAAATACAAACATCACCACCACAGGTGGCTGGGCTGATTGGACTCTTCCCCCAGAACCGGGCCATCCACTTACCGCTTGCAGTGCGGCAAGCACGGCTGTTCTCATTCACACCATGCCTATCATGGAAGTAGCCTGCCTGGGACTTCCCTACCTCCCAGCACTGCTGACCAATCTAGTGAGGAGGTGGGATCACGAGTCTCCCCGCTCAGCTGCTGAGTGGTCAGCAGCACAGGGTGGTGGGGAAGCCCCAGTCGGGCTATTTCCGCGATCGGCATAGCATGAACGACAATGGTCACAGAGGTTGCGCCACAACCGGCAAGTGGATGGCCCAGTTCCGGGAAAAGACCACCTGTGGTGGTGATATTCGTATACATCTTCCCCCGGAAATGACGATGAATATCCCATCAGAAGCAGCTGCATTGAACAAGGGTTTCTTGGTCATGCATAGCAGCACATCCTCTAATCTGAGGATTAGACATGAACATCACATATAGCCTTTTCTACATTTCTGCCTCAATTGACAAAAAGTTGGGAAGCATTTCACCTTCAGGCACAACCCAAGACTCTCACCTTCCATTACAGTCTCACTTCTGATTAAAATTCCATTTTCCACCCAGCAAAACAATAGGCTTTTGGGAGGTCACAATACTGGAAAGGTATGGACAAAGCCATGCATCAACAGAATGTATCAATTAAATTATATGACCAAGAAAGTGATTAAATATGAAAATTTAATCATCCCTTCAGGCGTGGGGAGAGAAAACTACCACATAGCAGCATCTGGTTAAAAAATCCTGAGAAACTAGACAGACTCATTGTCCCACCTCTGGAGTGCTGCCCTCCACTTTGGAGTGTCTTTGAAACATTTATTTCACTTCCACTGACATTTTTCTGGCTGCAGATCCCTGGAGCATTTTCACGTATAGATCTAACCCTTTTAGACAAAGTTATCATTGCCAAGCATTCCGAATTAGCAGCTCCAATAATTTTTGAGTAGTGAGTCAATAAGCTTCTAGCTTTTCTGCCTTAAAAATGCAGATGATAATTTACTAGCTCACACAATATTCACATAAGCCATAATTGGAACCCTGCCTTGCAAAGTCAGGTCTGAAGTTGCCCTTAAATCTGGTTAAAGGGCAGAAGCAAAAATGAATACAAATTTTGTTTGCCGTTGCAGAGCATTTCCACATCACAAAACAGAACAAGTCCTTTCAATGATGCCTAAAGCAGCACCAACAGCATGGATGTACCCATATAACAATTATAGAGGAAAACATACACATGCAAGTGTTATGAGTCATGCTTGTACATTGTAAATCCAAACCAGTGCTGTGCTCCAGTGATGAAAAAGCAACATGCTCTTTGGAACTTGGGAGATGGCAAGCAATGCCAAGGCTGTTGTGCTATGAAAAGTGGAGTTGGGGTTAATGATCAAACATCAGAGCTGCCCAACCACCACGTTAGTGTATTGCTCATATTGTACTCTGGACATCATGTTATAGGGTCTCCCTTCAAATTAAATGCAAAGAGGATAAAAGAGTAGCCCCACTCAGAGACAGCAGCCAAACTACAATCAAAAGGACAAGGAACAGTGCAAATTTCCACAAGTATTGCCTCTTCTTAATAGACAGCCATTGCTTGTTGCCACCAGCTAATCCTACCACTCTCCCTTCATCTAGAGGTGCAGAAGGCTACAAGGAAAGGCAGGGAATTCTGCCATTCATGCCATCGCATAGAGAAGGCAAGAAAGAGCAGGTGTTTTTCTGGCTGTTTCTTTCTTTCACCATACAGCTGCACCAGTGAACCAGTTAAGGCTGCTAAATCCTTCTCACCAGACACACTTGCCCATGGCCAACAGGGAAGAAATGCAGGGCTATTCTAATATTTCTGCTGAGAGACCAGTGCCTCCTAACAGCAGCCATCAAATCAGACTAACCAAACTACTTCCATCCTAATTTCTATGGTCTCATCTAATTCTATTTTACAGCATGTCATTATATGTATGTTTTTAATTTTCAATTGAAATGTGTTATTATAATGTATATTAAGTCATACCTGGGTTTTTTTTCTCATAAAAAGTGCTATCAGTGTTCTAACTTTAAAAAGTGATGTGAAATTTTTGTTATGCCGGGTTAAAGTTTTAACCTGTAAACTGCCCAGAGTACTGTTTGCACTAATAGGACAGTATATAATGAAAGAGAGAGGGGGGTGGGAAAGAGAGAATTTCATCTCATGGTACTTCAGTGTCATTATTAAACATTCCCAGAGGAAAAAATGCCAATGCTAGGAGAAATAATTTGAAGGGAAAGATGGAGCCTGTGTGGATGGTTAGTCCACATGAAAAATAGGCCTGTGGGTAGTGTTATCTGAGGTGACAACACTAACTAACTAACAAGAGCCAGCTGCTTTCCTCTAGACTTCCCCTATCCCAATGTAAACTCCAGTCTAGATGAAGTTTCCCTACCATGTCTACCAAATTCCCTGTGGGGACAGAAGCGTAAGTAGTCAAAGAGGCAAAGCTTCAGGTGCAGCAGAGGAGATAGGCTACTCTACAGTAGCAGAAGCAGTAGGGTTATGAAACTGTGTTGTGGGGGAGGGGGACATTCAGCAGGGAATCCACAGACACTGGAATAATTTCCACACCAGCAAATGGTGTCCAAATTAGTCCTCACATACAAAGTTCTTTGGTACCCATTCTAAAAAGGAAAATGTTTGCAGTATCTGGAGTGAAAGCTGTGCAAATCCTCGGTACAAGCAGCTAATGTTCATGGGGCTACCAGTGCTTTTCACCTATTGCACATGAGCAATCCTTGCTTCCATACCAGGGACATGAAAATTCTGAAGTGTAAGTAGCCTGTCAATAAGTTTTAGAGTCAGAAATCTGGGCAGACAAATATTGCAGTCCAACATATATTTATAGGAGAGTGCATCTCCTCCTTTCTTCATTTGCTGTCTTTCTCCCCATCGGCGACCCATTTATCTCAATGGAATTTATTTTTGAGTAAACATACACTTGACTGTGCTGCAAGCTTACTTTTCAGACAAAGCCAAGAAAAGGAGTACTTACCAATGGCACGTGCCAGTGCTATGACAACCTCCTGGCAGGTGGTCTGATCTGAGACGCCACATACAATGCGCTGGACACCATCCACCCAGACCTTCAGCTCCATCACCAAGAAAGCAGGGGATTAGACTTTCTGGTTCATGGCCGTGACTCTTCCCTGCAGAGGGATTTCACACAAACAGACATTTAGTGCCCTGTCTGATTTCATTCCTACATACATTTTTGTGTCACAGTCTGTTTCAGAAGCAAAAACATTAAACAGCTGAAATTGAAGGAAATTTGGAGTCTGTACATTTTACTCTTATTACTCCTGTGATTTCTAGCTTGTTTACTTTAAATAAGCAGTCCTGGGTTGATCATTTGCAGAATGACTCAAAAGGAAATAAGTACAGGGGAGGCTCAAATGTCCTTTTTCACTTTCATAGATTTCTTTATCTTCCATCAATCTCCCCAAAAGGAAAGGTAACTAAATAGGACAGAGATACCCCATTCTCCCCATACTTCAGAAACCAATACAGTTTTGTAGCTAACTACAATTAACCTGTTTTTGTTCATGCTTGACTCCCCAAAAACAGATTGTATCGAAGAGCTTAAATCAGTGAAGAGTAACACAAGATTAAAGCATTGTTGCATTTCATAACCACTCAGTCACTACAGTAATGAGCACAAGACATTGTGAAGGTGTAGCCAACCAGCATGCAATAACTGAAATGAGATCTGGCCAGAAAAGAAATTGCTGTAAAAGTACCTGTAAGAGGGGGGGGGGGGGGGAAGGGAGAGAGAGAGAGAGAGAGAGAGAGAGAGAACTTTTAACTTATATAGTGGCCTTGTAGCCAGATGGGTGGTATAGAAGTCAAATAAATAAATAAATAAATTCTGCTGGCTAATGTGGAAGTAGTCAAAGTCTCTAATCACAGTCACACAAGTGATCTAATACACAACACACAAAACAAGTAAGCCTTACAGCTTGAATTATGTCAATATCAAATATTTACGCTGGGTTAGGCACCATTAATTGGCAGAAACAGGTTCTTGGAGAGAGGATAAATGATTAACTAACTATATTGACTTTATTATTTTAAAAAATCACCTGACTGGAATAGTATGCTGTACACAAAGGCTAGTATCCTACTGAGCTTCAGATGAGCCCAAAAATCCTGCCAGTGTAGTGACACAAGATCATATCACTTGCATAAGCACTGCCATAGTGCAAGCAGTGATCTCCCTGAACAAAACTTACCCTCCACCCACACAATGGCAGCACCTGCTTAAGCAGCATGATGTTGCTGACAGGATTTTCTGCTCAGCAGAAGCTCAGTAGGATATGGGCCAAAGTAAATAGTCCTGTCCTTCCCTGCTATCACTGTATATATTAGGGGATCAACATTAGCACATTCCTTTTCACATCTGCTTAAGATGTACATTACCCAGGGAGACTGAAGTAAAGGATAACTGCTACTCCAGCATATCATTTACAGTATAATGGGGTAAAAACTACAGCATGGATAACCCAAAAAAGAATATACTCCATTTTAAAAAACACGTTTGGGGTTTCATATAGTGAGACCCAAGTATCCGCAAACTTTTTTTCCAGAATGTATTCAATTCAGCTGTCAATGCAGGCACCAGAGAACAAGAATTCTGCAGGTTAAATATAGCTTCATGTTAACCTGATGAGAATTAGTCACCTACCAAAACTATGATAAGAATGAAGAACTAAGGCCTCTTGGCCAGATATCAGTCTGTTGGAATCCCGCCCTCATCGGAAAGCCTCCTTTGGTTAACAATGCCACACCTAAAGAATGTTTTCATCTCTCATCCTTAGTAAGTGCAAAAGTACGTCAGCTGGAAACAGGAAAAGACCTAGGCACACGTGCGCATGCACACACAGATGCAAAGTAACAACATCCTGAAAGAAGCAGATTGATTGTTCACATCGTTGAATGTGTGTTTCAGATTTTTCTCCTCTATACATAGCATTTAGACACAGATCTCTGGATGTAATGTAAACTGAGAAATATTAACTGCAAATATTAACCTACTGCAAAGGAGACTAGAACTGATTGATTGATTTGACTTGTATACTACCCCATAGTTCTAGAGCTCTCTCTGGGTGGTTTACAGCATAATTATACAAAAGACACTCTGCTTCCCAGCGAGCTGGGTACTCATTTTACCGACATCAGAAGCATGGAAGGCTGAATCAGCTTTCAACCAGCTACCTGAACCTGTGGGGATTGAACTCACAGCTTGAACAGAGGCTTTGCTGCAGTTTAACCACTGTGCCAAGCTGCTTGTTAGAACATAAGAGTGGTAATGTGCATTTAGCTGGTTGGATAGCTCAGTGGTTTAGGTACACTATGTCTGGAGCCAGACATCAGGAGTTTGATTCCCCACTGTGCCTCCTGAGAAGCAGAGACAGTCTGTGCAGCCTTGTGTAAACTGCACAGTCCCGGGATGACCCCAGAATAAGGGAATGACAAGCCACTTCTGAGTATTCTCTACCTGAAAAATCCTGAAAAGGGTTGCCATAGATCAGAGTTTATTTGACAGCACATAAAAAAAGTGCATTTAAGAAAGTATTTGTGTGCTTATAACACTAACTGCTTTCCTGTAGTCAAAAGAAGAAATTTTAGGACTTAAAAGAAATATTCTTTCAAGAGTTTTCAGGACTTCTAAGAGCCTAATCAGACCAAAACACAACACAACTGAACTGAGTACGCATTTTTTCCTTCGTAAGGTCAGGGGGTAAAGCTACCAGCTGTTCCCCTCCCCCCCCCGGTATCCATTAAACTACAAGAATATTCCATTTTCAATTACTGTACTATACAGAGCTTGTTGGACAGCCCAAGTTCAATTCTCCACTGTGTTGCCTGGAGAAGAGCTATACTGTGAACCTCAGGCAAGTTACACAGTCCTGAAGTGTCCCCCAATGGTGGTGACATTGAAGCAAACTTTTACAGTGTTTCCCCGAAAATATGACAGGGACTTATATTAATTTTTGCTCCAAAAATGCATTAGGGCTTATTTTCAGGGGATGTTTTATTTTTTTTCATACACAACAATCTACATTCATTCAAATACAATCATGTCATCTTCTTCTGGTTGCTGCACAATGGTGGAAGGCGGGGTTTCACTTAACTGGGGCTTATTTTTGGGGTAGGGCTTATATTACGGCCATCCTGAAAAATCATACTAGGGCTTATTTTCAGGTTAGGTCTTGTTTTTGAGGAAACAGGGTATAAGTATGGAACAGAAGGTGGCAATGGTAATCCTCTGCTGAACTTTCCTTCCCAAGAAACCCCTATGATGAAATAGTCCAAACTGAAACAAGAGATAGCGCTAGAAGATGAAACTTCCAGATTGGAAAGCACTCAGTCAGCTACTGAGGAACAGCAAAGAACAAGTACAAATAGTGCTGTCACTAATTATACAATTAGATTAAAGTTGACAGGGAATCCAATGGTGCACAACAGATACAACCAGAACATGGAATGTGAGCAGTATGAATCAAGATAAACTGGAAACCATAAAGCAACAAATGGAACATATAAACATTACAGAACTTGGTGTCAGTGAACTAAAGTGGACTGGACTGAGACTTTTTCAGTCAGACAACTTCAGTTTCTTTACTATCTTTATATTCCTGTCTTTGTTCAACTTCAAAATGTTCTACTCTGGAAATGACAAATTCAAAAGAAATGGAGTGGCTCTAATACTGAGGCAAGATATAGCATAGGCAGTTAGAGGCTATAATGTAAAGTCTGACCAAATAATATTGATCAGACTCCATAGAAAACCTATCAACATAACCATCATTCAAGACTATGTTTCAACTACCAGTTTTGAAGAAGATGAAACTGAAAGTTTTTATGCAGGGATCCAATTGATCACATACCAAAACAACACATGCCTATAATAATAAGAAATGCAAAAGTAGGATACAAAGAATCGAATACTGCTGGAAAATTTTGTGTAGGGGACAGCAATGAAGCTGGAGAATGAATCATAGAATTATGCAAAGCCAACAATCTATTTATTGCAAAATCCTTCAAGCAACCAAAGAGACAATTGTACCCATGGGCATCACCAAATGTTCAATACAGAAATCAAACAGACTACATAACTCGAAGGAGGAGATGGAGAAGCTGAGAGCTGAAGCTTCTCCCTGCCAAAACAAGACCAGAAGAATCTGGTACTGATCATGAACTGTTAATATCTAACATTAAAGTAAAGCTGAAAAAGAACACTAAAGAATTGTAGTGCCAAAATATAATTTAAGCAACATTCCTGATGAATTTAAAGTCCACATAAGGAACAGATTTGCATTACTAAACTCAACTGACCATGAATCAGAAGAACTGTGGATTAAAACCGGATATATTATTAGAGAAGAATGTAAAATAACAATTCCTGTAATAAAAGAAAAAGAAAAACGTAGAGGTATGATGGAAAAAACAGTTACAATTGGAAAGAACAGGCCAGAAGCCAAAGCAAAAGGTGACAGAAATTGGCTCAGAACCCTGAATGCAGTTCAGTGATTATCCAACAGAGACAAAGAGTGCTAGTGTAATAACCAGTGCAGAAAAATATATGAGAACAAAAAAGGGAGAAAAGAAGATATCTCTTCCAGAAGAACATAGAAACCAAAGGGAAATTTAAGCCTAGATTAGGAATGCTGAATGATCAACTGGGAACCACACTATCCGATCGGGAGAAAAATAAAGAGAAAGTAGAAACAACATATTGAAGACCTAAAAAGAAGAGATAAAAGGACGACAGACTACTTTGAATAGGAATCCTGTGATGAGTCTGCAGTTCTAGAAAGTGAACTAAAAGCTGCTCTGAAAGCACTAAGAATACTGACAGAACTATTTTAGGCCACAGAGACTGAATTTGTCAAAATTCTAACAAGAATATGCCAACAAATAAAGAAAACAAAACACTGGCCCACAGACTGGCTATCAGTATGCTTCTGGGCCAGATTCAAGGTACTGATGTTAACTTATAAAGCCCTTCATGGTTTAGGACCTTGCTATTTATCAGAACGCCTCTCTCTCAGGTCATCCTCCCGTCCCACCTCCACCTCCCAATCCTTGATGTTGCAGGTGGCCACTCCAAGAGAGGCCCGGAAATCGTCAACCAGAAGCTGGACCTTCTGGGTAGTGGCTGCCCCACTCTGGAACTGCCTTCCGGTGGAGGTGCGATTGGCCCCCACCCTCCTGAGCTTCCAAAAAGAAGTAAAAACTTAGCTTCTTACCCAGGACTTTAGAAACCTCACTCCTTTGTAATAAGTTTATGCCGGCCCATGATTTGCCAAAGGGGGTTCTGTTCTTATATGTTCATTTTAAAAAATTATGTTTTGTTATTTTCTGGAAGCCGCCCAGGGTAGTGGCTTGTACACTAAATGTGTGGGTATAAGTTTAAACAAATAAAATAAATTTTTAAAAATTCAAAATACATTCCAATCCCTAAGAAAGGAGATGCCTAGGAGTGCAGTATAGGACCATTGCTTTAATTTCCCATGCATGCAAAGTGATGCCCAAGGTGTGGCAACAAAGGCTTTCACTTTATATGGGGCAAGAAATGTCTGATGTTTAAACTGAATTTCAAAAAGGAAGAGGCACTTGAAATCATATTGCAAATATCCGTTGACTGCTGGAGCATACCAATGAAGATTTAAGATACACAGATGACACCACCTTATTGGCAGAAAGCAGCAATGACTTGAAACGACTTTTAGTGAAACTCAATGAAGAAAGTGTCAAAACGGAACTGCAGCTGAAATTAAGATAACCAAAACCATGACTACAGAAGAACTACACAACTTTAATTTTGACAATGCAGAAATTGTAATTGTTAAAGATTTTGTATAGCTTGATTCAATCATCCATCCAAAGGGAACCTGCAGCCAAAATATCACAAGACATCTGAAACCTGAAGGGCAGCAAGGAAGGAATTAGAAAAGATCATCAGGTGTAAGGACGTGTCACTGAAGACCATCCACACTATTGTACTCCTGATCACTACGTATGGGTGGTCTGAAAGCTTGACAGTAAAGAAAACTGAAAGGGGGGAAAAAGATTTGTTTCAAATATGGTGCTGGATGAGATCTTTGCAGAAACCCTGGATTGTAAAAAAGATAAACAAGTGAGTCCTACACAGAGCAAATCAAACTTCTCTAGAGGCAAAAATGATGAAACTGGGGCTGTCCTGCTTTGGGCACATCACAAGAAGGCAGGATTGTCTGGAAAAGTCAATAATGCTGAGAAAGACTGAAAGCAGATAAAGAAGAAAACTAAATAGGAGATGGACTGACTCTCTAAAGGAAACTACGAACTTGAATTTAGAGCAGGGCTTTTGAGAACAGGACATTTTGAAGATCTCTCATTCAGAAGTTGGAGGCAAACTGGTGGCACGTAACAACAAGAAAAGCATCCCTGAAAGGAGAGGTAGTAAGCTTCTTCTGAGCACTTTGCACATAGGAGCTCCTGGGAGAGGTCTTACAGAGGTCTTACCCAACTAGATGGCACAAATTACTATATTATACAAAGCCCAGGAAAACTTTGATGCCTCAATATTCTGTGATGCTTATCTGAACATATGTATTACCCATTATAAACATCAAACAGAATGATCATCAAAAGTCATACTTTCCTAACCTGTGTATCATCTTAGTGCCCTCTGTTCCATTATGATGATTCATATGCTCAGGAAGTGTTGTACAGGTAAAAGAAAGGAAATGGATCAACTTAGAAGGGACATTCCTTGTTTAAATATTGAAAGGATCTGGACTGAGGACAGACCATGACTATAATTCTCCAGGAAGAAAGACCAGTTTTGTATAGACCGCGCAAGAGCTTGCTAGCATCCCAGGTCAGCTATTCTCATGGTCTTTGTTCCCAGAAAAAAGTGAGAGGAAATTTCTTGTGCTTAGTAGTTGGAGAAGACTCAAGTTCACCTGTGATCCTGAATACCAAAGGTACCAGTGATGCAAGGTAATTGTTGTCAACATTCCTAAGAACCGTGCCAGGAACAGATATGGCCCAGAATTATTAACGAGTGACAATTAAGGAAAATTCTGAGCTGGTAACACATCATATGACTGCCCAGTACAAAATACACTATTTTCACTTAATCATCTAATGGCTGACTTTCAAAAATCATTGTCTGTCCAATATAAACTGGATCAACAGAAACTACTTTGTTAGCCAGACAGTCCCTCAACCAGCAGGATTTAAACTTCAACATTATCTAGCCTAGAATGAATTTCTAAGCCTTTTTAAATAACCCTCAGAGTCAAAACAGACTGTTCAAATACATGTAAATCCCAGTAGTCTGGTTGTTTCTCAGCCCATACAGTAAATAGAATTAACAACTCATGCTATGAGCAGATTTGATAAAATGTCACAACAGTGCTGAAGAAGGCAATATTAAGTGCTTCAGTTCTGCTGAATTTGCCTCTGCTATTACCACCTGTTGAGATGGAGGGAAAAATGGTTGGTTTTCATCAGCAGCATTCTAATGCAATGGTAATTCTATTACTTCTGCTCAGAGATGACCATTATTTAACTGCCTTTTAATACACGACCATCTCCTCATCTTAAGCTTATCACTATCCAAACCAGCAAAAAATTGCTAACAACGTTCAGCCATTATAAGATCAGACAATATACATCATATAATGTATGATGCATGCAAGCCTGCCTGTGCCCTTGTTTCCATTTCAGACATATATAGCTTTCTAAAGTATATTGTTCATTCATTATTATTACCTATTGTCTTTATATTGCTTGATAAGATATCCAAACAGATCACTTTAAAAGTTACCTATTAGTTAGGGACAGAAAAGACACACTAATAAAATAGCATTTTATTCTAGCAACTACTTATGTAACTACATCCATGCTGACATGTGGCAAGTAAAAACAGGAACATGCACATAAGTGGGAGGAGTTAGGGCAATGTCAATCTGTGTGGCCCGGCAGACAAACGGCAGGGTGACTCCACCCAATTTAGACTAAAAATTTCACAAGCACAAAAGATGAATTACAGGGATATTGCAAACTCCAGTGACAAAAACAATGCAGCACATTGCATGTTTCAAGGACACATGAAATACAAAGAATGTACAGACAGACACTATATTGCATTTATACCTTTAGAGGGCATCAATCTCATTTTACAGGTAAGCACAACAGTATAGCCAACTAAGAGACAGTACATTTTATTTAAAATATTTTTACACTGCATTTCTCCTTAATAAGGACCCAAGGCGGCTTACATCCTTGAAAGACAGTATTTGAAGCTGAAAACAATGAGTATACAACAGTGGTTTACATCATTAAAAGACAATATTTAAAGCTAAGAACAATGACTATAAAGAGGCAGCTTACATCATTAAAAGACAATGTCAAAGCTAAAACAACAACAATGCAAATACTAAAGAGGACAAACATATACCACTCAGAGATGGTAAACACAAGTAGTACTAAAGACCTAGTCAGAGCAATAATGCATAACAATCCATCTAAAGCAGTGGGTCCCAACCTTTTTGACACCAGGGCCCAGTTTAGTTGAAGACCATTTTCTCAAGGACCGGTGTGTGTGTGTGTGTACTTGTGGTGAGCAGGAGCAGGAGGTGAGCTGCAATCGAAGCTCCACCTCCTGTTAGATCAGCAGCGGCTTAGAACCTAATAGGAGCACAGGCTCCTATTAGAGTCTAATGCTACAGGCACAGCTGATCTAGCAGCAGCAGGGGAGGAATGGGGAGTGAAGCTCCGCCTCCTGTCAGATCAGCAGTGGCATTAGAACCTAATAGGAGCACGCTGACAGGAGGCGAAGCTTCACTCACCGCTCACCTCCTGCTCGCCGCTCATCTGTCCCGGAGGACCAGTCCTTCCAAGGCCATGGACCAGGACCGGTCTGCAGACCGGGGGTTGGGGACCCCTGATCTAAAGGATATTCATGTAGCCAGCCATGTGGCCACTCATTCATGTAGGCAGTCAGTGAGGGAAAGCTTGCATCAGTACTTCTCTCTAGAGATTAAGAAGTGTTCTTGGCAACAAATCAGGGAACACAAACAATCTTTTTCTTTTCTGTTGAAAAAAAATGACTCCTGGCTCCCCACTTCAGTTTTGTCTCAGCAACTCTGGACAAATGAAATGTCTTTTTTGCTCCAGCATGAAAAAAGAAAGAGCAAATAAGAGATGGATTTATCCAATAGAGGAAGCTATGGCCTTGGGTTGTCAAGACTGAGCAGAGATGCTGATGACAGGACAACCACATGCCACACCAAAAACCAATGCAGAAATATTCAGCCCAATATCTTCATGTTACAAGGAAACTTTGTCCACTATCCCAGATTTAATTTGTGCTAATATATTATAGGAATCATTGCTGGAATTTGTTTTCAGTTGCAAGACTGAGAGAATATGGGAAGAAAAATACCTCCTGACATTTCTAAGGCTATAGTCACACGAGCCAAATGTTGCCTTCCTATCCCCCATTGAGTTTATATCATAAATTAGCAGTCACATGATGCATGACCATTAGCAAATCATTTACCCAGTGAACGTGCTAACCGTGGATCATTTCTTGCTTGGCCAGAGGCTTCTACTTTTTTTGTTGCAGTTCTTTTTTTAAAAAAAAAATATTTTTTTTTGCTTCATGTGGGAATGATCTTATCACAACTTTTTTGAAGTACTGTCACCGTGCATGTCCTTTAAAAAATTTTTTTTAAAAATATTTCGTAACATTTGTGTTGATGCATCGGTTAACTTCTGTCAAATGGTCTCAAGAAGCTCTGGGCACTTACTGAATTGGATCTTTAGTGGTGGGGGTGGTCAAATGACTGCAATGCATTGTTTCCTGAGGCACCGGTGAAATAATTGAAGGAAATGATTCAATAACCCAAAAACACATTGGGACGCAAATCCTGGAATAAATACCATGTGACCGCAAAGCACGACAAGAATGTGGTGAAAAGTCATGTAACCACAGGGGGATATTTCACTGGTGTGACCACAGCCTAATATAGCTTCTTCTCACTGCTTCCCTATATACCAAGAGCAAGGTGCAATTCAAGCACATGACTTATAGTTTTCAATTTAAAGGCAGAGTCCACAGTCGGAATGATAACCTCCCTTCTCTTCCACTGTTCTTGATTTTCCCAATTGCAATTCTGATTGATTTTTCTTCCAATCATACAGTCAGCACAGCAACTCCTCTCCCGTCTGCCTCCCTACCCATTCCATGGAGCGTGGGAAAAGCAGAAAGAACTATTCAATAGCAGAAGATATCTATAATGTGGCTTTGAAGAGAAATGTTCAGAGGAAGGATCAGTCAGCATTTGTATTAAACAATATATATTTAAGTTAGTTTTTAGAGAAGTAGCCATGCTAGTCTGTTTCAGTGTGTATGGACAAAAAAAAAAAAAGCAAAAGTATTTTGGAACTTTAAGGACTAACAAATTTATTTCTATGTGAGCTTTCATGAATTACAGTTCACTTCCTGTGAATGTATGCATATTAGAGACGGGCATGAATCAGAAAAATTGTGATTTCTTTTGATTTGTGATTCATCAAGGTAGATGAATCATGAATTACGAAGTTACAACATTTTTCTGATGGATCAATAATTCATCAATTTATTTTTTACTTTAAAAACCCTATAGAATCGTCCCCAAGCACCTAGAGACATCAGATTTGCAGGAAAGCTTCCCCCGACTCTTCTCTACAATTCGTCTAAGTTTGGTGAAGATTGGGTTTCAAACATCCAAGTTATATACCCACAAAATGCCCCCCCCCCAGGAAAGTGCCCCTTAGCAGCTGGCTTGGGGAAACCCAATCTTCACCAAACTTGGAGTAATTGTAGAGGAGAGTCAGAAGAAGCTTTCCTGCAATTCTGGTGTCTCTAGGTGCTGGGGGGAAGGCATTTTATAGCTAAACAAAGGACAACTCAAAAATCGCAAAAAAATCATTGTATTTCTTGGGGCATTGATTCGTATGAATAAGAATAGATGAATTAGCGATTTTTTGAATGAATTTGGTGAGTCATTTTTTAATTTGTACCCATCTCTAATACATATATCTGAGGAAGTGGATTGTAAGTTACAAAAAATTACATTGAAATGAATATGTTAGTCTTTAAAATCTCACAATACTTTAAAAAAATTTGTTATTCCTTTTTTGCCAGTCTTTCTGCTTATATCAATGACAAATTAAAATGTTGAAAGGAATTAATTGCTGTTTTTCAACAAGAAATTTTAATTATTGATAGGAATTTCCACTCCATCTCCTAGGCCTTTATGAATGATAAGAAACATATATTTGATTTTGGAGGAATGCCATTTATTTCTTCACCAGATTAAACAAACAAACAAACAAACAAAATGGAATACAAGAGAGATACAGAAGTGACTGAGCCTATTCCAGAAGCAGATGTTAACTGAAAAAGATTTGTGTCAGTAATATTAAACTAGTATCTTTTGATCTTTGTTAAGTGCTCAGTTATAAATACTGATAGTATATTTAGTTAACATCCAACAGATGTATCTTTATGTGAGCTTTCATAGATCAAAGTTCACTTCTTCAGATCAAAATCTACTTCTTCTGTCTAAAGAAATGGATTCTGGCTCACAAGAACTCACACTCACACGCACCAGGTGGAAAGGGATCTTTCCTCACAGCTAGTTACAAAATATTTCTAACACAAACTTCATTTGTTGTTCTTTGGTTCTGATATTAGGCAACACACTACAAAATGTAGTAATTCGTATTTCCCAAGTCCATCATCATTTATCATAGCTATTCTTTTTTTTAAACTCCTAAAGAAAATACTTTTACGTGGTTTTTTTAATAGTTTCCTCCAATACTGAAGGGATTTTAGGTCACTGAAGGAAGTCTAGATTTCTGATAGTTTTGTTGTCATTTTCTATATTTTTTCCGAAATCCATTATTTACTGAAAGACTACAACTTGCCACATTATAGAGGAGCACCAACAGCACCATAAACGTACCAGTCACTAAGAGGTGACTATTAGGTTACATGGTGGCTTTCAGGTACTGTATTCTTAAAGCATCACACTGACTTAAAGCCTCCCTCAGACATAGGCAACTAACTCTTGATTGTCAGAAAACCCAGAGAAGGCACTTCAGATGGTCCTGTGTGAACAACTGCATTGTCTCTAAAAAAACACATCCTCCAATTCACGTTGGCAAGGAAATATGTGAAAGTGGTAGCAGAGTTACATAATACAGATGTTCTGGGCAAGAGAGATGAAACTCGCAGTTGTTTAGGGAAATGTGGCATTCTTAGGAAAGTAGACCATCCTAAGCCCTATTCCTATAAGAGGAGGAAAGGAAATTGTGCAAAAGCGAAACAATTTCCCAATTAATTTCAAGTTTAACATTTCCTAGATTGGTAGATGTAAAGACTACAACTTGCCACATTACAGAGGGGCACCAACGGCACCATAAGCGTCACTAAGAGGTGAATATTATGTTACATGGTGGCTTTCAGGTACTGTAATTCTATGTTTGGCCACAAATCTCAAAAATGTCTGACTGAATAACTCTGCTTATTTTTCCCTCTACAGATTTATGTATTTAAAATATTTTTACCCCTCCTTTCTCCTTAAAAAGGACCCAAGGCGGCATACATCATTAAAAGAAAATATTTAAAGCTGAGGTCTCAATGTGTGAATGAAATCAGCTACTTCCTAGAGAAATGAAAAGACCAAGGGGTGGTGGACGTGGATAAAGAGGTACTAAGACAAAGTGCACTTGAGGATACAACCCTGAAACAAGTGTATGTAAAGAAAAAGACAAAAGTGGTACTGGCAGCAGTTCGACCAAATGCCTGCAATCAATACTGCAATACAATTCAGCCATTTTGTGTTTTCCTAAGGAGTCTCTTCCAAAGTAAACTGCAATACCGGAAAGAAAGGGTGCATGGGGACTTGTCATTTCATTTTATGTATGTTCCATGAACACAGGAAGCTCTCAGCCTCTACCATCATCAATCATTTACAATCTGCAATTTATTTGCACACTACACCTCCCTTTTTGGGCACCACTCTGTATCAGAATTCAGAGTTTAGTCACTGTGGTAGCATCTGTAGCTGAATTTATGGTTATAAGGTCATGGCTATGATGGAAAAAAAGAGATGCTGGAAGGGAAAAGAGCAATTATTTATTTTTCAATAAAAACCAGTCTCACTATTCTCCCAGGAAAGCACCTTTCTGTCTACATGTAATGCAAATTAGGGTTCCCCTAAAACATGAGTGCTGTTTTATATCAATATACATTAAGCAGTGCAATGAATAAAGATATTTAGGAGGTGTTTTCCTGTTTTAAAGATGTTCTTCCACTCACACCTCTCCCTCTCCCTCACACACACATCATGGATACAGTTTAACGAATTGTTGTTATGAATTCTGTAGTATTGGCAGAACCATTCTTCAGAACAGTGGCTTCACAATGTTTGCAACCAGAGTGGACAAGAAGCATTAGGCAACAGAGGCATAAACATCATCCTATTCCAGCTATTACACAGATACTTGGATTTCATTTATGAGGAGTGGGGAACCTATAGCCTGCCATGTTGGGCTCCAAACTGCCATTATCCCTGACTACGCTGGCTGACTGGGCTGATGGGAAGTCCAATTCAAAGTCAGAAGGGCCATAGCTTCTCCACATGATATCCATTATTATTATTATTAATCAAACACACAGAACAGGGAGTCCTTTTCCTTTGCTTTGTTGCTGATTAAACATCTGAAGGCATCTTCTGATTAACTATTTATACTCTGGAATTCTATAGACTTTTTTTAATGCCCCCCCATCTTAGCATGGAGTAGACAAAACACCGCCTCATCAAGAAGACTGTACAACTGCTTCTCCACCCCCACCCAATGAAAGTTTGTGCACAGTCCACTACCACAGTAGGTAAAGCCTCTACTGTATGTGTGTCAGGTAAAGCTGTTGGGCCACAATGAGTAATTAATAATACTCACACAGACTTTATGATACTTCATGCCAGTGCTATTAGTTTTACTTTATAATCAAAACATAATGTATAAAAATGTTTTAAATGAACCAGAAAATAAATAGGAGCACATTTAGAGGAGACAGGATAATCGCAAATCTATCTAAAATTACTCTTACTTCTTGCAAAAGCACTGGTGGTGGCAGATAGGTATGTGAACAGTTGCCAAACAGCTATGTTTTTCTGGAATATGTTGTACAGCCACCACAGCTCCCTTGGCTTTTGTTTGTACCAAACAGCAAGATTGAAGGTTGTGTTCCATAGCAGTACATAACAATGCCACTGTTTGTTAATTCAGGAGTGAGGCACTCAGTGACATACAACTGGTTCCTTAGCAGGATCTAAAATAGCACTTTCACAAATGTGACATTAAACCAAATTCTACAATGGCAGCATTGACAAATCGAGAAATTGCTGTTAATCTCCCCAATTAAGCCCGGCCCTGAATGAACCCTATGATACTAATCCTACTTTGCATTAATAATCAAGATTTCCCAAGGGTGTGATGTTTTGAAATAAGCTAATATGAATGCTTGATGTGTTCAGATAGCTATCTGAACACAATTCCCAGACTTCACATTCTTGCAAAGGTGAATGTATCTCAGATTAAGGATGCTGCAAAAGCATCCACTTGCCACACTTATGGCAACCTAAGTGCTCAGTTTTTAAACAGCACATGAAGAAGTGTAATGTGGATGGGAGAAGACTGAAGGATGTCTCAGGGATCTGTGGTTACCAATATATGGGAATCTGGAACAGTGCTCAACATCATAACCAGACAGGAAGCACCAACACCTCCTTTTTCCTGTGCTGTTCTTTATTTTAGCATCAATATTCATAAACTGCAGAATCCACAAACTGCTTGTCAATCACTCCAACCCTCAGGCAGAGTGAGCAGGAATGTGTGTGTGCGTTGTCAACTGCAGCTGCCGGACACAGTGGACAAGACCCTTTCACTAAAAGGTTTTGGCACTACTACTCCTGCTCTTCTCTGGGACCAGACATTTAAAAGGTCTGATTCATGGACAGACAGACCTAACTGCAACCATGTAAGACAGTCCGTAAAAACTGCAACACCCTATTATTTTGATAGGTTGTTCACAGAAAAAGAAGCCATACTGGTCTCCCAAGGCTATGTGTGGTTGGTTAACAGGAATGGAAGCAACCCTGTGCTGGTGCGGAGACAGAGAAACAGGATTTCTGTGCAGTCACACATTTGGTAGACCAACTGGGTTCCTCAAATCGGTGAGGCTACAAATAACCTTTACTCTTCATTTTTACCAGGTTTTTTAAAACAGAAGGCATAACTTGTTACTGTAAGTTACTAGCTCTGCTACTACAAGAAAAGCACTAGAAAATATTACAGTTTCCTTAACAACTTAGGGAACTAAAATCCAAGGCTTGCCAAATACATTTTGCTGCCTGAGGAAAAGGACAGGACAGTCCTTCCCTCCCCATTCTATATACAAAAAAAAAAAAAAAAAAAGCATGCTGCTTATCGGCCTCCCCGTAGCACTTAAAGCACTGGGTGAACACTTAAAGCACTCTCTGGGAGGTTTACAATTTAATTCTGCAGGCTACAAAGTAACTGGACTATCAGTTAACTGTAACTTCAATGCAGCAGGATATAACATGATCTTCTAGCATATGGTACACCAAAAGCAACAAGTCCCTTTAGAAAATCAAACAAGTATATGGGATACATATCTCTGTCCCCTGGCAAGTGGTAACGGTTAGGAGACTCAGCAAAAACAATGAGGGGACTGCTTTTGCTATCCCCCCCTTCAAATCTGCTGCCTGAAAACTACAACTGCCTTAACCTAGCATGTCAACACCCATTGTTCTTGTTGCTGTTGGTGGTTTTGGATATGGTAGCCGCTAGTAGCCACTGGAGTTATAGCTTGCCTTCGCATTTGGGAAATTGGTGTCTGCCCCTGATTCTTTGTTACAGCATGCTAAGTGCAATCTGATACTTATCAGTACTTATCAGTCACTGATAAGTCCACAGAGCACATCTTAAGACTGAGTCTGGAATGCAGACCTCATAGTTACATTTGGCCTATTCTGTCAAATTCTGTTTATTCCTTCCATCCTCTGCTTTTTGTACCAACTCAATGGGTGAACACTTCTGGAGAACTCAAAACCATGCTTGAAAGTAATGCAGTACCTATACTCAACTGACAACCTTTCTGCTTCTCTTGATAGCTTCCTCCACTGCTCTATTCAACTGCAAGACAGGAGATCTTCTGAGCTGCCAGAATGCATTACTTGGGAATGAGGAAAGGCCAAGCCATGCTCCCAGCAACTAGCCTCTCCTGTCCCTTCTCACCTTTTCCTCTCTCAGGAAATTTCACGGTAAGCATGACTCTCAGTCTATGCAACTTGGGAAGCCATTCACCTCCTAAAAATTATAAACAAATGACAGTCCAATGATCCAATTTAAAAAGTTTATTAAAAACTAGTAAATAGCATAAGGTAAGGTAAACAAGACAACGAGAATGTAGAACAAAACATGGATGAAACCAGCATTACACTGAAATAGCTATGTGAAGAGTCAGAACTATGCTTTGATCCTGACTTAAATGTGAATATTGACTGGCTAAAACTAACACCCTTTTCCAGCCATTTATAAGGTATGCAGAATCAGTGGACACAGAGAAGAGTGTTGCTGCAGTTACTATTCCTAATCCCAACCCCGATATGCCAAATTAATCCTGTTGAACACAATCTTCTTTCGATGGCACCCAGGAACCTGGATAAGCCATAGAGAGCAGACATGGTCAAAATACAGAGGTTTAAAGGAGGGGCAGTAGAAGTGTTTCTGCTTCCCTCCACTCACAGTTTACACATACTTCAACAGAAGCCCTGTTCAACTGTTACTCAGCCTGGTGCTGTGAACATGCTTAGAGGGAAGCACCTAGGTCAGCTCCTTCCGTTGTTGCATTCTTCCCAGTTAACCATATAATGTCTGTAAAGGATAATCCTACTTGACTGGTGGTTCTACATGCGAGCAAGAGTCTAGATTTTCCAGGGCTTTTGCTCACAGGTAGCATGAGCAGGAACTAACAGAATAGCATAGAGCTAAATTCTCTCCTTTAAGCAATATAATGAAGTGTTCATTATACAGCTGTAATAAGGAACAAACTCTCTGTTTATCAATTTTACGTGGTACTTACTGAGTGGTTCAAAAAACTTCACACACATTGTTTCAGTAATCCTTACAACCACCCTGTAAAAGATGCCAACATTCTGAAACCTCCATAGTTTTTCTGCTAGATCCTTTCATAAATCAAAATAAACTGATACTAATCTCAGTCTCTGAATCCAAAGCAGCATAGACTGAGAAGAGCAAGGCAGGAAGGGAAAAAGGAGAGCAATGTTTAATATTTTCAGCACAGAAAATCAGAAACACCCACAACTTCTCAATGAGCTCCCATATAACACCTTGTATTGTCCAAGAACATAGAAATATTTTCATTTCTTATGCGTTCCTGCACTGACACCATGTTGCCTTTCAGGGCTCTTGTTCAAATGTTATGCAAGGCTTAACACAGACTGTACTATAAAGCAGCTTAGACCACACACAAGGACAACATCATACCTTTGAAGGCATAATTTATTTCAGAAAGTCCTTGCAATTCATTTGAGGACCTTGTGAAATCTGTGCTAGCAAAGCTCGACAAACATGCTATTAAATGAACATGGTAATCATCACTGTTATTAAAATCTACACTGTTCTGTCTTTTGTTTTGCCAAGAGTGAAAAGTAAAAAGGTTAGAACAATTTATGCTCTGTAGTAGACTAGGCACAAAATATGGTTGAAATTCTTTGCCCTTCCTAGGCAGCAACATGAAGAAAACAGAAGTTTGCATCTGTGTTGAAGGTGTTTGTGTTTTTTGTCAGAGTTAGTCATATTTTTACACTAGTATGGTGTAGTAGATAAGAGTGCTGGATTCAGGAGACCTGGATTCAAATCTATGCTTGGGCACCCATGGAAACTCACTTAGGGTGTGTGTGTGTAACTGGTAACACAGCTTCTTAAATATCTCACCTTAAAAGCCCTATCTGGATCCTGCCAAGTCAGCTCCATCTTACAGTACTTAACACAGATACATTCATATTCTGAGGGTGATGTAATTTCTCAGACTGAATTCCATTCACAGAAAACATTTCAGTTAGACTGCTTTTTAGTTTCCTCATTTCTTGTCACCAAGTATTCCAGCATTTAATCAATCTATTCAAAAATTGTAGTTGTAGAAGGGGTAGCTGTGTTAGTCTGTGCAAGCGTTATGGGTAAAAGCAAAATAGAAATAAAAAGTTAAAAAAGACAAAAATGTGGTGGCACCTTAAAGACTAACTTATATATTTTTTAATGTGAGCTATTCCAAAATGTCCTTGATGGTTTAAATAATCTGAGGCACACCCAAGTCAAGAACACCTGTGTTTCTTGAAAACAAAATAACAAATGTAAGAGGCCATTACATAGCTACAGACCATTACTTCTTGCTGTTCTTAGGGGTAAAGAGAAAGTTAGCAACACAAACGGGTTGGGGGGAAAACCCACTGAAAACAACACAAGTTCAGTTTGTTCAGGCATAAAAGAGCAGATGCTTTGCATGCTTACATTGCCCTAGCCAGTCATCCATCTTTCACAATCATTAACCATCATTCCTTTGCAGTACTTTCTCCAAGAACAATGAAGGAAAAACAGCCTGAGTCATAGTCACTTTTAATGGACAGCTATTTTCACTACTAATGAGAATTTAAAAAAAAAACCAAACAAATAACCCAACTGCATTCTCTTTCCATTCCCTTCTCAGTTTTCTGCTCTCTGCATCTGCAGAAAAGAATGAAGCAACAGAAACAGTTTACTTACTGTAACTAGTTCTTTGGTTATTTGTTAAGTCACACATATGGGCTCTATATCCATGCAGAGCCTATTTTAGGAAGCTTCTACAGCTAAACTAAAGTTCTGGGTTGTGCCCTAGTTGGGCCTCCACTAATAATTTGCTCACTTATTCACTCCTGGAATTTGTCTCCTTCTTTTCTGCTTGGTTCAGACATCCACATGCCAAAGCAGCATAAAATACAAACTAGAAATGGCACCTACAGCAGGGCAAGAGGCTGAACTGTATGACTCCCCGGATGACCACGCATCACAAGTACTACAGATCAGTGGATGAGGACCTACAAGTGAGTTTCAAGATGTTCCTAGGCAAGTTATCCAATAAAGACTCTCTCTCTTGCTTGCTTGCTTGCTCTCTCTGTGTAAACATTAAGAATGAAAAATACTATACTTGTTCAAATTTTAACAACAATCTACTGAGTACTGTTTGTTTACCATTGTGGTGATTTTAATGATTTTAGTGATTATGGTATTTTAATATCTAATTTATTTTAATGTATCTTTAATTTGTTTTTTAATGATGTTTGTCAGCCATTCTTTAGGGGAAGGGCAGGATATGTGTGCAATAATAATAAATACTGAGATGATGCTACATCCAACATTTTCTGTTATAGATGGGAAGGCCTGGACTCAGCACTGTGCTGAAGGGGTTCACACAGGAGGGATGAATTCACTGTGGTTGGTTAATCTGCTGACTGAGGGAGGTGCCTCATTTTGGCCAATGCCAGGGTCAGCCCTGCTTGGAAGTCAGGGCAGTCATTTAAAAGCAATCTTCAGTGAAAGAACTGAAGATGTTGCCTCCGCTGGTATGATATTTACAGTACGTAATGGCAAAAGTCTCCAACAGCAGTACTGAGATCAGTGCCTCTGGACCTGAAAGCTGCTGATCCTGATGAATTGATAGCTTGCAGTCCAGGGAAGGCCTAATAGTATCAATTTACAAATGATGAGCTTATTCTTTCCTAGTCACAAAAGGACCGGCTGTCCACTGTAGCAACTTCCTACAACAAGACATAACATTTGAGGAAGAAATCCAGATAGAAGGCCACCAGTGTCAAATGAAGCTGTCAAAAGTTAAATGCTGAAGATAAACAATAAGAACTATTCTATACGGACAGGAGTAAGAAAGATAACCAGACCATAATGAAAAAAATCACCTTTTAAATATGTACTTGACCTTTTAAAAATGTACTTGACTGAGCAGGGTGTCCTGCATACAGGCCACCCATAGCAGGAAGCTTGAGCCCGGTTGGGGCTATTAGCAATACAGTCCTGACAAAATAATAAGTGGGAACCAAACCAAGTGGTTAATTTAATAGCGGCCATTACAGAAGCACATACAAGCACTAGAGAACTGAACTGGAGGAACATTAAGTACCAAGAATCATCCAGCTAAAATTCTGAAGTGGAAAACAGCATGTCAGTAAGTGTACAAGTCAAGTATCTTATGGGGCAAACCCAACTCCACCATGCTTATTCAGCATTTGTCTAATTCCACCTTCTCTTAACAGGGAACAATCATAGGAGGCCATGGTACAAGTCTGATTAGGAACACACAAAGCTGCTGCATCAGTTCAGTGACACATCTTTCTCTGCATTGTCTACACTGAAAGGTTCCTGCTCTGAAGTTGCAATTGCTTGAAATTCTGAATGTCTTACTGGGAAGGTTTCTGTTTGTAAAAGTGAGAGATTCTGGCTTAGTGCTGACACTGCCATGCAGAAGTTCCTATATGTCTGCTGTAGTTCCATGTTAAGAAAAGAAAGACATTAAAATTCAGTTCAGTGTAAACAAGTGTGAAGTTATGCACATTGAGCCAATCTCTCACCCCATTCCTGTATATGTGAAGAGCTGAGGTTGGGGTAAATGAGCAGGAAAGGCATTTTGAAGTTGTGGCAAAGAACTCAATGAAAACAACCACCCAGCATGTGGCTGCTGTGAAAAAGGCACATTGGGACCATTAGGAAGGGAAGCAGAAATAGAATTGCCAAGGGGTATTATGCAGTCATCAACCTAATTTTGAAAGTCCTCAGAAATGGATCAGGTTCAGACCTCTGGCAAGAGTGACCTTGATGACTGTGGAAGGAAGGGAAGGCAGAGAAAATGATATCCAAAGGAAAAAAAACTGTAGTGGCAGGGAAATAGAAGTCTGCCTGTAGCCCCAATTAGCATGGCCCATCCTGGCTTCAGCCTCATTGGCATACGGCCCTGACAAATTAACCCTCAGAAAATACGACCTCCCAAAAAGAAAATTCCTGCCTGGATATCTAAGGGATCAACTACTTGTCTTTCTATGAATGCTTTCCATACATTAAAACCATCAGGAGGGGTCCTCTTCAGAGTATTGTTGTCTATGGAGTCCCACAGTCTTCTCTTGCATTGTTCCCAGACTATGGAATACACTTCCTTCTGATTTGCAATTTGCAATTAATTTGGAAGCCAGCAACTCAGAAAGACGACTGGTTCATCTAGTCTAATGTTGTCAACTCTGACAGACAATGGCTTTCCAAGGTTTCAGACAGGATTATTCCTAACTTTCCCATTCTCATCCAAGGACTAACCAGGCTAACCCTGTCTGGCGTCTGGAATGAGACAATTTTGGGTGTGTTCATGGTGGCATCATGACTCCCACTTTTGTTGCTTTCAAGAAGGATGTGATGACACATATCTTCAAACTGGTCTCTTAAACTGTTTTAATTACTGGTTATGATGATGATTTTAATGGTTTTATTGTACAGGTTTTTAAATTTACTTTTTATTTCTTTCTCATCTGTCTAACTTGTTTTAATTATGATTATGACTGATCTTGATCATTATTTGTAGTGAAAAAGCAAAACATAAGCACAATGAATGAATTAGGACTTTTTTTTAAAAAAAAGGTTGTCCACTCCTTCTTTATACCAATCTAGGGTATAACCACACTTGGAGTATATGTATAGGGCAGGGCGATGGATCTCAAACACTCAGTCTTAAAGAAATAAATTACTTCTAAACCTCACCTGACCTTGAGCAACACTAAGATCCATATCATCCCAAGGCCATAGGAAAGAATGCTAGGTTAGTGTTGGTATGGAAAACTGTAAGTGTGATGGTAGTTATCACAGTTGGCTGTACCACTGAGATATGGAAAGCCAAAAGAAGACTACCACATTATATTTTCTAAGTATACTCAATATGGCTATGTAGAAATGTAAAAAATCCCCCATTCCCTGGTAGGCTATAGATGGTGATCGGATGCTAAGAACCTCGGGAGGGGGGGATTAGACTGAGAAAACAATTTGCTTACCTACAATATTTGTTCTTTGAGTTGACATGACAAATATGGATTTATGCCTATGCACAGCCACCGTCTGGACTCTTTAGATAGTTTTATCACAGCCCCAGCTATCCTATTTACAACACAAGTGTTACAAGTGCTATAGACTTAGTTCAAAATTCATATGATGCAGGGAAACCACAGGTGCTGAAGAGGGGAGAGGGACTGTGTGAACTTATAGATGACCACTTGAAGAACAAACATTACAAGTACACAATGTGTTTTTCTTCATTTTGATCTCTGTGCATCATACATATGGGAAAAGACTAGCAACACTCCATGGAAAACAGCCCATGAAAACTTGTTACACCTGAACATTCAAGGTAAAAAAATATAGGAAAAGAAATGGAGGCAGGAGAAGAACTTACCTACTGAAGACTGATTTGGATGCAACACAACATCACTGTTCAGAGTTGCTGCATCCAAAGTCAGAATAGCATGATGGTGTTCAACCTCCAGTAGGGAAAAAATGAGGAAGAACAAGAAAGATAAAATAGTGACTTATGGTGTATATCGATAAGCATTAAAGTCACAAAGCACATCTATAATAATCACTGTCTAAACGC
Source organism: Intellagama lesueurii (assembly GCA_037013535.1). Taxonomy (NCBI): domain Eukaryota; kingdom Metazoa; phylum Chordata; class Lepidosauria; order Squamata; family Agamidae; genus Intellagama; species Intellagama lesueurii. The sequence continues at coordinate 104,370,790 of JBAJHW010000001.1, forward strand.
TTTACCACATGCCACAGAATGGCACTGTAATTTTTCCTTATCAAGACAGCTAGTTGTTTTCAGGTATCTTCTACTTGGCTATTGCTTTGTTTTGTCTTTCTTTACTCCCCTCCCTTATAACCAAAATTGGCAGAACAATTAGAATACAAGGTCCGTTAATCCCATTGCAAGTTTGTGCTGGATTTATCTTCAATGTTTGTATCACTGGGGTTTAATTAAATGATTCCATAAGGCAGGGAAAGCCATGCCAACATTCCCCACATGTACATTATGTTGTGATTCTTAGCAGCATGTTAAACCAACACCTTGATATGAGGAAATATTACTGAAACCAGATGAGCTAGTGTGTTTACATTTAAACAGGTTCTTATGCAGATAAAAGCCCACTTCAAAGAACAAGCATTTCAGGTTGCTGGGAAACATCAAGTAATTTCAGATAGGACCTACCTTTTCAAAACCACCTGATCACAGGCAATACCAAATCCCTTTATCTCACCCAGCTGTGTTGTTTTCTCCATGCTAAATCCCTAATCCCTGGAGAGAAACAGTTATTATACAAGGTATCCATGCCCCTTCCACACTTCCAGAGAGGTATACTTGAAAGGAAATTAAATATGTCATTTGTTTTCTCAGGAATGAAGCAGATTCTCATCTGTCTTCTTCCCTTGTTATTCTTCATGGTGGTCCCAGTGGATTAATACATATAGCCTTTGTTTTAAAATAGATACCAAAGGACTACTTTGTGCTTTAGACTCATGAGAGAACAAGGGGCTAACCCTCTTGGTTTGAGTCTCAAAGATGAAACAGGAGAATGACATCAATGTTGTGCTGCTCCCTATACCTCAGGACAGTGTGGCCTTATCTTACACAAGGCTCAAGTTAAACAATATGTTTTGCATGCATTTAGATGAGGTGCTCCTTCAAGTAATAAAAGAGATCTGTTCACCATACATGTGCTTTTTCTTGAATTTATTGCACTTTGCTTTGTGATTAGCCATTCTAAGGTGAACACAGGTGAGTCTTATTTTGAAAATCTGATGGCTAAGGCTTGCATCTGAGGAAGTGGTATTGTGGGGGAAAATGGGTTAATTGCAAGGAATCCACAATCCATGTAACATCTCATTTAACTACAAGATAAAATGTGGGAATTTTTATTTCATAATGGATGAACCATGTGCAACAATTGAGACTACATTTAGTTAAGGAGAATAATTATTTATCTTCAACTCCAACCTGGGATGCAACATGGGCCTTACACTGTTCTTCATATATAACAAATTTCAAATGTAAACAATAAAAAAACTTGATGGAATCATATAAATGTTAATATCAACTGCCCTTTTATAACTAAGCAGTGTGTTTAATCTGTGTGTATCCTATGGGCAGTTTTGCTTTCTAGAATGGCTCTCCAATATGAACTCTAGCTTAATAAAAAGGTTAAGAGGCACAAAGACCCAGTATATCATTTGCTGCCTGGTAAAACAATTTGGAACAGGGTGCTCATAACCTATGCGGAAATAGCAAATGTTGGCTCAACCTCTGATATAAGCCACATTCCAAATTGCTGATGCATGAGATAAAACCGGGAGGGAGAGGCTTTACAGCTCCTTGATTTCATTCAGTGCCTGCAGTGGAAGGTAGTCAACATTAACAGTAATAGGATGAAACACGTTTTATTGTGTTCATAACTGCAGCTTGCTTTTCAAAACTGAAGCGTTATTTAAGGCCCACATTGGAGCCTTCCACATATGGAGAAAATGTTTATACCTGGAGGCATTCACATCTATTAGTTTGGATCTGAAGTAAAGTCAAATCCAGCCCCAAGATAATGCTTTTTGGGTTCTGCATTCAGAATGTAGGTAGTGCACCTTTGTTTAGGGAGGGAACTGTAACCCCTATTAACCCAGCACAATATGCTTTTGCTTTTATTTTTAAAATCATCCAGGTACAGATAATCAAGACAGGGAGAGCTAGGACAGATGGAGTGATGAGATCATACCCTCTGAATGAAATTATCACTTGGCATGTAATCAAGTTGGAAAGCAAGGGGATACACACACACGCTGCAACAAAACACAAAAAGCAGCAACTAGATCTCCTGGTTGAAGTCCAGGGCCCTACCACCCACTTCCAAATGATCACCCAGAGAACAGGTGGTGATGAGGACATGGGCAAACAGGCCCAGCATCAGCACCTGGGATGGCATCAGCATGCCAAGATCTGCTGATGCTTCTTGCCACACAGCACCCTTTCCTTCTTATTTTTTAAAAAGACCTTCCAATTCTTTTTTTAAACAAGTTTTTGGAGGGCTTTGTCAGAATCCAAAAGATCAGTCAAACATTTCTGTACATCTAGCATTTTTCTGCTTCAAATCTGGGCTGATATCTAAGTGTTGATGAGCTTTCTACTGAAAATCCTGACTAGTAGTCACAATGATCATGTTATGTTTGTTAACTTTAACTTTATTATTAGGACCATAGGCCTGCCATGTTAGGTGCACAAGATTAAAACACAGGAGCAGAATAAAGTGTATATTTACTATACAATATGTTTTGTCATGTGACACCAAGTAACATCTGATTTATAGTGACCTTAACAGGGTTTTAAAGGAAAGTAAGATATTTAAGGAGCAGTTTTACCATTGCCAGCTCCCAATGAGTTTCCATGATCACGCAGGGATTTCAACCCAGGCTGTCTGAGTCCATCACTCTATCTGCTACACCAGACTGTCTCTCATGTTATATTATTTTAACAATTCCATCTTTCTGGAGATGTGCCAAGGCAACTATTTTAGTATACTACAATTTGGGGCATTTCAAAATGTTTGGAGAATGCAAACCCTTAGTGTTTCAGCTTGTGGTTAACAACAGTACGGTGCCTTATTTTTAACCTTCATGTAGTTCTTTAAAATATAAATAGCAATTATGTAGACACACTGAGAGGGCACTGCCTTGATTATTTTAACAGCACATCTTGGAAGAGATTGGGAGAAACCTGCAATTTTCACACTGCAGAAGATTAGCTGCTAAATTAATTTTCAAAGCCATCAACCACACATTGAGAAACCACAATTTTGTCCCAAACTGCCAGAAATGCTGATTAAAAAAAAAAAAAAAAAAAAAAGGAGCGGGAGGGGGACAAGCTTTTCCTAGTTAATTTTATCTTTTACAGACAGCCATAAAGGCTGAAAAAGAAAATTGATATTCCAGGCCACGTTTGTCATTGGACAAGGAGGCACATTGCAACACTATTGCAACCTTTTCAAAAGTTCTGGACAAAACCAGGGTGCAATCATAGGGGAGAGAGGGATCCCTTTACCAGAGATATAGAGGGACCCAGGTCACGCTGCAGCCTAGGAAAAATCAGGTTAAAATCATGCTTATGGAAATTTATTGGAAAGAAAAGAGATTTATTTTTCCAGTACAGGCAACCTCTCTGGAATTACCATTCACCAAGTTGCTTGTACCCAGGGAGAAGGGAGGAACAGTGGGAGAGGTAGGTAAAGCCCGTAGCATTTGGGCTCCAGAAGGGTAGCCATATCAGTCTATTGCAGCAAAAGCAATTAAGAATCCTGTAGTGTATTATCAACTACAAACACACACAATTCCACTTCAGATATGTAAATCTGGTCAGATGTTAGAAAAGTAAGTTTTCTTTAAACTCAGCTGGCCATAATGGCTGGGAGATTCTGGTTTAGAAACACACACACACACACACACACACTTTTTCAAATTCTGAATCCATTGCCAACCGTGGCAGTCACTTCTTAGTGGTTAGCCATGTTACTTTTGTGGGACAACGGGAGTTGGCAGCATCCATAAATCCCAAATATGAATTAGTAACAGTCCAGTTCATCTGTATGTGCATGCACATACTTGCTATATGGTCCGGAGTAGGGCATGATTGGAAAAAAAAAATAACCTCAGTGTAGAAACGATAGTATAAGTTTTGTTCTGACATCCAGAATAAAGACCAGCTATCTTACCATGAAAGGATACACAAGTAAAAACATACAAAGTGCTCTGTTGGATCCAACCAAAGGCTATTTAGTCTAATATTTTGTTCATACACTGGCCAAACAGATCTCTACAGAAACCTCAAGTTAACCTTTCTGCTAGTCCTTCATAGTAACTGATATCCAAAATGCTTCTGATACTGGTGGTAATTAGAGATGGGGGTATTCGTATACGAATATCACTGCACAGCTGGAGTTAACGAGGGTCCACCCCCTGGGGCCAGACTGTCCAATCATGCTTCTGACGGCAGCGGCACCTTTGCTCGTCCTTCCAATCGCTCCAGGAGCCCTGCTCTCTTCATGCCCGGCTGGCCACTCCAGGCAAGGGGAGGGAAGACGAGTCTCCCTGCATGGCTGCTGAGTGGCCAGCCGAGCAAGAAGAGAGTGGTGCTCTGGGAGTGAGGGGGCAGACCCTCATTAACTCCAGCTGCGCGGGGATATTCATATTTGTATACGAATACCCCCATCTCTAGTGGTAATATTTAGCAATGCTGACTAGAAGCCACAGACAGCCTGTGATGAATCCTTATGAAGCTATCCACATTAGTGGCCTTCACTTCACTCCACAGAAGATGGGACCTAATCACCGTTTTAACATGTACTTAACCTTTCAGATTTGTATAGATGGAATAAATGTCTATCTCCAATACAGACTGGCACATATTTTACTATCTGTCTTCTGGATGTGCCACTTTTTTTAGCTGATCTGAATGAATAATGGCCTCTCATAATTATCCCAATAAATATATAAAGAAGGAAAGACTTCCTTCTGTATGAAATAAGACACAGCAAATAGCAGGCAAGCATGGCTGTTAAAGAGAAGGCAGACTTTGAGCATCCTGTGAGTAATTACACTACCTATCTTCTCTCCAGCTGCCAATCAAGGAACCATTTAAACTGACATTTTACTTAGAATATAGCTGTGGTTCTATTGTTATCATCATCATCATCATCATCATCATCCCTGACAGCATGCCATCACTGTGTGTGGCACTCAACAGAGTACAAAAGGGCAAGTCCTACACTCAAGCGTTTCACAACCTATAATTTGGCAGAGAAAACCACAGAGGAAAGGGAATGAAATGAAGGCAGGGGTAACAGGAGAAAAATGAGAAATAATTCACCTATTTAGGCTTAGTTAGCTAGGACATGGAAGCAAATTGCAAATATGAAGAGACAATAGTAGGGAAACTGCTTAAGTGACTCATGATAGGAGAATATTTCCATTATACCAAATTATTCTGTTGGCCTCCTCGTGCTTTTTGAGCAGGAGAGCCTGAAGATTTTATTGAATCAAACAAGCAGAAATTGCTGCTACTTGAATGGTTATGTCATACAAAACTCTTCTCCAATATTAAGGTGTTCACAGCAAAAACAAAAAGAAGTCAAGCTGCAATTTCATTATCTGTGGAAGCAAAATACAAGCAAAGAAACTGAATACACCGATCAAAGGTGTCCAGTACTTGTATATTCATTCTCTCCCTTACACATGTGCATGTGCACACATATACTACTTTAAAGGAGAATCTGACTTTTAAAGCTCTAGCAGAAAATGCATGTACAAATGCTGTAGCAATATACACTACCTAATTAGAAACAGCCGTGGCTGAGTGGTCATGCATCCCCATCCAAAGCTGCTTAGGATATAATTACATGACAAACTTAACCTGATACAATTTGCTATGCTTTAAGTGAAAAGCTAGAAAGTTGCCCTATAAGTCTGTCCTAATTAGCAGTTTTGTTTTTGTTTTATTAAGAATTTGCTGCAGCAATCTCATATACCTAACTACCTACACACAAGAAAGCAAGCAGCAAGAAGATCCAACAGCTTGAATATGTATGTACTCAGATCTTATTTTGCTCATATACTGGGAGGTCAGCATGTTCCCTTCAGGTACAAAGTGCTCATTCATCCTACTTATGTTCACTTTCCAGTTTATCTAGTTACTCAAGCTGAAGGTTATTCTACCTGACCATTCTCTCCTGCATACAATAGCTTTTTCTGTGAACACAAAAAGCTTTTCAGCAACAGATTCTGCGAAAGTTCTGAGCCAATAAAGTTTCCTTATTGCATTGGTTCCCCAGATAGATTTAAGTGAAGACATGGCATATAGCCCCAATCAGGTAATGTATCAAGTTGCCCTCATGGCCCCTCTTTAACTTTCTGAATAAGTTATGGCTAGGCCACAGCACCCGTTATAAGACATCCTACTAATATATTGATATTGTGCTGTATCATGAAAGTAACAAATGCAGCTTTAGCCTAGAGAATAATGTCACACAATTCTGCAATAGTATAGAAAATATAGTTCAAAGACTTCATCGGTTTAGCTAGAATTATGTGTGTTACCTACATTATGCAACTTCAAATCAACCACAGTCCTAAATGGGTACTAAGTTTTACAAACTTTCTCCTATATTACATGAGTCTGATTTCCTAAAACATGAAGAACCTGCATTGTTGGCTTAGGAAGCACAGTTTGTGTGGAAAGGCTTTAGAAGGAATTCACAAAACTAGAGCAAAACAAGCTACGTGACAAAATACACAATGAGTGCAAGAGTAGAAAAGGAGCCTTTTGGGAGGCACTGACTACTACAACACAGGCACCCAAAAGTGAATACTTTTGAGCCACAATTTACTCTAGGGAGTTTCATGATGATCTTACTTGCAAGAACTCCACTGAGACGCAGTGATGCAACAGGTACATCCCATGTTGTTTTAGCGGTAGAAGTCAGCAGAACCACTGAGAGGGCCAGAAGTAAAGAAAATCCAGGGACATTCAGAAGCTTCACTTCATGGGACTGAGATGTTGAACGAAAAAACAAAACAAGAACACAGAACTAAACAGTGCATGTCTAAATCCTGAATGTGCACTGGCAAGAATAATGACTCATTCATTTGACCTCATCTGTTTGCATGATTGTGGATGAAAATTATATAATATTTTTTGCAAGCCCTTATATAGACTCCTGTATGTGGCTGTGTATGTAATTGGGTCACCATGTTGGTTCATTGGTACAGCCTTCTCTCCAGGACAGAAACACAAGAAACCAGTTCTGATACCTCACAGAGGAAGCCCGCTCTGCACAATACTGTTCAAAGCATTGCTTGTGACTCCACAAACCTCCTTTTCTCAGGAACAAATGTTTCAGTTTTAAAAAGGTTTCTTTCCCCCTCCAACAGAAAAGCACTCAGTGAACTGTTAATTCCATATATTAACAATTGCTATGTTCTTGCTAGTGCAAAGCTAGAGAAAATGGAGCCATTAATCCCTCCAGCTTAGTCTCTTTCCAGGTGAGCCACATTTACATGTCTATAGGTGTGGGTCAGTCAGGTGGAATGCCCAGAATGGAGAATTCTGGGAGCTGATGTCCAAAAAATCCAAATGGCACATCTCTAAGAAACACATTTTGTATTTTTATAACAAGACAGCAGGAGTTCTAAAGAAAACTGCCCTTAGGGTATGAATCCTCTGTATGGCTAAAAACTGGTGCCTTCAGAGCTGCAATTCTACGTATTTTGCTGTGTGCCCCATTGAACAGACTGCAGGACGTGTAATAATTGGCTCAAGTTACAGGAAGCCAGATTCCTGGAAACAGAGACAGGAACCAGCACCACTCTATATCAAGGGGGCAGTGTGGAGAGGGTTTCCTCCTTCAAATTCCTGGGAGTGCACCTCAGCCAGGATCTCACCTGGAAAAGCAACACGTTCCAGGTGGTCAGGAAGGCCCAACAGAGACTCCATTTCCTAAGAGTCTTACGGAAAAACCAGGTGGCACAGCGGCTGATGACATCTTTCTACCGGTCAACAATAGAAAGTGTCCTCACATACTGTGTCACAGTATGGTACGCTGGCTTAACAACTGCGGACAAGAAGGCATTACAGAGGGTGATGAGCACAGCACAAAAAATCATGGGTTGCCCCATAACCCCACTGGAGGAAATCGCCAGGTCCCACTGTCTCAACAGAGTGAGTAAAATCCTTAGGGATGACTCTCACCCGGGACAGCACTTCTTCATACTTCTACCATCGGGCAAGAGACATAGAAGCATAGCCAGCCAGACAAATAGGCTGAAAAATAGCTTCTATCCATGGGCCGTCAGACTTCTAAATGCCACATAACACCATGACTAGACTTAATATAACAGACTCACAGTGCCAGTATAACATGCAATATGTACATACCAGTGGAATAATGTATGTATGTATGTATGTATGTATGTATGTATGTATGTATGTATGTATGTATGTATGTATGTATGTATGTATGTGGAAATGCGTGCCTAGCCCCGGTATTCCTGGGGTTGGGGATTTGTTTATAAGGTTGGAGATGTATTCTGTGTCTGAATGTATTCTGTGTTTTGTGCTTTGTGTGGTTGTACCAATGGAGGCTCATTCAATTTCACTGCACACATGTTGAGCATTGACAATAAAGGTTATTATTATTATTATCATCATCATCATCAGGAAAAACTTCCAAACTGTTAGAGCAGTACAACAATGGAACCAGTTACCTTAGGAGGTGGCGAGTTCTCTAATGATCAAGGCATTCAAACGAAAATTAGACAACCATCTGTCAGATCTACTTTGATTTGGGTTCCTGCAGTAAGCAGGGGATTGGACTCAATGGCCTTATAGACCCCTTCCAATTCAGTTATTCTATGATTCTATAGAAAGGTTGTGGATCTTGTTTACAGCACTCCTGTGCAAAAAAAAATGACTTGCCTCTCACTAACTGTAAATCAGGGCCATGGAGGTTTTCCCAACAGCATACAGTATAATGACAGTATCATCAAAATATGTTAGCTGCCTAAAACTACAGCAACTTTATCATGCCTTATGAGATGGACCATATGAATTAATATCACCCATTTTAAAGAAACAAGGGGGGGGGGGGGAAGGAAGCACCTATCTGTATTAATGACTGGGGATGTCTATGTCCTTGTCCTCAACTATATTTCTATATTTTAAAGATTTCCAACTAAGCAAACTGCATCAATCTAACAAGCAAACATGGCAGTAATATATAGCCTCTTATGTATTCAGCTATGATAACATTCACATATACACACATAACCATCCATTCCTTGTACCTTGCACGTTTATATGGATTTTCTCTTTTCAGTGTTTTCAGCCCCCAAATTTAGAGAGTGATTAACTGTGCGCCATACTCAGATTGGTGCCTTTCCTACCTCAGTAGCCTGCTTCTGGTTAGTGAGCAAATAATGATGGCCAGAATATTAGAGCAGAGATCAACAGGAAAATTGTCAGCTGCTGCAAGCTACCAAGAAATCTATTAACATAATTAAATAGCTTATATTTCTGAGTTCTCCAAATATTACTGGAAAGCAGCAGGGATGCCTCTGCACTAGATACTTGTACTAGTGTATGTTCTGTGACAAACTAGAAGAGTCTGCATTATACCCTAAGAGGTTTTCTTGCCAGAAGCAAATGTCTCATCTTAATAAAAATTCCCCCACCAAATGATCCTGAGAAACACGTAACATGTATAGATGGATATATGACAGTATAACAAACCTAGGAATTTATTAGGGTGCTCAGTTTTATGGGGTACCACAGCATACTCTCTTCTAGAGGGTGGGTGGAAAGTCTCCAGGCCCTGGACTGAATGTGGCTGTCACCCACCCTCAGCTCCTCTGTCTGTTCCCCTTAACAAACAGATTTACTTTCAGGCATGACAGTATCTCTTGTCTCCACTTCCGCTGCCACCAGAGGAAATCTTTCCTCAATTAACAATTAGACCCATTGAATCATATATGTCAAAATTAACGTTGTTTATTACTTGTTTAACATGTGAAAGAATCAAGTAAATCATAGGTGGTATTGTATTTGAGATTCATTAAACTTCATTTATCATAGAAATATGCTGGTTACTTTGTATTTAGTTTCAATTACTTTATAACAGTTTATTTATTTCTTGTAGGTGTTATTTCATTCAGTTCTCTTATACATTTCTTTCTAAGTGTTACTATTGGACTTTACTAATCCCTGTCTATCAATCTCTCTCTAAACCTTCTTCATATTCTAACTCTTCATAACAATTCTTCCAATTACCTAACTCTTTCCCTAACCCTTGACCAACTGTCTTATCTCATGCTTTAAAGAAACCCTAACTCCTGGCTAACTGAAATCCTAACTGATTATAACTGTCCTCCATTCTCTTCCTCTATTCCTTGGTTCTGCCCTCCTGCTCAACCATTGGCTACTGAATCAGTGTTCCATTGTGATGGACAGGTGTGGTTTCTGGCCTGTCCATCACAGTGGCCAACAAAAGTTCACCATCTGGCCTGCAAGCTTCTTCTTCGTTATCTTATCACAGATATGAAGTTATTCAAATGCATTTAAACTTTAAATCATCTTCACAGAGCTGTGCTGCACTTTGAAAACCTGAAACTTGATCCATTGGGGTTGAGTTGTACTTTATACGAGTGATGAGTTCTAAGCTGACTTGCAAAGAACTGAGACACACTTTACATACTTGGTGGGGAAATTATCAAATGGGTAAGAATTACTTATGGCCCTGTTCCTTGGTGGGGAAATTATCGAATTACTTATTGGCTCCATCCAATTCAGGAACCTAGGAAGATGTCTTACGCTGGCCAAAATCCATTCTGTGCATGTATTTCTAGACCACTGATCATAATAAGGTTGATTATTGTGATTTATTGCTGTAAAAAAAAAGCTACATGAAGATGGTATAGGCATGGCATGAACAGGCACACAGGTAGAGGCATCATTTTCAAACAGTGCTTTCTTTCAGACACAAAAGAATAATCTATAGAGAGGAAACAGTAAATTGTTCCTTCAGTGCTGGCAACCTTGAACTGCCAAGTCTAAAGAAACAGAGGTTTCTCTGCCCAATATTCTCTGTCAACTCTTACAGAGTTGCTCTGATAATTTACATCTTCAAGTAACTAAAACCAGCCTCATGATGGCAGAAACAATCTGAAGAAATGGCCAACAATCAATTCAGGTTGAAATACTTGATAAGGGTACTCATGTGCTTTGCAAGTATCAACTTCTAGAAGCAGTGCATGTAATTAATTTGCTCAGAAGCAGAATAAATCCTGGCCACCAAAATACATAGATTCATAGGGTTCCTTTACATCAGACATTGAACGGCTAGCTGCAGTTAAGCAAGCCAGTTTGTTACCTTTCACAAAACACACAGCTTTATCTCACCCTCCAGAATGTAATCTATCTCAGCTAACAAGCCACGGTGTTCAACTGGCAATGTACAAATGATTGCTTCACACCAGAGAGTGGGGCTTTAAAAACTGAACAGAGGAGAAAGGTATCATAGAACAGTTTTGCACAATCATGCCAGTACCTTATCAGACATTTTGACTCATGCTTGTTCATATTACGCACAACAGGAATGGAGAAAGAGAAGATGAAGTATATTGTCTTTCATGTGCTCCATCCCTGAGGACTTACAAATACATGTTTTATCTTTTAACAGCTTTCCAAAAACAAACAGACCAGTTCTGGTCTGTGTCTGACTGTCAGACTTCAAGTAGCTAGAGTTAGATGCTCCACGGCCATTACATCCTTACAATGCAACGAGGTAGAGGCTTTTGAACAGAACAAATGCTACAAGGTCTGTTCTGAACAAATTATATTTACACACACATCCTCACTACAGAAGACGTACATACACTGCATTCTGAGTCTTTGATAGGGACTGTTTGTATCAAATCTCAGTAACTTCAAGCTACATTTCTATAAGCATTGCTTGTTTACTTACTTATTTGAAGGTTTATTACATTTAACCCCACCTTTTTAATAATCTTAGAATTGCAGAGCTGGAAGGGACCCTATGGATCATCAAGTCTAGTCCCTGTCAAGGAGGCACCGTGGGAAATCAAACTCTCAACCTAGTTGCCTGAGCTATCTAGCAGTTCATCTCCAATGGGCTCTCTTCTTCCCTCCTTTATTCTCACAACAACATTTTGAGGCAGGTCAGTCAGACAGAGTCACTGGCCCAAGATCACACAGAGAATGTCAAAGCTGAGTGAAGTCTCCTGAGACCTATTTTAGTACTCTAACCACTACCCCTCTTTGTTTTGACAGCCCTATGCTGAATTTGGTTTCAATACCCATAAAAGGGCAGGTATTCATGGGATTGTAAGCAGTTGCAATCAGGTGTCAAAAGCATATCCAGGTTTCATCAGCATACAACAATCAGCCAACACATGAAACCCAGTGTAGCTTTCAAGATGCAGAAAAATTGTGGTTGTCAGAAACTTAAAGGACAACATGCACAAGACAATGCTGCAGAATATGCATTCTATCCAAATTTTCTGACCACATCTATAACAGAGTAATCAGTAATGATTCACTCAATCTCAAGTTGTTCCCTGAGGTAGAAAAGATATAGAGAAGGAAAATAAGCAAGTTAGAAATCACGCAGAAAATTGGTGTATACTGAAATTCAAGCTTCTACATCCAATTGATATCACAATGTAATGTATATGGATATAAGTACATTAGAAGTCATTTTGAGGACAATGTTTATGCTGGCAGCTGCACAAAGCTTTCTCCTCCTCCTCCATTACATTGCCCAATAATTGGCTCTAAGGTGTCCCTCAATGCTCTAGAGTCCATTTTAAAGATTCACTTGTGGAGTTGCAGGGTCTGTCTTTTTCCAGTTCTGTTGGATTCCTCCAGGGTAATTAAAACAATCTGTATAATATCACAGTTTTAGCCATTTATGCACTCTTTGTATGTGCTCCTGTAGGCAACTGCAGAAGGTAACATGGTCCAACCATCATAACAATTTATTAGGGATGTGGTCTATACTTTCAGTCACTTTCTATTCTGCATTACCAGAACTACTATGAAGAAAGAGCTTGTATTTGACTTCTGGATTAACAGTGCAAGAGGAACATTTACTCTGTGTCCAAGAAAAGGGCCCAAGGTAAACCCACTGGAAAATTATTATTGTCTAACCATGATTTAGACTCAGTGAGCAAGAAAGCATACATGCATGTGCACCTGCACACACAAAGAAGATTGAAATGTCACATTTGTTTGCACCTTCATTTGCCAATCAAAGCAAAATTAATAATGGAAGTTTGCTTCAGCAGACTCTGGGTTAATGAAGTCCATGAGCACACCCTCACTACACAATGAAAACATATTCAGAAGCCTGCCCCATTTTACCTGTTTTGTGACTTTAAGACAATGCTTCATTCTCTTACTCTATTTCCTCTTTCACCCTTCGGACACCTGCCTCATCTACCTACAAACACTTGTTGTCAGTATTGTTTCCAGATGGCACAGTGCTATTCTGAGCACTGAAAGAGTCTTTAGATCCAAAGTAATAAGCTCAGAGAAAATGGCAGTATATTATGGAATTCAGCGAAATCAGGTTACATCCTCTCAGATAACAAAAACACTTGAAAGGGAAGGGAAATTGATGGTTTTCAGAAGCCTCCTGAAAAAAAAATGTATTTCTTATGCAGGTTTTTAGCATAGATCTGCTCACAAACAATAAAGGCTCTATTCCATATTTATCCAAACTGCAAGACTGAAAATGTCATGAAGGTCAAGGTTTACATGTGAGAACTTCTGTTTTCAACAGATGATTCTAATCTTTCTCAACTACAGACCTCCATCTCACCTTAAAGGTAACAGAATTTAAGCCTACCAAAAAACTAGAGCCTCCAGTTTGGAAGACTTTATTGTGAAGGTCTGTTGTCCACAATAAAAATGGACATTTTGCATGGGGCAGCAACCATTCTTTTCTTTCTTTCAGCATGCTGTATATTATCTGGATGAAGCCCTGGACTTGAAATATTACCTGAAAGTAAAGACATGCATTTGGATTTGGAAATATTCAGAATTAACCTAATAATGCCATATTCAGATGGTTCTGAATATATCATATGTTGATAGTTCCAAATATGTGTAACAATAATTCCTAATATTTGGAGTGTTATTTACTCCTATAGATTAGAAAGCAATAGGCTAGGTTTCTGCTTGGTAGTGGAAGTAGTAGAAGTGAAACCAATTTCTCAGGCATTCTGAAATGATTTCTTGATAAATGAAATTTAAAGACACTTTGGCACCAAGGCTTGTGGGAGCAGAGAACTCAGTGTCTCTTGATTGGGATTGCCATGAGTTTTCCAAGAGAGGAGGGTTGAGGTGAGAGCAAAATCTGTAAATGATGTCTGTACGCACCACTGAAATCTAGAAGCAGGCACAGACACTGGAAGGTATTTTTTCACATTGGTTCTTCCCAATTCAAAGGTGGACATAGGTGCTTAGAAATCCCCTGAGCATTTGCTTTGGTCGAAGCCTGCAGTGCAGCAGTTTGCTTTGTGTCCTTTTCTGAACCCTCAACTTACATTTACATTCTCTACATCTCACTAAATATTCTGGACTTAATATAGTTAGGAATAAGATTTAGGATTAGTAGATTCATAGAATAATACGTTATAAATCAACAGGGAAATATTAGATTAAGTTTAGACCCCTCTGGGATATATCAGGCAGGGGAACAAGATTTTGTTACATATATTGATAAAAAAATTTTGTGTGTGTGTGTGTGTGTTTCATTAGAAGGATTTGTGTTCTGCTGTAGTAGAATCAGATCCTGTTCTTCTTTTGGTAGAGTCTGCAGCAGGAGACTGAGGGGACTCAGGTGGGCGCTATTTTAGAAGCATGTGACATGGAAATCACCCAGGTGCCTCCAATTGCACTTGCTCCACCAGTTGCTGGAATGACTACAAGTTAGCAATCCCTGTGAGCAACATGCAGTCAAAACCTGGAGCTCCCAAGAAGTCAATAATCTGGAACCTTTTTCAACAGTATGCAACAGACGTCGCACAGCCGAGTGCATGCACTGCAAGAAGGTGCTCAAGCATGGGAGGACTTGGGCCACCTCTCCAATAGTAGTATACTCAGCCACCTGAGAACCTAGCACAGGACATTGCTGCTGGCAAATGAAGTGGATACTGGGGAAGCAAGTGGTTTCATTAATGTGAAGGGTAAGAGTCATCAGAGGGCAGAGGCTGAGGCACCATCCAAGGGAAGCAGGGAGGTAAATAGGCAAATAGCAAGAGGTGGGAGACAGCAAATGCCAGACCCACATCTCAAGAATAAGTTCCAGACTACCCTGGAGGTGTGCAGGAAAAGGACTTCTGCAAACATACAAATGTCAGGATTACTTGTTGCCTATGGGAGACGATAGTCATGGATGACATCATCCTCTCTGGTGAAGAACACTGGTTTATGTAGGGTTGTTGCATAACTGGCACTCCAGTATCAATTGCCATCCAGAACAAACCCTTAGCTGTGGACATTTGGAACAGCCAGTGTACAAAACATGCATATCTCTCCATGATAGCATACTGGTGGAAAGTAGATGCATAGGGCAATGCACAAGGGCAGATTACAGGTGGACCCTGTTGACTGTGGTTGAGATGGAGGGCGGCCACATAGCTCACAACATTCAAAAGGCTCTGAGGGACATGCTACAGAAAGGCTAGGTCTCTTTATCAAAGACAGTGGGGTAAACATGGTGGCAGCACTGAAGGCTGGGAAGATGAAAAAGGTGCAGTGTATGGCCCAAACCCAATGGATATTAAGTAGCAGCAAGAGGTGGGGCAATGCTCACAATACTAAGTGTATTCTGCTGTGTGTATGTATGTGTGTGCGCGCGCACACGTGCATGTGTTCGTTAATAAATCTACAGACAACAGAATACTGGAAGAACCACATAAAACTAAGGAGAACTAATCATGAATGATATAGCAACAGACTTTGCCCACCAATTGCAGGGCAGCTTTTGACACATTCCTTCCCAATTTAAATTTATTGTAGGATACATTATTATTTATTTTGATAACTCTTCCCAAGTAAGTTGCATTCAAAAGTTGTAGAATGAACAAAACTGACCGAAACTCTTTCAGTTTAGCCTCTATATTCTGTAGCACAGTACTGACTATGTTACCCAACCAAGAGTCCACTTACAACATCCCCGTTAATTTCAAGGACTTGTTTTAATCTTTTCACATACAAGCTTTTGCATAACACTTCCAAATGAATGCGCAGAGAGTCAGAAAGGAGCACACATTTCTTTCCCACATCTTTGCATGTTACAAATGTCATGATAACATAGCAAGATTATACAGCATGATGAATGATACTCCATGCAACTGATGAAAGTGGGGTGCAGTCTGAAAAATTTATGTCAACTACATCATGTTAATCTGTAAGGTCTAACAAAGACTTCCCATTGTTTGTAGAGGAAGTTTAACACTTGCTTATCAGAAGAATCACTACACTGTTGTGAAAGCTGCAGAGCTACTGTATGCTTATTAGCACATAAGTGCCAATAGTGGGTACACAACTTTGATGAGGACATAAAGTGATTTAGTTTTTATTTTTTGCATTTGCAGTCGAAAGGAAAGGTTGCACAATTATCCCCACACTCATCTGACTCTGGAACTATATAATCAGTTGCTAACAGTAATCCCCCCCTCTGCATTTTATATGAATGAGGAAAGATTTAACAAGTTATTTTTTTGAAAAACTCAACGCAGTTTTAAAAAACTACAGGACACCATCCAGTGATAATTTTTGAGACAGCTCACCAGAGCAGAATTCCTGGAATTCCAGCAGGCATAAGGTTTCCAAATATGTAAAAGCCTTCCTCCTGCGCTTACAAAACCTTTGGTACCACATAGTTCTGGGCTTGCACACTCCCAGGAAAACCATACATTTTTCATCTGTTTCCGATGAAAACATTTGCCAACTCAACAAGGGACAATTAATACACTACTAATAAATCTTCCAGCACCTCTAAAGGAAACATTTTCTCTGAGTTAACTTTCCTTTCACAAATAGAATAACTTTGCACCAATTAAATTCCACAGTATTATGAATTTTAAAAGAGAGAAAAGTGAGTTGAGAGAACATACAACACATGCTGTTTCTCTTCAGTAATCATCATGGCCTATGTTTTAATATGACATATATTGTTTTTACAGTAGGAGAACTGTATCACAGCATGGAGATTCTTCAACAATAAGGTCTTTAACAGTAAAGTCCCCAACATAATGTTATTTATAATAGTAATATATTTGTATCATTTCACACCGATATTCATACCAATTAATATTTGACTCATTTTTTATAGCAAGGTACACAAAAAGCATTCAAAACTAGTGTTAAGATTAAATTACCAAAGTGTTCTTTCAAAGAAAAACCAATCAGCTCAGTCTACCATGTTAATAATGTTATGTAATGCAGCAGACTAGTAAAACTGGAAAATAACATGTGATTTGTGCACTGAGGGATGCCCAACACAATTAAAACAAAAAAACAAAAAACTTTGTATCTTTTCATAAGGTCACCAAGGCTTCTGCAGTCACTATGAAAGAATCTTTGTCACACTATCTCTTTAGAAATGTATCCCTGTCAACCACTCCTTTGATGTATAGTATATGTGGTCTGCACAGCATCAATCTTTTCCTGAATAAACAATGCGTGAAGTTACAGATTCTAAGTCAACATCCTACTGCATGTATCTTGTTTCATTCATACTATAATATTCGTCAGCCTGAAAATCACCAGCTTCAAATAGTGCAGCTAAGGCAATGCAATTCTGAGAAAGTGGTTCACAGTAAGCTTGAGAAATTTGCATCTTCACCTCTATCTTGTTAACCGCATTGTTATGGATTTATCCTAGGAGATAAATTATGTACATTAGCTATGCGTACTAAATTCCACTGGATGAAAATGCCCAAGTGTACCAAAATCCCACAAATTTCGAAGAGGCAGAAGCACATTTACATGGTGGAAGACTGACACTTTTAAGAGGAACACTTTTAACAGCAGTATGTAAGAAAATAATTCTATCTGCTTGTTCACTCCACAATAACAAGATATCAGCTCAAGCACTTCCTTAATAACATGCACGAAGGAAATTTCGCTTTTACATCTTTTGCATCTTTTGAGACAAAGAGCAAGGCCTGCCCAAGACATCTTTTTGCCTGAGATAAAGCAGTACATAGTTTCCCTCTCCTGCAAGTGACACCTGAGGCAGAAAATCCCACAAGTGCCTTCCCTCACAATACTGTTTTGAAAAGCCAATAATAAATTACAGTGCCCTTTCAAGACTCCTAAATTCAGCCACCTGAAGTAGTTGCTACCTTTGGCTAGAGCTGCAATTGCCCTTTCGGAGCAATAAACATGTTTACATTATCAATGCATCTAAGAGACCTCATTATCTTTTGCATTAACATCTCTTAGCCCAACCAACAGCACTCCCTGACTTATAAACAGGTACACACTATGGTTCCTTGGCTTACTACTGGTACCTGGCACTTTGGAGTTTTCTTTCTATTTCCAGATATCATTAGCTATAGCAAGCAGTATAACAACTGATTAAATAATGAGCAACAAATAATACGATGTTTCAATATTAGATACCACCCCACCCCATTTTCCATGAACTGGATGCTAAGATTTTGAGAGTTTTTAGAATAATTTTGCTGGAAAGGTTCTCATGGTTCATGTAGTTCAGTCCTCTGCAGAAACAGGAAATCTTCCAGTATGTTAGATCAAAAACTGATCATCCAGTCTCTCCTCAAAATCCTCTAATGAAAGAGAGTTACGTATTCAAACACTTCATATCATCAGAAAAATGTCTGCAATATTTAGTTGATTTTTTTCCCTATTTGAACCCATTAATTCAATGTCCTACCCAGGGAGGAACGAAGTACAGAAATGTGCTGCATCATCTGTGATAGTCCTTCCAATTTCAAAAAGCTAAAGATAGCTTTCATAACACTTCTTCATAATCTCTTTTCAAAGGTAACCATCAGTTCTTCCAACCTTTCCTCACTCTAAAGTCCACATCATCTTTGTTAGTCCCTTCTTCACACATTCCAGTTTCTTGATTCCCATTTTAAATTACATTGTTGTTTAGTCGTTAAGTCGTGTCCGACTCTTCGTGACCCCATGGACCAGAGCACGCCATGCCCTCCTGTCTTCTTAAATTACACACCCGTAACTAAACACAATACTTTAAGTGAAATCTAACCAAAGAATGGCTGGGGCCATGTGCCACTGAGGAAATCCCATGGTAGCAGGGAACATGGGTTAAAGGATTCTCCTTAATAACTAGCTTGATCATGAGCATCAGTGACCCCAGAGACTGGGCAACTTGTTAAGGGAGAATGTGATCTCACAACATATTATATTAGGTATTAGGCATCCTTCAGTCTCGAAAGACTATGGTAACGTGCTCTGTGTGGAGGACTTGGAACAGCGTCTAGTGTGGCTGAGAAGGCCAATTCGAGAGTGACAATCCCTTCCACACTGAAGACAAATACAATCTGTCCCCTGTCCAGCTCCCTGATTTTGCTGCTTCTGTGACTGCCTCTTTGCCTCGGTCTGCTGAACAAGGGTCTCTTCAAATTGGGAGAGGCCGTGATGCAACGCCTGCCTCCAGGCTGAACGCTCAGATGTCAGGGTTTCCCATCTGTTGAGGTCCATTCCTAAGGCCTTCAGATCCCGCTTGCAGATGTCCTTGTATCGCAGCTGTGGTCTCCCTCTGGGGCGATTTCCCTCCACTAATTCTCCATACAGGAGATCTTTTGGAATCCGACCATCAGCCATTCTCACGACATGCCCAAGCCAACGTAGACGTCGCTGTTTCAGTAATGTATACATGCTAAAAATTCCAGCTCGTTCTAGGACTACTCTGTTTGGAACTTTGTCCTGCCAGGTGATACCAAAAATGCGTCAGAGGCAACGCATATGGAAGGTGTTCAGCTTCCTCTCCTGCCGTGCACAAAGGGTCCAGGACTCACTGCAGTACAGGAGTGTGCTCAGGACACAGGCTCTATAGACCTGGATCTTGGTATATGTCGTCAGCTTCTTATTGAGCCATACTCTCTTTGTGAGTCTAGAGAACATGGTAGCTGCTTTGCCAATGCGTTTATCCAGCTCGACATCTAGAGAGAGAGTGTCAGAGATCGTTGAGCCAAGGTACACAAAGTCATGAACAACCTCCAATTCTTGTGTGGAAATGGTAATAGAGGGAGGCGAGTCCACGCCCTGGCCCATGACTTGTGTTTTCTTCAGGCTGATTGTTAGTCCAAAGTCTTGGCAGGCCTTGCTAAAACGATTCATGAGTTGTTGGAGGTCTTGAGCAGAGTGGGCAACAATGGCTGCATCATCGGCGAAGAGGAAGTCCCGCATGCATTTCATCTGGACTTTGGTCTTCGCTCTCAATCTAGAGAGATTAAAGAGCTTTCCGTCTGATCTAGTCCGGAGATAGACACCTTCTGTTGCAGTTCCAAAGGCGTGCTTCAGCATGACAGCAAAAAAGATCCCAAAAAGGGTTGGTGCGAGGACACAGCCCTGTTTCACTCCGCTTCGGATGTCAAAGGGATCTGATGTTGAACCATCAAAAACTACAGTGCCCTTCATTCCCTCATGGAAGGACCTGATGATGTTAAGGAGTCGAGGTGGACATCCAATCTTGGGAAGTATTTTAAAAAGGCCATCCCTGCTAACCAAATCAAAGGCCTTTGTGAGATCTATGAAGGCGACAAAGAGTGGCTGTTGTTGTTCCCTGCATTTCTCCTGCAACTGTCTGAGGGAGAATACCATGTCAGTGGTGGATCTATTAGCTCGAAATCCACACTGTGATTCTGGATAGACTCTGTCTGCGAGCACCTGGAGCCTCTTCAGCACAACACGGGCAAGCAGCTTCCCTACAACGCTGAGAAGAGAGATGCCACGGTAGTTATTGCAGTCGCCCCTGTCTCCTTTGTTCTTGTACAATGTGACGATGTTTGCATCCTTCATGTCCTGTGGTACTCCACCTTCCCTCCAGCAAAGACAAAAGATTTCATACAGCTCGGTAGTGATGGTCTCTTTACAGCACTTCAGCACTTCAACAGGGATGTTATCACAACATATTAAGATAATGTCATGTATTAACATAAAAACCTCAAATTTGGCAGGGTAGCAAATAGAGAGGTACCTTCAGAAATGTTACAATTTTTATTATCATATGAAGATATTCAGATGACTGATTCAGTAAAGGGTACAGTGAGTAAAATTTATGGATTTCTGCTTGACTTAGAGGAAGAAGAAAGTGAGAAAGAAGGATTGAAGTTAGTGTGGGAACAAGACTTTGGAAAAAGAATAAATGAGGAAGAATGGAGGAAGATGTGGAAAATGAGGGTTTTAAGATTTATGTCAGTGAGAATAAGGGAAAAAAATTTAAACTGGGTCTAAGATGGTATTTAACACAGACAAAATTAAATAAAATTAATGCTAGTTATCTGAATGTCTGTTGGAAATGTGAGAAGGAAATTGGTACATACTTTCATATGTGGTGGGAATGTGAAAAAGTACAAAGATTTTGGAAACTAATTTTTAAAGAATTAAACGACATATGTGAAAAAGATATAGAATTTAATCCTGAGTGCTTTGTTATCAATATTTGAGAATGTGGAATATGATAAGATGACTAAAGAATTGATAACCAATTTATTAACAGCAGCTAGACTGATAATAGCTAGGCAATGGAAATCAAAATCTGAGTTTCGAATCGATGAATGATACAATGAAATATGGAATATAGCTATAAATGATAAACTAACTTGTAATTTAAAGGTTAAGAAAGGAGAGTTGAAAAAGAATAATTTTTATGAAATATGGGGCAGATTTTTGGAATATGTGTTAACAAGAGGAAAAGGGAAAGCTCCAAATCAAGAATCAATGCAGTTCTGGAGAAGAGGACAATAAAAGAAGAAGAAAAATATAGATGGAGGAAGAAGATTATTGCAAGATTATTGCACCACCGCCTATGGTGGTGGGGAACACAGTTAAATTGTATTTTGATTTGTGTATTTTATGTTTATGTTATAGTTATAAAAATTTAAAAAAAAGAGAGAGAGAAAAAGAAATGTTACATATTGATAAAAAGCAGTTCCCAACAATAACAAATATACTGCATGCTGCAATCTGGAGAGTATACTTCTGTTGGTGCAGTTTATAATTGCATTATCCCTTTTTTTTCCCCAACAAAGCATTGCTGCCTCATAATCAGCTCACCATATACTAAGACCCTAGATCTTTTCACATGTACTGCTGTCAAGATTGTGTATATTTATGAATCTGATTTTCCCATCTCTAAATGAAGAATGTTACACTTCTCTCTGTTGAATTAATTTGGTTCTCTTTTCTCAAAATAATCACAAAACCCATTTATAAGGTATACCTTAGACATACCCCCTCCCAGTATGATGTTATTTCCAAATTGTACAAACGTCACCTCAATTCCATCAGCCATGTCCTTCACAAATATAATAAAAACGTTGACTCGGGACCAGGATGGATTTGATTTAAATTTGATTTTTTAAAAAACATTGGTTTCTATCCACCCTGCTCAGGGCCAGATCACGTCCTTCCAGGTTCAGAAAAAAAATACAGTTACCTTGAGCAATCTATCCTGGTTCTTTGAAATCACACAGTCACTGTCCTAGAATCTCTCCAGGTTATCCAAGTCAATGGGTCAGTGAATGAAATTCATTAAGCTCCCAAAACTTAAAATTTATTTCAGGTGGCTAGATAGTTACAAGTCCTTCCTTTCTCAGTCTCATTTATTTTTGCCGTAGTTTCTTGTATGGAAGAAAACTTGCAAAGCAACTGTTAAGCAGTTATGTCTTTTCTCCAAATATCTCTCATAAGGAAAACAGAAATCCAAAAAAAGTCACTTGTCCCAAGGTAAATTCTACAATTTTTAAACCCTATATAATTAGAAAGAAGACAGCAAGAATAACTTGTCCTGTCTGATTTTATTTCAAAGGAAACAGTTCATAAACTGTATTTGCACAAACATTTTACTTTTACTATTAATAACATTTTCATATTTCTGGAAGGATCATTATATATTTCAGTAGTAGTTTCAGTGGTAATTAAACCCAGCTAAATATGGAGGACTTAGCAAGAACTTTGAGCATCCCATTGGAAAGCAGGGCTTATCCCAAAAAACCTAAATGGCTGACAAAATAAATACTTTAAATTGGGAAGGATGGGCAAGAAGCAAAAAATAAAAAGATGACAGACTCTTTTGAAGAGGAATCCTATGACAAACAACCTGCAGTTCCAGAAAGTGAAGTGAAATCTGCTCTGAAATCAATAGGAAGAAATAAATCACCAGGGGCAGATAGAATATCATTAGAACTATTTCAGTCCAGAGACTGAATCTGGCAAAACCCTAACAAGAATAGGCCAACAAATATGGAAACCAAAACAATGGCCCACAGACTGTCAATGTTCAATGTACATTCCAATCTCTAAGAAAGGAAATCCTAAGGAGTGCAGTAACTATATGATCATTGCTTTAATTTCCCATGCAGGCATAGGCTCATGGTGTTGCAACAAAGGCTTTTACCTTACATGAAACAACAAAGGCCTGAGGTCCAAGATGGATTCTGAAATGGAACAGGCACTTGAGATCATATCACAAATATCCACTGGCTACTGGAGTGCACCAAAGAACTTCAGAAGATCAGTCTATGCTTTATAGACTACAGCAAAGCCTTTGACTGTGTGGATATTGAGAAACTATGAGTTGTTCTGAAAGAAATTGTGTGCCTCAGCACTTGATTGTCCTGATGCGTAACTTGTATTGTGGACAAGAGGCTACTGTTAAGACAGAATATGGAGACACAGAATGGTTGCCTATAGCCAGTGTTTCCCAGCTTTGGGTCTCCAGATGTTCTTGGGACTAAAAATCCCAGAAGCCTTCACCACTAGCTGTGCTGGCTAGGATTTCTGGGGGTTGTAGTACAAGACCAAGGTTGAGAGCACTGCTAGAGGCAAAGGTGCATTTTATCAACTTATCTGTTCAGTCTGTACAGAGAACATTTAATATGAAAAGCCAAACTAAATTCAGATGAAGGAAGAGTGAAGATTGGTAGAAGAATCAACAGTAGTTTAAGATATGCAGATGACACCATCTTACTAACAGAGAGCAGCATTTACTTGAAATAAGTTTTAATGGAAGTGAAAGAAGAAAGTACTAAAACAGAACTACAGTTGAACACAAAGAGAAAAATCATGATTATAGAGGAACTGTACAACTTTAATGTTGACAATGAAAAAACTGAAATAGTTAAGAGATTCTATATACCTTGGTTCAACCATTAATCCAAACGGAGACTGCAGTCAAGAAACCAAAATAAGACTGAGATTAGGAAGGGTAACAATGAAGGAATTAGAAAAGATCATGAAAAGTAAGGATGTGTTACTGGAGACCAAGACCATCCACACTCTTGTATTTCCGATGACCACATATGGATGTGAAAGCTGGACAGTTAAGAAAGCTAACAGGGAAAAAAAATGATTCATTTGAAAAATGGTGCTAGAGGAGAGCTTTGCGGAAACCCTGGACTGCCAGAAAGACAGATAAGTAGGTGCTAGAGCAAATCAAGTCTGAACTATCTCTGGAGGCAAAAATGATGAACTGGGAACATCATGAGAAGGCAGGATTGTCTGGAAAAGACAATAATGCTAAGAAAGATTGAAAGCAGCAGGAAAGAGGAAGATCAAATAAGAAATGGATCCACTCCCTAATGATTATCTTTTCTAATTCCTTCATTGTTGCCCTGCGACGTCTCAGTCTTCTTCTGATTTCTTGGCTGCAGTCTCCCTTTGGATTGATTGAACCAAGGTTTCTAGCTTTCTGCTAGTAAGAAGGTGCCATCTGCATATCTTAAATGATTTATGCTTCTTCCACCAATTTTCACTATTCCTTCACCTGAGTCTCATCTGTTTATTCTGCTATTTTCTATGAAAGATGGGCAGACAGTTGAGATTGGCTCCACATCAATTAAAACTTACAGCAGAGATCATAAAATAAAATGATTTGGACTGCAGAGTCATTTACTTGGAATGGCTCTATGCAATTCAGTAGACCTTACTTCTAAATCAAGATGCTTGGGATCTGACTGTTACTACAGAAACACATAAATGTTCTAACATCAAGCAAGCACAAATATAAGGAGCAGTTGTAACCCAGAGAAACGACAATTAAAGAGTCCAAAGAGATGGAAGTAGAGCCCCTATCTCCAGATATGTTTATACTGATACGATTAGCTACATTTTGTGAAAGGCAGTAAGAAAACCCAGATTTTCCCCAATTGTTCTTTACCCTTAAAAAGCTGATGACAAACCCATGAATACACAAGTATTTCAGCATTCACTGAAGAGTGGCAGGACCACTAACTTTAAGCTTCCCATCTTGATAGTTGATAGCCCTCCAGACTGGCTAAAGTTTCTGACCAAAGCATATTTGCAGGGCAACAAGTGGACCACCCATGATTTAATGTATTTAGTAATTATGATTGTTTATGCTATGTTATACTGGCATCTACGGTAAAAGGAGCTCAACTACTGATCTAACATTAGGTTCTGTGATTTTCCACATCCAAATAAATCTAGTACTCATTTGCATCTGAGTTAACAAAAGTTATCTGGTAACATGTAAGAGGAACTTAGCAGACAAAATCTTCTGGAATGTATTCCAACACGATACCCACCTGACAGCTCACAACTTTCTCATTTCTGTTGTGCCAAAGAAATACACTCATCATTTTTATTCTCTTCCTTGTGCTCTTTTTTTTTTTAATGACTGCTGTATGTTACCCTTTATGGTGTTGATGACTGAACCCTTCATTGCAACCACCATGACTCTTTCTTCTGGGTGAACCCAGTAAAGAGCATGAGTAGTTCAAACAAATAATTCCAATGTACATTAATTTGACTTTGTCAATAGATAAGAAACCTGCCTAAGGTCACAAACCACAGTCAGTGACAGGACAAAGAAGAGGAAGTCAGAAGGTTCCAGCCCTCAGTCCCATGAACCAATAATATCGCCCAACACAAAAAAACTGCTGGGAGATAGAGGTGAGTACAGGACAAACCCCAGAGGAGCAGCCAGTTTTACATAACAAGTATAACAATATAGGTTAAGGTTGCTTTACACACGTTGTTTTCTTTATACAGAAAACCACTTCGTAACTAAGGACACATACAGTGACTGCAGTGCAGCCTGTTTATTTTACCCTGTAGATTGGATAGAATGCCCACATGTGCTGCATCAGTTAAAGTACAGAAGAAGAAAAATGAAACACAGATCAGCAGACTGCTGAAAAAATCAGATATTATAACATTAGACAAGCCTTGTAAGATGCACTCCTTTTACGGACAATTTATCATGCCTAAAAATCAGAGCAAACGAAAAGGAACTGGCAGTTTTGCACTGGTCGCAAAGGAATTTGTTAATGCAGAGAAGTGTATAAAGTTACATAATAAAAAGCCTGTTTGTTTCATCTCCTTAACTTTCGACAAAGATGTGGGAAGACTGAAATCCTGTTGCCAGGCTGAGTGCAAACACAACATGTGCAATTGAAAACTAAGTCTGCTGCACTGTTGATGCCACATGCGCCTACTCATTTTCACCTCCCACCAATCTGTCGGATAGCTGCTGAGTACTGAGTGTTAGCAGCACAAGGTATTTCATATAGAAAGTTCCAGACATATACATAAAGTAGAAATTATAACATTAACTCTCTGTTTAAACCAGCTTGAATATTTCCAAAGGGAAAGAGAAGAAAAGCTTACATCTGATTTATTAGCACTTTACTTCCAAAATAAATACATGCGACTACAGCCTTACAGCCTGATGCAATGCATGCCTACTGCAGTATTGCTAATATGTTTTCAAGTAGAATTCACATGCTTTTAAATACTATGCTCAGTACAGTAGAGTATTGTTTTGCATACTCTTATAGCTGTTGACACATGCTCTGAGCCTTCAGGGACAGGGTGGGTCAAATATCTAAACGGAAGAGTTCAAGGAAGAGGTTAGATATAAATCCAGCACAATACGGAACATGCAAGCATATTTGAGTCTCAGCCCATTGTGCCACATGCAAATCACAATCCGATGCAGTGCATATGGCTGGGTGTTTGCCCTAAAGCGTCCTGTGCTCCCCCAAGCTTCTGCTTCAATCCTATAGTAAAATCTTCTCACGACTTTCTAAGAAGAGATTTCTATTTGGAAAGCCCTTCAGAAAGAAAATTAAGAACAGGAATTCCAGGTAATCTAGTTTTAAAGCACGTGGGCATCAGCAGCCAACCTCCAAGGGAGAGGCATGGGACTCGGTCCTCAAATATTCGCTAGGTGGGAAGATTGTGCGGCTCTAGCAGGGGCCATCGAGAGAGACAGGCAAGCAGGTAGAACAGGCTGAGCCACTCCCGAGCGGACTTCCGAGCGAGTGGATTTTCCCTAAGAAAGGAAGGGACAGGAATAGAAAAGAGAGGGGCAGATTGCCAGCCGGTCCCCCTCTTTCTCCGCAAGGCACGACGAAAAGGGAGGGGGCAGAAGTGCCAGCTTGCCAAGGGGGTGACCCCCAACTTGTGGAACAGGGAGTTCGTGGGGGGGGGGAGGGGAAGGGTCGGGTGCCGCAACCACCAACACTGCCCCTCGGTCTTCCGTGGCGACTACGCTACAAGGATGCAATAACAGGGGTGGGGGATGCTGGGGCCCCCGCTCGCCCGTCTGAGAAGAAAAAGGGAGTCGAAATTGCACTTTCCGGCTCACCCGAAGAAAGTATGAGGAGGAAGAATGGAGCGTGACGAGGAGAGGGACCGGCGGATACGAAGGGACGATTAACTGCGCAGTCCCTATGGAGGTCTGCTCAGCGCGAAGTCCTAGTGAAGGAGGCTTACTCCCAGGTAAGCACGTCCAAGAACGGTAGTAGGCGCGGAGGGCGAGGGATCCCCAGGAGCGCGGGGTCGTCGACGGTAATCCGGAAACGGCGGGAAAGGGGGGGGGGAGAGAGAGCGAAGCCACCTCAGCGCCCACTGCGCGCACTCCCTTACCTGGCCGAAGCTCCGCTCCCATAAGCCGGGACAGAAACAGCTAAGCAAATCCTCTTTGCCGAGCGCAACCGGCCAAGCCAAGTCCTTCCGGCGGCAGCTCCGTCGGTTCTCTCCGAGTTTGTAAAACTGCTCCTGCCTCCCGCTGCACCGGGTCACCGATGCCGACGCCACCGGCCTCCCAGGGTGGGCGGACGACCCCACTTGGCGCCTCTGGCCGGCCTCCTCCTCCTCCTCCTCCTCTTCTCCGTCGCTCGCTCTCGCGCGCGCCGTCGCCTCCGGGCAAAGCAGGGGCTTGCTTGGCGCGGCGCGCGTCACTCCTCGCTCGGCTCCTGCCAGAGAGCCGACTTCCCTCTTGCTCTCCCGGGGCAACCTGCAGCCTCGCCTCAACACACCGGCCCGGAGCGAAGAGCTCCCTCCCGCCGCCTGGCCCCGCCCCCGGGTCCTGGCCCCGCCCCGAGTCCTGCTGTGTCAACAGGTGTGGGCTGACTGACCTAGGGCAGGACAGAAGGCGCAGCCTGCAAGACCCGGGCGTGTTTTCACTGCGGCGCCGAGTGCCAGTCAGCAGATTCTCAAAACTTTGGGTGAAGCGGTCTTGTCTTGCAAACATTAACCTGTACCGGAAGGCGGTTTTTCAGGAATTGTTCGCTGTGGTTTCTTCTCCTTTCTCCTCTGCTGGAGCTGGGACGGTGTGATGGCTATTCTGACTTCCATCCTGGCGGCTCTGAACAATGATGCTGAGTTAGGCCCAAACCAGCCTCCAGTTTATGTCAACCAACATGTCCTTCCCCTGCTAACACCTCCTCCTCGTTTATTTTCTTATCGTGCATGGTCAGCTGTAACCGTCTGTTGCTTTCTGCATTTTAATTTTTTAAAAATGATTTCTTGCTCTTTATTAACTTGTCTTATTGCTGCTTCCTTGGTTACCTTCTTCATCCAATAAATTCTTTGCATCCAGAAATAAAAACGCATTTCAGATGCTTGTCTTTTTAAATAGTTGTCTGTGTTAATGCACAATTCCATGCCATATATCAGAACAAGACAAAGAATTACACTGTGTAATAGATGTTCTCAAAACCAATGTTAGTTTTCTGTTGCATATTGTTCATCTTAAGATGCTCTGGGTCATCTCTAGTTTGTCTTCTATTGCACAGCTATAATACCATGGTTCAGGTAATCCAAATTCCAATGATTTACACAGTATTTGCCAAAACACTCCATGTGTCCATTTTGGATCTTCAACTGCATTTCTTTAGTGCTTGCTTTTTACCATTTACCATGAATTTGGCTTTCTTCACATTAATTTTCAAACTGTCAGGTACTAACTTCACTTGACTTTATTGCATAATCTTTGCTGACCATCTGAATTTTCAGGTAATAATGCTGTGTTGTCTGGACATCAGATGTTGTGGATAGCTCCTCTGTTAACAATGACATCAACATTTCAGCCAGTAAATGCTTCTGTAAAGGTCTTCTTGGAATACAGATGGTTGAGCAATAGCAAGAGTATGCATCTTTGTCATGTTTTATGTGCCATCAAGCTGATTTTGACTTAAGGCAACCCTAATGGAGTTTTCAAGATATATGAAATATATAAATATTTATCATTGCTACCACCAGTGAGTTTCCATGGCTGAGCAGTGGTTTGAACGTAAAGCTCCTGAGTCCTAATCAAACACTCTATCCATTACACTACACTGATTCTACACTATACTTGTCATACTCTTCCTCATATCTCATGTTCTCTGTCATTTGTTTCCAGCTCCCTATCTCTAACTGTTCCCTACTCAGAACCATCACATTTAAGTATTAAAGTACTTAATATGTTTTTACAAGACTCGAAATCCATGAAAATCCAAGTACAATTTCAACATTTAAACCTCAAAATCGTTAAGCAGCAAACTTAGCAGCAACTGTATCTGGCCATCCATCTATCCATCTATCTGATTTTTGTTTACAAATACAGCTCAGTTCAACCATAGGCAGAATGAAATAAATGTGTGCCTTTAAAATTATTTTTAAACTTACTAGAGATGAGTCTGCATGTATCATCTCTGGGGACATTTGGCCCAAAGCATAGTCAGATTTTTGTGGTTGTTTTCCTCCAGCTTTTCAAAACAAACAAACCAGGTCAGTGCTTACCCAGTCAACCAGCACTTCATTGGGAGTTGAGTCTCAGAGACTGGCAAGTTAATGGGAGACAAAGGGCTGCATATCTCATTAAGAATCCTGCTTACTACAGTGGTGAAGCCATTCTGCAGGGGCGGGCTACCTAGCTGCATATTGGGGGTTAAAAATTAATTTTCATGCCTCAGTCAGCTAAAAGTTGCAGAAAAACAGCTATTAGCCTGTAGAAGCTGTGGTGTCCACCCAGGTCATGAATATTCATATGCTATCTGCATAGACCAATGGGAGTGCTGGAGGGGCGGAATCATGAGATAGACTCAGCAGGAGGAGGGGGAGTTTTAGATTGGGAGATTGAGAGTTGGGAGAGTTTTGGGAGTTTGGGCAGGAGAGTGGTGGTTGAGAGTGGATAAAGGAGGATGTTTGTTTAAGAGTGAACAACGTTGCTTGTCCTGTCAACATCTGTAACAATAAACAATTTCTATTTGGTTCTTTTAAAAATGACACATTGCCTGGACCTCTATTATTAATATTAAACAATGTTGATGTAATCAACTGGTGGTAGCTGAAAGACATAACATGAGCTCTTAGTTTGGTGAAACAATCAGGGGCCACGTGGGGATCTTGACAGAAGCAAAACCAAACACACTTTCACTCTACCTCATGATGCTCCTGTCAAGTTTATTCTAGCAGTCCCACTGCATTTGTAAATGAATATCCACAAGCCAGACGTAGTTATGCTGCTCCAGGTAGTAGTAGCTGTTGGTTTAACTGTATTATCCAAGGTCAGAATAGTCATGGTGATGTCTACCCTCTGGTTGGAGAGGAATAAGAGGCAGGAGGAGGGTCACTACAGCAACAGAAAGCAAGAGCTGCACTTTGTCACCAACAGTAACACCAATTTCTCAGGTTATCAATCCTCCTGTTAGGTTCATCCTATTTTGCTTCCAAGTCTGTGACACCATAACTTGGGAAGCAGATGTCTGGAAGTGCCTTTACAGAATGAGAATTAGTTTATTGTGACATCATACTTTACTAATCCTGTTCACTGGATTAGTTTCCTCTTTCACCAGCTGGTATTACAGAAAGTGCTATCCTGGTATCTCTGCTCTGGGAAATGTCTTCCTCTGCTGCTCCTGTTCATCTGTAGATAAGGATGGCACAGCCCACAGATAAAGTTGATTGCAAGGCTTTCTCACTGGAGACCCATGATAATTAATAGGCTTCACTCTGGTTTACCTCAAATAGTATTGGAACTTTGAAAGCCATTTATTTATTACCATTATTCACATCAGTGTTTGAAAATGACGATCTTATAGCACCTCAAATACTATAAAGTTTTATTTGACATTAGCTATAGTCCACTTCTTCACAGAACAATGCATCTGAAGACTAACTCATTGTAACCATTTTTACAGTGTTAGGAAAGTAATTCACTAGGTTAACTGTTGTGTGTTTGTTACTTTTTTTGCAGTGAAGCTTAGTGGCCAGGTTCCTATTGGAATTTTACTCCAGAATAAGTGATGTCAAATGAAGCAAATTGCAGCTAATTAACAAAGTGCCAGCTGCATGCCTGAGATGTCATGCAAGCACAGAAGACAGCACCGCATGACCAAATGATGTATCCAATTTGGCTTTAACATCCAGTTTGACAAAAGTCATAGGCTGTGACCAAGTCGCAGCCTTGCCAATGTCCTGTAATTTGACTTCATTTTAAAAGGCTGTTCATGCTGTCATAGCTCAAATTGAATGTTCCTTTAATGAAGTAGGTAAGGGGCATTTGACTAATTTGATGAGATTGATTTTATTACCCATTTAGATAGTCTCTCTGACATTACTCGTTCACCTTTTTTGTTTCCCTGGTAACAAACAGTCTATTGGTTTCCCTGAAACAGCTTGTTCTATTAACATAGAATACAAGAACACATAACATCCATTATGTGAAGCATCTTTTCCAGGGAGGATGTAGATGTTGGAAAAAACGTACGTAACACTAATGGTTGGTTTGTACAAAAACTCAGAGGTACCTTAGGTAAGAATGAAACATCCGCAAACAAAGTCACCTTATCTTTATGAAACTGTAAGTAAGGTTTGTCACAGCACAGTGCAGCTAACTAACTTACACAGTTTTGTAGGTCAGCAGGCTCAAATGAGTTGAGGACAAGAGTTCAAAAGGAAGCTTTGTCAATTGAATGATAACCACTGACAAAGGCCACTGTGGTGTTGGTAGTTTTATGTCTGGGTAAATATTGTTTAATCCTTTTATAAACCTCTTTACTATGGAATTTGTAAAATGTTTTGATGATTTAGAAGGTTC
Organism: Intellagama lesueurii; assembly: GCA_037013535.1. Lineage (NCBI taxonomy): Eukaryota > Metazoa > Chordata > Lepidosauria > Squamata > Agamidae > Intellagama > Intellagama lesueurii. The sequence continues at coordinate 104,403,191 of JBAJHW010000001.1, forward strand.
TGGCTGATCAGCCACAATAGCAGACAAGAACTTTTGCAAAGAACTGTGTAAGACCTCTCTCTTTAAGATTTAGGAGAAAGTGAAGTACACAATGCAATGTTGCCGGTAAATATGGCTCATTAATGGATTTTGCAAACTCTTTAAATTTCCTCTATTTAAAATTTCAATTATAATTATGTCTGGATGACACATAGGACTATTGTAACATGTTAGGACATCTCAGGAAGTCTCAGGCTGTCCACTTCTATTAGTAGTAGGGCTGTGAATCATGATTGCTGCAACCACCAAGAAGTTCTTAGTAGTGCATCTGTCCCTTCTTCATTGATTTTCACAACCATTCAGTGAATTAAAGGGAAAGGAGGGAACATATATATTAGGGCTCCTGACTAGAGATGGGGACGAATAAAAAAAAAAAGGCGATTCGTTTTGATCCGTTATTCATCAAGGTTAACGAATCAACGAATACGAATATACGAATATTCTTCAACAAATCAATCTGTCAATTCATCTGCACTTTAAATGGCTATAACACTGGCCCCCGATGACCTAGAGACACCAAGTTTGCAGGGACGCTTCCTCAGACGCTTTCCTACAACTCCAGAAAGTTTGGTGAACATTGGATCACGGACCCCCGAGTTATATAGTCAAAAAGAGGACCCCCAAGGAAAGCTTCCCCCAGGTACTTGGAGACTCCAGAATCACAATGGAGCTTCCTATGTCTTTCCCCAACATGCCTGCCAACTTTGGTGAAGATTGGCTATCGGAACTCCAAGTTATTCACCCACAAATTGGGTCCCCCCAGGAGAGTTTACCACACGGCACAGAAACCCATGGCACTGAGGGAGTTATATTTAGCCCCAGCAGAATGAAAGGTCCCTTTGGGAGAGGCATGCATGAGGCATCGAGTTTGTCTTCAGCTCAGCACAACATTACATTTGCCAGTGAAGTAGAGTTTGCCCTCAGGAGGACTGGAGGCAAGGAGGTATTTGGCAGCACAGCAGGCTTTTTGGCTCCGTCGGGCACTGAGGAAGTCGGCAGCAGGAAAACAGGCTCTTTTGGCCCCATCGGGCACTGAGGTAGTTGGCAGCAGCAAAGTACCGTGTCTTGCCCCATCGGAGCACTGAGGCAAAAGGCAGCAGAGCAGACTCTGGTCTTCTTCAGCAACATCAGATTTGCCTGCAAATGAAAGGTTTTTGCCCCCAGGAGGCAACTGAGGTTGCTTGCAACTTCCAACAGCACCAGCAGCACCATCAGATGAACAGGGTCGGTGCTACTAACAGCGGTTAATCCATGGGGCAGCGGGGCTGTCGGAAACAGATCAGCTCTGCAATCTGAAGCCAGGCGATGGGGCGACAAAGATGCTCGTTTAGAACTGGAAAGCTGGGGATTGCTTGCAACTTGGCTGCTGAGACCGCCCGGATATGATAAAGATAACCCTCAGAGGTTTTGGGGGGCTGAGACAGGCCGGCCCCCTTGGCACGGGTTGAAAACCAGACGAGCTCTGCCGTCTGAGGCCGGGCGATGGGGTGACGCCTGGACAGGCTTGGATGGGGCAGAGCCCGGCTTTGGGTGTGCCAACATGGCCAGACAGCCGTCTGTCTTGGCACATTATGGGCGTCACCCAACACTTTGCTCTTGTACACTTTAGTTGTACAAGAACAACTATTTATTCATTTTTCTTACTGCTCAGTCTGGGTCTGCCAAGAGAGCTGGACAGCCCTCTTCACTTCTTTGGGGGTGCCGGGACCAGCTCTGGGTGTGCCAGCCAAAAGGGTTAGATGGCCCTCTTGGCACGTTCGGGTGACGCACAGACAGGCTTTGGGTGGGTGGGGCAGAGCCCGGCCGCGCTGCTACTACAGCGGTTAATTTGCGGGGCCACTGGTGAGCTGAGCTAATTCGTTTGGGTAGTTTGTTCCAACTTCTGCCTACCTACTGAGTTGGCATGGGACTGAAAGCAGAGTGTGTAGCCCCATCGGGCACTGAGGAAGTTGGCAGCCGCAACGTAGAGTGTGTTGCCGCATCAAGCACTGAGGTAGTTGGCTCCAAAGTAGGCGGGAAAGCACGTCTTAATAGGCATCGGGCACCGAGACAATTGGCAGCAAAGTAGGCTTTGCCCATTGGGTGTGTAGTGGCAGAAATCTTCAACATCGATGAACAAGAGGGTGGCGTTTGCCATCAAGGTGGCATATGAAACACAAGCCTCCAGAAAGAATTAATTATTTAGTCAAGTATGCTGTTTTTGACTACCAGGAAGGACTTGGGTTGGCCCAGCCCTCTTGGCATTGGGAAGCGAGGAGGACAGCTTTGGAAAACCAGATGATCAGCTCTGCAGTCTGAAGCCGTGCGATGGTGTTGTTTGTTTTGTTATTGATGAAGAAAAGGGATGGTGGTTGTTGTTGGCACAAGATAAACTCTGCAGTCTCAAGCTGTGCGATGGGGCGATGCCTGGACAGGCTTTTGGGCCCCATCGGGGCACTGAGGTAAGTTGGCAGCAGCAAAGTAGAGTGTGTTGCCCCATCAGGCACTCAGGCACACGGCAGCCGGAAAGCAGGCTCTTTTGGCCCCATCGGGCACTGAGGGAAAAGGCAGCAGGAAAGCAGGCTTTTGGGCCCCATCGGGGCACTGAGGTAAGTTGGCAGCAGCAAAGTAGAGTGTGCTGCCCCATCGAGCACTCAGGCACACAGCAGCCGGAATGCAGGCTTTTGGGCCCCATCGGGGCACTGAGGGAAAAGGCAGCAGCAAAGTAGAGTGTGTTGCCCCATCGGGCACTCAGGCACACGGCAGCCGGAAAGCAGGCTTTTTGGCCCCATCGGGGCACTGAGGCAAAAGGCAGCCACAGGAGACTCTGGTCTTCTTCTTCTGCAACATCACATTTGCCTGCAAAATTACTTAAGTTTGTCCCCAGGAGGCAACTGAGGCAGCAGCAACAGCAGGAGAATAGGGTCCGACTGCAAGGTGCTACTAACGGCAGTTAATCAGGGTGGCCGCTGGGCTTCTCGAGTGGAAGATCAGCAGTTTGAATCCATGCAATGGAGTGACCTGAGCTCTTGTCCCTTGTTCCTGCTTCTGCCTACCTACTGAGTTAAACTGCTGCTGAGCCACTAGGCTTGTTGATCGGAAGGTCTGCCAACCTACTCAGGCAGTAGCCCGAGTGGACTTTGGAGCACTGTGTTGGCATGGGACGGCAGGACAGGCATTGGGTGGGGCAGAGCCCGGCCCTCTTGGCACGGGGATGCCCGGACAGGCTTGGGGGTGGGCAGAGGAAAAGGAAGAGGCAGAGGCAAAAGGAAGGAAGCAAAAGGAAAGAAGACTCTTGTCTTCTTCAGCACAAAGGTAGTTCAGTTTGCCCCCAGGAGGCAACTGAGGTTGCACAACTGCAGCAACAACAGCAGATGAATAGGGTCCAAGGTGCTACTAACATAATGGCGGTTAATCCACGGGGCCGCTGGTGAGCTGAGCTCCCGTAGTTTGTTCCAAGTTCTGCCTACCTACTGAGGCTGTAGAATAGCTAGGAAGCTGGAATGAATAGTCTGCCAGTTTTGAGTGGGCCTGAGACAGGCCCTTTTTGGCACAGGGGACGCCTGGACAGGCTTGGGGGGGGGGGGGGGCTTGAGACAGGCCTGGTTGGTGCTTGGATGCCCAGACAGGCTTGAAAGCAGACTCTTGCTTTCTTTGGGGACATCACATTTGCCTGCATAGTTAAGTTTGTCCCCAGGAGGCAACTGAGGTTGCACAACAACAGCAACAACAGATGAATAGAGTGGTGCTACTAACGTAATGGTGGTTAATCCACGGGGCCGCTGGGCTTCTCGAGCGGAAGATCAAATCCATGCAACGGGGTGAGCTGAGCTCCCATGGTTTGTTCCAGGTTCTGCCTACCTGAGGCAGTAGGAAGCTGGAATGAACAGCCAGGAATTAGGAATGAAGCCCGAGTGGACTTTGGAGCACTAATGTAGCCCTTTGAATAAGCAGGCAGGCAGGCAGGAAAGAAAGAACTTGGCACGATGAGGCAACTTCACCCAGCAGTCAAGATTTGGAAGGCCCTTAGGTTAAAAGGAAAAAAAATAAAAAAAATTCTGCCCCTAGTGGTAGGAACGGATTAACCAGCTTTGCATTAGTTCCTATGGGAACTAATGATTCGAGTTACAAACCGCCCCTCGACCTAAGAACCAAAAACAGCCGGAACGAATTAATTGGTTTTCAATGCATTCCTATGGGAAATGCTGATTCGACTTACGAACTTTTCGACTTACAAACTTCCTTCCGGAAAGGATTAAGTTTGTAAGTCGAGGGTTTACTGTATATGAAGCGTCTGTAAAAGTAGATACACCTTTCAGCAGCGCTATTGGCTGCCAGACATGCCAATCCAGGATCTCTGTCCTGATTGGCCAGAGCTTCGAATTGGCACCAGCAAGCTCAGAGAGGCCCCCAAAAGGGGTAACGAATATAGACAAATATGAATGGATCGACGAATAAAACCGAGGAAATATTCATCAAGCCATATTTGTCCTGATTTAAAATTTTACAAATACGGATCGACAAATATATGACAAATCGGCTATATTCGTCAGAAAAACTGATCTATTTTTATATTCGTCCCCATCTCTACTCCTGACCAAGTTTGTGCAAATACACCCCCTTTGGTTTTTGTCTCTGCCTGCCCATGAACAGTACATTTTACTATTCTGCTCTCCCAGGTAGAAAAAACATCTACTAGTGGCAACTCCTCACTTCAGCTTTATATGTTCAAAAATCTCCTCTGACAGCTTTCATTCATGAGTCTGCATCTGATTTCTGCTCAGAGCATCTGCAATCTGGTAGTCTTATCTGGAAATGTGTATTGACACAACATAAGTACATCTCTTGATGCCCTGTTCCCACAGATGTGTAGTTAGAAGCAAGAGAGCCATAGAATGGGTGCCACCTTGTTTGATTATATCGTAGTGGAATTGTCTGTTATCACCTGTACCACTTTTCCCACCATGAGAGGTTTGAAAGCTTTTAAGACTTTGATGACTGCCAACATCTCTAGTTGATTTATATGCCGAGTTCTTTCTGGAAGAGAACAAAGCACATGCATTTCATTTCTCTGGCAATGAGCACCCCAGCTTGTCAAGTAAAGCATGGTTATAATGACAGACAGCTGTGGAGATTTGAATGGCATTTCTAGATTGCTTCTGTCCTGCCACCACTAGTGCAGTAATGGGTGCCATTAAGCCCAGCAGTGCCTGAGTAGTATGTGTTAGTAGTGACTCTCTTGCCTTGCTGGTACTTTGAAGCCAATGAAATGATTTTGGTCACCCCTTCCTATGGAAGATAGGCTTTTCCTTTGTTTGAATCCAAAATTGCACCTATATATTAGATTGTCTATGAAGAGTTGACTTTTTAAAATTGATTTTCAACCTGAGATGTGACAGCAGTTGTAATGTCATGTCAATATCCTTTTGCAATTTCCCCCTCAAGTTCACAACATTTAACCAGTTTTCTATATAGGGGAAATATTGATTCCCCTTACCCTGAGATATTCACATTACCTTGAGATAATAGGTGCCATGCATTTGGTAAAACTCTGGGTGCCACAGATAGGCCAAATGGGAGCACCTTGAACTCTTAAATCTTATGACCCAAAGCAAAACAGAGGAAACGATGCTTAGTGATATAGATTAGATTAGGCATCCTTCAGTCTCGAGAGACTATGGTATCGTGCTCTGTATGGAGGACTTGGAACAGCGTCTAGTGTGGCTGAGAAGGCCAATTCAAGAGTGACAATCCCTTCCACACTGAAGACAAATACAATCTGTACCCCGTCTAGCTCCCTGATTTTGCTGCTTTCGTGACTGCCTCTTTGCCTCGGCCTGCTGGACAAGGATCTCTTCAAATTGGGAGAGGCCGTGATGCACCGCCTGCCTCCAGGCTGAACGCTCAGATGTCAGGGTTTCCCATCTGTTGAGGTCCATTTCCAAGGCCTTCAGATCCCGCTTGCAGATATCCTTGTATCGCAGCTGTGGTCTCCCTCTGGGGCGATTTCCCTGCACTAATTCTCCATACAGGAAATCTTTTGGAATCCGACCATCAGCCATTCTCACAGCATGCCCAAGCCAATGTAGACGTCGCTGTTTCAGTAATGTATACATGCTAAAAATTCCAGCTCGATCTAGGACTACTCTATTTGGAACTTTGTCCTGCCAGGTGATACCAAAAATCCGTCGGACACAACGCATATGGAATGTGTTCAGCTTCCTCTCCTGCCGTGCACAAAGGGTCCAGGACTCACTGCAGTACAGGAGCGTGCTCAGAACACAGGCTCTATAGACCTGGATCTTGGTGTATGCCGTCAGCTACTTATTGAGCCATACTCTCTTTGTGAGTCTTGAGAATATGGTAGCTGCTTTGCCAATGCGTTTATCCAGCTCGACATCTAGGGAGTGTCAGAGATTGTTGAGCCAAGGTACACAAATTCATGAACAACCTCCAATTTTTGCGTGGAGATGGTAATAGAGGGAGGTGAGTCCACGCTCTGGCCCATGACTTGTGTTTTCTTCAGGCTGATTGTTAGTCCAAAGTCTTGGCAGGCCTTGCTAAAACAATTCATGAGTTATTTATTTTATTTATTTTATTGATTGCATTTATACCCCGCCTATCTAGTTGAACGACCACTCTAGGCGGCTTCCAACATATATAACAACATATAAAATATAACAAAAAATTTTAAACATCAATAGACAAATTATTCAAGATGAAAAAAGGAAAAAAGAGAGAGAGAAAAATATATAAGAAAAAAGGAAATCAAGTATTAACTGGAGGGAAGGCCTGCGTAAACATCCAAGTTTTCAGTTGGTTTTTAAAAATGCCCAGCGAAGGGGCCGCACGAATCTCTGGAGGAAGGTTATTCCAGAGGCGAGGAGCTACCGCCGAGAAGGCCCGGTTTCTTGTTTTTTCCTTCCGGGCCTCCCTCGGCGTCAGGCTCCTCAGCCTCACCTCCTGGCTCGATCGGGTGATCGAGTTGTTGGAGGTCTTCAGCAGAGTGGGCAACAATGGCTGCATCATCGGCGAAGAGGAAGTCCCGCATATAGCTATGTGGAAATAAGCATATTTGAGATACACCACCACAAAACACTCTCCTCCTTTCAAAGGTGGGAGGATGTTTGCTAATGTCACCATTTTGAGTTTCCTAGTAATGATGTAAGACTTTAGGTTCCACAAGTCCAATGTCAGTCATAAACCTCCATCCTTCTTTGGCACAGTGAAATAATAGGAAAAGAATCCATTCATACATTCTGATGGAACTCTACTAGTATTTTGTTTTGTAGAGGAGTTACAATTTCCTCTTCTAAAATTTCTGATGGTTTTGTTGACCAAAAAAACATTGGTCACTGGTATCATTTCAAATTCGATGGAATAACCATGGTACATAATAGTAAGCACCTAATGGTAGTTGTTGATTGAGCACCAGGTGTTGTAAAAAGGCACTAAATTAGATTTGAAAGATTGAATATTTGGAAGTTCTACAATCTGTTGTTTTATGCTGTCAGTCTCATATGCACTCAAGTCAAAATCTGTGCTTGGCATTCTTGTCATTCTTTTTTGGAGATGATGCAGAAGACTTACATTTTTGTCTTGTCTGTTGCTTGTAGAAAGTGGAGGATTGCTGTGAAGATGACCTTTGTCTTTCTACAGGAGATCTCTCTCTCTGATATGTATATTGTCACTTCCATGAGCTTCTGTATTACTTCTATGAGTATTGTTGTGTAAAACTCATGCATTTTGCCATATTTCTCTTTTTATACAGGTCCACCATGATGTTATTGATCTGAGTATTAAATAGACCTTCTTCATCTTATATATGGCTTCTGGATTCATCTTATATGCCTAAAGATCTCAGCCAAGAGTATCTTCTTAGCACAACAACTGCAGACATTCTTTGCAGCATAGCCTGTGGCATGTCTTGCTGAAGGAGTTGCTAAAGAGAGAGCTTCCTGCTGGAATGTAATAGCAAAAGTTCTCTTATCTTCCAGCAAGCTTTATAGGAAGGGTTCAATTTTGTCCCATATGAAATGATGGTAGGTTCCCATTTCCATCTGATTATTGGCCATTAGAATAGATGTACCTACACATCAAGTCCATTTCCTGCTCTTCTTTATTTATGGGTGTGGAGTGTGGCTTACCTTTAGATTTTGACTATGGGCTTCCACTATTATGGAGTTTGGCTGAAGATGTTTTAACACAAAAGATGTACCCCCTCTCCTGAACTTTAAACAGGTTTTCACTCCTTTTGGATGTTGGCAGTAGGGAGGAAGGTTTTTGCCAAGATCCTTTAACTAAATCTGACAACTGGAGTTGTATAGGTGAACATTGTTCTTTGGAATCTTTTTAAACACTGGATCTGTTTTTGCAGGTGATAGTCAGAGTACCTCAATTTTTAATTATTTTACCATCCTTAATATCATGTCAGAGTAACTGCTGATATAATAAGAGATAAAGCTTTAGTATCTCTATATCTGAATAAGCAGACATCAATGAGATAGATGGAGAAGACCCCTGATCAGCCTCCATGTCCAAATAATCTGTCAGTTTTTTTGCTTACTGACATCCTCTTTACTTTCAGGTTATATATACGTATGTTTACATTTTTAGACTTTGCTAGAACCAGCTCTGCCGACAAAGGTCCGCATAGTCAAAGCTATGGTTTTCCAGTAGCGATGTACGGAAGTGAGAGCTGGACCATAAAGAAGGCTGACCGCCGAAGAATCGATGCTTTTGAATTGTGGTGCTGGAAGAGACTCTTGAGAGTCCCCTGGACTGCAAGGAGAACAAACCTATCCATTCTGAAGGAAATCAACCCTGAGTGCTCACTGGAAGGACAGATCCTGAAGCTGAGGCTCCAATACTTTGGCCATCTCATGAGAAGAGAAGACTCCCTGGAAAAGACCCTGATGTTGGGAAAGTGTGAAGGCAAGAGGAGAAGGGGACGACAGAGGACGAGATGGTTGGACAGTGTCATTGAAGCTACCAACATGAATTTGATCCAACTCCGGGAGGCAGTGGAAGACAGGAGGGCCTGGCGTGCTCTGGTCCATGGGGTCACGAAGAGTCGGACACGACTTAACGACTAAACAACAAAGAACCAGCTCAGCACTTTTTGAGCTAAATTTTAGCTTCTTCAAGTCTGTACCCACCACCATCAAATCTGTCATGTGTTGAAACTCACTGATCTTTCTTTGGTTTCAAATACTTTGATTGACTACAGGAAATATTTTCTAGGTCAAAATCTACCAGGCCATCTTTAGTCTTCTCTTTATGTTTTTTAGCTTCTCAGTGCCAAGGCAGTTCTGTTTCAGAATTATTAGGGTCAGACATGGTATTTCCTTTATGCTTTTTGACAGCTTGATGCCAATCAAATCCTGGAGTTAAAGATCAAACCAACTTCCCTTTGGTGTCAATGCCAGTGAAACGGACTTTGGCATCAATGGTTTTCTTTGCATCAAAGACTTTAATGCCAAAGGTTTGTGGCTCAATAATACTGAGGGAGTTCTTGATCTTGCCATCTGTTAGAATAAGCTTTGGAACATCTCCCAAGCCCATCTATCATCACAGTGTGCCATTGAAGAATGCCAGTCAGCCCTCACACAGAAAGGTGGTGAGGCAAAAAAAGGGGTGCAGAAGAGCCATCAGTCTACCTTGAATATGTCTTCTCCTTAATTGTGCCTCTCCTTGTAACTGGTAATCTTGAAATTGGTCAATATCAACTTGTCAGTGCTTGATGTTGTTTGGGTTCTTATGGGTAGCCAGTATCAGTAATAGTCTTCTCCAGCTCTGGTGAACTGGTAAGGTGTCAGGCCAGAGAAGAAGCATAGGTGTCACTTTGTAGTGACTTATGTGTTGCATGCCCAGAGAGGCCAGCTTCTTCTTCAGACACTGACTCTAAACATACGATGTCTGTGATATTTCTCAAATCTGAAGTCTTTCAAGGTAATGAGGGACAAACCACCACTGATTACAGTTGGTTTTTTTTGTCTTTCCTCTTTTTTTTTAGGTTTTGAAGACTCTGTCTCTGTGGCCTTCCTTCTTTTCTTCAGTGCCAAAGATGATGGAGTCAAAACTTTTGGTGACTCTGGAACAATCTGTTGTGTTTTCAGTAAGTCCAATTTTGATACATTGCAGGTGGCTCAGTTTTGGGCTTAGGTAGAATGGAGTCTAGGTTTGTTTTGAGGACTAGTCTGGTCTTCTTTAATAACTGTCCCCATCATAGTGTTTCTATATGGGGTTTTACAGACAGTCAAGATTGAAGTTAAGGCTGTTCTTTTGAGATTGAGTCCACAGTTTTGAGTGACTGTCCCCACAAGAAGAACTTAACCATGACTGCCTGTATTTAAGTGCTACTTATTTGTTTGTTTGTTGTGAACCACCCAGAGGGTGGTAACACTAATGGGATGGTATAGAAATTGAAATAAATAAATAAATTAATTAATTTTTTAAAAAGGAAAAGTAACAAAAAAAACAAAGGTAAGAAAAAAAGCGATAAAAACCCTAGGTTTTGACTATTCTGTCAATGAACTTAACTCTCCAAACACTCACAATATGCTGTCCTGTCAGCAGTTAGAGGGACCTGAGGAGTGACCATTGGGTGGAGCAATATATTAGCTGAGAAGAGGGGTTAAAGTTCTAGAATGTTCCCAAGAGCATCTGTGAAGGTGCAGAAGTACCCATCTGTGTGAATCACAGAGACCACAAAGAAGAATGTTATTATTACACCAGTGATGTAAGTTGCTACTGCTCTTTGTCTTACTTTTTAAATGTAACTACATTAAATCTTCCTGCCAGTTTAAATGCTTTACCTATAACTTTTTCCTTTCAGACTTTGAATACTATATATGTAACCTTAGCTTTATGATCTTCTTCTTCTTGTTGTTGTTGTGGTCACTATACATTTTGCTGCGTATGCTAAATGAACTGCTGGAGAAAATGCTAACAAAGGAACTCAAAACAGGAGTATTTGCCAAGCGGGCAGAATTTCTTGGAAGCCTGTTTTATTACACATCCTCTAGGAGCTTGTTGGACAAAGATACGAAACAACAACATCTTGATTATTGATAATGCTGGAGGCATTCAAAAGAAAATTGGACAACCATCTGTCAGAACTGCTTTGATTTGGATTCCTGCATTGAGCAGAGGTTGGACCCGATGGCCTTATAGGCCCCTTCCAACTCTCATCTCTCTATGATTCTATAAGTGACAAAGATGGCTAACCTTTTCTGACAGCTTTCCTGGTTACCGCTCCAAAAATGCTGGAGAACATACTGATTTGTCAACCAACTCTAAAATTATGCTTTGAGAACTATAATCCTGTTCCATCTTTCTCTGTCACACAATCCTACTGTACAACCGCTGAAGCCTCTGTGCTGCAAGGTCAGAAGACCTGCAGTCATAAGATCGAATCCACGCAACGGAGTGAGCCCCCGTCGCTTGTCCCAGATCCCGCCAACTTAGCGGTTCGAAAGCATGCAAAATGCAAAAATGCGAGTAGATAAATAGGTACCACCTTGGTGGGAAGGTAAATGGCGTTCCGTGTCTAGTCACGCTGGCCACGTGACCACGGAGGATTGTCTGCGGACAAAACGCTAGCTCTATGGGTTGGAAACGGAGATGAGCACCGCCGCCTAGAGTCGGACATGACTGGACAAATTGTCAAGGGGAACCTTTACCTTTACTAAACACACTCAACTGGATGTTCCACTGAAATTGATGACTTTACTTTTCTAAAAATGTGTTTGAGTTGTTGATGTTCTAGTCTCAAATTTGTCTCATGCGCAAACAAAACCACCTGATTTACCCTCCCCTGCTTCTCCCAAAAAGTAATGACAGAACTTTCTCTCTTGCAAATCTTTCTCTCTTGCATTAGTTAGGATTGGGTCATGCTTGTTTCTGATTCTTCTTTCTTTTCTTGTTAGAAACGATAACACAGGCAACAAAAACGCTTTAACAAATCCAAAGCAAATGTGTATTTGTTCAGTTAAAAACTGATCATTTTAACTAACCAACTGTACAAGCATAGCATTCTATATTGGTAACTGCAAAACCATTAGCACTGACTAATTTACGAAGTTATCATCTTATACAGAAGAACAGAAGTCACAGGCCAAGATATTTAATACAATTCCATGCGTGCTAACTGTAAAGTAAATCAGACAGAGGTCAATGCACCTAGTAAATGTACCTAGCAGTGCAGCCTGATTATTCAGACATATATGGCATGTTACCATTTAAATGAATAATTTTAATCCTGGGATTTGCAGGATAGTTCTTCATAAAGCAGTATGTTAAGAACCATCAAAGATACCAATGTCTCACAGATTTTGTCCATCAGTCCACCTTCTCCATAAGAACCAGTTTGCAAATCATGACACTAGACATAACTCTGGAACACTGAAGAAAACAGAAATGTAATACACTGGCAAAGGGAGCTAATGTTCTTTTCATTGGGAAACCCAACCCATCATCTACATTTTTGACACTGCATGTAAAGAGATGGGGGGACTGCTACAAAAAGCTGGGATCAAATTGCACTTTATGATCCTGGCTTGTTCTCAGACCACAGAGATCAACATTATGGGGAGATCTAGTTATTTGGAAAGCAGAAGCAGATGCTTATAATCAATCACCTTGTAGCTGTGCCAGAGAAGGAAGGGCAAGTGGGGAAAGAATAGCCCAAAGATGGGGCCTATAACTCTAGTTTAGAACAGAGCTGGGGGAATCTATTTCCTGGCACAGATATTTCTGGGATCCAAAACCCATTAGGCTGAGCCAACGTGGCCAGTATGTTCAGGATAATAGGACTACCAATTTCTGGACTTTGTCTCATGTTACACCTGAACTGGATAACATGTAGTTAATGAACATAAGCATAGAGAAGTAAACAACAATCAGGACTCTTTCCAACACCATGCTACAGTCCTATGGTCATATCTGACATGTATTGCATGACATGAACATCATTATTTTAGCTGCTGTACTACACATAGTTAGGCTGCTTACATTCAAGTTACTTTGATATAAGAAGCTTCAATTGTGTACAAAACTGCAGCCTTAATTTCCCTCCCCTTGTGCTAAAACATGTTCACATAGCAGCTGCAACCCAAATAGTTAATTAAAACCCAGTTCACCACCATTTCAAAATGAAAAAGTCTTTTTGATTTTCTCCCTTGTGAAGAAAGTCCTGACTGCCTTGTTTTATGACACAACTATTGCTGGCTTCCAGTTTTGTTTAATATTACTAACAGATTTTAAACATCCTGATGGGTGGGGTGGGGGCTCTGAAGAACACAGTTCGTTCAATATGAAAGATTCAGTTACAAATAGATTGCTTTGGAAGCTCTCCACAGGAATGCATAAAAAGTCAAGAAAGTTCAGATGAAGCATACCTAGTTTAGCTGAGAACGTTTGTCCCATTTAGTGTACTGGTATTTTTTCAATAGATGTTCCACACCTTTAACAGCTGCACGCACTAAGAAATTAAAATATGTTTTTTGCAGGATTGAAATGGGTCCAGAGATGGGAAATTCTGTCCCTGTGAACGTCAACTTGTTATGCCACAGTTTGTCACAGAATTCCAACTTAACAAGCAATGTCACCTGTTGATTTCTTAATCTTACATTAAACAAAGGACAACTAAAAATTAATTAAATATACTGTCCAGTTAGTGAATTCAAACTACTCTGGGCGGTGTACAAACAAGCAAAACCCCACAACCCCTGCCTCTTTATTCTCATGAAAACTTTATGACATAATCAAAATGGCAATATAAGTGACTCAAGTGCAATGGTCTACAGAAACCTGAGGTTCAAATGTTAAAATTTACATAAATTGAGGGTAAGATGTCCTTAAAGGCTACCTTTCATAACTCTGTCTTGAGTCATTTCTTGAATATTGGGAGGGACGGAGCATAGAACAATGATTTGCATTAACAGATACATATACTAATAAGTCCACAGTCGCTGTGGTAACCAGATCACGCTGTAACCATAGGGTTTCAATTCTAAGCCAGAAGCAAAACACAGGAAATGACTCAGTGGATCTGGTCAGGTAACCTAGTCGAAGCCATTCTCTGATCAAATACTAAGGTATTGTTACATGTATTACACAAGTCCTACAGGCAATTGCAGGATTCCCTGCCATTCTTGGGGCCAAATTAGACATGATATCCATGATCCAGATTCTCCATGATGGTTGGTTTCTCTTCCTTCCTTCCTTCTCCTTCTCCTTCTCCTTCTCCTTCTCCTTCTCCTTTTCCTTCCTTCCTTCCTTCCTTCCTTATAAAATTCCAGAATCCTTAGTTACAAGACCTAACCCCAGCTTTTTGCTAGGGAAATCCCTGCTGCACATTGATTTCGATTATAAACAAAAGGGAAAACCAAGAGGGAGTTTCTGTTGAACGCAGAAAGATACACCTGCTGCATAAAAATAATTAAAAGCCTGTGTTCCTCCAATGATAAGGTTGTGCCATAAAACTGTCACCTTTCTTGGCAGCAAGTAACATAGGGGATTGAAAAAAATATCTCTGTTTAAAGAAGTGCCAGGAATGAAATGTGTCTACTTGAGCTTTTCTAAACTCCAGTCATTTGCTAAAGTCTTGAAGGATTAGGGTTTCAAAGAAACTAGTCCCTGACTCAGAAGATTTTGAGTTGGCCCTTTATTTCAGGTATTCTTGAATCCCAATTTTGTAGACTAAAGAAAATTAAAACAAAATAAAGGCCTGATGAACAGGTTTCAAAGGGAAAAGTTGGCAATATGTTTGTGCATGAGGGACACTGGAAGGGTGAATCCATGTAGTGACCTTATATATTTGTATTTGCATTTTATTTTAAGGATTTAAAGATTATATATTTAGAGTTGTTTCTTTTATGCTGTGGATCTTATTACCTTGGTTGATAAATATATCTGGGATTTCGTTCTTATTTTGCTTCAAAGAGATATCTGTATTCTTCCTTGTTTCTTCAAGCAACTCTTGCTCTGTTGCTGGTCAATAGAACTCAGGGTGTACAAATTGTATACTGTATATATATTTGTAAAGTTTATGTTTGCAGTATATACACACAGCCCCATAGAACCAGAGAGTATTACATTTTCATGTTGTGGGTTCACAGATTCACACTCTATGCCCATGGCAGAAACAGAAGATTAGAAGAAATGCTGACTGGCAGCTGTAACAAGTAACTGATCAGGACATTTTGATACTTGAGGCAGAAAAATTTAAATGGTGTACCATCAGTAAAAATATGATAATAAAGTGAATAAATGTCTGCATTGTTCAATATCTTTACTGGATCACCAAAATGTTACAAGAAAGCTGACAGGAAAAAATTGATCCATTTGAAATGTGGTGCTGAAGGAGAGCTTTGCAGATAGCTTAGACTGCCAGAAATATGAACAAGTGGATCCTAGATCAATTAAAGCCTGAACTATCTCTAGAGACAAAAATGTTGAAACGGAAGCTGTCCTATTTTAGGCACATCAATAGAAGGCAGGAAAAGACAATAATGCTGGGAAAAGTAGAGGGCAGCAGAAAAAGAGGAAGACCAAATACAAGACGGACTGACTCCCAAAAAGAACCCACAGACTTGAGTTTTCAAGAGTTGGGCAGGGCAATTGAGGACAGGACATTTTGAAGATTGTTCATTCATAAGGTCACCATAAGTCATAGGTGACTTGACAGCACACAACAACAACAACAACAAACATTAGAAGCAGGGTGAGATTTTGAGTTCTCCAGAACTCTTGGTCTAAAACTTGAACCAGATATGATTCCAATGTCTCCTGAAGCCAGGCTGCCACCAAAGCAAGATTAAGATTCCACATGAAAAGAAGGTGACAAAGGTAACAGTTTACAGGCCTTCCCCGCTCTGCAGACAAAAGCTTGACTTTTCCTCCTCTGCACACTCCTCCACCCCAGCAGATCTGACACTTGTTTGTAGAGTCTCATGTAAAATCTAAACTGAATTTTGTTTTAATGGCAGTCTAGTTTCATGAGTGATCATCACATCTGGCCCAATTTTGAACCATTTGCCTTAACCCCAAAGTTTATACTATATTTGCCTGATTATTTGTTATTATTAGTTACAATATTTGCAACTTCTTACAGTTCCAATAAAGGTATTACCCAGCTTGGAATTTTTTTTTCTATTAATAGACTATGGTTACTTTTTGTATTTGCTGTTGGAAACTTAGTAGATATATTTGCTGCCTTTTGATGGTCCCTCTAGATCTGCCATCTGTCTGCCAGAGCTGGGGTTGGAGTCAGTTTTTATCCAATCAACACCAGGAGATCTTACTCCAGATTTATGTATTATTCCAAGATACTGAGCTTTGAATTGAAGATAAATTCAAAGTATAGCTCTATAAGATAAAGAAACAGATGATTTATCTAGCTATGCTAAAATGATGTGTTCCACTTCCTCCCACTCATCCAGATATGTACAAATTTAAAAAAAAAGTTGCAGATCTTAAAAGAGCATAATTTGTCATATCAGGGAGGACTAACCCTAGAGAAGTTAGAAGGCTTTTAAAAGCTAAAGACTGCCTAAAAGGACTGTAACACTTACAATCAATGTACTGAATGGCTCACAGAACTTCCAACCATGCACTAATGGGTGAGGGTGGATTAGCACTGGGCTCTCAGCCCTATCAACATACCCAAAGGAAGAATTTGGTTCCCAAGGGAAACTCATCACTTTGCTATGTAAGGGAATTCACCAGACACCAAACAGGTCTCAACCTGGCCAATATTATGCGGGGAGCCCCAGGACCATTGCCCTTAGCTCCATGATGGAAGCAAAGTTTAGTTATCTATTTATCTATTATTAGACACCAGTCTTGCAGATAAATAAACAGACAGCTTGATGGGAGAGTGATTTTCGACTTGCTGTTTTCATCCAGGATACGTCTACTTTGCATAACCTGAAATGAGCAAAAAGGTCATAGCATTTTTTCTTTTCTATTCTCTTTTTTTTTATAAAAAAGATAAGTCTGTAGTTTTTAATTTCCAGATAACTGGTTAGGCCACTTTTATTGAATTACTTTATGCGATATAATGCAATATCACTTTTGCACTTAATGAGAGTAAGTTTGCTTTGTGTGTGGGAACTGTCAGGTTGATATCATATTTTGTGAAGCGTCTTTCTTTGTTTAAATGCTTACCTTGCAAAATGTATATACAGTGTCACTCAACACCCTTAATTGTTCTTTTAAATTATATTCTCATTACTAGCTATCATGTTAAAATAATATATGCAACACAACAGGAGATCTTTTTGAAAAAATATGCAATGTAGAACTACAGCACACAATAAAAATTGTTTTAAAGACATTGCCAGCTTTGCTTAGAATATACAACTGAAATTTAAGCAACATACGGTAGATAAGAATCTCATTTTGGTCAGTGATGTTTATTCCAGTGTTGGTGCACAGTTGTAGGCTTAATATTTAACTAAAGTAACTTAGCAGTCATTGTAATCATCAAAGTTTATTACTGTTACTTTGTAGTGGCATTTGCCTGTTAAAACTGATTCTCCAGTCTTTTAAAGGCAGTGCTGCTCCAATAAATCTTCAGGTAAGCATTCTAAGTGAAGTTTCATGCCAGATTTAAGAAAATTATATGCACTGAACTGGGAGGAGGGGGAGGACCAGCCAGTTATGTCTGGCCATTGGAAATCAACAAGGCCCTCCCAGATTGGTTCTGACTGGAGAGATGAGTAAGAGTGGAAAATTTGGTGCTCATCGAATAATAACACATCCAACTTCTGAACAAGAAGTCCAGCATGGAAGCAAATATTTCTTGCCCAGAATTCCACGAATGTGGCCATAGGAGTTACTTATATGCAGATATTTTTGGATGCAAGTTAACTTACTTTCCATCCTAGTTTTACTCTTGCAATGAAATGTCTCAGGTGATATCCAATCAAGGTAATCACAGAATATTGTCTGCTTCAGATTTCCAGAGATCAATCTAGCAGGAAGTATTTCCCTTTTATATGTAAAGCACATATAAAAAGGAAATACCTAGTAACTGGACTATGAATATCTGGTGAGAAAGAGATGAATTGGCTGACTGTTCTATTGTGCAATGAGTGTCACCATCAACATTATCCAGATACCTGCTTACAATATTCCTTAAATATACATAATATAAAAGGATGCTGTGAAGAGGAACCCATTGACACAGTCAAGCCTGGAAGTGAGCCGTCCCCTCGATCGCCTGGGCCAGAAGGAATCAGCACCCTTTTATCTACTCTACCCATGAGGATGGAGGACTTGACAGTAGGGGGAGGACAGACGGAAGAGAGAGGGGCAGTAGAAAAGGCGGGAAAGAGAGGAGAGGTGACTGAAGGCTTCTTGATGACAGGAGAGGAGGAGACAAGGAAAGGGAGAAGCTGGGGTTCAGAAGAATGGGTTAGTCCAGAGAAAGAAGTAAAAGAGAAGAGTAGTGCGGGACCACAAAGGGAAGGACTGTACGTGTTCTCTTTTCCTCAGAGAGAGGAGGAAAAGAGAGAGAGAAAGGAGGTAGATATGCGTGGGGACGAGGGAATCCAGGTTTATAAATACAGTTGGAGGAAGTAGATCCTTTAGAATGGACTGTGTATGTATATCCGAGAGGGAAGGGTCCCTGGGAGAGGGTGGTGCGACCCGACCCTATCCCTGCTACGCAGACACCACATGAGGGAGATTGGGCTCGACACCTGTGCTGTGGAACGATCTGCACGGTGAGGAGCAACCCTCTGAGAAAGCCTACAGACCACGAGAGGTTTGGAATGTCTCCATGTTAAAGGACAATGGATTGTTAAACAAACTTCCTATGATGTGGTCTGAGTCTTCGATAGTTGCCGGTCCCATTGGACCTACAGAAGTTGTAATAGATCCCTCCCCCACTAAAGAAAGTAAAAGTTCTGTTAACAGTATTATGTCTCCTGTGATCAATCCCGTCAAAGAAGAGGAACTGCTCAGTTTAGAACAAGAACCCAATCACAGATGCTTTGTCACTGGCTGATCTACATTTGGTCTACATCTGGAAATTAAGCCTTACTGACAAGCCAAATATAGTAGATCACAGAAGTGAATACACCCCCTCACATTTCATAAATATTTTAGTATATCTTTTCATGTGACAACACTGAAGAAATGACACTTGGCTACAAGGTAAAGCAGTGAGTATACAGCTTGTATAACAGTGTAAATGTGCTGTCCCCTCAAAATAACGCAACACGCATCCATTAATGTCTAAACCGCTGGCAACAAAAGTGAGTACACCCCTAAGTGACCATGTCCAAATTGGGCACAAAGTGTCGATATTTTGTGTGGCCACCATTATTTTCCAGCACTGCCTTAACCTTCTTGGGCATAGAGTTCACCAGAGCTTCACAGGTTGCCACTGGAGTCCTCTTCCACTCCTCCATGACAACATCACAGAGCTGGTGGATGTTAGAGACCTTGTGCACCTCCACCTTCCGTTTCAGGATGCCCCACAGATGCGTACACACTGCACATATTCAAAGCAATTCCATAGATATTTCAACAAAAACCTAGAGGGTTCAAAACACTTCTGGTTTAAATTGAGACCTACTGAGCTATGAAAATACGTCTGCTTGTCAGTGGTTACTTGATCTGAGGTCTACTGTCCCAAAGCCTCTTGTAACTTTTGTACACAGCATGTCCTCCTCAACTTCACACCCACTAAGCTTTCTGTCTTATCCCATGACCCTGTTGACCTGATATACATCACATTTCCACCTTCCTTTTCATCTTTTGGGCCAGACAATTAACTAAACAAACCTTCCTGGGATAGGATCTCTTGCCTAGTGCTGCAATTACAACTGTGACTCAGAACAGCATAGATACTTCTCAGAAGTAGAAGGGAACCGACGCTTTCATTGATCTCCAAAACAATGTTTGCCGAGCTTTTGTGGAAAAAACTCAGGTGCTCTTCACCTGTTGTTTCTCACTGTTATCAGTTAATATGTTTTTGTTTCATGTTTATCCACCAGGGGGAAGGCTGAGGGGATAAAGAAGTGGGTTTTAGGTGTGGATGTAAAATTAATTTGAATATGTCACTGTGCATTATATTCTATATTTTCCTTGAAATATTATTCACTATAAACTCAGATCATATTTTTAAAGTATCTCTTAACATCCCTCACTCTCCCTTCTGAGGTTTGCCACCATCTTCCTGAAAAGTAATGATAATTTCATATGCTGTGCATTTCAATATAAAATTATAAAATAAAGTTATATACTGTATATTTAAAGTTATATGTATTTATCTATTCAATTTGTACACAGAACATACCATACGGAAAGCTGAACTAGATTCAGATGAAGGAAGAGTGAAAATTGGTGGAAGAAACATCAATGATTGAAGATATGCAGATGACACCATTTTTTTGGCAGAAAGCAGCAATGACTTGATATGTCATTTAGTGAAAGTGAAAGAAGAAAGTGCCAAAGCATGACTGCAGTTGAATGTTAAGAAGACAAAAATCATGACTACAGAAGAACTATACAACTTTAGTGTTGACAATGAAGAAATTGAAATAGTTCAAGGTTTTGTATATCGTGGTTTAATAATCAATCCAAATAGAAACTGCGGCCAAAAAATCAGAAGACGACTGAGACTCAGAAGGGCAACAATGAAGGAATTAGAAAAGATAAATGTAAGAATGTGACCAAGATCAAGATCATCATGTATGGGCGTGAAAGCTGGATAGTAAAGAAAGTTGACAGGAACTGATCTGGTTGAAATATGGTGCTGGAGGAAAGCTTTGCAGATACCCTGGATTGCCAGAAAGACAAATAAGTGGGTCCTAAATCAAATCAAACCTGAGCTATCTCTAGAGACAAAAATGTTGAAAATGAAGCTGTCTTGTTTGGGCACATCATGAGAAGGTATGAAAAGACAATAACCCGGGAAAGGTTGAAGGCAGTAGGAAAAGAAGAAGAGCAAATACAAGATGGATTGTTTCCCTAAAGGAAGCCACAGACTTGAATTTACAAGAGCTAAGCAGGGCTGTTGAGGACAGGACATTTTGGAGATCGTTCATTCATAGGGTTGCTATAGGTCGGAGGTGACTTGACAGCACATAACAATAACAACATTACTTAAAATATTCCTAAACATATGAATGCTGTTTTGAGCATGGAAATGTACTGCTTCATTTGTTTTATGTTTTGGGATCTCATGGGAAAGTGGCTACATTTCTTTTCTGATCAAGCAGCTCAGGTGTCAGAAAGACTCTTTCTTGGTTCTGCTCCAACAGGTAATCCTTCAAAACTGCCATGTTGCGTACTGTCTCAACACATAGGATGGAATGCTCTTAAAAGTTGTTTTTTCTCTCTCAGAGTCAGATTGGTATCAATAAACAATTGTTAGAAGTTGTATAGTATGTTGACAGTAATATTTTCCTGCTAGCAGTAGTCCCAAGGGTACTGCAGTCCCATACTGGAAATGAGGATGGTAATCTTGGTTTCACAGTAAATAAGCTATATCATGCAGAGCATTGTATGACAGGATGATAGGTGAAATCTGGAAAGCAGTAACTAAGCAAGCACAATGTCACAGAGAATTTTTAACCATTTGCCCATTTCAGAGATACTTTGCTTGACATACTCTGGCCAAAATCCTGTTGCTTAGTGTAGTAAATCATACTAGAGTAGACCCACTGAATAAATGGGGATTTAGTGAGTCAACTCTTTTGTAAGTAACTTGGATTCAAATGGGCCTACTCTAACTATGACTTAGTATGCTAAAGTAAATTGCAGTTAAGAGTAGGCTCATTTGAATAAATGGAATTTATGGAAAAATTGACTCAGCAAGTCCCCATTAATGGGTCTACTCTAGTGTGTTTTAGCTGCCTAGAGCAGTAACTTGCTACTAGATGGGTGGAGTAGAAATTTAATTAAATATTTATTTATTTATTTATTTATTTATTGGATTTCTATCCCGCCCATCTAGACCAAAGGTCTACACTAATATAAAAATTAATAAAATAATAAAATTTTACCACATTAAGCAGTTGGATTTTTACCTTTGAAAAGTACCATGAAACAAAGCATTAATAATAATAATAATAACATATTATTTTACTTGTTCAGATTTTTAAAATTTATTTTCATGGTATAGCCCAATCATTACTATGTCAAAATACTGAGGTCTGATCCAATAGATCAGACCTGGGCAAAGTGCGGTCCGTGGGCCACATACGGCCTGCGAGCCGCTTCGGTCCAGCCCACCGCCAGTTGCTTATCTTTGTTGTTGTTGTTTAGTCGTTTAGTCGTGTCCGACTCTTCGTGACCCCATGGACCA
This sequence comes from Intellagama lesueurii, assembly GCA_037013535.1. Classification (NCBI taxonomy): domain Eukaryota; kingdom Metazoa; phylum Chordata; class Lepidosauria; order Squamata; family Agamidae; genus Intellagama; species Intellagama lesueurii. Next base: position 104,425,536 of record JBAJHW010000001.1, read on the forward strand.
GAGCATGCTTATCTTTAACATACCGCAAAAAACCTCTTTAGTATTTGTGAAGATTAACAAGTTTAAAATAAAAACAATCATAACATCACTGTTTCATTTTATTTTTAAGTAAAGTTGGTTCGGCCCCTGAACACAGTTCAGATTTTTCATGTGGCCCCCTATAGAAATTAATTGCCCACCCCTGCAATAGATGATGGTTAGAATCCCATTTATTTTTGTATACGTTTCTAGTAACGTGCTGCAGCTAATTGTGCCCAATTGCCGAGGTGTTGGGGTGCATTTCAGTTGTGTCATTGGGCATGAGACAAGGCATGCAACTGAGATGCACCTTGCTACCTCTTTAATTAGCCACAATTAGCCATGGGAAATTACATAAATCTTATTTTATTTACTTTTTTAATTTTTATCAAGGTGGTGTATAAAAAATTAAAATCAAGAATTAATTAAAACAAATAAATTACAATTTAATTTTAAAACCGTAGTAAATAAATGTTTTAAAACATTATTTAAAAACCACAAATTTTAAAATATTTCTTCATCTCAGTTACCTGCTGACTCCCCAAAACCCTCTCTAAAGAGTTACTATTACCTAAGCACTTATGGCGGGACAACAGAGGATGAGATGGTTGGACAGTGTCATCGAAGCTACCAACATGAATTTGACCCAACTCCGGGAGGCTGTGGAAGACAGGAGGGCCTGGCGTGCTCTGGTCCATGGGGTCACGAAGAGTCGGACACGACTTAACGACTAAACAACAACAAAGCACTTATGACAAGGGCATATATTTCCAAACTAGAGAGCCACAGATAGCTCTATACTGGACTATATGTATTCCTTAACTAGAATATAATTTAATGTTCTATCTAATGTGGGTATTGTGAGGGTAAGGATGGTGAATGCTGCTGAACACTCCATACATGAAGACTGCAACCTTAAACATACTTATTAAAGAGTAAGCCCCATTCAATATAACAGGTCTTACCTCTGACTAAGCACAAAGAGGAGTGCACATAAAGAGGTGCTTTGGACGCTGTTAAGTAATGAACACAAAGCTCCGCCGGTTCAGCAAAGTTTGCTTCCAAGTAGAGAGAACTGCAGCCTGGATTATAAAACCGGGTTGGGAAGAACAACAAAGCCGAAGCAACACAGCTGGTTGTACTCCTGCCTCATCTTGTTTTTCACAGGTGTCAGCAAGCATCTATTTCCCCCCCTTTCCTGGGATGCAGCAGCAGCATTCATTATGTTCCTGGGAATGCAAACACTATTTAGTGCCTCTGCTTACAAGGCAGCTGATGACCTTCGCCATCTGGATCTCTCAAGCAGTTAACAACACAGTCACACTAATTTAGTTATGGGTTTAAAAGACTTTCTAGGAGAACCTTCCTCCTTCCCAGGGGTCTCACAGAGATGACCCACTGATCCCATTCCTTTGCTGTTAGGTTCAAAAAGAAAAACTGCAGCTGTTAAAGAGTTTCAATTCCTTGCCAGGTGACTATGTTACAGGACATGAAGGCTACTGGAAGAGCAATGACTGTTTGTCTAAAGATGACCTCTCTTCTCCAAACATTAAGATGCTGCTTTACTGCAAGGCAGCATAAGTCTGCCTTTCCTGCCTCTCAGTCACCCATCTGTAATCAAGGGCCTGTATCAGAGCCTATGCAAAGACAGAGTCAGTGTCTGAGCTCCTAGGCACATAACTGAGTATGCCATGAGATAGCATGAAACTATTAGAGATATGCTATGCCGCATACCTTTTTTTAAAGCACACCGGTGACCCATTATCCAACATAGTTTGCATTCTATACCTTGCAAACCAAGTGAACAGGTGCTGACAAAACAATATGACCTAATAGTCTTTTTTCAAGGGCTAGAGTGCAACATTGATGGGTAAAAACTAGTGACAGGGTCTTATCTATGTTGCTGCAGTTATTGTATGGTATTTTGTATCATTCATTATATGTAATTTAATGTGTTATTAACCACTCAGAGAGTGTGTGCACTTTGGGGCGGTATAAAAGTAGAAATAATGCATGCATATATACATACATACAGAGCTGGGATATAAGAAGTCTCCAACATGAATCTCATCTTTATCCAAGTGGTCTTGGATAAGCCATTCTCTCAGATCCAGGTCAAGCCTGTCTGCAATTATGCAATTAATTAATTTACTGTAACATTTCTAAGATACCCTTCATGCATATGGATACAAGGGTGGTGAATAAAAGTAATTAAAACCAAAAATCGACAGCAATTTAAATAAAAACAACTCCAAATATGACATCAGTTAATAACCTTTTATTAGGAATAATGCTGACCTAACTTTCAGGTTTTTTATAAACAGGGTGCAGTTGGTATTAGCAGTAATAGCTTTGGGATGCTGTAAGGACACATGAGCATCCTGCACAGGGTCCACCAAAGCCATTGCCTGTCTCTTGGCTCCACCAGTGCTGGGATCTGTTTTGTCTGTATTACCCCTGGTTACTTTTCTGATTACATTTCCCCCAATGCCCCTGAAAACACAACACAGGGTTGCTGTTAGACACTGTGGGGACTTGGCAAGGCTGACAACTTCCTAGATTCAGCTCCTGTCATTGAATTAAGACTATAAAGCTGCGAAGGGCTGATGTCATCAGGAAGCATGGTGCCAAGGGCCTATTCAGACCTGGAGTTGGCCCTTTTTGTAGGAACAGCTCTGATAATGCATACATGAAGTGTTGAGTAAAGCATTAAATAGGTGATAAATATTAAATATTATTTATATCCACAGTTTCACCACGCTGAAGTATATGGGTGTAAAATAATTTAGGTTCCTTGAAAGAAGTGGAAGTCAACAGGTTTAATTCTTTGTTTTTAGTGACTTGCAGATCAAGCTATTAATGTCCATTAAATACTTTAACAATGTATTACCTTTCCAAATTATTGCAAAACAGGATAAGCATTTTGACCAGCAACATCCAGACACCTTTTAAAGCAAGTAGTATTTTGTGACAGGATGAGTGGATGAAACAGATCTCTTGACAGAAAAAAGACAAATCATAAAGAGAAGATGAGTTTCAAATATTCATTGCTGTTGATTTCTCTGAAGCTAACAACTTACTGGTATTTTTTTCCCCTCTTATGCATTCCTTTAGTTGTTGTTTCTGCTGTGGGTGCAACTGTGATGTCTCTGCAGAGTCTTACAGACCTATTTAATAATTTGTAGAATGACAGCCAACATTCTGTGTTTACGTTTGAGTCATCCTTTCAAATTGCTCCACAAAGGAAGACAAGATTGTTATTCGAAAGAAAGGGGAGATGGGGGTGGGGATGAATTGCATAAAATCACCACAATCTGAGATACTGCTGGGAATCAAATGTAGACCTCCTCATTTTCAAATCTATGCTGACCTAACTAGTATGTAAAATAATGTATGCAGTGAGATACTACTACTGGAATAAGGGAAGATGGTCAGTAATTTCATGTTCCACTTACCTGTTCCTTAAACCTGCCTTTTTTCTTTAAAGTCCTCAGTTGCTTGGTATTAAGATACCTGAAGAACCCCCTGCTCCCACACTGACCTACCTGCTTGATCGATTGTGAATGCCCTTCTTCACCTACCTCTTCTATTAGAGCTAGAAAAATTATTTATCAAAGAAAGAAACTTTATTCACATAGCATTCCAGTTATAGAATGCCCTCCCTAGAGAAGCCGGTCTGCTTCCAAAACTGCTACTGTATTAGTGCTTGGCATTTTAAAAAAACCCAAGTATTATAACAGTTTTTTTGGTACAGTTGTACAAGTTGCATTATCTATTGCCTTCTTGTTTTTTTAAAAAAATATACATTTAAGAACATAACAGCCATGTTGGATCAGACCAGGCATCTACCTTGTCCAGCTGGATAGCTCAGTGATTTAGGTATCTGACTGTAGAACTAGAGGTTGGGGGTTTCATTCCCCACTGTGCCTCCTTGACAGGGGCTGGACTTGATGATCCATAGGGTCCCTTCCAACTCTGCAGTTCTAAGATGCTGATACTGATGAGGAGATGATGATGATGCTTCCTGCAATGCCCAACCAGAAAGGAAGCTCACAGCTAGTACTGGGGCAGGAACAGGAAGCATGGTTAGAACTAGGCTAGGCTAGCCTGAAAGCATTCCATTTTAGGCCTTTTCTCCCAGTTGAGCCACATTTAGGCGTCAGTAAAGTGTGTGCAAGTGAGGCAGAATTCCCAGAATAGAGGATTATGAGATTTGTAGTTCAAGAAATCCCATCCCTACTACAGATCATGAGTGCAATAGAACTCTCATTCATGTTCCTTAGCAACTGGCATTGACAATCACACAGTATCTGGACCTACTCAACTCTTACAACTGGTAGCCATTGTCATTGACAGCTCCATTCTCATTAACTTTATCCAATTTTCTTCCATATTTTAACTATTTCCTGAGTAAAGAACTGCTTCTTCTTGTCTGTCATGAATCTCTCAATGTTCAGCTTCACTGAATTATCCCAGGTCCTATTATTACAACAGAGAATGAAAGTAGATGGGAAGAAATTTTAGATGCCTCTATCATGCTGCTTCATTTTTTAATTGCAAATGTGCCAAATAAAAAAGTCCAAAACATCATAGCATTGCCTCATGTTTTACACTGCCCTGACGTATGATAAGGTCAAATTATGTTTAAATCAAGCAAGAAACAACAGCTCTGGGATGTACAGAAAGAAAATGATGGCAAATACTTGTTTATTGAGATGTTGCTGAATTTTGTTTCAAATGGAATTTGGCAGTGAAACAGTTCTATTGATGAAGTCATAGCATAAAATGAAATTGGTGCATAGGGATCCAATGCTGCTCCATCACTGGAGACTTCCATGATATGTCAGGTGTTGCTACATCTCCTGGCAATGGCATGTTGGTACAGATGCAAGAGGTGGTGCAGGACTATATTGGTTGATTGGATTATTTAATCACAAAGCCACAAACCAATCTAGAGTCTGCCACACAAATTCAGTGAATTCTTATGTGATCCTGGGTCACCTTTAGGCTTCCTGTACATATGTAGAGCCTGCCAGAGCATCACTTGTTAACGGTGATCTGCTGTCTGAATGTTGATCTACCCCTTTTTCTGTGCATGGACAGGGTGCAATTCAAGGCTAAACAAAACAAAACAAAAACCACCGCATGTAGAGATGTTGAAGGTGGATCTTTCCTTACCTGTTTTTTACTCTAGGCTCTTCCCCCAGGCACATTTCTTCCTCAACCAGTAAAGGAAAGGATTTCATGGACAGACTACAGGGATGAAAGGGCAGATGTTGCAGTACCCCTCGCCTGCACATCCCTCTGGGTGTTCAAATCACATTGCACTTTGTGATTCACATATGAAAGGGGAAAATATGCATTTAAAAATGTGTCTGTCATCGCCTGTAATGGGGTTCCAGTGACAAACTCAGGTTACCCACAGCACAATGTGAGAGGAGCACACACTGTCTTGTGAGTGGGTGATCCAGCTGGGGAGGTGGGGAAAGGGAACATGTGGCACCTGTGGTGCAGTGCATACAAATGGGCACAAACCTCCAAACTGAGGTTTGTGCCCATCTCTAGTGTTGAAGTATTACTTTTGTTATTTTTTTTTTAAAAAAAGGACGTGGAGACTGATTGCCCCAAGAAACAGTAGAGAAAATGAATCGATACAAAATAAAGAGTAGTGTAGCCAACTATAATGGTTCAAAAAGAAAGAAATGAATTGATACCGTTTAAAAAAATGTGAACACTCCTGACGGTACATATATATACCACGTAAACGCAAAAATAAATGTATCAGTGCAACAGATGTATGAAAAGCTTAGGTATAACCGGGGTGCTTTTAGCATGTGTGGTTAGGTCCTTAGTCTGCCTTGATAGTGAGAGAAGTTTCAGTTATTTTACTCTATGTGGGAGATTCTATGCCCCCCTTATTGTCTTCTTCTGTTTCTTCCTTATATACACACAAACACACATGATTCTATTTGTCTTGAGAATATGGTATGACTCTCTGAACTGCTCACTCAAATATATGTCTTACCAAATTAAATGGGTCTTATACCTCAGTGCATGTGCAAAGGAGATTGAATTATTTGTATTCACTAAGAAGCAGAGACTGGCAAAGTTCATTTATGTGGACTGCACGTTTCAGAATCCCCTAGCTAACATGGTCAGTGATTATGTGGCAGAGGACTCCTGGATGGTACAGTTTAAAAAAAAGATTTCCAGGTTCTGCTATAAATCTCATTTTCTGCTGTTTTTAGAAGAGATAGCCATGTTAGTCTGTGCTAGCATATCAAGCAAAAACAAAATAAAAATTAAAAATATTTTTAATTATTAATAATCAATTAATTAATTAATTAATTTTATTTTCCTTTTGTTTTTGCCTGATTTTCTACTATGGTGTACCACACTGCAGTGAAACCAAACAGTAGCTACTTAGATTGGGGTTTAGGACCAATTGATATTCAGAATCTCTGACATATGTGTAGATAGATAGATAGATAGATAGATAGATAGATAGATAGATAGATAGATAGATAGATAGATAGGTAGGTAGATAGGTAGGTAGATAGGTAGGTAGATAGATAGATAGGTAGATAGGTAGATAGGTAGATAGGTAGATATGAACATGCTCAGGATAGCTGAATAAGTTGGAGCATGGGAGTCAGGAGTCCGATTTCTGACTGGGCCTCCCAGAAGAAGGTCCACTCTATGCAGTCTTGAGCAAACAGTACAGTCCCACAACACCAGCAGAAGGAGGTACTGGTAAACCACTTCTGAGTACCTAAAAAACCCTGGTAAAAGTTGTCATCAGTCAGAATGTACTTGATTGTACAAAATTATTGTAACAGCAATGAAATGTCAAATGTGGCAAAGACAGTTAAGCTAGGATATTTTTTAGTTATCATGAAGTGTTTAATCTGATTATCAAAAGGAAATCACACTTTGTTTTTGCTGATTTTTGCAGTTTGCCTTCACTTCTTCCCTGCATTTTTTTCCCTTGCAAATCAGATAACAATGTGTCACTCATGGCAAATTCTTGCAATGTTTTCATGGAGTGGTGGTTTTTATTTTTATTTTTTCTATTAATACAAAACGGATGGCAAAAAATTACAGCTGTCTAATATCATTAGAGGCCCCTGTGCATGGCAAAAGTCTTTTTTAAAAAACATTATATGCATTGGCAATGTACATCATGGTTCCTGTCTTCCCATTTTATCATGAAAACAAGCAAGTGAAGTAGATTTGTTTGAGACTGATTCGGTATTTGGACATGGATCTCCCTTTTTGAAGTACAACACCAATCATTACACTGCCTTTCTCTGATCATTTCTTACTATATAAATGATGCAGAGGCTGAAGCACATGGACTGAAAATAAATACAACTAATCAACTACTTCATTTGCACAATATACAAACTAAGGCACTTGCTTTTGAAGCACTGCTACAAGACAGCCCGAGAGGCTAGTGGTAAGCCAAATGCCACAGGGAGGTAAATGATACATGATGACAGTATCTATGGTCTGTCAATAGCTTATTCATGCCTAACTTTGCACTTTACTGTTTTCCACTGTAGCTTAACTGAAACAAGGTCAGCATTGAAGGAAGAAGCAGATATTACAGGTAAAGCATAATTAAAATAGAGGAGGATTCCTCAACTGCTAAAAGTAATTGAGTGCACAGCAGGAGCTTTAGTCACCGCCTGGATCTTGCAAATTAATGCTTTTTGTTTTGTGACTAGTCTTCAAGACTTAAGGATGGGATTTGCTGATTTATCAGACATGAAAGTCTGCCTGAGTCATTCCCCTCCAACTCAAAAGTGCTTTCAGTGTTAATTCTTGCATACATATAATACCTATTTTGTCCTAAAAGGAATAGGACTCTCCCCCTCACCCTTCCTTGTCTTCATGGGGATTTTATTCATGCAGACAGAATAAAACTTTTCAAATCAGCTCCTTAAGGGTCAGTGATTCTTTCCATATTATTGACAGACTCTCCCTTTCATGTATATAGCACTGTCAGTGGAGTACTGGTGCTTTGGAAACCAATTTGCAGCTCTATAGACAAGCAGTTGAACCACAGGGTGGGAAGCAGAGAAGGAGATAAGATTTCAAAAAATGGAACTGGAGCTGCTTCGGGATCCATTTTTACAGCATTTTAATCCAAAAACAGCTCAATCCATCATTGACTTAAGCATCTGTTTGACAGGCAGAATGGCTTGGGGCAATTTTTTGGCAGGTTTGCTGAATGCATAATATGAAAGGATACAATAAATATGCAGCATTCACGAGCAATTCTCAGGGCACAGAACAATGTTCCCCTTCCAAAGAAGTGGTATTTGTCTCCCTGTCACAGTTGGATGAGCCACCAAGGAAGAAACACCCACAAGATGCCATTATTTCCTTCCCCCCCCCCCAGTCATGTTATCAAAAGAGCTGTGCATGCATAATCAACAACAACAACAACAACAACAAAAGATAAAACCCAAACTAGCTGCAATGCAGGGAGTTCTTATAAAATAGTAATCATGTGCTGTCAAGTCAATTCTTACTTATGGTGACCCTTTCCAGGGTTTTATTTATTTATTTATTTATTAGATTTATATACCGCCCATCTAGAATGGGTCTACTCTGGGCGGTTTACATATAATATAAAAAATAAACTAAGATAAAATCCAGATTAATCCAAAATGGGAAAGGAAAAAAGAAGAGGAAGAAGAAGGAGAGAAAAGAAAAAGAAGAAAAGGGGAGATAGGCTAGGTAATGGCTGTAGGGAAGGCCTGCCTGTATAGCCATGTCTTCAAGTTAGTCTTGAAGGCCCTCAGCGAGGGAGCCAGGAAGATCTCAGCAGATAAGTTGTTCAAAAGCTGAGGGGCCACTGCCGAGAAGGCCCGATTTCTGGTTTTTTTCCACCAGGCCTCTCTTGGCGTTAGGCCCCTCAGCCGCCCGGCCTGATTGGAGCGGGTGATACGGGTAGAACTGGGCTGAAGAAGGCGCTCTGCCAGGTATCGAGGTCCTAAACCGTTAAAGGCTTTATATGTAATGGTTAACACCTTGAAATCAATGCGGAAGTGAATAGGTAGCCAGTGTAAGGCGGCCAGAGTGGGGGAAATATGGTGAAATCTTTTCACCCCTGTTAATAGCCTGGCCGCCGTGTTCTGGACCATCTGCATCAGTCTCAAAGGAAGCCCGACGTAGAGAGTGTTACAGTAGTCTATTCTTGAGACTACGAGTGCATGGACCAGCGTGGTGAGCACCCCCGTGTCTAGATAGGGATGCAGCTGGGCGATCCGCCGAAGATGTAAGTGGGCAGACCAAACCATAGACGCTACCTAGGTCTCCATAGTAAGCGCCAGGTCAAGATGGACCCCCAGACTGCGAACTGAATTCTTTGTGGTGAGAGTCACACCCCCAAAAGAGAGGGAGTTCCCCAAACCACTGACATGGGGGCCCCCACCCGCAAGACCTCCGTCTTGTCCGGGTTCAACCTTAGTCCATTTGACTGCATCCATTGCAGAACGGCCTCCAGGCAGCACCCAAGGGACGGAACGGCATCCACTACAGATGGAAAAAAGGAGATGTAGAGCTGGGTGTCATCAGCGTATTGGTGACACGAAGCTCCACATCCCCGGATGACCCCCCCCCCCATGGCCTCATATAGATGTTAAACAGCATTGGGCAGGTGATCGAACCCTGAAGAACCCCACAACTGAGGGACCACGGGGCCGATACATTCTCCCCAAGCTGGACTCTCTGAGGACGGCCCTCCAAGAAGGACCAGAGCCAAGTGAGAGCAAGGCCACCAATCCCCAACTCAGAGAGCCTCCCCAGGAGGATACCGAGGTCGACGGTATCAAAGGCGGCTGAGATATCAAGGAGGACGAGCAAGGACATTTTGCCCCTGTCGGCCTCCCTAAGTAGGTCATCCAGCAGGACAACCAATGCCGTTTCCGTGCCGTGGCGTGGCCTGAAGCCCGACTGAAATGGATCCAGGGCATCGGTTTCATCCAAGAGAGCCTGAAGCTGGTCGGCCACCACCCTCTCAACTACCTTGCTGAGAAAAGAAACATTGGCGACGGGCCTATAATTGCCAATGTTGTCCGCCACCAAGCTCGGTTTCTTTCTAATGGGTCTAATGAGCGTTTCCTTAAGGGCAAGAGGAACCTTGCCCTCAAGAAGAGACCCATTTATTATTTCAGTGGCCCATTCAGTTATCACCGGCCTGGCAGCTTTGATTAGCCAGGCCAGGCAAGGGTCAAGGGAGGAGGTGGTGGCTCGGCAGCGATCAAGGACCTTGTCCACCTCTGTGGACGTCACAGGTTGAAACTGAGTAATTCTCAACGGACAAGGCGCTGCGCTGGACGTCTCAGCTTGATCCACTGTTTTCAAATAGGGTGCAAGATCCTGGCGGATGGCCTCCACTTTTGATTTTAAAAATGCTGCAAATTGGTCACAAGAAATGCTGGATGGAGGCCAATCATTGTGGCCAATTCCAGATAGGTCTCGTACTATACGGAAAAGTTCCGCCTGCTGATTGGATGCTTTGCTTATCCGGACAGCGAAGTAGGCTTTCCTAGCAGCCTCTACCTTAGCAAGATAGAGGTTAGACGCGACCTTGGCAGCTTTTAAGTTATTTTCCATCGGGTTCCACCTCCAAACGCTCTCTAGCCTTCTCCTATTCCGCTTCATAGCCCTCAGCTGCTGGTTAAACCAAGGTGCTGGTCGGGCTCTGCAGTGGAGAGGGCGTTTAGGAGCGATCGTGTCTATAGCCCTGGCGGCAGCATACCAGCCATCCACCAGGGCCTCGACAGGAGCACCAGCCAGGTCAATCGGAATCCCACGCATGGCATCCTGGAATCCAATAGGATCCAGTAGTCTGCAAGGGCGGACCATGAAAATAGGTCTCTGCTCCCCACGGGGAGGGAGGGCCATTGTGAGATTGCACTTTATCAGGTGATGGTCCGACCATGACAAGGGGACCAACCGAAGGTCAGTCACCATTGGGCCACACTCTCTCTGCTCAGTGGAGAAAACCAGATCCAAAGTGTGGCCACCCACGTGTGGGGCCGTTAACATGTTGGGACATGTCCAAGGAAGCCATGGTTTCCAAGAACTCAAGAGCCGGACCAGTAACCTCCGCCTCCGCATGGATGTTGAAATCGCCCAAGACAATCAGTCTCGGGGATCCCAACAGAGCTGCGGAGACTAAGTTGGTTAGCTCCGGTAGGGAGGTGGCTGGATTGCGGGGAGCACGGTATATCAGCAAGATCCCAATACCATCCCTGGCCCCAATCGACATGTGGAGGGCCTCTAGGCCTGGCATCGCCACGGCAGAGAGCCTGACAACCTCAAGGGTGTCCTTATAAACAATGGCAACTCCCCCACCCCGACCCTCCGGTCTACCCTGGTGCTGGACAGCATAACCGGGGGGACAGGCCAGAGACAGGGGTACACCACCTTCACTACCCATCCACGTCTCGGTTATGCAAGCCAGATCTGCATCCTTTTCCAGAATAAGATCTTGTATTAGCTGGGCTTTATTGGATACAGACCTGGCATTCAACAGCACCAAAGTTAGAGTGGAGGGGCGACTGAGCTGGCTACCTCAAGCCTGGTAGGTGGTACAAGCGCCAGAACAATGGACAGCTTTCAGGCATCTGTTCACCATTCTTCTGGAATGACTAAGAGCTGTACCAACGCCATATCTTCTCCTACCCGTAATCACCTGTATGTTCTTGAAGCCCTCGCTGGTAGGCAGGCCTTCCTCTCCATTCCTAGCACAAAACAGTCTAACAGTAGCAGATAACTCAATTAAGGTAAGAATAAGTACACAATAATTGAGAGTAACGAATTAACATAAACAAAATAAATTACACACTATTAATTGAATTAGAATCAATAAATATAAGCAAGACATTAGTACCATTTAAATAATTATTGCAACTTAGGGTAGGGTAAGCTAGCTCGTATGGTTAAAGAAAGGAAGAAAGCCCATCCGACCACCCTACCTCTAAGTGTAAGAGTATAAGTTTGTTTAAGAAAGATGAGTGAGGACAAAAGAAGCAGAGTAAAGTGAAATACAATGAAATAAAATAAAGTAAAAATAAAATAAAAAATAAAGAATATAAAGAATATAAAACCAAGATTCCCCCCACAACCAGGTCCTGTCCCGTTGCAATTTGGCTGTAGATCTTGTCTTTTCCAAGGAGGCTGTTAGAATTAAGTTTATGGGAGCAGTGATTGCAAGTGAAGCATGGTCCGATGATAAAAAGGTGGAATAAAGCTAGCAGGAGAGTTGATAGAAAAAAGGCGCTGAGTTGCCATTCTCCGCGGCGGGAGGTCAGATGAAAAACCCTCACTGAGCATACCAAGTGAAGAGGCGAGGGGGAGTGGTTTCTATGGCTATTGTCAATGATGGAATCACAGAACTCTCAGAGCAAACGTTCCAGAGACTTATTGAATGAGTAACAACAGCGCCATTGCCTCAGCTCACTCTGCCTCCACCATTGCCCACGCCATCTGGTACCACCAACAGAACAGCTAGCAGAGCCCCACAACACCAGGCTCCAACGAGCCTCCCAACTCCAAGACTCCACCAAGCCTCTCAGCGCTTCTCAGTCTTTCAGCGCCGGGCTCAACAAGCTTTGCGGGGCAAGTTTTTCCGAGCCTTGCAGGGTCGGGCTCTGCCTCTCAGTCTTTCAGTGCCAGGCTCACCAAGCTTCGCGGGGTGAGTTTTTCCAAGCCACGCAGCGTCGGGCTCCGCCTCTCAGTCTTTCAGTGCCGGGCTCACCAAGCTTCGTGGGGCGAGTTTTTCCCAGCCACGCAACGTTGGGCTATGTCTCTCAACCCCCCAGCGCCGGGCTCACCAAGCCTTGTGGAGTCGGGTTCTTCCAAGCCTTGCAACGCTGGGTTCTTCCAAGCCTCACAACACCGGGCTCCAAACAAGCCTCGCAGCGCCGGGCTCCAAGTAGAGACTACTCAAAAGTGGTATACCATTCCCTTCTTTTGAGAGCACCCTGTGATTCTGTAGCTTGCCCAAGACCACACAGGCTGGCTCTACTCAAAGGAGGCACCATGGGGAATTGAACTCCCAACCCCTGGCTCCATAGCCAGATACTTAAACCAAAGAGCTATCCAGCCAGCTGAGAATTCTTATAGATTTATAGATTTATCCAAAGCCATCTATTTGTAACAAACTCTTCTGATACATTAATGTTAATTTCTTTAACAAGGGCACCACTGTGCTCTCCCCTAACCAATGCATTAGAAATTGCTCTTGATATCTGTATGAATGGTTAAACCTGTTTTAAAACACAGACTCATACCCAGCAACATTGGACATGCAAAGGTAATGATACAGGTTCTTTGAAATGTGTTCTCTAGATGTGTCAGGTGTTAGAGAAAGTTATCATGATTTCTGCATAGAAATCCACAACCATCAAGATTTTAGTCTGAATGACCATTTTGGCCATTGTAGTGGCCAAATAGCTGTTAGACCTACATTCATGTTTGATATATGTATGAAACATCTGCTGCTAAATGACTAAATATGTGTTAAGGGGATTTCTTCCACCTCAATGATTAGGTGCAGACTGATCTGAATAACAGAAGACTTCCTCCATTTATTAATGAGAAATGAATTCAAAAGAGATCTCTGAAATTCTCTGTCAGTCAAGTAACTTTGCAATACAAGGACAATTATATTATCACTATTACCATTGCTAAGAACTGTCGTTCCACTTATTTTAAACTGTGCAGTAATCTGTGACAGATAACTGGCCAAAATCCTTGTGTAGCTACACAAATGGCGTAACTTATAAGTGAATTTATCCAAGTTAAGAAATCACCACAGACATTATGAGTTACACACCAAAACAACCAACTTAATATGCAACTGATAGTGTCTATGGTAGTTTCTTAACCTGGGACAATTTTCATCCAAACGTTATGCCATTTGTGCTGCACCAGCATAACTTGGTAAGAGGACTTTGGCCAGCACTTTTCACATTTTGTACCTCAATAATATAAAATTCCCCTCCTCTGTACCACACATGTATATGTATACATACAAGTCAGTCACACATTTGCTTAATGTCTTTATCTCAGGAAGGAGAGTGATGTTGGAAACAAGTGTTCTTGTTTTTCCTTCTAAAATATTGTTTGTAGGTATGCTCCCTTTTCCTAATTTAAAAAAATATATTATAATCTAGCAACAGGTATCTTCTTCCTGGATGTTTATCCTAATGGGGTTATAGGTTTGAGTGTATCAGAGAAGCTGAGAGTAAAGGACAAGTACAAATAGTGCTATCACTAAAAAAGCAACTGGATTAAACCCAAGAGGAAGTCTGGTGGCCAATACGAGTATATACAGAGGCAAAAGGATGCTACCTAACATATATAAATTGAATGTGGAACATAAGATATCTGAACCAAGATAAACTTGACACTGTAAAGCAAGAAATAGAATGTTTAAACATTGCAGTACTTGGTGTTAAGGAAGTAAAGTGGACTGAAAGAGGATATTTTCAGATACTTACAAAGTGTTTTATTCTGGAAATGACGAACTCAGGAAAAATGCTATGGTTCTAATACTAGGAAAGATGTAGCACAAGCAGTTAGATATTATAATAGAAAATCTCACCAAGTCAGACTTCTTGGAAAGCTTATCAACATAACCATAATTCAAGTCTATGTTGCAACTACAGATGCTGAAGAAGAAGAAATAGAAAGCTTCTATGCAAGTGTCCAGGAGGAAACTGATCACACATCAGAACAAGATATGCTGATAATCACAGGTGACTGGAATGCTCGGAACCAAATGAGAAGAAAATTTTGGGGAATTTCACCTAGCAGACAGAACCAAAAGTAAGATAACAACTCAGAGAATGCCATGACTCCAGCAATCTGTTTATTGCAAATACATCCTTCAAGCAACTGAATAAACAACTTATACACATGGACATCAGTAATTAGCCAATGAAAAAATCAAATAGTCTCATACTTGGAAGTGGAAGACAGAGAAGCTAAATTCTGTCTCCCAAAACAAAAACAGGAGCAGACTGTGGTACCGAGAACAAATGTTTATGAAGCAAAGAAGAATTATTTGTCTATTTCCAAACTAAACAAAAGCAAAGTGAGGAAGCCTGAAGAGACACTTGAATCAATTAGAGCTCTCCAAGCAGCAAAATTTGCTTCAGCACTTTGGAAGTTAAAAATCCAGAGCAGCTTTCATTTCAAAGGGTCTGGAGTTACTGACAGTTGGGCAACAGTGCCCAAGTAATGCAAGATTAATTCATGGAAGGGCAGAAGCTGGGCAAGGAGTAAACTATACAGCTTCTTTACAGGGGAGGAAGAAGGAAGGAAACTGATGGGAAATATGCCACTTTTGCCTGCACACTAGAGGTCCAGCAGTAGTTGATGGCACTGCATTTCCTTCCAACCCACCCATTCCAGGCCAGAGCTCTTTATTTCCACCAGTTTCACAATTTGGGCAAATGCAAGTATGTATACATATTTTAAAATATTCATATAAAAATCAAATGGGATAGGTACAAGTCAACTCTAAGCAAACAGGTTGTGTTTAGTAAGAAAATAATTCAGACTTAATCAAGGCTCACCCATTTTAAACTATGCACGTTAAACTATGCACAGGAATTCACACAGCATCAGCATAAAAACATTTGCCAGTTTTACTTCATTGATTAATCAAACATGCAGTGGGCAAAGAGAATCCTAATGTAATGCTGTGCTAATGTGATGTGTGAAATGATATTAAAAGAATCCCCAAACCCTACCAAATATATTTTGGATTTGGATTTTTCGAGTCTGCATTCTAACCTTTACTGGTCTGTGAACAAGATACTTGTCCCTTTGTTCATTTAGGGAACTCCCATATAAAATATGTGTGTAGGGGTCATTAGCTGCACAAAGGAAAACTGCTGGGAAGGATTTACAATATCTTGACAGCTTTGGTTTCACAGGAGTCTGTTCCTGCCATACCAGACCTTTTGTAGAGGAGCTTTGAATAGCTAAAAGATTCAATTTCCCGTTATGCTTCAATAAAACCACATGTGTTTAAATATTCTGTTTTATAATCTGTATCAAATAATGGGATGAGGTAGTCTACATTAAAGACATGTTGTGACCACTAGTTTTAACTAATTTGGAAGCTGTAAAAAAAAAAAAAAAAAAAAAAAGAAACACAATGATAGTAACAGAACAGAAAAAGACCACTGAAAGGACAGTTAAGATTCTGCATTTATTATAGCCTGTTCCATTATGAAAGAAGATTATCTGCTGCTACTTACAGCCTGCTTGTAGTTATAGTTTTGGCTGCTGCTGCTGCAATAATCTAATTCTGTATGCAAAGGAGTACAAAGTAATTTGAAAATAAAATTGGACAGTACTTACAATTAAGGCCCACAAAAGGCATCTGTGGCAAAGGGAGATTCTTTCCAACTAACATAGAGTTCTTGTGAAAGCTGTAACTAGGTCTATTTGCAGGTTTACACACACTTCACATGTATATTGTGCTTTTCATCTGGAATGGATTTTCACAGATACCTAACCAACTTGTGTTTATTATCCCTCTGATTACGATATACTCATATTTGGATGGGTGCAGATGAAGCACAGCAAAACTGGCTCACTTACAGAAGGGCAAAAGGAAGATATGCTCTTTTACAGAGCAAGGAAAGACTCAGGAGGTCTTTGCTTGCCTTCTAATTCAAACCACTTGTTCTCATTATTACACATGCCAGAATCAAAGCGTTAACATTTTGGGGACCTACAGTCCTAGAATCTCCCAGCCATCATGTCTACTGGTCATGCTACCTAGAATATTCAGAAACTATTGTAACCCAGAAAAATAGGTTTCCAAAGTATTGGTCAAAAGTACAAAACGCAAAGATTTATAAACTGAGGAGATCTGTTCTTTGGCTCCAGCTCTCACAAGTCACAGAAAAAAAATAGCCATTGGAAAATCAATACAGCACAGAGAGCGAAAGAAAGCTGATAGAGCACTGTTTCACAACGCAGGATTTTCTACAGTACATGAAAGTCAGTTCTGTGTAGTATATTTAATTAATCTTATCTGAGTTCATATGTGACCGATGGATGAATGCACTTAAAATCATTTTATGATTGATGTGGGAACACATCACTGAGGGTGGCTTGTGGACAAGTGGAGGAGTCCCTCAAAAATTTTGGGGAGCTGCCTCGTCTGCCCTTGTCATAAGCTTCTGCTAACACCCATTGTAGCTGCTAATCTTTTGCTTAAAACATGAATTAGCTTCAAATTAGACAACTTAATACATATTTAGAAGAGATGATCCCTCAAGTGGTGAAAGACATCCGCTTGTCATGGCATGTGACTTTCTTCACTTCCATATCTTGCATTTAGTGTGTTTTGTTTTTTGATTGGTTATTGGAATGTAAGTATGTGCTTAATTTGCCAGTCTCATTCCTCAAACATTAATCTCTGTGGAAATCCTGTTGCAAGAGGGAAAACTGTTAACTGGAAGAAATACATATTCCCCTTAAAATCTAGTTTGACTCTTGGATATGTGTTTTAATTACACATAACACATGTAGAATTCACAAGCTTTTTTTCAGGAAGGTACTTGTGTGAGAGAAATTCATCTAGTGTGAACTGATTAAAATAAAGATAGAGTTTAGTCCATGAGAACAAAACAAGCTCAAAATCTCCCAGCAAGCAAGACTTTTACTAGGCCCAGCGAACATTCTAAAATGGGCAGAAGTTTTTGAGTTCTCCAGAAATCTTAATCAGGCTTTGGCTTACCCTGATGAAATGTCCTGAGGAAACTGGAAGTTCACACATCTCTGTGGTATTTAATCGATCCTAATAAAGGCACAGTGCACCTTGAGCTTTTTGGTTTTAATATCTGTGAAGTTTTATTTTATGGTCAATGAAAGTATGATCCCAGTCACAACTGCAAATATTTGTAGGCAATCCCATCAATGCATACTAATTTTTTTAAAGGTGCCCTAAAGATGTAAAATTTCCAAAAAAAATCCATTTTTTCCAGAAAAAAACATTTTCCCCTGGTTTTTTTTCCTAGAGAAGTACAATAACTTTTCCTAGAGAAGTGCTTTTTATTTACAGAGGCTTATTCTTAGTTTTTACTTTCCCAGAAAGTTGACATGCTGTTCTGAAGTAGAATAGCAGACAGTGATGGTCTTTTCTGCCAGAGTGAAGAGTCTCATTTTCACTACATTAAGAGATTGAGACTGCTTTTAGGTACAAAGAACATCCTACTCAAACTCTCACTGTCATAAAAAATGTGGGACAGAGCTCCCCATACTTTCATAGGAGTGCTGAAAAATTAATTTGATGGATGTGAAATTTCTCACAGGGTGGAACGGAAGAAGAAACAGCACCTACTGAAATGCTTCTTGCTACGACTGAAAACATAAAAGTCATCTTTGTTTATATTGAACAGGACGTTAGGCTGCATTAAAGATTGTAGGAAACTCATTTCATTAAACAAACTAATTATACATGATGTGGAGGACCCACTGTGAGATTTTTTTTGTGCCTAACAACAACCACAGAGCAGAGGAAGACGGGGGCTGCAACACTATAGGGAGGTTGACTCTAGCCTCAAGTCTGGCCCTTCTATAAGGCAGAGTCCAGATCCGGATCAGATTTGGAGTGTCATAGAAAGGAAGCAAATTCTTTGCTATTTATTCTTATTGTATTTTTATGCAACTGTATTGGGATAGGCTCTTGTGAGAGATTCTTACTCAGAAGGTGGTGCTGTGGTATTCCTGTTCGACACTCTGGCTGCTGACCTGTGGGGTCTCTCAGGGTTCTGTTTTGTCTCCTATGTTATTTAACATCTATATGAAACCACTAGGGGAGATTATCCAGAGTTTTGGGATTCAGTGTCACCAGCATGCGGATGACACTTTACCTCTCCTTGCTACCAAAATCCAAGGAAGCTGCTTCAGCTCTAGATCAGTGTTTTGTATCAGTAATGGACTGGATGAGGAAGAATAAATTGAAACTTAATCCAGACGAGGTGCTTCTGGTCAGTCAAAAGGAAGATCAAGGAATAGGGATGCAGCCTGTGCTGGATGGAATTACACTTCCACTTAAAAAACAGGTGTGCAGCTTGGGATGCTCCTGGATTCATCCCTGACCCTGGATGCCCAGGTCTCAGCGGTGGCCAGGAGTGCATTTGCACAATTAAAACTAGCTATGTCCGTTTATTGAGAGATCTGATCTGGTCACTGTCACATACACCCTAGTTACTTCCCGACTGGATTACTATAATGTGCTCTATGTGGGGCTGCCGATGGAAAGTGTCAGGAAACTTCAGCAGGTCCAAAATTCAGCAGCCAGATTGCTAACTGGGGCTTGTTACAGGATCACATAACCCCCCTGTTGTGACAGGTCCACTGGCTGCCAATCCATTTCCGGGCACAATTCAAAGTGCTGGTTGTAACCTATAAATCCCTAAATGGCCTGGGTCCAAGCTATCTCAAAGACCACATCTCCCGTTATGAGCCGGCTCGGGTGTTAAGATAATCAGGAGATGCCTTTGTCTCAGTCTCGCCACCTTCACAGATGTGTCTGATGGGGACACAGGAGAGAAACATCTCTGTTGCTGCTTCCAGACTTTAGAGCTCCTTCCCACAGGAGGCCAGACTGGCCCCATCTTTGCTGTCCTTCTGCAAGCAGGCAAAAACCTTTATCTTCAGGCAAGCCTTCCCTCAGTAACTAGCTACCTGTGTGTGATTTTTAGATGGATTGTTATGCATAACTGCTTTGACTGGATTTTAGTACTACTTGTGTTTTTCATTTTTGGGTTTCCCATTTCTCAGTGACATTTTTTTTTTCTTTTTAATATTTGTAAACTTACTAAATATTGTCTTTTAACCATGTTAACCACCATTGTAAACTCATTGTTTTCAACTTTAAATATTGTCTTTCAATGTTCGAAGCCACCTTGGGTCCGAGAAAGGCAGGGTAAAAATATTTTAAATAATAAATTAAAAATAATAATTCTACCTCATTTACCAATAACTTGCATGTTCCAAGTACTCTAAGAAAGAGTTCAGTAGCACTCTAAAGATGAACAAACTTTATATAGCAAGAGATACATTTGGGTACCTTGACTTGAGTGAATAATACTTAGCAATTATGCTTAGCAGAAAGCATAATTAATTTAAAATTAGTAACTGATAAATACACAAAATATTCTGTGCTATGCAAATATTTCCACTTTTGTAAACTATGTTGTAATTCAGGCAAGAGCTACAAATATTGTTTTCATATTCCTTTTAAAAAAAACATTTTATTAGTTTTTCAATCTATCTACATTCAATTCGTGCTTGTTAAACATCGTGTTATATGGGTTGCTTATAATTATTTGTGTTTTTTGCGTCTTGGTGTCTTCTTAGTTGTCTCTTCAAAATCTATACATTTTTTAAACATTTAAACTGTTCATGTGTGTATTTTAGTATACAATATTGGCTACTATTATAGTATTGCTCTCATAGGATACAATGTTCTCAAAATCCTCTAATAACATACCTAATAAAAGTAATTCCGGTTCCAAATCTATATAATTTTGAGGTGATTTAATCGACGAACTTTGTATTTTATACCAATAATAACTGAGTAGGTTCCTAACACATAATAGATGCTATCTAAAGCATATTATACAGATTTTATTTATATAATTGTTTAGCCATTTCTATCTCCACATTTTCTATCATGTCTATATCAATATCATATCTAATGTATATTAATTAAGTACTACAGTATTTGTTTTGCCCCATCCTTATATCTAGCTTCAATTTACCTTAAAAACCACTGTGTTATGCCTTTACCCTGATTAGTGATCCCTTATTTCAGTTTAATTCCCTTTTTTAATATATAAGACATGCCCCTTTACAATTCCAGAAGTTACATATATACATGCTTTCAACGTTGAGGGCCACCTTAATATTTTTCCCTTTTTCATCTTTCTAAGTAACTCCTTCTCTTATTTGTCTTTTCCCAATTCTTGTTTCTATCTTTCTAAACATTCTGCCGTCTCTTGTATCATCTGAAAACATTTTATATACTTGATCTATCTCCAATAGATCTTCCAGGCTATTTTTAATTAATTTTGATGATTTTCTCCCCTTATCTCCCCTTAACACAGCTAAAATTCTCCTTGGCTCTAGGGTTAGAATTAAATATCCTAAATTTTCTCCTCTGATTTCCTCCAGCCCCTCCTTTGGTTGGCATACATCATCCACCACCCTCACATTTCCTTGTTCATTATTCCCTGTCTCCTGTTGAATATACAGTGGTGCCTCGCTAGACGATTCGCTAGACGATGCCTTTTTGCGATCGCTACTGCGCTTCGCAAAACGATGTTTCCCTATGGCGATTTTCGCTAGACGATGAGGTTTCCCCATAGGAATGCGCCGACTAGTGGTGAAAAGCTGTCAGTGCAGCTGTCAGTGCATTCCGATGGGGACCCGCACTCGCTAGACGATGTTTCCCTATGGGAGATTTTCGCTAGACGACTGCGTTTTCCCTTGGAACGCATTGAAGAGATTTCAATGCATTCCAATGGGAAAATGTGCTTCGCTAGACGATGTTTTCGCTAGACAGCGATCTTCGCGGAACGGATTAACATCGTCTAGCGAGGCACCACTGTAGTCCTTTTCTTTAGTTGCTCCTTGAATGATTTCACCTCTTCGTTATGGGATCTCACTATTTCTAAGATTGCTTGAAGGGTAGATTTTGTTTCATCCCAAAATTTCCCTTGTTGTAGCATTATGTCCCAAGGTGCCAAGTACTTGTATTTCAAGTGAATGATGTCCAGTAGCTTAGAGCAGTCAGTCCAGTTCCATCAATAATTGCTTCAAAAAGTCCACTTTAGTAAATTGATCACCTTTAGGGTTAATTTTGAATCCAGTCTCTGACGTACGTTGACAGCCCCGTTCACTCGATGTTTGTATTAGACTTTCCAAAGTTAATTGTCTATGTTCTAGTCAGTTCTCAGAAAAAAAAAGGAAAGTCAAAACAGAGTTCCAAGTTTGAGTATTCAAGGTCACGTTCTGGGCTTTTTGCCAACACTGTAAGATAGCCATACAAACAGTTTTACTCCCAGCGTTGTTTGGCTAAAATATTTTTAAGAGGAAAATTTCTTAAGTTTAACGCCAAAGTAATAAACTTCCTTCCTTGAAGTATAGTTAAGTGTTTAATTAATGTCCAATTTATTTTCTTTGCGTCTCTTTGTGTCTCTTTCTCCTTCTCCAGATCCACCACTGCTCTATTTAGTGTTGGGGCTAAGAGACGCTTATTTTTGTTAAACGGATTATTCCGTCCAGGGATAATCATAGAGCAGTATAGTTAAGATTTTGTATCTCACCCAGTGGTAACGATGATGTTAAATTGGCTGATTTATCGATTCTTCATTTGCCGGCTACCGACTTGCAAGCAAGCTAATTCAGCTGCTTGTTTCCGCTCGCTGGTTGATTGGGGAGTTTCCTGGATCAAACATAGGTAACCGCCGTCCCCCCCCCCCATGATCAACAGGCTTCTTTCCCATTTCACCACCTCTTCAGGGTGGTTTTAACCCCCTAGGGGGTCCCAAACAGGTCGGAATTCAGCTGAGGGGATGGAGCTCTGTCCTCCTACTGCTGTCTCATCGCAGCGTCAAGCCGGAAGTCCCCCATATTTCTTTTTTAAAAGATTTACATAAAGTATTATTTTGTCTGTAAGCATTCTGCATTTTAAAAAAAATTGCAGTATTATTTAAAAATCATGTCTTGCATGTAGTAGAAAAAGGAATATCACCACTGTTTCTCAGTAATTAACCAAAATGGAACCAGCCTCATCAGAAAATGAAAACTGTAGATCAACTTACTGCACCAATAACAGAGTAGCAGATCAAACTGATTGGCTGCTACTGCCTGAATGAGCAACAACAGCAGCCCTTCATGCTCTTGCACCAGGACAAGACTCTAGCTGGACCATCTGGAAGTCACTTATTAGGCTTCAAAGTGAAGTAGGAAGATCAAAGAATAATCAAGTAAAATGAAGATAACTTTGATATAGGACACATTTTCTGTGACTGTGGAGAAATTCAATCAATCCAGCACTTACGTGCATGCAATTTATGCCCCACCAGGTGTAGCAAAGAAGATCTAGCAAATGGCCAAGATAATGCTTTCAAAGTAGCCCACTTTCTGGTCAAAAATAGTATAATTACCTTAACATTTTAATTTATTTTTAATTATACCTATATTTCATATATGTCCATAATTTAAATTGTGCACCACTCTGATATGAATAAAGAAAGAAAATGCTCTTTTAGTTTCCCTCATTCTGTTCCCACTCAAGTGGCTCCAGTGTTCTTAGATTAGATAAGTTGCTCTTCTGAGTGGAAAAAAACAACATCGGTTTTAAAGGCCTATATCTCCAGAAGCAACAACAAAGAGGTCTCACCTGAGTTTTATAAGTCAGTTGTACTTTTCCCCTTCTGTTTAGGCCATATCTACAAAATTAGCACGGTCACTTCCCACTACCAAAACAAAACAAAACTACACATGGTTTTTGTGTGTTTCCATATAATTTGCATATGTGAATAGATAGATAGATAGATAGATAGATAGATAGATAGATAGATAGATAGATAGATAGATAGATAGATAGATAGATAGATAGATAGATAGATAGATAGTGCAAAAATTATTCTGAGTTAAATAGAAATACAGGGTATCATTCCCAGCAAGAAAAAATTACCTGCATCCCTGAGCAATCTACTGTCAAAGTGCTAACTTGAATGCACGGCTGTTCTCCCTTCCAGATTTTTATGCTAAATCTTTAAACTCGACTTTCACTCTCTTCTCTTAAATCAGATACATGACCACCTTTATGCAAAATGTATCCTGACTGAAAGCTGCTCTCCAGTACAGAAACAATCTATTCCCATTCACACTTTAGAGCCTATGTCCTATGGAAGGATGAACAGGCAGATTGCTGTTGATCTTTTAGTACATTTGGAGCTTGTTTATTCGTCTTAAGATATGGTAATTTAGCACTATATTTTAAACCTGTATCTTTCTAGAAATGTAATTCCAGCAAGATACATGTCATGCACAGGAAATTTAATTAAAATCTGAGGATACTTGTGGTGTTGCTATCTTTGTTAGCTAATAATTCCTGACCACAAGGGAAAACAGAAGAAGCAGGTTTTCAATTTAGAGAGGTACTTTAGTGATGAATTTATCATGCAGTTTTCAGTTCCTATGGAAGATACTGGAAAGTACGGGATCAGCTCTCATCTAACTTCATCACACTTGAGCATACTGGGGCCAAGGATGCCTGCTGGGGCTTCAAATGCTCTATATATGCAGACTTCAGGTGCAGAGTTTTCTAAGAGGTGCTGCCGCACGGACTCATATCACGCCGGTTCTGAAAAATTTACACTGGCTGCCAGTTGCTGCTCGGGCCCAATTCAAAGTGCTTACTTTGACATATAAAGCCCTAAACGGCTTAGGACCTGGTTACCTAAAGGGCCGCCTTCTTCCATACGAGCCTGCCCGTCCTCTAAGATCAGGCCAGGAGGCCCTTCTGAAGGTGCCATCCCTGAAAGAGGTGAGGGAAATGGCATGCCGAAATAGGGCCTTCTCGGCTGTTGCCCCCCAACTTTGGAACTATAGAGATCTGCCTGGCTCCAACACTTTTGGCTTTTCGGCTCCAGGCAAGGACCTTTCTGTTTAGCCAGCATTTTAATTAAATAGTATTCTTTAGCTGGCCATATGAGCAGCAGGATTTATTAATATTAATGTTTTAATGACTGTTTTTAATATAGGGTATTATTATAATATTGCCTATTTTTAATGGTTTTAATGTTTTAATATTGTTGTATGCTGCTCAGAGACCATTGGTAATGGTGCGGCTAAAAAAATCTTGTAAATAAATAAATAAATAAATAGATAAACATAGTTCTGTAGATTCCTTGTTCTACCACTGGCATTTACTTATGGTGAAAACACACATATACACATTGGCTTTGAACTTATGGTTGCATCAACAGTCCTACACAATTTACTTCCTTTTCTTCACAGGTCTGGATAATCTTTACACATTTACATACATAGGCAGACAAGGTGTTCGTGTGAATAAATGTAGGAATAAACCTCAAACATTTAAAGAAAAGGTAGTTAATTACTATGGCAAAAAATATAATGTGAGATCCAATCCATGCTAATAATAATTTAGTCCATGTAATAAACTAAGATTTTGCATGGGGTAAAACAGGAGAAGGATGAATGATGAGAAAATGACAGTGCACCTGCACCAAGTGCATGTCTCATCAAAAAAGCATTTCTAATTAGGGAGCAACAACAGAAACAAAACAACTAAGTTTGATCAGCTGTGATTCTTTAAGGCTACAACACTAAACCCCATCTTTGATGCACACCTTAACATGGTGAGGGGGTTTGAGTGTTTCAGAGAAGCCAAGAGCAATGCTATCAGGAGGCTAGACTCCATTATGAATCTGGACTTCTGACAGGGCCACCCAAGGTGGAATTATCAAAGTTTTGAGACAGCAGACTGAAAAACATACACCCTCTTCAGGAATAACAGCCAAATTAGCAGAACATAATTGATGTTTCCAGTGGTGATGGGGGTTGCTGAAGGATAGCTACTGGGTAGCTGAAGGTGGCAGAGGATCTTTCACAGGCAACGGGAGTTACTCTCAGACTAACTTTTTTAGACTGCACAGAAGAAGGCAATGATAAACCACTGCTGATTCTTTCTTACATTGATGAGACAATTCAAAATGAAACAAACGATAGTGCTAGAAGATGGGATTCCTGAATCTGAATGCACTCAAACAGCTATTGGGGAAGAACAAAGGACAAGTATGAATAGCACTGTCACTAATAATGCAACTGGATTACAGCCAAAAGAAGAATATCTAGTAGCCAACATGCAAATAAATGAAAGGAAAGTCTGATGCTACACAACACACACAAATGGAATGTGAGAAGTATCAAGGTAAACTTGAAACTGTAAAGCAAGCAATGGGATATTTAAACATTGCAGTACTTGGTGTCAGTGAACTAAATTGGGCTGGAATGGGACATTTTCTGTCAACTACAATGTATTTTATTCTGAAAATGATAAACTCAGAAGAAACCGAGTGGCTCTAATACTTGGTAAGATGTAGCACGGGCTGTTAGAGGCTATAATGCAAGGTCTGACTGAATAATATTAATTTTAGAAAACCTGCCAACAAAACCATCATTCAAGTCTATGTTCCAGCTACAGACACTGAAGAAGAAATTGAAAGCTTCTATGAAAATATCTATGAGAAAACTGATCACACACCAAAACAAGACATGCTGACAATCATAGGTCATAGGTCATATCTAACCAAGATAAAATAAAGGGAAAGTGGAAACAATACACTGAAGAACTATAAAGAAAAGAGAAAAGGATGACACATATATATATAAATCTTGTTTTATTAACATTAAGATCACCAGGTCTTCTCCAACAGCACTATTAAGTCATTATACTTTTATCTCACATATTACTCCACATTAATAAGCTTTATTACAAAGTGAGTAGGAGTAATCAATATCATATATCATTAAACTCTGCTGGAGGGAGTTTGCTACTACTTTCCACACCAATATTGCAGTAATTACTCATAAATTACTCGTAAAAGTCACACCAACCAAACAGAATACAATATTGCAAATAACAATCTCCATTCCATCCAAATTAATATAAGTTTATTTATGTACATTTATATATTTCATTACACAAATTGCAAGGAAATAAAATTATGGAAAAACTACTGTGGCACATTTTACAAATGTATATACTTAATGGCCCGGTGTACTTGTACAAAAGTGCAGTGTTAGCTAGGAAAATGTATGCCAAACAATCCAGTTGATCACTAAGGTATCAACATCAATTGATACCTTAGTGATCAACTGGATGTTGAAACTAAGGCAGTTTCAACATCATGTTTATTGCCTCACTGCAGCTGAGCTTGTAACAAAGCCTAAAGCCTAAGTATGTCTCATTGAAACAACGACATACTGTACTATATCCTTGCCTCCCCTTCTTCTGTTCTCTTCTATGTTCAATTTTAGATTGTAAGATCCTCAGGGCAAGTACCATACTGATGGAGTTATACAGTGGAAGGGTCAAGATCATAAAGCTGATTACAGTCAGACCTTTTTTGCATTGCATTAGTGCACTTGACTCCATTTCTCTTTGCCTCAACCCCATGTATGTGCATGCGTAAAGAAGTCTAAAGACTGCAGCCTTTGAACAACTGCATATCCAAAGCTGATTCTGAAGAACAACAATTTAATAGAGGATTCCATGTCAGTAGCAGATTTCAAAACTGGCTTAAATATATATATGTGTGTGTGTGTGGAGAAAAGATGAAGCTCACCACCCAAAGTAAGGGAAGACAAATAATACATACTGATTTTTACATTCTAGATTGGTTCTGGCATTTTTATAAATGTGATTGTGAACATTTCCAGAGGCATTGCTTTCATTCTAAAGCTTGCCTGAAATTCAGTAATACAACTTCACATTTGAAGGCCTTTTTCCTGCAATTAATGCTCATATTTCTACAAGGCAGCCGCTCCCAGCCCTACTTCAGAATGTACTGTTCTCCTTAGCTAGCAATTCTTGTCCTTGATTTAACTGAGCAGTCATTTCCCCCACCCGTTCACCCTTGAGGCAGAACAGAAGACAGCTTTGTGCTGACAAGTTTCCCTCTACTACTAGAGGTGGGAGATGCCATTGACTCCGTTAAGCTGTTGCAATTTATTTAACATCTCTGGATCAATGCCAGGCTAGTTTATTCTCTTAACACCAATAGTAGAATAAAAGCAAATATATTTCTGAAACTCTGCCTTTTGAAATAGAGGAATCTGTTTAGAATAGCTCTCATCTGTTACAAAATTTCATGAAAATCATTTTCTATCAGCAAAGGATCCTGCTTGTTCCTCTAGCTGGCTATTTGGGATATCATGGTGTGCCGTATCCCAGAACTACACATCGGGCTGCAATAATATTGGTGCCCGGCAGCGCACCAATATATTGTGCATTAGCAGTATTCAACATTCCATAAGGCAAATAAAAAAAATAGGAGTGCCCCGAACAAAAAATTGTAACTATGAAACTGGACCTCGAATCAGTACCAAATTTGGCACGGATGTAGCAGAAAGTCTGCTCTTGCTCTGTGCTAAATTTGGTGATACTTGGGCAAAGGGTTTTTGAGTTGTGATTTTTTAAAAAAACACAACATTGTTTTATCCCCATGCAGAAACATAACTTCTGAGAATTCCAAAGGACCTATTTGCATAGCATAGCATTCTGGCCAATCAGAATGTGCCTCTAGTAAGCCCACAGAGCAGGTGTCTGTCATTTTTAACCCTGCCATGGCCTTCAGTATGAAAGAAAGAAGACGTGGTGTGGTGAAGGAGAGTCTCCCATTATGTGGCGTTATGGGCAGAGCTTGGGGGAAATTGCTTCTTTGACCTAAAACTCCCAGAATTCCCCCTCCACCATAGTTAACATTAGGCTTTTATTCAGAAATATATCCTCTTTGCATACTCAATGTGGTGAAGTGGGCAGAATAGATTGAAGAGGCCTGGATTTGAATCCCCACTCAGCCATGGAAATTCACTGGGGCGTGGAACTGGTAAAACTTACCAGTTCACTTACCTTGAAAGCCTTGTTAGAGTCACTTTAAGTTGATTCCAACTTAAGATTTTTATAAGGTTTGGCTGATCCATTCAAAAACTGATTCAGTGGATCTAATATAGTAGGGGTAGCAGCTGAATACAGAATGGTGTCCCCAGATTTGCTACCCTGCTGGTCCCTCTACTGCCTCCCCCAGATTCTGGAAGTACTGGCTGGCCCCATCTTTCCTGTCCTCCCGTAAGCAGGCTGTTTATGTTTTTTGGTATTGTATTCATTGATCCTCTTAGTATTATACACTCATTGCTAATAATCTTAACTGCTGTTTTTAAATTGTTGTAAGCCACCTTGGGTCTTTTTCAACGACAAAGGCAGGTTAGAAATATTTTAAATAAATAACTAAATAAATTAACTTACTTCCTTCCTTCCTTCCTTCCTTCCTTCCTTCCTTCCTTCCTTCCTTCCTTCCTTTAGCTTTGTGATTGGTGATGATTCTCAAAGTAAATTTTACCTGGTTTACTTGCAAAGTAAAAAGGACCTCCTGGAACATCTTAAAAAGCAGATGGAGTTGGGTGTCATCGGCACACTGGTGGTACCAGACCACAAAATTCGGGACACCCTCTTTCAGGTTTTTCACATATATGTGAAATAGTATGGAGAATCATGGAATTCTCCACAGGCTGTTGGTCAACATGTTGAACAGGGTTTCCCCAGCACCACTACCATTCACTAAAGGAAAATCCCAGAAACTGACTCCTTTTTTCATCAGTTCACCACTTCTCACCCAAACACAAAGCAATTGTCAGGGCTGTTTTTCAATAAATGTGAATGGTAGTGAGCAGAAGAGAATATCCTGTAGACCATCTTAACTGCTGCCATTGGTGTTGTCAACATTCAGGCTGCCCTTTGCCATGCAAAGCTTGGCATCCTTTTACCTGCTGGCAATGTGGGCACAATATTGTGCAGCAATATTGGGCCATTTCCTGGCTTTTTGAATCATGGGTACAGAAGCACAATATCCCACATTCATAAACCGGAGGTTTTTTGAACAACTGAATACTATTAAGTCTACTGATGTAGAAACAAAAACTGCACTTCTGCTGTATATACACACAGTGTAACTGCTACTGAATGCAGTAAAAATTACTCATAGATAAATGTACATAGGTGGTGTAAGTAATATTAAAAATAAGTGATACTTGCTTTCAAGGAGATTCAAAACATGTTTACTTAGAAATAAATGAAAATGCAGCTGTAGAGTCTATCATGACAGAAGATTCACATTTACTTTTCCATGGTTTTTTTTTTCCAGATACAACATAGCTGGGGAAAGTATCTGTTTTTACATTATATGAAACAAGCAGGTAAGGACAGCAAAGCATCCTCTCTCTCCCACCTTACTGTATCTTGCTGTGTTCCATTTGTGAAAGCACTTTTCTTTCAGCCCAGTTTTGATACTAGATGTGTGCAAGGCTGAAGAGAGATGTGTTTGAAGCTATGAAAGATAGAGAGCTAACATGGGAAATGGTAATGCTGTCTCATCCCTTAGGACAAGTGACCCTAACTCAGGCCACAGGTATGAGCATACTTCTGCCTGCCTGCTTACCAGAAGCAGAGTTAGGACTCACCAGTGTTCTCCTTCTGCTAGGGGTCTGTGTGAAAGTTTGCTCGCTTGCTTGTTTGCATGTTATGCACACACACACATAAGGGCACATGTGTATGTATGTATGGGTATTCGTTTTTGTCCTGAGTCTGTCTGCTATCCTTGGCTGCACTGCTGTGCCAGTTGCACTCTGAAGATGGACAGGCTTCCCTCAAGGAAGGAAGGAAGGAAGGAAGGAAGGCCCTATATGTTAATAATGAAATGTATACATAAATATATACTGCTGCTCTATCATTCTCATTTAGATGCCAGAATTTCTAAGTATACTGATTTCCAGCAAATCACAGAGACACTCTGAAAAACAAGTGTTGTCTTCCATATATCTCTGACCATAATCATAACTATACATGCTCAGAATCAAGTTTAGCTTTAAAAAGGTGTTACTTTCAGGTTAAATATAAGTACTTCAGATCGGGATTTATATTAAACACCTTTAGGTTATTTCTAATGCTACTTGTGAAAACCAATGTAGCTGAGAAATACTCTAGTGTTCAATCATTTATATAGACCATATTGTCTGAAATCTAATCCACCTGTTTTATTTCTGATATACAGTGAGATATATAATTCTGGAAGCAAGGTCATGGTTGTCTCATTTTATAGATGGGCATGTCAGTCAATCTTTATTTGTGGTCTCCGGCCCAATAGGATACATATATGTAATATTTAAAATAGATGTAAGCAATTAAAACATTTCAAGATAGCATGTGCAAAGTACGTAGCCCTCTGACTTAACAATTATTTTCACAGGTGCAATTTCCAAGAATATATACCAGTGCCTTGGAAAACTTTGCACAGAAAGATCAAGACGGCTCATTCTAATGCTCTAAGCATTAGATTCAAGATTTGACATTACATTTCACTTGAAAATACTCTTAAGCAGAAACACACAAATTTGCTTACAAAAGTTTGACTAGGAAGAAGGAAAAAACCCACAACCTCAACAACCTATACTTACCTGAAGAAAGTCGTGTTGCCTGCTATGCATCTGTTGCTGATCTTTCTTCTGCCCGTCCTGCACTTCTCTGAGAGGCCCAGAAAGTATGGCTGACCTGCTTCTCGTTGCCACGGACACCTAGGCTTTCAAAAAAGGAGCCAGTGACCAATCAGACCCCAGGGCTCAAACAGCACTCAGCCTTAGGTCATGTGACGCTTCCTCAGTGTCTGTGTGAGTGAAAAGCATGACAATATCCATAAGGACCAAAGGGAGCTTTCTTTGTATGAGTTCAACACTTCCCTCCTCCCGCCACAGTCCCTCATTACAGAAATCCTACTTAAGCTGTGCCACAAAGCCACAAGTTGGAGAGAAGGGGGAGAGATACAAAACACGCTGACAAGAGAACTGATATGGTGGCTGAGTCAATATACTAACTGAATGTGCTTTGTGCAGCTTCCCAAAATCTGATTTTAAAACTTCATCCTCCCTCTTTACTTCACATCAGTTCACGTCTGCCTCTAACTGCTGCTTTCATGTGGAAAGTTACTGACTCAGCTAACCTGACCAGAAAGGAAAGGGGAGGTGAGTCCTAGGGACTTTTTGTGCCATGAGTCAAAACTGCACTTTAGCTTTTGCACAACATACCCTCAAGCTGCTATTTCAAAGGGCAATAGCACAATTTCACAAATTTTTATACTCATGCCTCCTGGTCAGAAAGTACACCATTCTTGGAGGAAAAAATAAGTAAAAAACACAAAAAAACAAAACAACATACTGGCTGAAATCCTGTTGTGGAACACCACATGTGCAATGGGAATGATAGCAGCAGCAAGTTAAAAGCTTCCTTTGGCAATTTGAGATGCATATGATTTCATTGCATTGTGTGTGAATCACAAGCAGTCTGAGATTGTCAAAGGAAACCTTTAATTAGAAGCAATTTGTCACTGATTATGATATCATTGTCATTGTACATTGTGTTAGGAAAAACAACACAACAAGAAACCACAAAACAAATAGGTTGGAGATCAGGATCTGAAGCCTCATCAGTCTCTGCTGCTGATGCACCACTATGGCAACATGATGAAGTTGTCATTAAAAAGTTCACACATTGATGCAGAGTTGTCACATGGGGGGCAGTTTCCCATAAGATGCAGAGTTCCATGGAATTCTGTACACATCCCCCTCTCTGTGGGCCTTATGCTACTGCTCCTGTATTTGGGTTCTTCTGCCTAGGATTCAAAAATTGCTTGCCCCCTACAAAATAAGAAAAGGAGCAAAACATCCACTACAGGCAAGACATTAGTGTGTATGGGGTGTGGACTGAACACATTGTGACGTTTTCCACGTGGCCTCTGTTTCCTCAAACAAAGGACTCACGCTATGTCTTCCCACCAGCAGTTACCAATTGTGACGTTCCCTCTTTCTCACTGCCACCAGTGGATTTCCTTAATCCACAATGTAATAGACTTGTCAGTTTGCTGTTAACAGAACTTGTTTATTAATGTTTATTAAAGTGTATGAAGTTAAATCAGAATCACAGATGTTATTTATTCATTGCATACAATCAAATCCTTAAGGTGTCATATATTTTATCAAGTTACCAATCACCACCTGCTCTATCTATTAATCTTGACCAGCTTATCTATTAATATCCGTTCTCACTATCTCCCTGACTATCTATCTCTTTCTCTCTGAAAATTCAATATCTCTCAACTTCTATCTCTCTATCTCAATCTCTCTAACTCTATCTCTCTAACTGCCAATCTTATTTCCAACTCCTATCTTCAACTCTCACTGCAACTGCCACTCTGCCTTCTTATATTTGCTGACTCCGCCCCTCCACTCCTCCCATAGGCTCATGCAAATGAGATCTGGACACAAGTGACAGGAGTGACGCGGGGCTGATTGTCACACACATCATAAACAATATTCAAATAGACACGCACAATAAATTGCCTTATTCTACACAACAAAATACAACACTGTTGGGGGGATAAAATTTCACTACAAATTGCTGTTTGGGTTCTGCAACAAGAACACAACCTTGAGAGCAAGTCTGTGATGCATACACAATAAGCCATAAGAGAAAGGGCCCTAAACTCACTACATGCATCCAAGAAACAGCAGTGAGCACCTACTGTATACACGCTGTAACTCCTACATATGTATTCTATATCTATATTTCCCTCCTTAGCACGAAGGCATATAATTAAATTGTATGATTTCTTCTTGCAGAGAGGATACCTGTCTTGCCCTTGGGACAAGGCTGCAGTAGATATGCAATGAAACAGTTTGTCTGTTGCCACACTACATCACTCCTAACGCAAACACAGTGAGTGAATGCTAACAGGATTGTAGCTACAGTATACCTGGGCTGAGGAGAAACAGGAGGAGGACGTCCATGAGCTTATGGGAATGCCAATGAATGCCAAGGTACCAAAAAAAATATTCAAAAGCCCTCACTGCCACCACCATATCCCAAAAACTTAGCGAGGAGTAATGCTGACAACACACAGAAATAAATGTTACCACAGGAGAAGGAAAACAGAATGGAGCCAGGATGGGAGCGGGAGCACAATGCTTTCCTTGAATGGAATGGTTAACTGGAACCTTGAACAAGAACAACTTTTTAAGGAGGGAGGCTCCACTACAACAGTTTACAATCATATCAGAATGTAATTTATATATGGAATTTGTCCCAAATAATTGATGGTTATGTTGATTGATACAGATCCTTCCTGGGGATTCAGTTCTCCAGGCACCAGAACTCTTTGCCAAAGTGCCTGATATAAATCCTCTTCACTTTTCTCCCTGCATTTGCAGCAGTTTTGTTTGCCCCACTGTTACAAGTCAATGGAGCTCCCACAGAAAATGTCGTGCTAATGATGCTGGTAACACATGTCCGCCATCAGTTGAATAAAACTAACCCCCTCGCGTAGTGTGCCCTTTTTCTCTAAAATCCTACACTTTTCTTGCTTCGTATATCTCGGGGGGGGGGGGGGGACACAATGGGATGGCCAGAACCGGAACAACGGCCAATGCCGCATCGAGTATAGGGGCATTTTCAGCAGTGCTTCGTCATGTCTCATCAGCTAACCTTATTCCCTAATCCTCAAATCCTCCTCCTTCCCATATCCTTTGACATGCATCACCACCACTTTAGTCAGCAAATGCACAGCTTCCAACAAACTCTTGACCTCCTCCAAATGTTTTATTTCCTCACCTTCCACTGTCTTGAACCCCCTGTTTCACCAAAGTCCGCCAAAGGCATGGCGCACCCCAAATGCATAATGGGAGTCTGTATATATATTAACCTTCTGGCCCTTAGCCAAACATAGGGCTCGGGTCAGTGCTATTTATTAATTCAGCTTTTGGGGCTGAGGTGTGGGGGGCCAAGGGCTCAGCTTTGATCTTTTCCATAGCTGTTACTACAGCATAAGCGGCTTTTCGCACACCATTACATATCAAGCTGCTACTATCAACAAAAAAATTCTAAATCTGGGTGACTCGAAGGAGAGTCTTTCGAATCTGATCAGCTAGAAAATTCTGCATCAATCGTTTGCAGACAATCGTGGAGAATAGGATCGTCCCCTACACGGGGCGTAGGGAGGAGGGTCACTGGATTAAGGCACGTGCTCATAACTAGCCGAAGTTCTGGGTTGTCTAGAAGCACTGCTTGATATTTGCTCAGCCGACATGAAATCCTATTTCAAAATACAGAATTACTGGACAACACCAGCAATCATTATGTTAGACTACACAGGGAAGCCAATGAAATCCACAAACACCAGCACAGCTTCAACAAAAAAGAAGAAACTCTAAAACTCAACAAAGCCTGGCTCCCAGCACTGACAAATACAGCCTGCAAAAAGGTCAATGAACTCTATCCAGCCACAAGGACCAGTGATCACTGCACACAAAAGACTAGCTAACAACACCCATCAATCACAGTGACAGATCATCTCCCCCCCCCTTATCACAACAATACTCCCATAACAAAAAACACCCTGATCACCAAAATCACCCAATCTCCTGAAAAGGACAAAAAGCTGATCCCACAGCTACAAATACTCAACTATCCCACACACTACACCAGAACACAGACAGAGTTCTAACTCCTGTCCTCTGAAGATGCCGGCCACAGAGACTGGCAAAAAGGTTAGGAAGAAAAACCTTCAGAACACGGCCAAACAGCCCGAAAAACCTACAACCACCAATGAGCTTGTTAATTTAATCAACGTTCTGTTCATACATATTATGTTGAAATCTAGCATAGACCATAGTTGGGGCCATAATTTTGCTAAATCAGTCAAACACTAAACTCAAATATTTATATAGACATACTGGAGTGGCCTGCATACTACACAGGGGATTACCCTCCACACCTAGGTGGCAGGTTGAAGTGTCCTTCCTATTCAGCCCATGGGTCTTTGGTAGACATTACATAGTTGTTATTAATGCATTCTGTAAACATACAATATCTGCAAAGAGAGATTCTGTACCTTTTATAGAACAGTACTGGTGCTCTCCTTTCCAGTACACTAAGGAGACCTGGGTTCGAATCCCACAAAGCCATGGAAATTGATGAGGTGTGTGGGAAACTAGTTAAATCATTACTTAAATATCTCACTTGCCTTGCAAGTCCTATTAGAGTCACTGTTAGTCACTTCCAACTTGACATCATGTAACACACAGTGCAAAAAACCCTCTATATAATATATTGCGTATCAAATTACATATTATTTGTACATGTAACTTTTCTTCCATTTTAAAAAAATCCAAATTAGTCTCTGAGATTGTGAGTTTCAACAGAGGACATGAAAGTCACATTTCTTTCTGATCACTTTGCTCCATTGCAAGTCATAAACACATCCTGCCACAACATGCAAAGCAAAAAGCAACAGAGAGGAGGAAATTTTAAACAAGGAAATTTATCAGAACACCAAATGTTAACTAGCCCATTTTCCTGTTGAAACTTGCAGCTTCCAAAGCAGCTTTTATTGTTTCTTTCTTTTAAAACTATCAATAACCAAACCGAGAGAAAGGGAAAAAGCATACAGCTGTGTTCAATATGTAGTTTGACCCCAACTGAAATGTATAAAAAAATCTTAAAAATTTGTTTCACCCACAAGCTGGGCAGTTGATTACTATGACTTGTTTAGAAATATGTCTTATATGTCTTTTTCAGCTGAACCTGTTTGGCTGGCTGATACCAGCTTGTCTCAGGCAGTAAGGTAAAGGTAAAGGTTCCCCTTGACATTTAGTCCAGTCGTGTCCGACTCTAGGGCGCGGTGCTCATCCCCGTTTCCAAGCCATAGAGCCAGCGTTTGTCTGAAGACAGTTTCTGTGGTCACGTGGCCAGCGCGACTAAACACGGAACGCCGTTACCTTCCCACCATGGTGGTACCTATTTATCTACTTGCATTTGCATGCTTTCGAACTGCTAGGTTGGCAGGAGCTGGGACAAGCGACGGGAGCTCACTCCGTCACATGGATTCGATCTTACGACTGCTGGTCTTCTGACCTTGCAGCACAGAGGCTTCTGCGGTTTAACCCGCAGCGGTCTCAGGCAGTATGTCTATACAAATGTCTGTCTTGACAGACAGTTCTTAAAACTCATCTGATTCAAGAAGCCAGAGTCCAGTTTTCTGATTAATCATTTGCCACATTCCATTAAATATAGGGAAGGGTACTGGTCACTAGCAGATATTTTATCCTTCCATTTGACTTGTTGAGTGTGTGCGTTGTAGTTGATAGAGTAATTGACCAGGACCCAGGAGACCTGGGTTCAAACCCCCCTTGGACACAGAAACTCCTTATGGATTGGTAATGGTAAAATCACTTCTTAAGTGTCTCACGTATATTGAAAACCCTATGGGAGTCACTATATGTCAGATACAACATATTTTTACACTCAGACACATAAACAGATATGTATATATTTACATCTCATGACTCAAAATAGATTATGTTGAGTCAGGAGACGTAAATATATTTACATCTCCTGACTATTTACATTTTTACATTTCCTGATTTATGTTTAGGTCTCCTAATATTTTTTAATCCCACATCCTAGTCATCAAGATCTGCTCGCTGATTAATTAACACTTTCAATTAACACTTTCCACTAGATCCAACCACATAGTTGTCAAAAACTGCAAATTAGAATTAATTTCACTTAAAGGGAGTGGCTACTGTACCCTTTATTTTCTAGTCATTAGGACCACGCTTTGATTGTAGATACCCAAGTGTACAGCTACCATAAAGTACCTATATATAGCTTCTACTGACTTGACAAAATTGTCTTCCACCCATATGAAACCATGCTGTTAGCTTCACTTAGGTTTGTCTGTATGTGTGGTCTGAGATTAAAAATAAATAAATAAGACAATTAATTACCTCCTACAAATCAAGGTGTGGAAGATGTACACATGAATGTAATTAAACATTCAGTTTAATAACTGAAAGGGAGCTATGGAAAGGGTATTGCATGTAAATATCAGGTGACCACATATAAATACAGTATCAAGTGACCATAGAAGAGGTTTTGAGATGACCAAAGTTACAAAATCCAAGGAGCAAGAGAAGGGGAAAGAGAAACCACCTTAGAGGCTGGCTACATGGGCATTTAGCCTGCTGCTCAATCTACTGCAGGGATGGGCTGGTTCAATCCAACAGGCAACATATTTCGTTGGAGCAAACCAGCCCACCCCTAGAGCGTTGCTACCTGAATCTTTCTGGCCCCTGGCAGGGGCTTCTACTTTTTTGGTGCAGGTAGGATTGCACTGTTTTGGTCCATTTCCAGTGTGTGTGATCACTGGAAACAAAACAAAGTAAGACTTCCTCTTTTAATTTGCCAATATTGTGAAGAGAGTCACTTCACAATTTTAGCAAATTAAACACTTCCTCTAAGGACCAAAGAAGTGGGGGAAAATGAAGTGTGTATTAGAACAACGAATATGCAATGCTTCACTTTAAAAACAGCATTAGGTATATGTGTTACAAGTTAGGCATGTGCATTAAGTATATCTACCTAATACACATGCCTAATTTGTAATACACACACCTAATGCTGTTATCCTTGCAGTCAGGGGTGTTGTCATGTGCATGAACAACCCTATGTATTACTGACCTCCAATAGATATTGTTGTTGACAGCCCTGCTCAAATTATGCCTTCCTTCCTATGTCAGTTCATCCCATATTTGTTCTTCTTCATAGCTTGCCACTTCCAACTTTTCCCAGCATTATTGTCTCTTACGGTAAAACTTATTTATATGACATTATATGACAAAAGTACAATAGCCTGGCCATGACATCACATGATGGGAACATCATGCTCTGCTCCTGCCCCCATTCCATGGTCATGAATTTATGGATATGCAGTTTTAGGTTAAAAACAGTCCTCCACATGTGTGAACAGAATTGCAAAGGGAAGGGAAGGGAAGGGAAGGAAAGGATCAATGTAACTATTAGAGATGGGACTTTTTTGGGGGAAAATAACTCCCAGTCCCATAATCTGGTGGGAATCTCCCATGCCAAATGGGATGAGGACCCATTGAAGAGTGTATGGAGACTGCCTCCATAAGGATGTGTTCCCCCATGCACCATTGCAAATCACAAGCAATGGTTATGACGTGAAGTGGGGGCCTTTTAGAGGCATGAAGAAACAGTGTGGGAACAGCATGGAGGTAAAAAGGCTGCTCTTGTTGTTGTTGTTTAGTCGTTCAGTCATGTCCGACTCTTCATGACCCCATGGACCAGAGCACACCAGGCCCTCCTGTCTTCCACTGCCTCCCAGAGTTTGGTCAAATTCATGTTGGTAGCTTCAGTGACACTGTCCAACCATCTCGTCCTCTGTCGTCCCCTTCTCCTCTTGCCTTCACACTTTCCCAACATCAGGGTCTTTTCCAGGGAGTCTTCTCTGCTCTACCACCTGGCATTTAATGGCTCCCCATCTCATAATTCAGCCAGGGGTTCCCACTGAATGATCGGATTTGGAATTCTTTTTTCCTGAAAGTTCCAGCCCTAGTATCTATAGTACAACAGAATAAGAAACAGAAATTGGCTAGCATCTGAATCAAATTAAACAGGCTTATTTCTAGCAGTCCTCTATGAAGTGTTTGCTGATCTAAATCTTTGTTTTGCAAAATGACCTTCACCACAGCAAGGAGGCTCCTGCAGAAAAGAACCTGGAGGCTGATACTGCAAAAGAGAGGGCCAATGCTTCGCAAGCCTTCTCTAACACCCACTCAGGTTGGGTTTCCTTCGAACTGGAGATTTCCTTTTTGCAACAGCTGCACAATTAAAAATATATATAAGCATGCCATCAGTGGAGGCAAATAGCAGAGATTCCTTCATGGCTGCAAATCTACAATCCCACATCAGTTCACTGGAGAAAGGCCATGCACTCAGAGATGAATGTAACTTACTCACAGCTCTGTTTCAATATCCATCAGTTCTACATTCCCAACTGCTGTTTTTACACATACAGTGGTGCCTCGCTAGACGATTGCCTCGCAGGACGAGGAAATCGCTAGACGATGGCTTTTTGCGATCGCTACTGCGCTTCGCAAAACGATGTTTCCCTATGGTGATTTTCGCTAGACGATGAGGTTTCCCCATTGGAATGCATTGACTAGTGGTCAATAGCTGTCAGTGCATTCCAACGGGGACCCGCGCTCGCTAGACGATGTTTCCCTATGGGAGATTTTCGCTAGATGACGGGTTTTCCGTTGGAATGCATTGAAGAGATTTCAATGCATTCCAATGGGGAAACGTGCTTTGCTAGACGATGTTTTCGCAAGACAGCGATTTCCGCGGAACGGATTAACATCGTCTAGCGAGGCACCACTGTACTCCTTTTATGTCAGTTCCTCCTTCAGTTCAGGATAGCAAGAGGAAGAATTTCTTTGTGCAAGCCTTATTTTCTTCAAAATAGTGAAGAAAATCCTCCAAACATCAGGGATCCCTGTTAGCTGCTGCCTCAAACATATGGAAAAGAAGCTCTCATTCTACACAAACTTGTACCTAAAAATACTTCAGTATTACTGGCATAGGACACTTCCTGTGGTGAACTTTCAGAGGGACAAATGGGCCTGTTGGGAGTTTGTACCACCTTCCAGCTGTTCAGCAGCCTGCATCCAACAGCCCTGTTCCCTTTTCCAGAGCTCCTGTGCAACAGAAGAGCAAGCTGTGGCTAGGTTGGGAGCTGCATGACCCCCCCCACACACACACACATTTCTACTTCTTCAGAATCATGCCCCCATCAAATGGCCCACTGTATGTCCATATGTGTAAAGAAGCTAGCTAGATGACAAAGAACAGCAGCAGCCATGGTATTGCGTAGTGTCATATTTTAGAAAACACACTGCACACACCTTATAATTATAAAATTTACATAAAATGCATGTAATTCTAGGAAAGGCGGGGTGTTATGGAGCTGCCATAATGATAAAGCTTATCAGCAAGTGTTAAGTTATGAAGCTTGAAGTCTAGTAGCCATTTTAATGGGACGATGTTTGATGTGATTTATTCAGTATCCCCAAGATTATTTTGTCACAGTGATAATCACAACCCCACATATCTAGAGAAAGTGTAGTTCATTATTATGTGAATGCATATTCAATGAGAAATGTAACCCAAGCCCACTACATGATGTAACAGAAAGATGCTGACATGGTAACTAACTTTCAGCCTTTGGTACAGCAAGCTGGAGATTTTACAAGCTGACCTAAAGGCTGCAATGTGTGTGGGTTTCCCTTTTGTTTTTCTTACTTTGCAAAACAAGCTCAAGAGCATCTGCTTCATGCTGCTCTGCTCCAGCTTGAAGGGGTGTGGCCATTGTTTATAGAAATACTCTTGAGGTTGTTAGGCTCTATGCTGTGGCGATGCCGAATCTGGAGGCCCTTCACATGTCGATTGGGACCAGGGATGGTATTGGGATCTTGCTGGTATACCGTGCTCCCCGTGATCCAGCCATTTCCTTACCGGAGCTGGCGGACTTTGTCTCGGCAGCTCTGTTGGGATCCCCAAGGCTATTGGTCTTGGGTGATTTCAACATCCATGAGGAGGTGGAGGTTTCCAGACCGGCTCTTGAGTTCTTGGAAACCATGGCTTCCTTGGACATGTCCCAACATGTTAACGGCCCCACCCACGTGGGCAGTCACATGCTAGACCTGGTGTTCTCCACTGAGCAGAGTGAGTGTG
The DNA here is from genome assembly GCA_037013535.1 of Intellagama lesueurii. Taxonomy (NCBI): domain Eukaryota; kingdom Metazoa; phylum Chordata; class Lepidosauria; order Squamata; family Agamidae; genus Intellagama; species Intellagama lesueurii. The sequence continues at coordinate 104,467,066 of JBAJHW010000001.1, forward strand.
GCCTGATGGTGGCTAACCTTGTGTCAGTCCCCTTGTCATGGTCGGACCACCACCTAATAAAAGCCAACCTCATAATGGCTCTCCCTCCCTGCGGGGAGCAGGGACCTATTTTAATGGTCCGCCCTCGTAGGCTACTGGATCCTATAGGATTCCAGAATTCCATGCGAGGGATTCTGATTGATCTGGCTGGCACTCCTGTCAAGGCTCTGGTTGACGGCTGGTTCACTGCCACCACCAAGGCTGTGGACATGATTGCTCCTAAACGCCCACTCCAGTGCAGAGCTCGACCAGCACCTTGGTTTGACCAACAGCTGCGAGCTATGAAGCGGAACAGGAGAAGGCTGGAGAGCATTTGGAGGCGGAACCCGATGGAAAATAATCTAAAAGCTGCCAGGATCATGTCTAACCTTTATCTTGCCAAGGTGAAGGCTGCCAGGAAAGCTTACTTCGCTGCCCGGATAAGTGAAGCTTCCAATCAGCAGGCAGAACTCTTCTGTATAGTACGTGATCTATCCGGAATTGGTCATAATGACTGGCCTCCCCTTACCATCTCACCTGACCAATTTGCAGCATTCTTTAAATCTAAAGTGGAGGCCATCTGCCAGGACCTAACCCCCTATTTGAAAACAGTAGATCAAGCCAAGACATCCAGCGCACCGTCATGTCCGATGAGAATTACTCAGTTTCAGCTGGTGATGTCAGTAAAGGTGGACAAAGTGCTTGATCGCTGTCGTGCCACCACCTCCTCCCTTGACCCTTGCCCGGCCTGGCTAATCAAAGCAGCCAGGCCTATGACAACTGAATGGGCCACTGCAATAATTAATGGGTCTCTTCAGGGGGGCAAGCTTCCCCTTGCCCTCAAGGAGACGCTCATTAGGCCCATCAGGAAGAAACCGAGCTTGGTGGTGGACAACATTGGCAACTATAGGCCTGTCGCCAATGTTTCTTTCCTTAGCAAGCTAGTAGAGAGGGTGGTGGCCGATCAGCTTCAGGCCCTTATGGATGAAACCAACGCCCTGGATCCATTCCAGTCAGGCTTCAGGCCGTGCCACGGTACGGAAACGGCATTGGTCGCCCTGCTGGATGACCTATTGAGGGAGGCTGACAGAGGCAAGATGTCCTTGTTGGTTCTCCTCGACATCTCGGCCACCTTTGATACTGTCAACCACGGTATCCTCCTGGGGAGGCTCTCCGAGTTGAGGATCGGTGGTCTGGCTCTTGCCTCGCTCCGGTCCTTCTTGGAGGACCGTTCTCAGAGAGTCCAGTTTGGGGAGAATGTTTCGGCCCCGTGGCTCCTCAATTGTGGGGCCCCCACAGGGTTCGATCATCTCTCCAATGCAGTTTAATATCTACATGAGGCCGCTGGGGGGCGTTATCCAGGGGTGTGGTTCCTCGTGTCATCAGTATGCTGATGACACTCAGCTCTACATCTCCTTTTTTCCATCAGCAGTGGATGCCGTTACGTCCCTTGAGCATTGCCTGGGGGCTGTTCTGCAATGGATGCAGGAGAATGGACTGAGGCTGAACCCGGACAAGACTGAGGTCCTGAGGGTGGGCGCCCCTGTCATCAGTGGGAAGCTCCCTCTCTTTTGGGGGAGCGACTCTCACCACAAAGAGTGTGGTCCGCAGCTTGGGGGTCGATCTTGACCCGGCGCTTGCCATGGAATCCCAGGTAACGTCTGTGGTCCACACCACCCATTTACACACCCAGCTGCACTCCTATCTTGATGTTGTGGTGCTCACCACACTTGTCCATGCACTCGTAGTCTCAAGATTAGACTACTGTAATGCACTCTACGTGGGGCTTCCCTTGAGATTGATGCGGAAACTTCAAATGGTCCAGAACACGGAGGCCAGATTACTAACTGGGGTGAAAAATATCATCATATTTTCCCCACTCTGGCTGCCTTACACTGGTTTAGGGTTGCCAGATACATTGGTACCAAAAGGAGGACATAGAAAGACAAAAAGGAGGACAAAGGAGGACATATTGAATGTTTCATTTGAATCGTTCCAGATTAAACCCGCAATCAATACAATTTTATTACAATTGCTGCCAATAAACGTCTCTTAGTGAACTGACCAAGAAACAGTCATGTTAAAAAATAAAAATTAATTCAATGGAGGCTTTTTTCAAAATACCAAAAAACATTATTTAAACAGCTAATTGTACAATTATTACCTTATAATCTTTATTAATTACACGACATATTTCTCAGAGGAGCCAACTTTTTGCAGAAGATCTTCATTAGCAATCACATATGCATAAAACTGTTCACAGGTAATATTCTTCAAATTGTACTTTGTGAGAATGATGCCTTTTACAGAGTCAGCTAAGAGTCTGTTCCTTTCCTTTGTCCATTGAGCATTAATCAAGGAGAACACTCTTTCCACATTGCCATTGTGTCCAGGAATACAGAAGAATAATTCACAAATTTTAAGTAACTCTGAAAAGCAACTTGCATTTGGGCAACTTTGGAAAAATAAACTCCACTGTTCATGCAAGAGTCTTTCAAAAAACTGTTTATTCTTGTCTTGCACAAATGATTTAAGATTGCAGTATTGGTCAAACAATTGCACATCATCCACAATAATGCAGTCACGTCCTTTTTTCATGGTTTTATGAAAGTCAGTCTCTCTCTCACATACACACACCCTTCCTCCCTCCCTCCCTCCCTCCCTAAATTTTCTACAATCTTACCTTTAAACAAGCTGATGAAGCCACCCGTCGCTCTCTCGCACCTTCCTTCCCTCCTTAACTGGAGCTTTCCCTCCTCCTGCTTGCAGTCACCTCCGGCGGAAGTAGTCATTCACATGCCGGGTTGACTGCCCGGGGCTGTTCTACAGCTGTAACCAATCAAGCAGCCTTATCTCCGATCTCTGAAAGAACGGAGGATTTACAAGTGCCCGTAACTAAAGAAGGTAGCAGGGAGAGGTGGCTTACAATTTGAGGTTCGGCTGCAGGGGGTGGGGGTGGGGGTGAAGATACAAAAGCCAAACATTTTAAAGCTTTTTAGCTTTGCCTGCCGGACAGAGGACATTAGCTTGAAAAGGAGGACATGTCCTCCTTTTGCCGGATGTCTGGCAACCCTACACTGGTTACCCATTAAATTCCGCATCGATTTCAAGGTGCTAATGATTACATATAAAGCCCTAAACAGTTTAGGATCTTGATACCTGTCAGAGCGCCTTCTTCCACCTAGTTCAACCCGTGTCACTTGTTCTAGCCAGGCCGGGCGGCTGAGGAGCTTAACTCCGAGAGAGGTACGGAAGGAAAAAAACTAGAAACCGGGCCTTCTCGGTGGTGGCCCCTTGCCTTTGGAACATCCGTCCCCCTGAGATCTGCCTGGCTCCCTCACTGGGAATTTTTAAGAATAAACTGAAGACCTGGCTCTTCAGGCAGGCCTTCCCTCCTGACATTACTTAATTTCTTCCCCTGGTTTTTCCATCTTGGATTATGTTTGCTTGTTTTAGTTTTTTTAAAATTGATGTTTTTAATTCTATTGCTTTTTGGACTGTAAACCACCCAGAGTAGATTTATCTAGATGGGCGATATAAAAGACAAATAAATAAAATAAATAAATAATAATAAATAATATTTAGTGCAGCTGATATCCTTTATGTTTGTGCTGTAAGTTTCAAGGCTTTAGGCTGCTTATGCAAACCAGCCACTAGATCATTAAACATACCACAAATGGGGGAAATTGCATTACCATCAATTTTTTTGCTGAATTTACTACCCTGAATAAACAAGCTCACCTCTGATTTCCTTGTTGTTACTATAACTTGCTGTCAAGTTGCTTCCAACTTCCGGAGACCCTATGAATTATCAGTCTCCAAAAGGTTCTATCATTAACAGTTATGCTCAGGTCTTGCAAACTCAAGGCTGGAGTTCCTTTTTTGAGTTAATCTATCTCATGTTTGGTCTTCCTCTTTTTATGCTGCCTTCAACTTTTCCAAGCATTATTATCTTTTTCAGATAGTATCGTCTCACAACATACCCAAAGTATGCTTGCTTTAGTGTAGTTATTTTTACTTCTAGGGAGAGTTCAGGCTTAATTTGATCTACTACCTGCTTATTAGTCTTTCTGGTGGCCCATGGTATCCATAAAGCTCCCCTCCTGCCCCGCATGTTGAATGAAGTGTTATTCTTTTTTTTTTTCTAGATGGCTTTCATTGCCTGGCTTTCATACCTGTAGGTAGCAATCAGAAATACCATAGCACGGATGGCTCTCAGGGTGTTACATCTTCTATATTTCACCTACTATGCATCTCATTAAGTGGGCTGCAACCCATGAAAGCCTATGCCGTGATAAATTTGTTAGTTTTTAAGTTGCCAAATGACTCCTTCTTGTTTTCCTTGTTTTAAATTATTGGTAGTCCTTTCTGCAAATTGACTTCAACTAGATCCAGCCTCATATATTACAAGGTTACATATCCTGCCATGACCACAGACACAAGAGAAATGGCCTTACTTCATTCATATGTGGGTTAAACTCTTGCTTACAAACGTGTAGGCAGTAGTTAACCAAGAAGTCACCACAGATGGTTTGATCTGTTGGATATTATTATATATTCATATGCCACAGCTCCAGGGAAGGAAGGATTAAACCAGATAGCTAATGGGGACTGTCTATGGCCTGTTAGGCTCCTTCCTACTCTTCTGCCTTCTCCTTCTCCCTCTCTCTCTGTTTTTTAATACAGCAATGAGTTTCTTATACAAGCTTCTGGAGACTCTTTCTTTTGTAAAGACGTGTCACCAGAAGGGCAATAAATTAACTACTTGAACTTGAGTTGAACCTATATGCATTTCTATGTACATAAACTGCCTGCAGCTGAAATCCTGTTTGGGTAAGTAAGGTTGATGATGTCATAGTCACCATCAACGTTTTTTCAGAAATTAAACATTTCCAACTACACTCCAATGGTCCCAAGGTTCCTGTGTAGTTCCCTTCGTCGTTAGGAAGCTGTGGGAATTGCTGGATGGAAGGGGGAAGTCTTTTTTGTTTCATTTTCAATGGGAATAGGAATTGAGATGGGGGTACAGGGGGTGGGGTGGGGAATAGCTAAGGATCAGGAAGGGGTAAAATTTCAGAGAGCGAAAGAGTATTCTTTTGGGGGGGGTTTCACATTTTTGCATGAATCATACTTTATACTGTGGTATTTAGAAAGAGAAACATGAATTTCAAAGCTCTAATCCAAATACCATTTAGAAAATCCTACTGTTGCCACTAAATCCTGAAAACCACCACTAGATTCCACGAGTGGGACCTTCAGCAAAGTCATATATAAAGTGAGGAAGGTGGACTACTGGAGAGTCATGGTTAATTGTTACCATGGGTAATGGGGGGGATATGGGGGGGAAAAGAGGGGGAGGAGAACACAAAATGTACTGTCATCCAATCTGTTTGTTCATGTTGCGATATCAAGTCGACTTTTCGCCTTTCTACAATTTGATTGCCCTCCAGGTTTCAACTTACAGTTACATCTTAGTTTAATTCTATGTTATTCAAGCACTATCTGGTGACTCAAGCCATTTATATAATAAATCCCATCGTTCAGTTGCCTTTTGTATTGGGCAGTCTTTCAACACTTCTGATAGAATATCCATTTCTGCTGCTTCCCATATCCCATAGCGAAAGAGTATTCTTACATCCACTTACACAATTATGCTAAAAAGGAAGATCACAAAAAGAAACAATTTGGCAATTTTTACCAGAGTATCTATAGTTACTAATCTCTCAATTCCCTTGGACCTTTACATTCTTCTTTTATCTATACCAGTAGTCCCCAACCTTTTCCGAACCGTGGACTGGTTTAGCATGCGGGGGGGCGGGGGTCCATGCATGTGAGGGTGTGCGTGTGGGTGTCTGTGTGTGCATGGGGGCGGGGCACCCATGTGTGCATGGGTGGGCGGGCGAGGCATCCGTGCATGCATATGGGGGGCCATGCGTGCGTCCGTGCGTGTATGTAAGGGGTGTATGTGCATGCGTGGGTCGGCGGGGGCAGCCATGCATGCATGTGGGGAGGCCATGCATGCGTCCGTGCATGCATGAGTAGGGCGTGTGTGCATCCGTGCGTGTATGTGGGGGGCATAATTGGGGGGGCGTGGGATGGGAGGAGATCTATCTCCGTGGCCCGAGCTATACTTTCCAATCCATATTTCGAATCCAATTATAAAATCGTTCTCAGTTTTTCAGTCCTTTTTGATATGACCTTTCATTTAATGTTTCTGTTAGTACATCCATCTCTGCCACTTCCAGTATCTTTTCTATCAACTCCTCAAGAAACGGTACTTCTTCTTTCTTTCAATGTTTCCCATATAATATCCTCGCTGCAGTAATTACATGTATTATCAAATATCTCATTTCTTTATCTACAATTTCAGGCATAATATTCAATAAAAATGGTTTAAATGGTATCACACAAGATACAGTTTTTTTGTAACATTTCATGTACTGATCTCCAATAACTTTTTGCTTTCCTACATGTCCACCAGATATGATAAAAAGTACCCTCCTGCATTTTACATTTCCAGCATTTGTTGGAGATATTTTCATACATTTTAGACAGTTTAGCTGGAGTCATATGCCATCTATAAAACATCTTATATATATTTTCTTTAAAATTTACTGATTTTGAAAGTTTAATGTTATTCTGCCAAATTTGTGCTCACTGTTCTAAATCAATATTATGACCAATGTTTTGTGCCCATTTTATCATACAATCTTTCACCACTTCATCTTCCATTTTCATATTTAGGAGATATTCATACATTATTTTAATTATTTTATCACTTGTTCCTAATAGTAGTTTATCAAATGCCGTTTGTTCTTCATAAAAGCCCACTATTTTATCTTTTACATCCCTGGAGTCTAATTGTAATCTCGTCCACCAATCTAGAAAGATTTTCTGCTCCTCTAGCTCCTCTCTAGTCTTTAACACCCCATCTTTCTTAAGCAAATCTCTATACCTCAAAAGTTTTGTTAAGTCCATTAAGGTTGGCTGCATAAATGCTTCTAATGGCAACACCCACCCCGGAATTTTACTATACATTTGCTTTGTGTCTTATTCCAAATCCAAACAAAGACTTTCTTATTAAAGACTTTATGATATTTAGCTTTTTGGTACCATACAAAAACATGCCACCCAGGCTAAGACCATGTCCCTCCAATATGGGGGAAGGGGGAAGTTTTCAATGACCAAAAATGGCCACAACTGGAATTATTTCACACATAGAGTAGCTGCTATTTAGGGGTACTTCCAAATAACTCTGCTAGTTTTACAAAAACAAACAAACAACAAACACCTAAATCCATATGTTTAATATAATTCAGAAATTCTATGTATGTGTGGCAGAAGGAATTTCATCCTCGTAGAAAAAAAGTTCCCACAAAAAGTTCTAAGCAGAGAACCCACACAGGTCCAGTTGTTGGTTCAGATTTGTGGACCTTGTGCCTGCATGGAGCCATGTCTAGAGACTTCTAGATCTGAATAACTTTTGGCAGGAGCTCCACCACCACCCCCCACTCCCCTCCTGTGCATGCTTAGGCACATTGTAGCACCATTCTCACCAGCTTCATGTCCACTTGCAGTGAAAAAAGCAAATCAGTATGACAGAATATGGGGAGGTGAGTGGGTTCATGCAATATCACAGTCACACAAAGAATTGCAGGAATAGGTAAGCAGCTTGTCCTTCTTCATGGTCTCTGTGAATCAAACACATGCGTTACTAACTATGTCACTTACCAGAGCAGGTGATTTCACACCAGGATGGAAGGCAAAATAGCACTCCCAAAGGATGCATCAGCCCACACCCACATGTCTAGCTAGCAGTCATTCACTGGCATAAACAAGTACAACCATGTTGCTGTTCCAACACATGTCTACTAAGGGGACCTCTGAGAAAAGCAGCAGAGGAGGCCAAAAATCTTTTTGAATGAACAGCACTGGGCGGAGATATCCTGACTAACTAATGGGAGACAGAAGTAGTATCTGTGATTGATTTTTGTGGAGCATGCATTACAGCAGGATATGACAGGCAAGGAGAAACTTGAGGCCCAACTGACTGCCAGAAACACAAGAGATTGAGGCAAAAGCTGGCCCTGTAAGGGAGGACCTAATCCCCCCCAGAGACTGTGATAGTCTGAGGGATGAGGAACCTTCTAGCCATCGAGAACACTGGAGGTACCTGTAGTAGAAGAGAGACACAAAGTAAGGCAGTGGGCGTTTTTCAAGGCCAGTCACCTGCTGTAAATAATTTGGTGGAGGCTGCTAAAGCAGGGAGGGACCTCAGGCCAAGGTCCGTAAATACAAGCATGCTAGGCAACATGGGCAATCACATTACTTTCCACTCTAGCCCTTCTTGTATCAGGTTGGCCTGAAGTCCTTCCTATCAGACTTGACTACTGATAACCTAATCTTGTTTGTGCCCTCTTGGGCCTGTCACACTGGCATGCACATGATTCAACATGTGACTACTGGATTTTGGCTCTCTGACTCTTTTTCTTGCACCCTTGAAACTCAGCTTTGGTTACTCAATGGTTGACTTAACTGGCTGTGGGCTTTCTCTTCCTGCTGTTTATGGACATTTGCTGCTGCTGAATCAACAGAGACACAAATTGAATGAGGCCCACATAAAAGACCAGGGCAGAATCAGCAACAGTTTGAGAGGATACAAGTGGTTAAGCCTTTTAATAAATGTCTTAACCACTGGGTGTGAGAACAGGAAAAGGCTTGAGATAATAGGTGGCTGCTTTTCCACTACAGGTGCCAAGTAAACATGAAGACTAAGACAGATCAAAACCTCTGAGATGAAGAAGAAAGCTAAGTAGGTAGATAATGGGCTTGGTCAGAAAGGTAAATTATACAATATGGTAAATAACTTGAAATGTTTCCATAATAAGCATAGGAATGTATCATTGATAGCTTATGAGAATACATGTACCTTTGAAAAACATCTGCAGGACAATCCAGTTAGGGTGTATCCTCTACATGGTTAACCTCAAGGTGTTTACATCTAAAGGACACAACTTCTTTGCTGGATTATGAGGTCTGGTCAAAGTAATAGGTTCAGCTACCCACACTGAGATGAGAGTAACAATGTCACACACTGTGGCTACTGGGAAAATCAGTTCTGTCCTTTCTCAATTTCAGTATAAGATGAGGAACTGGTAGAAATGGCCACAAACATATAAACAATTGCCCTGACCACAGACCAAGAAATGCATCTTCTAGGGACCAAAGAGCAATTCTTGCCCCTGTGCAGAATTTGGGGGATTTATAATTGCCCTATGATGCAAAGAATGCCAGGGTAGGATGTATAACGGTAGGACAAGAGCGTAAAGTCAACCAGGGTCGCTGTGGAAGGTCTCGCTGAAAAGCCATGTTTTAAGTTGCCTCCTAAACGTCAACAGACATAGCTCTTCTATGGAATGGGATGGAAACCTCCATCTTTTTTTGCAACCATAAATGTTTCGGGAATAAAACTTGTACATTTTGGGAAAGGTGAACTGTCTTTAGTGCATCTTCTTGAAGAAGGGTGGAAGTCTCTTCCAAAAGGACCAAAGATAGCTCAAATGTCCAAACATTTCTGAGTAGAAGAAGGGAGATATATTCTATGGCTATGATGGAAAGAACCCATGAGTCAATGGCAACAATTCATCAAGTATTGAGATAACGTACTAAGGACCCTCATTTTAAATAAATTATCCATTGTTTCATCCATGCAAACACAGAAGATCCATCTCCATTGAATGACAGATCTTTTATATGGGCTTTGTATAAAAGTCACACCCGCTGATTGTAATATGGCATATGATGACATGTCAACAGCTGCTGACACCACCTTTGATGTGCCATGTCCCTGACAGAGTGGATTTGTGAGGCAGCCAAGGAATATGCTTTTTGCTGAAAAAGGAGAACCACATTTTAATGATCTTCTGGGAAGGCAGCAAGGAAGGGCTCCATTTTACTCCAGAGAAATTGCTGATATGCTGTCATGGCAGCCTTGTAATTAGCAATATAGAGTGCAAGGACAGCAGAGAAGTGCTTACACATCAGATCCAGCTTCCTACTCTCCTTACTGGCAGGGGTGGAATGCAATTAATCTATCCTGTTAGACTGAATTGCCTCAGTGATTAGGAGCAGGGTGATGGGGAAAAACCCACATAATTCTCTTGGAATTTGTGAAGGTTTTCTATCTGATGTAATATGGGTTGCATGGTAGAGGATTTGAGCCAGGACTGTTTGATCAAGTCAGAGAGAACTGTCAAAGATGGAGGTTGTACCAGTGAGGAGGAAGCTGAACACTTCTGAACCCCAGGTCAGGCAATGTGGAGGGGATTGTTTTACTTCCAGTTGCAATGATTTCACAATATGGAGAATCTGAACTGTGAAAAATCCTCAGAAAAAAACAGACATGTAGTGTCCTACTACCAGGCAAAGTCTTGGCACAAAGCAAGTTCAAGCAGAGGAATCCAGAATCAAGATAAAGGAAAACAGAGGCCCACTGGAACTCCAAAGGCAATTCAGAAGATTTGGCTTAGCCTGTTGAAGTGGAATCTTCTCCATGAAAGCTTGTAATTTGTTTGATTTTTTAAGTGCTCCAATAAAAGGTGTCACCCACACTTATGTTTGTGTAATGTTTGTAAAAAGTCACACAGCCTTTTCCTAATTCTTTCTGGGAGTACAGTGGTTTGTTTTGTAGAAGTTGGGACAGATAATTTCAAGGATAAAACAGTTGGTCTATGCTGGCATGCGTCCTTTCACAGAGAGCAACAGGAACTGACCCATCTGGATGTTGGGGATCAACTTTAGTATCAAGCAGAGTATCTCAGTATCAAGTAACAATTATTGCAAAAATCCCTTTTAGAAGAAGAGGTGGATGGCAAATCATAACAGCATGGACATTGGTGATATGGAGAAGTATTATGATGTGGAGAAGAACGGCAGATATTGGTTTAACCTCTCATTGAGGTACAATTCCAAGAGGGTGAGCAGGAAAATTTCCAGTATCAACAAAAAGCTCAAGGTCAACCACGATGGTAGAATGGCAAAGCAAAAGGAAGTTCTGATCTTCGTGAGCATTCTTTTGGAGCTTGAACAAGAAACTGATGGGTGCCTGCTGAATGCTAAAGAAAAGAACATGCGGGGCCATGGTAGGAGAAGATGATAAGTCAATCTCTGATTAGGACTCCACACAAACCATCTCATCTGAGTACGGCTAGGGAGTGTTCCTATGAGCAATGTCTGACAATAGTGTCAAAGGCACAGGTTTCTGATGCTGGAAGAGGTATAGCTGATACAGAATTCATGGATGGAAGTTCAACCAGATCATAAAAGATGATGTAAAAGATGACAGCAGGACTATTACCAGTGTAACATGGGACTGACCCTTTCATTTATCCTCCTCTGGAGTAGAGTATTATTTGGAGTTAAGCATCCCAGAGACAGATGCAAGGTCAGCATGAACATCAAAAGGACCATCAAAACTGAAAGTCAATGCTTGATGATTCTGAAGAAGTTACTGACATCAAAACTGAAGCTGAAACAGAGCTGGGACCAAAGCAGCCATGAAGGCTTGGGGAGATTTACAGATTGAGACAAAAACCGCATGTAATTATTTGTTTTTCACACCCAAGTCTGCTGTGAGGAGCAATTTCTCCCAAAAGTAGAGTTTCAATTTAAACTCTCTGTTCCACGAACTATTGTGTGAGGTGTACTGTAGCGTCATTAAAGCCAGTTTTTTTAAAAAGCCAATTTTGTGTTGGCATTCACCAACACAAAATAAGCAATTGGTGTGCCCTTCTGAGGGGGCAATATTCACGCCACAAACCATGCACTTCTGAAAAGGCTGCAGGGACCATGAGCAAAGGGATAAATCTGGTAGCATAGCTACACCTACACAGGTGGCAGTGAAATTCACACCAAGGCAGAAGTCATATCCAACAAGCAGTTCTGCACAGGTATTGCACTAGTTGCACAATTAGGCACAAAATACAGTCTGCCTAGGTGTTACTCCCTGCAAACCTCCACAGACATAACTACACTGTGCCAAGTGCAAGAACATTTCAGCCACAGTATTTTTTTTTGGGGGGGGGGGGGAGAGAACAAAAAGTTTTTTTAAAAAAATACATTAAAGTATGGGATTAAAAAGTTCAGTCAAAGAGAAAAATGATGAAGAAAAGTAAAAAGATTTGACATTAATGCTTGACTTCTTAATGCTTATATGAAGAATATGATTTGAGAAGGTCCATATTTGAAGCTGCCTTTGTGATAAACAAAAAAGGAACTGTGGAGATAGGTGAACCTAAGCAACCCAGTAGGGGAGTGGGGATAGGCTTTCCACAGAAGGCTATGTAGCTGTAGAAGATTCTGAATGTGGCTCTGCATAACTGCAAGACACCTTTATGTGATTCACATAGACCATTAAAAAAAAAAAACCCTAGCTGCTTCCATTAGGCTATAGACATTCCCATGTCTAGTCTTCAAACAGAAATCCTGATTTAGTTCTAGAAACAAAATTTGTGCAAAAAAAACCTAGGCCTAGCACCAAACGTCTGTTAAAATATCACAATTCACCCACCCCGCCCTACAATGAGGCCATTGGATTTAAACTGGAACATCTTATACATGTGTGTATGGTGTGTGTGTCTGCACGTGCAGAGAGGGAGGTCACATTTCAAAACACACTGCCCCATATACAAGTATCTCAGGTTTTTGGGACATGTTAATTTGATTCTTGGGGATATTTCCATACCATCATGCTAATCAAATTACAATATTGATCCAACTGAATTCATCCCTTTGATAATAATGAAATAAATCAACATGGTAACTTCTAACCTCTTCCATTCAAATGGATCCCAACTTTTCTTCATATTTTGGCTGCTTGTCTTTCAGAGCACCACTCCTCTTCATCTTGTTCCCCCCTCCCCCCAAAACTCCCAGCTGTCATCATTATTGATAGTGAGCAGGAAGACACACAATGCAAATAGCTATATATAACTACAGATAGTCTCAGGAAAGATAAAAATACTGTTGTGAATCACATCCATAGCAACACACTAACATGCAGCAAATGAGGTCACAAAGATACAAAACAGGAGACTGCACAAGCTTAGGTTGGACAGGGAAAAAATGAAGAGGGAGTGGTGTAAAGACTTTAGACTATTAAGCATGTTCTAGTCAAACTATGAAGTCCAAATAAAATTATGCAGCAAACTCCCTTCTAAATGCTGAACATAATGAAGGGTCCTGTTGTTCAACAGGTCATACCTTTTTACTCTCTGTACATTGTTGTCAAGCCCTTTCCTAAGAATGAAAATATGCTACTTTAATTAGTCTGACAACAAAGCGATCTTATCATTTGATGAGATCCAGATTAAATTGCATAGCAAACAAAAGAGTCAACTGTCTAAAAACAAATTATGCTGCATCAAATTGAAAGAACATCCACAAACCACAACACCATTCAACTATATTAAGTGTGCTTCTCAGCTGGTATATTTGCCCTTACCTCCACTCCTTGTAGAGAGATTGCCTGATTAAAAGAACAATTCCCTCTTGTCCTCTCTCCAGTGGACACAGTTAACACATTCCTTCCATGACCTTACATTCCTTTACCAGGCAGAGTAAGAACATGCCTGCCTTGTAGTGGTTTACTAACCTATCAGTCTGTACAGAAAGCATCTGAAGCTGTTGCTTCATGCATAATGATCAACCACAGTTCAGCTATAGAAGGGATGAGCCTATGGAAACCTTGGACAAATTGTTATTCTCCCTTCCTATAGTCTGGTTGCAAAGAAAAATTCAGAAACTTCTGGTTTTCCACAACTACAGTTCAGTAGTGTCTTCAAACTCAATCACAATGTACTAGACCAGTGTTTTCCACCCTGGGGGCCGTGATGTCCAAGGGAATCGCAAAGTGTTTCCTGGAGGGATCACAGGTTGCCTTATATATGTTATAAACCTTGCTAAATAGTTTCTTCCTTTACCTTTCATAGCAGGCTATTAAAGCTAGTGTGTCTGTACAAGAAACAGGCTCTTTGGGGACAGAAAGAAACCTCTGCTTTCTGAGAAGGGATGGCTTTATCCCCATAAAAATGCCTTTTTATGCAAACATGGTGGTGGCTGTTGCCCTGCAAGAGACGAGATTGCCAGACTCAGGATCGGTCAAAGAAAAAAAATTCTCATTCTTCTGGCAGGGAAAACCATTGAATGAGACCAGGGAATATGGTGTTGGCTTTGGGGTTAGAAATACTCTGCTGAGATCCATTGTTCCACCTACTGAGGGGAGTGAAAGGATCCTGTCTCTGCAGCTCCACTCATCAGCAGGACCAGTCACCCTTATTAGTGCATATGCACCAACACTGTCATCTACAATAGAAGTCAAAGACAAATTCTATGACGATCTGGCAGCTACTATCAAGAAAATCCCAGAGAGAGAGGCGCTGTTCATTCTTGGAGACTTTAACGCTAGAGTTGGTGCTGATCACAATTCTTGGCCCACTTGTCTAGGCTGTTTTGGCATTGGGAAGATGAATGAAAATGGCCAACGCTTGCTGGAGTTTTGCTGTTATTATGGTCTCTGTGTCAGCAACACGTTCTTTACTAAGAAGCTTCAATACAGAGTTTCCTGGAGACATCCAAGATCGAAGCATTGGCATCAGCTCGATTTGATCCTCACTAGACGCTCTAGCCTTCCTAGTATTACGATCACACACAGTTATCAGGATGCTGATTGCGATACTGATCACTCACTGGTGTGTAGTAGAGTAAAACTGCGAACAAAGAGATTGTATTACACAAAAAAGGAAGGAAGACCACGTATTGACATCAGCAAGACTCGCGATCAAAGAAAAGTGGAGGACTTTGCCCAAGCGCTTGAGGAAACCCCTCCAGGCCCAGCTGATGCAAATGCACCTGAACGATGGGAACATTTCAAGAATGCTGTTTATAACACCGCCTTGTCCACATTTGGCAAGAAGACCAAAAAGACGGCCGACTGGTTCGAAGCCCATTCTGAGGAGCTGATGCCAGCCATCGAGGAAAAGAGGAGAGCTCTAGCAGCATACAAAGCGTGTCCTAGTGAATACAACTCGCAGGCTCTTCGAGTTGCTCATAGCAAAGTCCAACAGGCTGCCAGGAGATGTTCTAACGATTATTGGCTTCAGCTCTGCTCTCAGATACAGATAGCAGCGGGCACAGGTGACATCAAGGGAATGTATGATGGTATCAAGCAGACTTTAGGTCCAATACAGAAGAAATCTGCTCCTTTGAAGACTGCTACAGGCATGTCATCCAGGACCGAGCACAGCAGATGGAACACTGAGTGCAGCACTACTCTGAGCTATATTCCAGAGAGAATGCAGTAACCGAAGAGGCATTAAATAACATTGAGTGCCTGCCTGTCTTGGAAGAGTTGGACAGCGAACCAACTTTAGCAGAAATAAAAGCAGCCTTGGATTCCCTCGCCTCCAGCAAGGCACCTGGGAAGAATAACACCCCTGTTGAAGTGCTGAAGTGCTGTAAAGAGATCATCACCACTGAGCTGTATGAAATCTTTTGTCTTTGCTGGAGGGAAGGTGGAGTACCACAGGACATGAAGGATGCAAACATCGTCACATTATATAAGAACAAAGGAGACAGGGGCGACTGCAATAACTACCATGGCATCTCTCTTCTCAGCATTGTAGGGAAGCTGCTTGCCCGTGTTGTGCTGAAGAGACTCCAGGTGCTTGCAGACAGAGTCTATCCAGAATCACAGTGTGGATTTCAGGCTAATAGATCCACCACTGACATGGTATTTTCCCTCAGACAGCTGCAGGAGAAATGTAGGGAACAACGACAGCCACTCTTTGTGGCCTTCATAGATCTTACTTGGTTAGCAAGGATGGCCTTTTTAAAATACTTCCCAAGATTGGATGTCCACCTCAACTCCTTAACATAAGCAGGTCATTTCATGAGGAAATGAAGGGCACTGTAGTTTTTGATGGCTCAACATCAGATCCCTTTGACATCCGAAGTGGAGTGAAACAGGGCTGTGTCCTCGCGCCGACCCTGTTTGGGATCTTTTTTGCTGTCATGCTGAAGCACGCCTTTGGAACTGCAACAGGAGGTGACTATCTCCAGACTAGATCAGATGGAAAGCTCTGTAATCTCTCTAGATTGAGAGTGAAGACCAAAGTCCATCTGAAATACATGTGGGACTTCCTCTTCGCCAGTGATGCAGCTGTTGTTGCCCATTCTGCTGAAGAGCTCCAACAATTTATGAATCGTTTTAGTAAGGCCTGCCAAGATTTTGGATTAACAATCAGCCTGAAGAAAACACAAGTCATGGACCAGGGCATGGACTCACCTCCCTCTATTACCATCTCTACAAAAGAATTGGAAGTTGTTCATGACTTTGTATACCTTTGCTCAACGATCTCTGACACTCTCTCCCTAGATGTCGAGCTGGATAAACGCATTGGCAAAGCAGCTACCATGTTCTCTAGACTCACAAAGAGAGTATGGCTTAATAAGAAGCTGACAGCATATACCAAGATCCAGGTCTATACAGCCTGTGTCCTGAGTACACTCCTGTACTGCAGTGAGTCCTGGACCCTCTCCCAATTTGAAGAGACACTTGTTCAGCAGGCCAAGGCAAAGAGGCAGTCCCCGAAACCAGCAAAATCAGGGAGCTGGAAAGGGGACAGATTGTATTTGTCTTCAGTGTGGAAGGGATTGTCACTCTCGAACTGGCCTTCTCAGCCACATTAAACGTTGTTCCAAGACCTCTATTCAGAGCACGTTACCATAGTCTCTCGAGACTAAAGGATGCCTACAACTGGTGGTGGTGGTGTACCAGGTTATTTGGCTATTATAAAAGGGGGGGATGACTCAAAAAAGGTTGGGAACCACTGTACTAAATGAAGGGTGTTCCATCAAGTACTTCTTGCTGTGTTATCCTTTGAATAGGGGTGACTGTCTCTCTGTGTTGTTGTTGTTGTTGTTCCAGGCATCTCTGCCCAATAAGTTTGGTTTTTGGATAAAGGAGAATCCAGGGAACAAGGCCAGAGCTGTAAGGAACAAGGCAACAAAACCTCAGTAGTTACTAACATATCTGGATTTGTTTGCTGAACAAACAAACAAACAAGACCTCAGCAGTTATAAGCCTGCACTGATATTTACTGGTTTCTCAGTCAAACATCACTATACTCATTTGTGGATACTGATAGCCTACCAAATAATGGAAAGGGCGGTGGGAGAGATAGGAAAGAAAGAGCCATCATTCTGTTATATTAGAAAGCTTCCATGGCTGGTTGCCTGGAGGCTGTTACTGTTTGTAACAATAATAGCTACTTATTTATTCTTAAGATTTTTTTAAAAATCCCCTTTTCACACAGTAAGGTTCCCAAAGGGATTTGCAATAGATTAAAATAATTAAAAACAGATTAAAGGTATTTTTAAAAACCTGTTTGGGGCTTTACAGCTCAAAATCAGCAGCTTGAATTTAGTTTGGGGGGGAAAACTGGAAAGACAGTGCAGTTGGTTCAAGGCCAATGTTATTATGGTCTTTAAAGCACACATCAGAGAGTGGTCTGGCTGCAACATTTTGCACTAGCAGTAGTCTCTTCATCCTTTACAAAGGCAGCCCCATGTGGAGCATGTTATAGTAATCTACTCAGGAAGTAATTAAGGTGTAGATCATTATGACCAAATCAGCCTTCCTTAGGAAGGGGCACAGTTGGCACACCAGCTGAAGCTGATCAAGGACGTTCCTAGCTAGATATGTAAAATTTCTGAAAAATTCCTTTTTTCTCTGTCTCAAAAAAAAAGAAAAAAAAAAAGAAAAGAAAAATCTACTGGAAGGCTTGAGGCTGAACTAGGCCTAACTCCTCCTAGCTTCTTGTTCAGAAAGAAAGCTCCCAGCTAGCACTGGGGCAAGAACAGGAAGCTTGGGCAGAACTACCCTGTTTCCCCAAAAATAAGACCTAACCTGAAAATAAGCCCTAGTATGATTTTTCAGGATGCTCATAATATAAGCCTTACCTCAAAAATAAGCCCCCGTTAAATGAAAACCCACCCTCCACCATTGTGCAGCATTTTGCAGCAACCAGAAGAAGATGACATGACTGTATTTGAATAAATGTAGATTGTTGTACATGAAAAAAATAAAACATCCCCTGAAAATAAGCCCTAATGCGTTTTTTGGAGCAAAAATTAATATAAGACCCTGTCTTATTTTTGGGGAAACATGGTAGGCTTAGCTCAGCCTCAAGTTTCCACCTGAGGCCTTTTTTTCTAGGTGAGCCACATTTAGGTAGGTCTGTTAGGTTTCTCTCTGTATGGTAAAATGCACAGAATGGAGAATTATGGGATTTGTAGACCATCCCTAGTCAGAACACAGTCCTCCTTCAAAACCTCTTACAAGTGTGCTTGGGAAAGATAAGAAACCCATCCACGATAAAGTGCTAGTTTGTAGAGATAGATTTTGGCACACTACTTTTGTAACCTACAAAATCCTACAACATAAATAAAGAGGGAATTTGAGATTATGGTTTAAAATACACTGATCTCTGTTCCTTTGCATAGGCCACAAATAGCAAAGAAGATTAGAACAACACACTAGACACAGAGTGAATTAGATTAGAAATGCCATTACAGGTTTAAAAACATTTTCTTTACCACCTGTCAAAGGAGAAGCACACAACAATAGCAAAACCACAGAATAGTTGTAACAGACAAAGAGACAAATATGAATTCCGTCTATATATCAGGCCAAAGACTATAGTGTGAAAGCTGGTACATTATTATGAACTAGTGCTGGAGGGGTGCTGAAATAGATTAAACACCCATATTGTGTGTTCATAGAAGACTTAATAGATTGTGAAGTAAAAATTCAATAGATTGATCGATAATATTTTTACTCTGCCTTTCTCCTAGAAAGGGAGTGTTTAATATATTAAACACTGAAAATAGTAAATTATTCAAATATTAAAGAAGATTTAGTAACATTATATTTAAAATGTTGGGGAATAGCATCATAATGTCAAGCAATGAAACAGCACAAGCAAATAAACAAATAGTAGCCAAAGGAAGGACAAAAACATAGGGTTGAAAGATCTATTTTAAGGCAGGAGGGGGCAACAGGGAAAGAACAAAATGCAAACATGTAACCGGGAAAGTTCTCAAGTTTATACTTAGACTCTGCCTTAATTTAACTTGTCCCCAAACAGGGCAGAAAGATTTTAGAAAGATTACACCAGAGTTGAAAAGGCTATCCTCAACCAAGTGCTCCAGATGGATAGTAAAAATTGCCCCCTAAATGTCTCACTTGACTTGAAAGAATAAAACAGAACATGTTATGAAGCTTGGCTTTCTCCTTCCCTTCTTCTAACCACGATAAATCCACAGGTTCCCGCCACTTGAGTTATAGCTACGACTTGTGGATGAACAAAGTTATTATGTAATCCACTATATTTCCCACAAATCTCTGCCAAGACAAGATTAGCCTTATAATGAATTTCTCAGGGGGCTTTATATGTGAAAAAACAGAATAGCTTTAATTACAGGAAAAGCACTCAATTCTCTCTGCTCTGCAGTCATAAGATGGCAAAACGTCTAGACAGCTTTAAAGAAACATAACATAGTACTCTTCTCAAGGGAGAAGTGAAAAGAAAGACAATATCAGTGTTTTACACATGTAATTCATTGCCCGTGGCTTAAAGTGAGCAGAATCTTGGAAACTACCCTTTAGCATGAAGGGACAGGAAAGAGGGGACTATAGTGAAGTGTTAACTGACTAGCTTATGCTTATCATCACTTGTTTCAGTGCCTCTAGGGAAAGCAGTACTGCCTATGTGCAATTGATAGAGAAAATAAGATAGTGTGGGGTAGAGGCTGTCTGAGTGTTATAGAGAGAACCAAATTATACACTCTAAGGAAATGTACATTCTTAGCTCAATTTTTTTTTAAAAATATAAACTTGTTATAGAGCTCTAATGGGAATGACCGAAGGACAGGTAGCCTTGAAGGGGATCCCTAAAAGTCCTGTTACAACCTGTCCTTGGTTTCTGTTCACTTAAACACTTTTCACATGCTCACATCTTAGTCCTTCCAGTGGCAAGAACTGGAGAGTCTGTATTTAGCAGAGAAGACAGATTGTTTAGACACTGTTTTGCTTCCATATTGTGAAACGATACTGCTAGATCTCAAGTTTTAAAAAAGGAAAGAAAGCAAGAGAGGCAAATCAAATGTCAGCTATCAAGATGGAGCTGGAGAGAATTTTCTTTCATTCTAACTCCTAACAGCTTAGAATTTGAGCACCCAGCTTTCCCTGCTTCCAGTAAATAATAATGTTTGTCAAACATCCCACAAATTAGGACATACTGCATTGAACTCCCAGCCCTGCAAAACAAGCTGAAATTGTGAGGTGGAGATTTGTGACCATTCAAGTGGTATTGCTACTTCCATTGTTGTACACAAAACAAGAGGATCAAGTCTTATTCAAGCCAAATGTAAATTAGGTAGGAAGTCCCTAAATGCTTTTGTTGTACCTTCTTCCCCAAGGTTAAAAAAAGATATAAAGATAAGAAGGACAACAAAGTATAAAGACAAAGGGACCTGACATCCAGTCAAAAGTGTCCATTCACATTTGAGACAACAAACAAAGGGAAATACTTGAATAGACCAGTAATTTATGCTTTACCCTGGAAGAACCTTCAGCAATCCTCCTGTCTAACCTCTGCAAATGCAAGTACGCAGATAGACTCAGATTATTCCAGCTGAGCAATTTATGCGAAGTAGAAGATTTCAAGCTTCCATGGAACACCATCATCTGATGTTATATAGTGGCTTGCACAATGATCTGTGGACCAAAATTCTGCCACTTGTCTCGCAACATTTGTACATTTACTGCTTACACACATGATAAGTGAAAAAGCGGAGAAGCTCCCTGGGAGAAGAACAACTGGCAGGGAACTGTTGACATGCCTGTAGACCTACTCTCCATTCTGTACCAGAGATTGCTACATGAAGTGAGGAAGGGAGGATATTACTAGGGATGTGCACAATGAAGATCATAGAATAATGGAGTTGGAAGTGGCCTATAATGTTTATAATTCTTTTGTTTCAGGTTCTTACAGAAGTGCCTGTTTCATTCTTGTATTTTTAATTTACAGATCCTTTTGTTTTACACACAAGGAGATGACTCTTTCAGGTTCTTTTGTTTCAGGCTCCCCATTTATGTTTTCTGACACTCTAAATGCCCTAAAGAAGACAACAGAGAATCAATCTACTCTAAAAACAGAAAGAAAAATAATGGGGGGAAAAACACATTAAAATATACACCTTTAGATAAATAAATACACAGTAAATTAACTTAAAAACAATTTAAAAACAATCAAACAGGGAAGGAACACCCACATAACCAGAAGGAGAAATGAAAAAATAAAAAGGACACACAGAGTTCTCTCTCCCAAAAACCAAGCAATGCAACCAAGCAAATAAAGACGAACATTACAGTCATAATGCCCCAACCTCACACCAAAAGTACTGGAAGATGGGGAGATGCCTTTCCTCACCATTTGATGCCTCCTCTTCTGAGTCCAGTAGGCAGCAGCAGGCTGTCCAGGACCAAGCAGCAGCAAAAATGATTCAAGGGATGAATGGGGGTGGGGAGAGAGGAGAAAAATCCCCAAAGAAATCAGGAGGGGAAAAGAATCCAAAAAATTAATCACATGGACCAAAGCAAAAACCACTGATCATTGGGTCCCAGACCCTTCTACAGATTCCGACCCACCCCACCCCAGTTTTCTGATTGATTGCTGACAGTCCTTATATGTCACATCACATCTTTGCAATAGCCCCTGTGATGCTACTGGATGAAAAACTTATCCAGTGATTTGACATAGAGGGTGAAATGAAGGTTAAAAAAAAGAGGTGGTGGAATCAAAGAGAGACAATGGAAGGCCAGAAAAGATAAGATTGCAAAAGTCAAGGTGAGAGATGACCAGGAAATGGATCAAACTATTTGTTGAGGCAACAGAGAGCACATGCCATGCTTTTGCAATCTTGTAGAGAGAGAAGTGTCAAAACTTGGTGATAGTCTGAATATAGGTGGCAAAAGAGAGAAAGGAGTCAAGATAAATTGAAGGCTACAGGCTTGTTCAATAGGGTTGTCAATGGATAAGGCAAGCGAATAAAAAAGGAAGGTGCATTTGAGAGGAGAGATAAAATGTACCAGGCACACTGAGAAGGTGGTTACATTGCTTTGAAAAAACGTATTTAAATTGGGTGTCACATGTTTTGAGTCACTATAGAAATGGCTGAATATGCAGCATACATGTAAGGGCAGATTAATTTGAGAGAGAATCATATTTTTTTGGAGCAGCAGTTTATTTACTCCTCTGCCAGAGGTCCATTTATTTTAATGTGGATGTGGAATGGATTCATTTAAATTGAAACCACCCCCCACGTGAACACCCTGTCCACAATAATTTTTCAGTAGCCCTCCTGCTAGCTGACTCTCAGCCCCTTGCCCCTGCTGTTGTTGTGTTAAAAATGGGGAATGGGGCAGAAGCCCAGCCACCAAGCAGCCTGCAGGAGCCCCCTGCTGCTCACTTGCTCACTCGCTCAAATCTTCTTCCAGTCCCAGGATGGGAGAATGGATAAGGCAGGGTTAACCAAAAGAGGCGGCCTCTGCACTGCTGCAGCCACCTCTCTCTTCCCCCCTCCAGCCAGCCAGTTTCAGCCTGTGTCTCCTTCTTTGTGATGACTGTGCATGCATGTACAGTATTTTGTTCATACATTTGCGGCATGTTTCAGCTGCCCATCACAGCCAGGCTCTCCTTCACTCATCTGCGCTCACAAGGCACTGCTAAAAGTGTGAAGTCTTTTCTAGCACTGGTTTGTTCGGCTGTTTCCTATTGCACTGTCCTCCTCCAGGCACATCCACATCCACACATCCACTCCTGCCCGCCTGCCTCTCTGAATTCCAGCGTTGGGTTGGAGAGAGAGAGAGAGCACACATCTGGTGAGGATGTCCCATCAAAAACACCGGATTAAACATTTGTTCCAGGGGAACGCAAACTGCGATTGAAACACCACATGACTCCGAGTTTATTTACTTCAGTTTCTCTTCACACTGACACATATTTTGAACTGTTGCTTAATGTAAATGAGCCTTGAGATTGAGGCAATGAGGAAGAATCCAAGTGGAAGTATCATAGGGACTCCTGGAGACTGGAGGCACAAAGTTCCAGGGTAAAGAAAAAGAGCTGGGCATCATCCTGGCAATTATGATTTTTGGATGTTAAAGGCTCCCTCTCATCCCAGGGATCCTAAAGGCTTCTCCAGGTCAAAAGAGATCCCCAGGGAGCTTCAGAAGGGAATAGGAAACTTTAAAGATTAACATCCATGACTGATGAACTAATCATCATTTACAACCATGCAGCTCCGCCAAGATTTCAGCCTGAATGCAGTTTATCATGGTGTGTAAATACTTTAACTTTAGCATTCAATATTAAATAAAATAGTGACCTTATGATGTCATATATATATATTATTCTTTTTAAAAAAAGATATTATAGGCCTATTTCCTTTTTCCCCAGGGATAGGAAAAAATGACAGTGACACAAGGTGTAGGAGATGGCAGGAAAAGGTCTCAAATAAATATCTTGCCCCAGGCACACTCAAATGCTTTAAAAAGACCCAGAACTAAAGACAGAAATCAAGAGACCCTAGAGCAAAAGAAAGAATCAGGTGACAGGAAGAAGTACCAAGTGCAATCCTCTGGATTTGGTAACCAAGAGACCAAGTGGTCCATGTTTAGGACAGTTTCAGTGAAGCGCTGAGGGCAGATTGAAGGAAGTTGATGTGTAGAGTTAGAGGAAAGTGAAGATAGCCAGGGAGTTAGTGGTGTTCTCTAGATGTCTGGATATAAAGGGTAGAAGAGATGCTGAACAGCAGCTGAAGAAGGAGGATGTGTCAAGGGAGGTTGAATCTGAAAATAAAGAAAAAAGTGGCATGTTTTAATGCAGCATGGAGGGAGCATGGAAGAGAAATAATTTCTTACAAACTGGAGAGGTAGGATGGTAGTGAAGGAGAGAGATGGCAATTAGGGGTCATGAGGGAATAGTATAAAGCGGAAAAATATGGAAGCTAGGTGAGGACAAAAAGTAGTCAGCCTATCAAGTGGGAACAGGGTGGAAGAGGAAAGGGTTGAACAAGCGTGGGATTATTCACTTTTGTATGATAAATAATTTTAAAGAAAGATTTTATCTTTTATATTAACTTTGAAAATTGGGCATAACTTTAATAAACTTAGTAATTTATTGCTTTGACTTGTTTTTATTACTATCTGTTCCCTCTACAAATTCGGCAAGATCTTGTGCTTTGGAACTCAGCCAAGTAGCACTTTGTGAAGGTTCCAAATGGATAAACTAGGCCAACATTGAACAGACACCAGATGTTATACTACTGATAAATCCTATCCATATCAGTAAAAGGAATCTCACTATCAACCCCTCAGGATACACATGGATTTAGACGAATGTATTTTCAAAAATAAACATGTGAAAGCATCTGGTGCCATTTTTGGGATGCTCTGCTCCACAAGATAGATTTGGATATGCCCTTTCATCAACATTACTATCACATAATGTAAAGCACCACATGCTTGACTTAAACAATCACAAACTATCATAGATAGAACTATCACATTATCTCACATTAATTGTGGGGACCAAGTGTAAATAAGACAGGACAATAAGAGATCACAGACGAAGATGCCTGCACAAACCCAATATTGGCTTCCTCTCTCCCTCCCATCTTTTAATCTCCCCTCAACCCATACCTTTATGTGTATATATAGAGAGAGATTGTTCAGTATAAGAACATAGGATAATGTTTTAAGTAACTATTATCAGTGATCACTATTCAAAATTGTCACCGTAATGTTGTAACTTTAAAAAACCAGAGCTAAGGTAGTATACTAAACACATTGCTGCCTATGGAATAAAAAGTTTTACAT
Organism: Intellagama lesueurii; assembly: GCA_037013535.1. NCBI lineage: Eukaryota > Metazoa > Chordata > Lepidosauria > Squamata > Agamidae > Intellagama > Intellagama lesueurii. Next base: position 104,492,084 of record JBAJHW010000001.1, read on the forward strand.
ACATTTCAATCAACCTGACAGGGCAAGACTCCTCTATCTCCCTCTCTTCTTCTGATATAAAGTTTTCAGCTGGGCCCCAAACTGTGAGAGACTCATCAAAATGGCTCTTCTTTCTTTCACCCTTCCTCCCTGCAACATTGGCTCCCCCCACCTCCACCTTTCTTGTGTTACCATGGTGACCTCAACAAAGACCTTACTAAGCATCTGGATACAGGTATAACCTCTAATCACAGGACTAGGCTCACAAAGCCTTCACCTCACGCTTCAGGAGGGCAACAGCAGAAGGAAGATCAACATGTGAGTTTTGAGGGTGGAGGGAGGGCAGCTATTTATTTGGGTGAAATGTGAGCAAAGAGCAATGGATGATTTGAATACGGTGTCCTATACTTGGGGAGAGGGCAGGAGACGGATAATTTTGAACAAGTTGCATTTTTATTGCAACAACAGAAAGATGAACTTGTATTCCTACTTAATATGTTCACAGGGCTTGGGAGTCTTTATGGTGTCACAATCTGTAAGACCAGACAGGATACCCCCCCCTCTCCCGATCTTAAGCATGGGAAGTAAAGAGAAATGGTGACACATCCAGGGCTGTTCAAAAAGAGAATTTCAAAACAGGTTCCCCACATCCATGCGCATGACAAGGCCATCCTAAATACAATCACAGAAACAGTACTTTTCACTCATTTTCAAGCAGTCTGTTTTTAATACTCAGTTTTCTCATTGAGCTCCCAGGCATAATGTAGAAAGTGCTGTGCAATCATATATGGAGCAGCCACTGATGTATCTCAGAAACCAGTAGAATTTGTATACTGGTTCACCCTTCAGCTATTTTGGACTCCTATTGCTCCTGTTGTGTGGTTGTGGTTTCCTATTCCCATAATTCCCAGTGCATGCAGGATCAAAAGTCACATCTTGCTTCCTAAACCCTCCTCCCCTCATATAATCCTAAATGTGTGCATTTTAATGGGCTTTGTACACTGCCTGAGGACATCTCTTTTGTCCTACAGGTGGCCTGTAGGCATTCTTACATACATACATACATACATACATACATACATACATACATACATACATACATACATACATACATACATACATACATAATATTCAACAGCATCAGCATCCTTTTGAACAGGCTTCATGTTGTTTCTGCCACTGCCCCATTTTCAGTCTGTTGCTTTTCCATTTAGTATACTGTAAAATATATTTCTTCTTTGCTTCATTGGAAAATCTCTGTTTCATGCTGTGTCCCCTGTCCTCTTGTCAACAATCAATGGCCTGCTGTTGCATTTTCAGATATTTGCAAAACATGTTGGGTATTAGCAACATTCTCATAACAATCTATTGAATATTGACAGAATTTATCTGGAGTTACCAGTGTCCTTAAATAACTGCCAATATTTGTAATTATTTCTGATAATCTCTAACACATGTGTCTGATAATGAGTTTTAAATGTGCCCTTTTATTGTGTATACAATATTTACAGTGTACCTCTGAAATAAGCTCAGAATCTGGAGGATAATTAAAATTTCTAGTTGTCTGTGTGCTTTTCTTCCTCTCTCTCTTCAGAAGTATGCAGATAGTTTTGAGGTTACTTCCCCTATTTATAAGCAAAGCTGGGAAATACATGTAAAAAGTAATAGGAAAGGGGAACCAAAAAAAAAAAAAATCATACAAAAGAGACACTGATCCTAGATCTTTCCTCTAGAATTCTTGTAGATTTCTACTCTTTTGTCTTCAAGCATATTCATTTCGGGGGTGGAATTCTACACTGTTAAGGATACTTTTTTTGCCTACAGGGAAAGACAAACCAGCATTAGATTTCATCCTGTGTTAGAAGGGCAAAGAGAAGTAGATGAGGATGTTGTCCAAAGCCTGCCCCAGAGGGAATACAAAAGAGAACAACCCATCATCTCCAGGGTGAGCATGATGTTCACTCCTCGACCAGAAATGGAAAAGAACGACAGCTGCTCCAGCTCTTCTCCACCGATTAAGGAACCCCCAAAGCAACAGTGAGTGGTGTTCACAAACCTCTTCATAAGCTTTAAACTTTCCTTTAAACTTTATAAAAGGTCAAAGCTTTAAACATTTGCAGAATATAATTTTGCTGTTTTGCAGGGCTCACTTTTAATTGCATACAATACCTTGACAGGTCCATGTTAAGTATTATCCTGAGCAAACCGATCAATTTGAGCGATTTGTAGTGTAATCCTACAAATGTTTATTTAAAAGCAAATCCTACCGTTGTAGATTAAGCCTGATGTACCTTGTAAAGCAAGACTGAGCAACCTGCAGAGGCTCAGGAGCTACAAATGCCCATCCCTGGACCTTGGAGATATGTACCTGCTCATGTGAATCCCCCTCTTCCAACTATCTTGCAAAACAAACAAACAAACAAAAACCAAAAAAAGTTCCTTGTGCCATCTGGTGGTCATTTTCTTTTGAAAATGTTTGTAGGATGGGGTGCTGGAAGGCCCTCAAAACCTGAGCAAATTTTCCCCATGCTCCTGGTACGGTAGAAGGAGACTTTCTGAGCATATTTTCCATTTTTTTTTCTTCTAATACATTTAAGTTTGAGGAGGAGGTGGGAATGCTGGGGACCCTGGGGTGTGTGTCTGTATTTTGCCTCTATTGGGCTACATGTTACTCATTCCTGTTCCCTAGCAACCCCAATGGAAATAAGGTGCTTGCAGGTAAAGGAATCCTGTGCTAATCATCAAAATGTATTGTGCAGCCATTCAGTCATTTTATTTCCCTTCCCAGTATCTTTCTCTTAAGAAAAAAGGAAACCAAAATCTTGCAGAAATATGGGAAGCTTACAGATTGAAGGTAGTGTCATCTAGGAACCCTCCCCCATACAATTCTGTGACTAAGGCAGTATGATTATACAGTAAAGCCTCATCTGGTAGCAGCCATGATAAAATATGACTAAGATGCTATTGGACAGTATTCCACGGTATGACACTTTTGAGGAAATTTATCTCCAGGACATAATCTTGTATATATCCTTGAGTCAGGGCCGGATTAAGACCCTTAGAAGCCCTAAGCACTTAAAAGATTTTGGTGCCCCCATATATATGTAATTCAAAATATAAACAATAATAAACCATAAAATAAAATTTTATTTATTGAAATTAAACAAAACTTAAAGATGGAAAATAATGTTCATTTTTGTATACTTCTACTTTATTTATGTTTGAAAAGTTTTCTCCTACTTTTTTTAATTGCAAAGTCTTTCATCAGATCCTGAAAATTAATCTTATGTAACACATCTGCTTCTATACTTAATAGAGATAAGGCATCCAGAGTGCCTTGTTGCATAGTTGTTCTGATGGGATTTTTAATATACTTCAACTGAGAAATTGAACGCTCAGCTGAGCAATTTGTGACAATTAATGTTAAAAATATATGAAAGCCAGTGTCTACATTTGGAAAGGCACACTTTGTTAGTAGATGATGAAGTGACATCATGTGGCACATCACTTATATAAAGAAATAGCAGAGATTTTCTTTTCTATCTCTCCTCTTTTCATCTCAGTTTCAAGTTTGTCAACAATTGTGTAAAAGGTGGTGATACGGAATTTATTTCTGGCATTCAGATATACTTCTGGTGCATCTCCATCATTGGGTACCTTCTTTCTGATATGTTTGGGAGTTGTAGCAGCCTTGTAATCAACATCTTGTAGCATTTCCTTTGCAGCTGCTTCATATCTTTCAAATTCATCTCGTGAAGTGCACAGTTGGTCAGCTAATGATACATACAGATCTACACATATTTCTAAGTTCACATCCTCATTTTGTAGAACTTGGCTTACTCTGAAAATTCTGCAAAATCTCATTCCAAAAATTCAACATGAAAACAAATTCTAGCTCTTGCATCTTATCTGCAATATTATTTGCTTCTCTTCTAGCATCTCCCTTTTGTGACTGGTCTTCCGCTATATATTCTAATGCTTCTAACATTTTAAGGAAAGATTTCAAAATTGCTGCTGTTGCCATAGCATGTGCCTCCCATCTGGTATCAGAGAGGGATTTTAAGACATTTTCATTTCCAATAAAACCTTTAAGAATTTTCCACCGGCTACTTGAAGCTGAAAAAAAGGTATAGAGTAACTGCACTGTAGAGAAGAAATTAACTGCCTCTTGACAGCAGTCAACAGCACCTTGGCCTACCAGATTTAGTGAATGAGCTGCACAGGGCACATATATAGCAAACTTGTTTCTTTCTAAAAAATTTTGCTGCATCCCCTTATAACGCCCAGACATGTTAGCAGCGTTGACATTAGACTGTCCCCTACATTTTGAAAAGTTTAGCCTACAAACTTCACGTAAGTACTGCAACACCTGATTTGCCATTTCCTCACCAGTATGGCCTTTCACTTCCAGAAAGGTTAAAAAGCGTTCAATAGGCTGTCCATCTTTTAAGTACCTAAGTACAACACTTAACTGATCGATATGTGATATATCTGGTGTTGAATCAACTGACAAACTAAAATAACAAGAAGATTTACTTCATCAACAATGAGTGCATGGACCTTTTGTGCCATTAGTTGAATGAGTTCCTCACAGGTGGTTTTGGACAGGTAAGAAGGATTTCCTTTGCCTGGATTTCCGTATTTCAAAATGTGGTGTGCTAAAAATGGATCAAACTGGCTTATGAGTTCAAGCAGCCCTAAAAAATTCCCATTTTGCAATGATCCAAACCTTCCTTCTGTTTCTCAAAAAGCCAAGCCATGTTCAGCTAACGTACAAATAACAGCTATGACATGCCTCAAGACATGTTCCCAGTAATCACACTCTTCCTGAATTTGTTTCTCCAACTGTTGCCCCAACCCCGCACCTTGTCTGCAAGTTAAGTATGTTAGCATAGAGTCTCGGTGAGTAGTGCTTTTTTCATGATTATCAATTATAATAGTATTTTGCCAGTCACTGAACCCTTCTCTTATAAGAAAATTCAAGAAAAATTTAGGAGGAAACAGTTTGTAAACAAAACAATAAACCAATCCTGTTGATGGTGAATACAGTAACCACTCTCTTTTGCATTTCTCACCATTGGCTTTTGTCCCAACAAAAAGTTTCTGCGAACAATACCTTACTGGTTTGCCACTACTGAAATGCCGGTAAGACTTGTCAAATGGCCAATTGTGGAGTTGACAGTCACTGGGTCCACAAGCAATCCAATAAGTCACATCATCAGCAGAGAAATCAAGCCACAACCCTGGATCCTTTGCTACATTGTGATTTACTTCATCTTTTGCAGACAGAATAATTTAACCACCATCACCATGGTCCACTAAACTTTCATTTTCAGCAATTATTTCAGCCCCAGAATGTATTGTAAAGTAACTTGATTCAACGTTTGCAGTAGAGGTATCAAGAGAATTTACAGGCAAAGTGAGATCAGTAATGAGGCATGTGCTAGATGAACCTGCTTGTGACAACTCAGTGATCCTAACATCATCATATTTTGATTCTGAAGTGATCAAAATGGTTACTGTATTAGTGTCCACTTCTGATGATGGAGATTGGTTTTGACCCGGAATGGGTATATCATGTTGTGGAACTTGTGTGAAGAAATCAGACACTTTTGCAGTCTTGGACTCTAAATCCAAAGTCTTCTCTTATTTCTTTTTTGATAGTTTTCACTTTTGTGCACCACTTAACTGAACATGTTTCATCTTGGTTCATAGGATCTGTCACATAAATTGATAGACACAATGAAATACACATTCAGTTATCACCACCAGTCCACCACCATGCAATAAATAAAAAATAGAAAATGCATGCATAGTCAAAAGCAACACAATTTGGCCATTTTCATGAGTTTCACAACATTTAATAAGCACTTCCACAAAATTATGAAACAGTAATTACATTATTTGTTGTCAGTGTTATTTAAAAAAAGGAATCAGCTTACTTAGAAAGTGTCAGGAAGCTACTGGGTGGCCTTTTGCCACCTGGCAAGGGAATCAGGGCCCAATCCACCACACAGGGTAACAGAGCTGGAACAATAAGGCTGGCTGGCAGGCAGGCAAGGCTGCACACACAGGCCAGAGCACAAGACACTTGCATTCCTGAGGCAAAGTCTGGGAGGGAGAACCACTCCTTAAATAGGCCTTCCCTCCAGGCTTCCAGGTGGGCCCCTCATGAGTGGCCTAGTAGCTGCTGCTCAGGCCAGGGCCTGATCCTGCAAACACCAGGCAATTCCTGGGTCAGGCTGGCCCTGATCCTGCAGTTACCTTACCAGGGCCATGTAGGCCAGATCCTGACACAAAGTTACAATGTTAGCACGTGTGTTGTTGCCTGTTGGCACGCTGGACGCTGAGTGAGCTACTAGCGCCCCTGCACAGTCTCATTCTCAGTGGACAACTGAACGGGACAGCTGACATGAACAAGACTTAGAAGTTAGACAAGAACGATCACGTGAGCCTCCACGGACCATGGGGCAGTTAAACTTACCAGATTCTAATTTTATTTATTTATTTATTTATTGGATTTCTATCCCGCCCATCTAGACCAAAGGTCTACTCTGGGCGGTTTCATTTTGTTGTATTCCCAAGAGTAATGTATATCATTAACCTCTATCATTACTATTATTATTATTTTTACTTCTGCCGAGGAGGTTATGTTTTTGTTGGAATATGTGTGTGTTTGGTTTTTTTCTACTGACATTGTACAGATTGTATACAAATTTCACAGACTGCATACAAAATTTCCCCTGCTTTCATTTATGGGGGGGATTTCCCCCCCTTCGATTTCATGACCCTTGGCGGAGGTCTACACTCTCTGAGTGCTCTTATTATTATTGTATATATCTGTATGTAATTTTTTCATGGCTGCACCATTTGCAGTATTGCGCCATATGGCCCATGGTAAATTGAGCTATGGAAAATTTTTGTGGTTCCCCCTCTTCCCTTGATGCCCCTAAGCATGTGTTTATTGTGCTTAATGGTTAATCCACCCCTTTCTTGAGTACATCTAGTGGCAAGCCTTCTACATTGTTCAGTCATCTTGGCTCCATACTCAAGAATAGATGGCGCAAATTAGCTATCATTTAATACACTTCAAATTACTTCTTTCACATAGATACTTTTAATTGCTTCTTAATATGCCTAATACACTTTCCTTTTTTCCTTTTCACTTTTTTCTGTTGATAATTTAATAATATTTTAAAATAGGTGTATTTAGACATTAGTGTCACTTTCCACATCTTCCTTAGCCAGTCAACTATTGTTAGGCTGTTTTTATTCTGCTGGAACTGGGTAATACATACTTTGACTGTTGTAAGAAGGATAGCAGTCATTTATATATCAGCATTCTCTACCAAATTGGTAGGCTATATCCTGTGAGATCTTTTATTGCCAGAAATACTGTATTCCAATTTTCCCCACTACATTCCTAGAAAATATGGAGGCAGTCAGTTTTTGAGTGTTTACATTTCCAGTGTTAGACTTTACTATGATATGTAATATGCCCAATACATTTAACTACTTAATTCAGAGTGTAAATTGTTTTTTGGACAGCTATTGCAGGGGTCAAATTGCAAACTACAACATATTGGGACTGGAACTGGAAACTAATCCCTGTGGGGACTGATAGAACTGGGTATGTTTAGCCTTGGCAAAAGAAGACTGAGGGGAGAAATGATAGCACTTGGAAGGCTGTCATACAGAGGAGCAGCAGAATCTGTTCTCAGTCCTCCCAGAATGCAGAACATATAATAATGGGCTCAAGTTACAGGAACCCAGAGGGAAAGCAGGGATCAAAGTGATCCTGCAGCACTTTGATCCCTTTTTTAAAAAAAGTTTTATTTATATGCCGCATTTCTCCCAACAAGGGACCCAAAGCGGCTCACAACATTAAAATTCACACAATTTAAAAACACAGTAAGTTAAATATTAAAAGACAAATTAAACAATATATGATTTAAAATATAATTAAAAGATTAAAACATGAAAACATAAAAAAGATTAAAATTATCTGCTAAAATGGGGTTCAGGGATTCAGTTATAATTGTTAAAAGCCTGCCTGAAGAGATGGATCTTTAGCTTTTTTTTGGAAGGATAAAAGGGAAGGGGCCATCCTGATCTCCTGAGGGAGAGTGTTCCATAGCCTGGGAGCTGCCACAGAGAAGGCCCTCTCCCGTGTCCCCATCAGTTGTGCTTGTGCTGGCAATGGGACTGAGAGGAGGGCCTCCTCTGCTGATCTTAATTGCCGAGAAGGCACATATAGGGAGATACGGTCCTTCAGGTAGCCTGGACCCAAGCTGTATAGGGCTTTATAGGTAATGACCAGCACTTTGAATTGGGCCTGGAAACGGACTGGTAGCCAGTGCAGTTCTTGTAACAAGTGTGTTATATGCTCCCTGTAGCTGGCCCCAGTCAGTAGTCTGGCTGCAGAGTTTTGCACCAGCTGAAGTTACCGAACTGTCTTCAAAGGCAGCCCCACATAGAGTGCATTACAGTAATCCAAATGGGATGTAACTAAGGCAATGTGTCACTGTAGCCAGATCCAACATCTCAAGGAACGGGTGCAGCTGAAACACCAGCTTTAGCTGTGCAGATGCACTCCTGGCCACCGCCGAGACCTGGGCATCCAAGCTTAGGGATGAATCCAGGAGTACACCCAAGCTGCGGACCTGAGTTTTCAGAGGGAGTGTAACCCCATCCAGCACAGGTAGTATCCCTGTTCCCTCATCTGCCTTCCGACTAACCAGGAGCACCTCTGTCTCGTCAGGATTAAGTTTCAGTTTGTTTGCCCTCATCCAGCCCATTACTGATGCCAAGCACCGGTTTAGAGTCAAGACAGCTTCCCTGGAATTAGGTGGAAAGGAGAGATAGAGTTGAGTGTCATCCGCATACTGGTGACACCAAACCCCAAAACTCCAGACAACCTCTCCCAGCAGTTTCGTGTAGGAATCAAAGTGATCCTGCAGTGCTTTAATTCCTTTCCCCCTCCTCTTGCTAAGCCCTGCGGGGCATAGCAAAGAGAGGGAAAGCAGGGATCAAAGCTATCCCGCAGAGGCTGGGGGATCCCTTTGATCCCTCTTTGATCCCTTCCCTCCACTTCTTATGCCGCGTGGGCATAGGAAGAGGAGGAAAGGGGAACCAAGCCATCCCTCAGCCCCCGGAGTGGGATTCCCTTCGGGCAGGCTTTAGCAAGCTGTGAAGGGAAAACCTCTCTCTGCTTATGCTCCCGAGGAACAGCTGATCCATGGGGGCATAAGCAGATAGGGAATGAAGGGACGAATATAAAAGGGTTATATCGGTTGCTTCATATTCGTTGGGGGTCTCTGGACCCCAAGAATAGGAAGCAACGAATATCTGATGAATCAGTTCAGTAAAGGAAAGAAGAATGTAACCCTTAGTACGCTATTTACTTTTCTTAATGTATCTTAAATTTCTTAAATGTATCCATATACAGGTTCTTCCATATTTTAAGTGTGTAATTTTAACTTGTGCAATTTGTCACATGCTTAGTTCCCTTTCCACCTTCTACTTGTAACCTCTTTTCTGAGGTGGAAATGCCAAATATTTTTTTCTGAAGGATGTCCTCAGGACAAATCCTTCCATGATTTTATTTGCATTTACCAGACAAGCAAAGTTATGTCTCTTTGCTGTTTTTTTTACTGCATAGTAACCAAGGGACATCAGACACAAACAGAAGTGCTAAATTTGCTGTTTGTGAGCTCAAGCGGAAGGAATGGGAGACAGATGGAGACAGGTAGAAGAATATGTGAAGCTTAAAGGAGCCAAGATATCATAGGAATCCCTGCTTGTTGGTGCCAAAAGCACTGACCCTTGAGGGTTGAAAAGGAGGTGGGATAAGAGGGTGGAGGATGCTGAACCAAGCTCAGACAAGCGGTAATTATTCCAATATATGGAAATTCAAGATGAGGTCTTTGAGGACAAGAGAGTCTGGCATGATGCATAAAACAAAACAAAACAAAAAAGAGACAGTGATGCAGAAGATATATATAAAATCAGTCCCTGCAATTTCTTCAGTTAGAAGTGCATTCATCCTTATTCTTATGATTGTTCTCCTGTAGTCTAATGTTCCTTCTCAACCTGTATACATTAGACTACAGGTGAACAATCATAAGAATAAGGATGAATGCGCTTCTGTCTAACTGAAGGAATTCCAGGGACTGATTTTTATTCAGTTTTCTTCCTAAGATAGAGTGGGGAATATGCTTTCAGATGAGGAGTGCAATTTCTTGGTGGGGATAATCTCTGGTGGGCTGTTTTCTGGGGGCAGGGGCTAAAGATAACAGTAGGGAGAGTCAAAGCCAAAAACGAGTGGGACTCCCTCCATCTGGAGCCTATTGTGGGAGAGACACATCACTCTTGGCCAGAGGCCTGACTTGAATGCTTGCAGGAAATTAGACTGCATTAAATCAGGCCTCCCTAAGCCCTGAGGAAACAATGCGGCTTTTCTTTTAGTTATGGCATCCCATGAAATGCTCAGCTCAGAAATGCTTGCCTGATGCCAACCTTGGTGTCATACCACCTCCAGGTAATGACTTTTTATTTATTCAGGCAGTCCGGCATGTACTATTTGTCACTTCTTAGTTTCCAAGGGTCCCTAAACTCCTGTGCACCCACCCAAAGATAAAAACATTATGTAAAAACGGGTACAGAATAAAATAACTTTAAATCCCGTATATTCAGAAAATGAATGGCTGGAGAGACATCATCATCGTTATCATTTGAAAGAGGCCTTGCTTTCCATGGTGTGGGCACAGCACTCATCTCACTATCATCTTTGCTCAAGCAGGTTTTTAGAAGTACTAAGTATGTTTTTTGCTAAGAATTTTCTCAAAACAGATGTAAAACCACCTGTTTCACATGTCCTGCTTTAATGCAAACCCTTCTGTTAAAGTAGGATGTGGAACAGAGGCTGCCCTGGCCCAGAGGCTTCCCAGTGCTGGGAGGCTTTTCACTGCTACTGATAGCACTGGATTTGGATCAGCCTCACCTGCTTACCATGTGGAGAAAAGCAAACCACTGGAGCTGCCCCACCTTGGCCAAAATGGCATTGCCTGTCAGCCAGCCAGTGCCGAGATGGCCGGAAGCCTACATGGTGCTGGCCAGGCAGTGACACCGTTCTTGCCTCGGGGACAGCTCCAGCAGCTCTGTTTTTGCCACACGACAAACGCCAGCCCCAGTGTTGCCAACAGCTGGGAAATCCCCCAGCACTGGCTGGCTTGGATGAAAGTTCTGGCGCAGTTTTAAAAGGGCGCCAATGCGACCTTTTAAAACCACACCTGGGCTTGCATCATGTGAAATGACCAAAGTCTCTGTGAAGTGCCTTTGGTCCTTTCTGTAAGTGTAGTTGAAGCCCCAGAGCAAGTTGTCTGTGTCTAGATTTTCATCTAATTAGCTTGGTGAAGATGTCTTGTTTGAATTGGTCGGTCAGAAAGTGGATCAAGACTGATGATTAGATTTGCAGTAGATTAATAAGGATTTCTGACACTAACGAAAACAGCAGCTTAGTCTCCTTAGTCTCATATACAAACTGCAATCTTCTGGTTCTTTTTGCAGGGATTCCACTGCTCCACAACAGAACTATGAATTACTGGAAAATCCACATGCCCTACTTCTGCTGCTGCGCCAGAGAGATCTAGAAATCAAGAGGCTGAAAAATGCTGCCCAGAAGGATCCTTATAACCGGCTTGGGTGTATTTTGCAGGAGATTGTGAAGCCAACACAGAAAGGACCACCAAAGAAGTGAGTAACAGAAAACTGCTGTCTGGGTTAAGTCCAAAACACAACTGGGTCTCGCAGGTGACAAAAAAGGACTGTGGTCCTCAAGGACAGCCGCTGTGCCAACCCAGAAGGCAGGGCTTTGTGCCGCAATAGGTAAACGTTGGTTTGTTTCTTTTTTAAATACATTTTTAATATTTTCCCAAATAAATAAAACTTAATAACAAAAACATAAACTAAAATAAACTAAAACATAAACTAAAACACAAACATACCTCATGCTCTCCCACCACCCTCAGGATTTTTATTTATTCCTTCTGTCTCATTTCACATGCCAACCACATGTGCAAATATGTACTCTTTTCTTTCTTACATCTCCAACATGGGGGTGATATTTCTTTATTCATTACATTTAGTTTCATTGGCGTTAAATACCATCTCCATATTTGTTGTTGCTTAGTCGTTAAGTCATGTCTGACTCTTTGTGACCCCATGAACCACAGCACGCCAGGCCCTCCTGTCTTCCACTGCCTCCCGGAGTTTGGTCAAATTCATGTTGGTCGCTTCGATGACACTGTCCAACCATCTCATCCTCTGTCGTCCCCTTCTCCTCTTGCCTTCACACTTTCCCAACTTCAGGGTCTTTTCCAGGGAGTCTTCTCTTCTCATGAGATGGCCAAAGTATTGGAGCCTCAGCTTCAGGATCTGTCCTTCCAGAGAGCACTCAGGGTTGATTTCCTTCAGAATTGATAGGTTTGTTCTCCTTGCAGTCCAGGGGACTCTCAAGAGTCTTCTCCAGCACCACAATTCAAAAGCATCAATTCTTCGGCGGTCAGCCTTCTTTATGGTCCAGCTCTCACTTCCATACATCGCTACTGGAAAAAACATAGCTTTGACTATGCAGACCTTTGTCGGCAAGATGATGTCTCTGCTTTTTAAGATGCTGTCTAGGTTTGTCATCGCTTTCCTCCCAAAAAGCAGGCGTCTTTTAATTTCGTGGCTGCTGTCCCCATCTGCAGTGATCATGGAGCCCAAGAAAGTCAAATCTGTCACTGCCTCCATATCTTCCCCTTCTATTTGCCAGGAGGTGATGGGACCAGTGGCCATGATCTTCGTTTTTTTGATGTTGAGCTTCAGACCATTTTTTGCGCTCTCCTCTTTCACCCTCATTAAGAGGTTCTTTAATTCCTCCTCACTTTCTGCCATTAGAGTGGTATCATCTGCATATCTGAGGTTGTTGATATTTCTTCCGGCAATCTTTTTGTCCTTTATCATGTCCATTTTTGCACAAAATGTTCTTTTAATATCTCCAACTTTCTTGAACAGATCTCTGGTTTTTCCCTTTCTATTATTTTCCTCTATTTCTTTGCACTGTTCATTTAAGAAGGCCCTCTTGTCTCTCCTTGCTATTCTTTGGAAGTCTACATTCAATTTTCTGTAACTTTCCCTATCTCCCTTGCATTTTGTTTCCCTTCTCTTCTCTGCTATTTGTAAGGCCTCGTTGGACAGCCCCTTTGCTTTCTTGCATTTCCTTTTCTTTGGGATGGTTTTTGTTGCTGCCTCCTGTACAGTGTTACGAGCCTCCATCCATAGTTCTTCAGGCACTCTGTCCACCAAATCTAGTTCCTTAAATCTGTTCTTCACTTCCACTGTGTATTCATAAGGGATTTGGTTTAGATTATACCTGACTAGCCCAGTGGTATTTCCTACTTTCTTCAGTTGAAGCTTGAATTTTGCTATAAGAAGCTGATGATCAGAGCCACAATCAGCTCCAGGTCTTGTTTTTGCTGACTGTATAGAGCTTCTCCATCTTTGGCTGCAGAGAACATAATCAATCTGATTTCGGTATTGCCCATCTGGTGATGTCCATGTGTAGAGCCGCCTCTTGTGTTGTTGTGCTTCTGGGAGTTCTCGGTCCACATACTGCTGAAGCCTACCTTGTAGGATTTTAAGCATAACCTTGCTAGCGTGTGAAATGAGTGCAATTGTACGGTAGTTGGAGCATTCTTTGGCACTGCCCTTCTTTGGGATTGGGATGTAGACTGATCTTTTCCAATCCTCTGGCCACTGCTGAGTTTTCCAAACTTGCTGGCATATTGAGTGTAGCACCTTAACAGCGTTATCTTTTAAGATTTTAAATAGTTCAACTGGAATGCCATCACCTCCACTGGCCTTGTTGTTAGCCATGCTTTCTAAGGCCCACTTGACTTCACTCTCCAGGATGTCTGGCTCAAGGTCAGCAACCACACTATCTGGGTTGTCCGGGACATCCAGATCTTTCTGGTATAATTCCTCTGTGTATTCTTGCCACCTCTTTTTGATGTCTTCTGCTTCTGTTAGGTCCCTACCATTTTTGTCCTTTATCATGTCCATCTTTGCACAAAATGTTCCTTTAATATCTCCAATTTTCTTGAACAGATCTCTGGTTTTTCCCTCTGTGATCAGAGCCACCATCAGCTCCAGGTCTTGTTTTTGCTGACTGTATAGAGCTTCTCCATCTTTGGCTGCAGAGAACATAATCAATCTGATTTCGGTATTGCCCATCTGGTGATGTCCATGTGTAGAGTCGCCTCTTGTGTTGTTGGAAAAGAGTGTTTGTGATGACCAGCTTGTTCTCATGACAAAACTCTATTAGCCTTTGCCCTGCTTCGTTTTGAACTCCAAGGCCAAACTTACCTGTTGTTCCTTTTAACTCTTGACTCCCTACTTTAGCATTCCAGTCCCCTAGAATGAGAAGAACGTCTTTCTTTGTTGTCAGTTCTAGAAGGTGTTGTAAATCTTCATAGAATTGGTCAATTTCAGCCTCTTCAGCATCAGTGGTTGGTGCATAAACCTGGATTACTGTGATGTTGAAAGGTCTGCCTTGGATTCATACTGAAATCATTCTCTCATTTTTGAGATTGTATCCCAGTACAGCTTTTCCCACTCTTTTGTTGACTATGAGGGCTACTCCATTTCTTCTACGGGATTCTTGCCCAGAATAGTAGATATGATAATCGTCTGAATTGAATTTGCCCATTCCCGTCCATTTTAGTTCACTGACGCCCAGGATGTCAATGTTTATTCTTGACATCCTGGGCGTCTTGACATTCTAAACCCCCAATCACTAGGTCTTTTATTTCCATTACAAAACATATTAATCATATTCTGCAATTCTTTTAGTTCATTATCACCTGTCTTTATGGGTAACATCCAAAATATAAAGTTTAATTTAGGGATTTTCTTCATTTTTTATTCTGTTATTCTTCCAAACCACAATAACTTCAACTTTTAGTATTCCTTTATTTGTTCCTTAATATTTGTTTTTTTACTTTATCAAAATTCATTTTTATAGAATCTTGCAAGTTCCAAGTAATGTTAGTCCCTAAATATCTAATACTAGTTTTCAATTTACCCTCAAATTTATCTTTAACTCTCCAGTTACACATGTTACAGTTGAGACAGAATTCCCTAATTGAAGTGTTTATTCTGGAACTTTATTAAAACTGTGACAGTGAGTCCTATAGCCAAATCTTCAGGTTTATAAGAAAGGGAACATTGTTTGGGGCAGTCTATGTCGCACTGTCATATATAGTGCTTGTGTTGGAATACTCACAGGGTTGCTCCAGGCTGTAAATAAGTCAGAACTGTGACACCTCAAAGATACCACCTCGGATGAAATATCTGCTTGTAGCAAAAGATGCTGTGCAAATCTTTAAGAAGTTTTGCTAAATGGCTGGCCTGCTTTGATCCATGTCTCCTTTCCAGGAGAAACTGGCAGAAGTGCATTTCTCATTTCTGGCAGTGATTCTTTAGAGCGTGGAAGAGAGTGTTCCACTTCACAATGCATCCCATGAGTCAATGATCAAACAATGACATTCTCCTGCCATGAGGACACCACTGGAAATAAAAACACACCATTCATTCAAGCTTTCCAGAGAATGAATAAACTGCATGGGGCAGAGGGTCATTCACTGTGCTGGTTATAATAATAGCCTTCCTCTGGTGGTCAGATTCCAGAATATATATTGTGGTGGGTGGCTGTGATAGTATCCCCTTTGATCTGTTAAATGGGAAAGCATTCTTCTGAAGCCCAGTGCAGGGGATCACTACTATCTGAAATCCATAGTTATTCAAACACTTGTTCAACTGTAGTTGTTTTAGGATTTGTGTTCTCCTTTTCTTTCTCAAAAAACAAGTCTAAGTAGCAAACCTCAGGCTTATTTCTGGTAAGGTTTGGCTGCTGATTTTTTCAGAGCAAAACGGTTGACAGCATAGATGCGAGTGCCACTAATTTTAATTCTGTTTAGGTGGCAAGCCCAAGCCCAATAAAAAACAGTTTATTTAAAAGATCAATAATCTGGTAAGTAGAGAAGTTGCGTATGAAGAGGTCTTACAGTGAGATTAGCTGAAAACAGTTAAGAGATTTCTTTACCCGCTGTCTGTCTGTCTTTCTTTCTTTCTTTCTTTCTTTCTTTCTTTCTTTCTTTCTTTCTTTATTTATTTATTTATTTATTTATTTATTTTTACCCCGCCTTTCTCCTTGGAAGGACCCAAGGCAGCTAAATGATGAAAAGGTGGATGTCGAGCATAGGACTCTTCTGCGAGGTCATTCATCAGGGAGAATGTCCTGTGTGCTTCACTAACAAAATGCTATTTCTAACCAAATATGTTTTCATAGAATCATAGAAAAGTGAAGTTGGAAGGGGCCTACAAGGCCATCAAGTCCAACCCCTTGCTCAAGGCAGGAATACAATCAAAGCATATCTGCCAGGTGATTATCTAAGTTTTTCTTGAATGCCCCCAGTGTTGGAGCACTCACCAACTCCTGAGGTAACTGGTTCCACTGTCGTACTGCTCTAACAGTTAGGATGTTTTTCCTGATATTCAACTGAAATCTGGCTTCCTTTAACTTAAGCCCATTGTTGCGTGTCCTGCACTCTGGGATGATCGAGAACAGGTCCTTCCCCTCCTCTGTATGACAGTCTTTCAAATATTTTAAAAGTTTTATCTTATCACCCCTCAGTCTTCTTTTCTCAAGGCTAAACATGTCCAGTTCTTTCAGCCTTTCCTCGTAAGGCTTGGTTTCCAGCCCCCTGATCATCCTTGTCGCCCTCCTCTGAACTGGTTCCAATTTGTTAGCATCCTTCTTGAAGTGTGGTGTCCAGAACTGGACACAATACTCAAGGTGAGGCCTAACCAGTGCTGAATAGAGGGGGACTAGCACCTCGCGGGATTTGGAAACTATACTTCTATTAATGCAGCCTAAAATAGCATTTGCCTTTTTTGTAGCCACATCACACTGTTGGCTCATATTTAGCTTGTGATCTACAACAATTCCAAGATCCTTCTCGCTCGTAGTTTTGCTGAGCCAGGTATTCCCCATCTTGTAACTGTGCAATTGGTTTCTTTTTCTGAGGTGCAGTACTTTGCACTTATCCCTGTTGAATTTCATTCTGTTGCTTCCAGCCCAGTGCTCCATCCTATCAAGGTCATTTTGAATTTTGTTTCTGTCTTCTAAGGTATTAGCTATTCCGCCCAATTTTGTATCATCTGCAAATTTAACAAGCATTCCATGCACTCCCTCATCCAAGTCATTGATAAAAATATTGAAGAGAACCGGGCCCAGGACTGAGCCTTGGGGTACTCTACTTGTTACCTCCTCCTAGTTAGACAAGGACCCATTAATAATCACCCTCTGAGTACGATTCTGTAGCCAATTGTGTGTCCACCTGACACTTGATCTATCCAGCCCACACCTAGTTAGCTTGCTAATCAGGATATCATGATTAGTACTTTGTCAAAAGCTTTGCTGAAGTCAAGATATACTACGTCTACAACATTCCCTCTGTCTATCAGGGAGGTGACCTGATCAAAAAACGAGATCAAATTAGTTTGGCAGGATTTGTTCTTGACAAATCTGTGTTGGCTTCTAGTTATTACTGTATTATTTTCTAGGTGCTTGCACAATGACCGCTTTATGATCTGTTCCAGAATTTTGCCTGGGATTGATGTCAGGCTGACTGGCCTGTAGTTCTCAGGTTCCTCTTTTTTGCCCTTTTTGAAGATAGGGGCAACATTAGCCCTCCTCCAATCCTCTGGCACCTCACCCATTTCCCATGATTTCAAGAAAATAATGGATAGCGGTTCTGCGAGTTCTTCAGCCAGTTCCTTCAGTACTCTCAGATGCAGTTCATCTGGCCCTGGAGATTTGAACTTGTTCGAGGTGGTAAGGTATTCCTTGTTTATCAATCTCCAGCTGCAATCTTGTCCCCCCACCCACTTGCACTTCCAATTTGTTTGGAAGTTCATAGTCTGTCTTATGGGAAAAGACTGAACTAAAATAGGAATTGAGCACCTCTGCCTTTTCTTTGTCCTCTGTTATCATTTTTCCATCTTTATTGCGGAGCTGTGCCACTATGTCTTTTGTTTGTCTTTTGCTACTCACATACCTGAAGAATGCTTTTTTATTGCTTTTAGTGTCTCTAGCTAACCTCAGCTCATTCTCAGCTTTTGCCCTCCCATCCCTGCATTTCCTTGCTATTTGTCTGTACTCCTCCTTGGTGGCCTGGGCTTCTTTCCACTTCCTGTATATGTTTTTGTTTGTTTGTTTGTTTTTAGGTCCCCCCTGAGCTGTTTGTGAAGCCACAGTAGCCTTTTTTGCCGCCTCCCCCCTTTTTTTTCTTGTTGGAATTGTTTGTAGTTGTGCCTTTAGAATTTCTTTCTTTCTTTTTTTTTTAGAAGCTCCCACCCTTCTTGGACTCCTTTTCTCCTGCCATGGGACCTTCTGAGATTATTAAAATTTGCTTTTTAACAAGCCAGTAGACCTGTGTGGCTACACTCTGCTTTCATTTCCTTTGAAATCAAGAATTCTAGAAGGACATTGTCACTCTCACCTAGAGTTCCCCTTACTGCCACTTCCCCCACCAAGTCATCTCTGTTGGTCAGAATCAAGTCAAGGATAGCAAATCCCCTAGTTTCTTTCTCCACTTATTGTAGGAGAAAATTATCAGCCACACAAACCAGGAATTTATTGGAAGGGCCATACTTGGCAGATTTTGCCTCCCAACATATATCTGGATAATTTAAAGTTCCCATCACTACTACATCGTGTCTCTTTGAAAACCCTGCAATTTGTTTTTCAAAAGTTTTGTCCGCTTCCTCTCTTTTATTGGGTGGTCGGAAGTAGACTCGAACTACCAAGTTCCTTTTGTTTTTTGCCCCAACTAGATTGATCCAGATGCTCTCAGTGGGACAGCCAATCTCCTCCTCCTGTATTTCTGTGCAGGAATGCGTATTTTTTACATATACTGCAACTCCACCTCCCTTTTTATTCTCTCTGTTCTTTTTGATCAGTTTATATCCCTCAATTGCTGTATTCCAGTCATGGGAGTCATCCCACCAAGTTTCAGTTATTCCTATCAAGTCATACTTAACCTCCTGAATTAAAATTTCCAGTTCTTCTTTTTTGTTTCCCATACTCCTGGCATTTGTATACAGACAGCGTATACTGTCTGTATACAAATGCGGCCTGTTTGTCTTTGTACATTTTTATGAATATTATTATGATTATTGTTGTGATTATTATTGTTAATGTTATTACTGTTGCACTTTTGATCAGTTTGGTCCATTCCTCTTATTCTGTGTAAGGCTTCATCTACCCTTAACTCTGTGCTTGCATCTCCCTCCCCCTTCAAATTCAGTTTAAAGCCCTCCTGATGAAGTTCTTCATGCTGTGGCCAAAAACATTCTTCCCAGTCCTTGTTAAATGCAAGCCGTCTCTTGTTAGCAGTCCTATTTCTAGGAAGCTTAGCCCGTGGTCCCAAAAACCAAATCCCTCTCCTTGACACCACCTTCATAGCCAGTCGTTTACCCAGAGGATCTTCCTTTATTTTTCTATTCCTCTTCCGAGCACTGGTAGGATGAATGAAAAAACTATCTGGGCCCCAAAGTCCTTGAGTTTCCTTCCCAGAGCTTCAAAGTCAGATGTTATTTCTCGGTAGCTTCTCTTGACTGTGTTGTTTGTTCCCACGTGGACAAGGAAAAAGGGATATGTATCTGTAGGTTTTATGAGTGATGGCAATCCTCCCATCACATCCCTTATCTGTCCTCCAGGGAGACAGCATACCTGGCGAGTCCATGGATCCTCCTGGCATACTTCGGTCTCAATTCCACGTAGTAGGGAGTCCCCTACTACAACTACTCTCCTCTTCTTGTTTTTGTAGGGTGTGGGTTCAGGGACTGTATTCTGCTGCGCTTCAGCCCTACTCATGTCCTCCTGTGGGGTCTCCTCCGCATGCTGTCCGACAGACTCTTCTTCAAGTAACTGAAAGCGGTTTTGTAGTTCCACCGGGGAAGAGTGTCTTCTCCTTCTTTTGCTCCTAACTGTGGTTCTTTTCCATGGTGGTTCCTCCACAATGTTTGTAGCCTCTACAGCATTTTCCTCCACTGCAATGTTTTGGTTTTCTTCCATCAGCAGTGCCCCCTCTGACAGCTGCTGCTGCTCAAGAGTTCTATCGATGTAGGCTTCATCTTCCCTTAAAGCCTTGAGTGTGGCTACCCGCTGCTCCAGGTCTCTGACTTTCTCTTCTAACGGTGCCACAAGTTTACACTTGTTACATGTATACAGCATTTTACACTCAGGAACAAAAGCAAGCATAGCACAAACTTTGCAGGTAACCACAACTGAATTGAGTTTTAAAACAAATTAATTTTAGAAATTTTCATATGGGCTAGCGAAAGAGCAAAATATGGCTGTCTTAAAAGAAAATGAAAACGTATAATATAAGCACGTACAAAATGGCATGAGGAGAGAATTGTGTGATGGCAAATCTTTCTTGAGCATGGATAGAACCACGTTGCACCTGCCTGCTATGGAATTGTTAAAAGTTAGGAGCCTCTGGTTCAACAGTTGCCTTTTGCACATTCAATGTATCTGCTTCAGGGTCTGTTCCGGTGAACGGATTGCACTAGTGGTGCTGTTGGTACTCATTTCCTGCTATGCCCCCATCCCTTTTCCTTTTGTCTCATGTCTTTTTAGACTGTAATCTTTAGCTGATTGAGTGTAAGCTGCTCCGGAAGCCTTTTTGGCTGAGAAGCAGGATAAAAATACTTCAAATCAATAAGTAACTGGAGGAAGAATTGCATTCTCAGTGACATAATATATTCGAATGCTGGCTTGGAAAATGTGCTGACACCCATGCCAAAAACACTTCTCTGAAGGAGGACACCCAATTACCATGCAATATAAAATGTATTGACAGCAGTGCAGGTATAACCCAGTAAACTGATCCTAAAAAGACCCTTGTGTCATTTTCTCTCTTGATGTTCTAACACCAGTCTCCTGATGGCTGTATTCCTCTCTCCAAATTAAAAGCTTGCATATACATTAAGCACAAGAGGACAGGCTGATTCCTGCAATGACACCAACAACCTAGCTAATACTCTTTTTTTCTCCCCCCATTAATAGTCCATGCAGCAGTGACCATATGTTTAAATTTTGTGCATCCACAGAAATGCAGAAATGTAGAATTCTCTCCAAGGGGGTAAGAGGGTAAATCCTCCCCAGTCACACCTTACTTCCCTGCAGCATGGCATCCCAGGTATGTTTCACTGCAGTTCTGATACTAGGCTGGAAGAAAAACAGTTGAGAGAGGTGGGAGAAAGGTTACAAGGATTTGGTGTAGAGTCAGCTCCCTTTGCTGTATATCTCCATTGTTTTCCAAAGTGGACACATGCATAAGGCTTCACATTCCCTGCTCAATACATGCCTGGTACAGGATCATATGTGAACAAGTAGTTCTTCTGCTGTTGCGTAGTTTGAGCTTGAAGTAGCTGTTTAGGCTGCTAAACCTAGGCTGTAATTCTATGCACATTTACCTCAGAGTATACCTCAGAGTACAGTATGTTCTGCCGAACAGCAAGATTTGCTCTTCCGGCTCTGAAGAAGTCTTACAATATAATGGGAGCCTACAGAACATGGTCACCATGGTGAGACAGCCTACAGAACATTTCCAAGCCCTTGCACAACACAGAGACACTGAGTGCTTTTGTAATCCGTTGTGGCTTGGGGAAATGGCACAAAATGTTTCTAGTATCTTTTCTCTTTCTAACAGTCCACATGCAAACACATACCATTGCGATTTAAAAAGTTAAAAAAAAACATAGAAAATTAGCAGTTTGGAGAGTGGGGTGTTAATTTGTTTGTACTCATGTTTCTTCTATGTTTCTTTCCCCCTCTAAGTACAGTTAAGAAATGAAATACAGTAAGTGTTTTATCTGTGGTTGTTGTAGGTTTTTCGGGCTGTTTGGCCGTGTTCTGGAGGTTTTTCTTCCTAACGTTTTGCCAGTCTCTGTGGCCGGCATCTTCAGAGGACAGGAGTTAGAACTCTGTCTGTACTCCTGTCCTCTGAAGATGCCGGCCACAGAGACTGGCAAAACGTTAGGAAGAAAAACCTCCAGAACACGGCCAAACAGCCCGAAAAACCTACAACAACCATTGGATCCTGGCGTGAAAGCCTTCGAGAATACATTGTTTTATCTGTGTTTCTTTGTAGAAGCCCAACCGAAGTTGCCCTTCAGGAAGAAGTGGACCAATTGAATGAGGAACTGAAAGCAATCAAGAATGATAATGAGAAGGTGAATTACTTAACAAAAAGAAAGAACATTGAGGTGTTGCTCGACTTTGTTATTCCTGACAGTTATAACTCTTCACAGACAAAAATTTACAAAGCAGAGCAGACAAACTGTAATCCTGGAAATGGTCCAGACTGTAGACAAAACTTGTTGTAGCTGTGCTTATTTTTACAAGAGAGATTGGTTTCAGACAAATTGGTGACATACTTTTTTTTTTATTAGAGAAGTTTTTTATTTTATTTGTCATCCTGGAAACTAAGGCTTAAATGCCAGGTTGAATTCAGAAGAAATTAATATATGACCCTTACTGGGTCAAACCAGAAACCCATCTAGTCCACCATCTTATTTCCCACAGTAGACCAGATTCATCCTCTTCCTCTGAGGAAGTATGCATAGGATGAATTATACATCCCTGATTTATTGTGTAATAGATCTGTATTGTGGAAATATGTGGTTTTCAATTTGATATGAAGAACTGCAGATAACATGTGATCTTTGTATCAGACATAAGGTCCCTTTGTCCAACGTCCATGCAGACTCATCTCAACAACCAGAGGATAATTTTTGTGGACAGACGCCCATTGCTTTGTGGCTGGCATGCTCCACTTTGCCCGTGTCTTCCATATGATCTCCAGTGTGCCATTGTGCAAGCAAAGATTGGACGAATGCCAAGAACATGGCTTACATTTGTGCAGAGATATCCTGGCTGCCTCCTTGTGGAAACTCAGAAGATGTTGATTTACTTCCACAACATATTGTGGAGATATACTGAACAAATAGATTTCTGGCCTATAAATGAAAGGAGTGTTGTAAAATGATAATTAAAAAATTCTCCTGGAAGAAACATGAAAACATGTTTCCCTGATAGCATAATCCTTGCAGTTTTGCTATGAAAAAAATAACTTATCATCTCCCCCTTTATTTTTTCCTTTTCCAAAAGAAAATAAAACAGCTGGAAAATAAACTTGTAAAATCGAAACTGCATGTCCTGCACTTACAACAGACAGTGAGGGCCCTGTCAGCAAAGTCAGATGAAGAAATAGACACTGACTCCATCCTGTCTCTGGATGAAAGGACAAAATTAGCATATGAAAGCTTTGAGGTAGGAACTGAACTGTATACCATACTGCAAATAAATATATGAATTGAATGTACTTATTTTATATTTAATAATTATGATTGCATATAGATAATTATGATGCTATAGTAGTTAAATGTATTATTCCTTTGATTATCAATACTTGGCATGCACTGGAAATAGTAGTTTTGGGGAACTGGAATATATGGTATACAGTATAAAGCCATTGAAACCTACAGTGTTCATAAGAGTATTTTTTTTCCTGGTCAAACAGGCTTTTGAAAAAAGAAATGTGTACAAACTCTAAGGAATCAGCTATTCCACCTTGAACAGCTGGATGAAATCCAATGGTTGTCCATCCAACAATGGAATGGATATCATCAGCAGAATGGCTTTCCCTTCCCTATAGTGTTGGAGGGAACCATTGGCCAGAATCTTTTCACTATTCATGTAAGGTTTGCATAATTTAATTTGACTGATTGTGGCTAATTCACAAAGTACTGGGGTATATCTGAGTTATGTCCCTGGTCATGCACCTGATTATGCAGCTGAGATGCATGCCAATACCTTGTTGATTAGATACAATGTTACTTAGTTGTTGTTGTTTTGTCATTAAGTCATGTCTGACTCTTTGTGACCCCATGGACCAGAGCACGCCAGGCCCTCCTGTCTTCCACTGCCTCCCAGAGTTTGGTCAAATTCATGTTGGTCGCTTCGATGACACTGTCCAACCATCTCGTCCTCTGTCGTCCCCTTCTCCTCTTGCCCTCACACTTTCCCAACATCAGGATCTTTTCCAGGGAGTCTTCTCTTCTCATGAGATGGCCAAAGTATTGGAGCCTCAGCTTCAGGATCTGTCCTTCCAGTGAGCACTCAGGGTTGATTTCCTTCAGAATGGATAGATTTGTTCTCCTTGCAGTCCAGGGGACTCTCAAGAGTCTCCTCCAGCACCACAATTCAAAAGCATCAATTCTTCAGCGGTCAGCCTTCTTTATGGTCCAGCTCTCACTTCCATACAACACTACTGGAAAAACCACAGTTTTGACTATGCGGACCTTTGTCGGCAAGATGATGTCTCTGCTTTTTAAGATGCTGTCTAGGTTTGTCATCGCTTTCCTCCCAAGAAGCAGGCGTCTTTTAATTTCGTGGCTGCTGTCCCCATCTGCAGTGATCATGGAGCCCAAGAAAGTCAAATCTGTCACTGCCTCCATATCTTCCCCTTCTTTTTGCCAGGAGGTAATGGGACCAGTGGCCATGATCTTCGTTTTTTTGATGTTGAGCTTCAGACCATTTTTTGCGCTCTCCTCTTTCACCCTCATTAAGAGGTTCTTTAATTTCTCCTCACTTTCTGCCATCAAAGTGGTATCATCTGCATATCGGAGGTTGTTGATATTTCTTCCGGCAATCTTAATTCTGTCTTGGGATTCATCCAGTCCTGCCTTTCGTATAATGTATTCTGCATATAAGTTAAATAAGCAGGGGGACAATATACAGCCTTGTCGTACTCCTTTCCCAATTTTGAACCAATCAGTTGTTCCATATCCAGTTTTAACTGTTGCTTCCTGTTCCACATATAGATTTCTTAGGAGATAGATAAGGTGGTCAGGCACTCCCATTTCTTTAAGAACTTGCCATAGTTTGTTGTGGTCCACACAGTCAAAGGCTTTTGCGTAGTCGATGAAGCAGAAGTCGATGTTTTTCTGGAACTCTCTGGCTTTCTCCATAATCCAGCGCATGTTAGCAATTTGGTCTCTAGTTCCTCTGCCCCTTCGAAATCCAGCTTGTACTTCTGGGAGTTCTCGGTCCACATACTGCTGAAGCCTACCTTGGAGGATTTTGAGCATCACCTTGCTAGCGTGTGAAATGAGTGCAATTGTACGGTAGTTGGAGCATTCTTTGGCACTGCCCTTCTTTGGGATTGGGATGTAGACTGATCTTTTCCGATCCTCTGGCCACTGCTGAGTTTTCCAAACTTGCTGGCATATTGAGTGTAGCACCTTAACAGCGTCATCTTTTAAGATTTTAAGTAGTTCAACTGGAATGCCATCACCTCCACTGGCCTTGTTCTTAGCCATGCTTTCTAAGGCCCACTTGACTTCACTCTCCAGGATGTCTAGCTCAAGGTCAAGATGGTTTTTGTTGCTGCCTCCTGTACAATGTTACGAGCCTCCATCCATAGTTCTTCAGGCACTCTGTCCACCAAATCTAGTTCCTTAAATCTGTTCTTCACTTCCACTGTGTATTCATAAGGGATTTGATTTAGATTATACCTGACTAGCCCAGTGGTATTTCCTACTTTCTTCAGTTTAAGCTTGAGTTTTGCTATAAGAAGCTGATGATCAGAGCCACCATCAGCTCCAGGTCTTGTTTTTGCTGACTGTATAGAGCTTCTCCGTCTTTGGCTGCAGAGAACATAATCGATCTGATTTCGGTATTGCCCATCTGGTGATGTCCATGTGTAGAGTCGCCTCTTGTGTTGTTGGAAAAGAGTGTTTGTGATGACCAGCTTGTTCTCTTGACAAAACTCTATTAGCCTTTGCCCTGCTTCATTTTGAACTCCAAGGCCAAACTTACCTGTTGTTCCTTTTATCTCTTGACTCCCTACTTTAGCATTCCAGTCCCCTAGAATGAGAAGAACATCTTTCTTTGGTGTCAGTTCTAGAAGGTATTGTAAGTCTTCATAGAATTGGTCAATTTCAGCCTCTTCAGCATGGGTGGTAGGTGCATAAACTTGGATGACTATGATGTTGAAAGGTCTGCCTTCGATTCATACTGAAATCATTCTCTCATTTTTGAGATTGTATCCCAGTACAGCTTTTCCCACTCTTTTGTTGACTATGAGGGCTACTCCATTTCTTCTACGGGATTCTTGCCCACAATAGTAGATATGATAATCGTCTGAATTGAATTCGTCCATTCCCATCCATTTTAGTTCACTGACGTCCAGGATGTCAATGTTTATTCTTGCCATCTCCTGTTTGACCACATCCAGCTTACCAAGGTTCTACCAAGTACTGGTGCTTACTTATCAAATCTGTCTGTTCCTTGAGTGGAAATAGTGTCTTCTTGCCATAGAGTCTGGTCACTGATGAAATAAATCGGGAGAGGAATTGTTGGTTTTCAATTCAGTATAAAATCACGTGGTGCTCGTGTGACCTTTGGGTTGGTATGTGCATCCTCACTGCCGCCTTTGCTACCTCTGAGCAGGTGGCTCTGCTCAGCCAGGAAGGGGACAGTGGTGAGGAGAATGCTATCTAGCAGGGGAGAAAGATGAGAGGGAAAGGGGGGGGAAGGGAAAGGGGGGAAAGATAAGGGTGGGAGTGTGCAGGGACAGGTGACTGAGGGGAATAGAAGGTGGAAAGGATTTGGAGTGGGGGGACATGGAAAAGAGGTTGGTTGAAGGATGGGTTGGTAGGGGGGAGGAAGGTGGTAAGGGCTGAAAGGGGGAGGGAATGAAGGCTGGGTTTGGCTTACTGGTACCAGGCTGGGAATCAGCTGTTTGGTGTGGCACCAGCTTTTTTGGCAAGTGGACCATGATGCTTTTATTTTTAAAAAATTCTTGCTATCTGGTATAGCACTGTATCAGACAGGAGGAATTTTTTTTAAAAAAATAACATGGATAGGGGTATTCAATATGTGGAATCAATTCCAATGAATCAATTCCACATCTGTCTTCTACTCATCCTCTAGTGGAGGAGTAGAAAGCTCGCTGCCACTCAAAATAAAATGATCTCCTGTCACATTACTCTGCGTGTGCACACAACTTGTGTGTTCGCCAATATTTAAATAAAAGTTTTAAAGCAGAACCCAGTTCAACAGTGGTGTTTATTGTCATAGGGCCCGAGCCCTTACTTTGGAGCAAGATCTCACAGCTTTGTGTTTCTGAAATCGATAATTGTGAAAAGTGTCAATATGTGTAGAGAGTGATGGTATGACAAAATTATGTAACCAACAGAATTCTTGTCTATTCCTGGAAGATGTGCTTTTGGACTTGCCACTAACATAATATTTAGATATGTCATATAATCTTTTTTTTAAATAGATTGTGTCACTGAATATTGAGAAGCAGCTGGCTCACATCCGATGTGCTCTTTGTCCATTTATTGTCAATGTGTGTCATCTGTCAAAATACTAGAACGGGGAAGGGAAGAAATGAGAAACAGAGGAGAAAATAAGAGGGGTGGCATTCTAGGGTCTTGGGTAGATGTTGAAACACATTTAGGTCCTGAAATAAACACTACATCAGTGTTTAAATGAAATTGAATTGCACAAGGAGCAACATTCCCTCTAAGTTTCTGTCCCGCTGTGTGAGAGCCTTGATCTGTGTGCGTGGGGGTGGGCGGGGCTTCATTCAAAATGGGAAGTAAACAAACCAGTTGCCAGCTGCCTGTGCAAAACCCTGACTAAGCTCTGGGCAAGCTTAGAGATTGTGCTTTTTAGCACAGCTAAGCAAAACAGCAACAACAAACCCTGCTGGCCCTTTAAGTAGCAGAGCATGTTTTCCAGAAGGAAGCCAATGTCTGTCTTTTTCTGAGGGTGATATCCCAAGCTACTGGGACAGAGTTAGGAGTCCTTGTGTACTAAACAACATTTCACATCCTGCCCCCAACTCCATCAACTAACAACACAAGAGCTACAGGAAACCAGTAGGAGAAGTAAAAATAGCTGTAGTATTAAAAAAAAGAAGCAAGAAAAAGAACAGCATCAGAATCCAGTGCTAGAAAAACATCACTTTACATTGGTATTAGTGGCCGCCGTGTAATACTGATTTGTGTCTAAGAGTCTCTTCAGGGAACAAGAATGCCTGCCCTTTTCTGCCTCACCTCTGCTGTCCCAAGGTACATTTTTGGAAGAGAGAGAGACTTGAGCAGCAGCCTGCTGGGAGCGCACTGTGCTTGTTCAAGCTACATTTCCCATAAATTAAGTGGAGGTGCTCCTCTGCACAAGCACTGGGGATCCCAGCAACACCTCTATTCAGCAGGGCTCAGAACAGCAGGGCTCTTCTGATGTCATCCCCTTCTCCCACTGCAGCCTCAAACACTCTGCCAACACTCCGCCTGTTCTTGCTTTGTATTGATGTTGCTCCTTACGTAAGCATTTAATGTCAGTTACGGACTTTCTGTGTCTCTTTTTAAAATCATTTCTCTTATTAAGTTGGCTTGTGGAGGCTTCCATCCAGTCACATTTCATCCATTATTATAATTGAACTTTGCAATGTGCTGAGGTGAACTTAATTGAATCCTCTGAAACTGCAGGCATTTCCCGATCAGGCCAGCCTACTCTGGAGAAGCTTGGGTGCGCTTTCTGCCTCCAAAGCCTGCAAATCAGAAACAGCTGATTTGGCAAATGTGCTTTGATGGTGCTTTTCCACATCCAGATTCTGCATTAGTTGTTCACATGCACCTCTCCGGCTCTCTGGAACAAAGTGATGTCAAGATAATGAAGTAATTGCTTCTGACAGGCAATGTTCTTCTTTGATTCAACTGCACACCTTTCCTAACCTTTCCTGTTAAGCTGCTGCCACTGTGGAGTGCCACGACTCTCCTCCAGGATTTGAGTGACTGAAAACTCTAAGGAACAAAGCACCAGCCGGGCCCTAAAGCCTTTTCCCAGTTCTCACAGAGGCCTTTTCAAGTCTCAGCACTGCCTGGGCAGGCGTGAACCGCAAGAAAGAGATTATTGACTGGCAGAAGGCAGGGAGCTCAATAGCTTGATCGCTAAGTGATCTTCTGCAAAGAACAGAAGGATATTATCAATTCCCACTAGATATTTATTTTTCTACTTGAAAAGAATGGTAAAAGCAAAACTGTCTGGGCAAAAGAGCACATTTTTACTTATCTAATAACCAGAACTGGTTAGCCCTACCATTAGCTAGAGTGAAGCAGCTGCCTCGGACAGCAGACATTGAGAAGCAGAGAGTGGTGGAAATTTGTTGCAGGGTAGAGCTGTGTGCATAAAACCGCCTGGGTTATACCGGTATAGATATGACCGTCATTTAGTCTCACTCTAATGTCTGAGGATTTGATCTATGAAAGTTCCCATTCATAGAATAATGGAGTTGGAAGGGGCCTGTAAGGCCATCAAGTCCAACTCCCTGCCCAATACAGAAATCCAAATCAACATATATCAGGCAAATGGTTGTCTAATTTACTCTTGAATGCCTCCAGCATTGGAGCACTCACCACCCCTGGGGTTAATTGATTCCATTGCCATATTGTTCTAACAGTCAGAAGGTTTTTCCTAATATTCAGTTGAAATCTGGCTTCCTGTAATTTCAGCCCATTATTATGTGTCCTGCACTCTGGTATGATTGAGAAAAGATCCTGCATCTCTTCTGTATGGCAGCCTTTCAAGTATTTGAAGAGTGTTGCCATATCTCTACTCAATCTTCTTCTATTCCCAGTTCTTTCAGTCTTTCCTCATATGGCTTGGTTTCAAGGCTCCCGATCATCCTTGTTGCCCTCCTCCGAAACTGTTCCAGTTTATCTTCATCCTTCTTAAAGTGCAGTGTCCAGAACAGGGCACAGTACTCAAGAAGAGGGACTAACCAGTGCTGAATAGAGAGGAACTAGTACTTTACATGATTTGGAAACAGTACTGTTTGTGCAGCCTGAAATAGCATTTGCCCTTTTTTCTTTTTCTTTTTTTCTTTTGGCAGTCATATTGCACTGTTGGCTCACAGTTGTGATCTACAACAAGTCCAAGATTCTCCTTGCATGTAGTATTAGTGTCCAAGTATCCCCCATCTTGCAACTGTGCATTTGGTTTCTTTTTCCTGGGTGTAGAACTTTGCACTTATTCCTGTTAAATTTCATTCTGTTGTTTTGAGTCCAGTGTTCAAGCCTATAAAGATCTCTTTGAATTCTGTTTCCATCTTCCAAGATATTAGCTATTGCATCCAATTTTGTCTGATCGGCAGATTTAATTATCATTCTCTCATCTCAGTCATTAATAAAAATGCTGAAGAGCCCTGGGCTCAGGACTGAGCCTTGTGATACTCTGCTTGTTACCTCCTCCTACTTTGAGAAGGAATCATTGATAAACATTCTCTGTATGATGCTGTAACCAAATGTAGCTCCACCTGATTGTTGTTCTATCCAACCCACACTCAATCATAATATCATGGGGCATTTTGTCAAAGGTTTTGCTGATCAAGATATATTATGTCTGCAGCATTCCCACCGTCTACGAGAGAGGTTACCTGATCAAAAACGGAGATGAATCTGGCAGGATTTGTTCTTGACAAATTTGTATTGGCTTCAAGTTATCAGTGCACTGTTTTCAAGATGCTGACAAATTGACTGCTACATTAAAATATAGCAATTAGTCTTTAAGGTGCCACAGTATTTCTATCTCTTGTTTGTGTGTGGCGTGTGTGTGTTTATTTTGTTTTTATTTTGTTTTTTGTCTGATGTCCTTGGATAGACTGACACAGGTATTTCTTTGAAAACTATTTCATGGTTGTTGCTGTCACGTGCTGTCAAATAGAACAGGAGTGATTAATCTTTCCCAGCCCTCAGCTTCCATGACTGAACAAAGATAAGAACTTATGTCACCTGAATCCTAGTCCAACACTCTGTTCACTACAGCACACTGGCTTGTCAGCCTGGGCTTTTCTGGATTTCTTGAGATCTTTAGAACTGGTGCATTTTACGATGTGCTGCTGAAGCTGGTATTGGGCTTGCTAGCTGTTATTCAGTTTTATAGGGGTCTGGTTGTTATTGTAGTGCTTTTAATTAAGTGCTTAGTAATTAAGTCTCTGTGCCTAGTAATCACATAAAACGAATTACTGCCAGAAGCAAGCTGGCTTGCTTGAGTGTAAAATTGTTCATATGAGCACTCCACTTAGCAGTTGACTAGGGATGTGAAGAATATTCACGCTAATTGAGACAGGCTTTCTTGCCACATTGAGACAGACTGTTGAGAACTTGATAATCTCTGGGAAATTTCTCATGCCCAGCATGAGAACAAGATGAGCAGGTTTTGGAGTGTGCGTGTCAAGGTTTCCGTGATTTGCGCAAAATGTATGTGAGCAAAACTATTATATTTTCCATTTGTGAGCTGAAACACACACACATGCCTACACACAGCACAGAATAGACTCATTGATCAAGACAATGCAGATACCCCAACCAATGCTTCAATTTGTTGAAAGTCCAACCAATAAGGCAGCATCTTTTATAATTTTGTGCATTTACAAAATTTGGACAAAAATTGTTCTTACAAATGTAGAACCTCTTGTTGAAAGCACCAGTAAATGTCTTGCTGTTTAGCACACAAGTGTTTTCTTGTTCTTATGCTCAAGAATGTGAGGGATTTTGCTCTTGTAATGGATCCGCACAAGATTATGCTTCCACTTGTGTGGAAAAAAAATATCACAAATGATTTTTCAAAAGAGAGGCAGTACTCTTGCTCTTAGCTCATAGTGCCACCATTATACTGTTCTTTAAACTTCCCTTGGCCCAGTACTCTGTAGAGCTGTGTTAGTCTGTTGCCGCAAAAACAGCAAAGTACCTTAAATGCTAACAAGTTTTATTTGCCATTACTTTCATGGGTTGTAGCTTATTTTTCTTTTCAGATGCATGACATGTAGCCTCAGCAGCACAAACATCTATATATTTGTGGGGAAGGTGGGACCATGAAATGTAATGAAAATGTAAAATGTTTGGCATGGTAATAGTCTTCTAAGAGTTGTTGACTGTCCAGGCAGTTGTTATACCATACAAGAGTTGGATAGTAAAACAGACAAACCTGAATGGATGAGCTGCTTAATGTATTTAATGAGATAAAAAGCCCTGTTCTTCCTTGTTTTAGCAAAGACAGACGGAGCTGAGCCTCTGGACAAATATTAGGTGTGCCTTTTTCCCTTTGGAATTTCTCTTTTAAATTGTTTTACTCAAGGATGACCAATGTGAAGTCAGAGGGAAAGTGCCTGAGAAAAATAAGATGTTTCCTCCCCAGGTTTCTGACTATTCCTGTTTCTGATACCACATCCATGCCCATTTATTTTTTCTTAAGCCAAGCCCATTTGGGTTCTCAGCTTTTCCCTTTTCTTGCACGTTCTCTATTTGATTAACTCTGTCTCTGGATTCCTGCTTATATTCTTTCTGTTCCCTTCCCCATCTTCTGCCCCCGTTGTATTTCAGATGATGAGTCCTTGACTCCTCCCAACCTCCGCGTGAGGCAATTTTCAAAGTTGACCTAAAAGCTTTTGCAATATCTGACCATTAGGGGGCGGACACGACTCACTAAACGTTCTAATCCATGCTCGTTTTTCCTTCTCTTCAGATGAAGGAACTCCTCAAAGGCGGAGAGTTCTGTGTTTAGCACGTTCTTTCATTTACATCTGGCTTACTTCGTGTAAAGTGTTAAAATAGAGGTGTGTGTGTGTGTGTTTAATGGCAAAAAACAACAACACAACTCCAGCCACCATCAGAGGAAGTAAGATCTTCAGTATGGATAGAATGTTGTTGAAAGAAAAGAAAAGAAGTCAAAATATTGTACACTTTAAAGACTAACCATCTTATTTCATTATGAACTTAAATATTGTTCTTTAAAATGCTACAATATTTTACCTTTTTTCTTTTTGTTTACCAACGTCCAGTGACAGGCTAACACAGCTACTTTGTTGATTATTGAGAGAAAATATTCAGATTCTGCTGAGTGGTGGCAATTTAATGGTAGGAGCAACTCCAGGAACTCTCTTCCTCTGGTTATTCTCCTCAGCTGAAGTGTCTCTAGACCATCGTCCTTGATTGTTCTGCCACTTGCTGCCTCTTCCTGCAGCCTCCACTCCACTTCTGCTCCCCACATACCCCTCAAAATGCATGGACATGTTTCATCCCATTCCAAATCCACTTTTGGATTTCTTTTGTTTTTAAATATTAAAAGGTGTGGCCATTTGAGTAACTGCAGTATTTTAAAGATGGTGCTGGAGGAGGCTCTTGAGAGTCCCCTGGACTGCAAGGAGAACAGACCTATCCATTTTGAAGGAAATCAACCCTGAGTGCTCACTGGAAGGACAGATCCTGAAGCTGAGGCTCCAATACTTTGGCCATCTCATGAGAAGAGAAGACTCCCTGGAAAAGACCCTGATGTTGGGAAAGTGTGAGGGCAAGAGGAGAAGGGGACGACAGAGGATGAGATGGTTGGACAGTGTCATCGAAGCGACCAACATGAATTTGACCCAACTCCGGGAGGCAGTGGAAGACAGGAGGGCCTGGCGTGCTCTGGTCCATGGGGTCACGAAGAGTCGGACACGACTTAACTACTAAACAACAACAAGTATTAAAGATCAGTCCCGCCCACCTATCCCAATTGTGCCCTACTGTGCTCGTATACTTAATTCCATCATGAAGCCTAAGTATCAGGAAAGAGCATCACTTAGAAAGGCCAGCTCGCTCTGGAAAGGGACAATTAATGCTTGAATTATTGGGATGGGAAAGGGGGAAGTAAAATGGTTGGTATCATGGTACCCTTGTACAAATTTGTGGTATAGCCACTTCTACACTTTTTGGCATATTCTGTTCACTGCTTCTCAAGAAGCAGATTGTAATGCTGGGAAAAGGGCAGAAAAAGGCAGCCAAAGTTGTCAGGGATCTGTTGCAATTTCTGTATTACAAAAGGCTATGGCATTATCTTCTGGGAGGACATATTCGGGGGGGGGGCATTTCAGCCCTTCCATGGGCCAGATGTTGTCAGGAGTGTGATCATGGACTTGACATTAGGGGTATGGCAACAACCCTTCCATCACTGGTTTTCTGGCTAAAGTATGGCTGGGGCTGCCCCGTCCAGCACTTTGGATCTAGCTTTCCTTCTCTTCCCTCTTCCCTGCATGCAAAATGGGAAATAATGAGATTAAGTGGGCAAAATAATAGAGACGGGGTGAGCAAGCTTGGAACCATTTTCCAATCCCAGGCTCTTCCCAGGTGGAGGTAAAACTAAGGTTTGGAACAAAAAAACAACAACCCATCTGATTTTCATTGTTGACATTGGTAGTAGTAGTGGTAGTGCTGCTGTTTCTAAAAGAAAGACACGAGTTCCCCACCTTGATTTGCAGAGAAATTATGCCCTGTGAAGTTGCAGTTCTCTCATTGGTTTGTTTTTAAAAAAAAGATGGGGCAGAGCAACAGTCTTGAGGGCTGGATGCAGTTCATGGATCACATGAGTCTCACTCCTTCAATGGAAATGTATAAAGGTATGCATGCTTTGGAGGAAGTGCATTGTAACATATTCCACCACCACCCCTTGGTGCTTCTAGAACTCTATCATCCATTGATAGACCAAAGGAAGTTCATTTTGCAGAATGCATACTTGTATGGAAGTTGCTACCATAGTTTACATGCATACCTTTAAAAAGATGTTCAGATGAATTCAAAGGATGTGTCCACCAATGACCATTGATTATAAGGGCTATATCAGTACTTTTCTGACTGTAACAATGGAAGAAGCTACTGTCTTCACAAACCGCATTAGTAGCTGACTAATATGGAAAATAGGATACCAGACTGGGTGGACCTTTGGTCTGATCCAACATGATTCTTCTTGTGTTTCAAGAGTTGTAGGTTGCAAATAAAAGACTTTGTTTTCCATTTCAAAATCTCTGGAGTTTCGGAACATTATTTTTGGGGCTATGATTCCCATGCTCACTGGAGGATTTTGAGAGTTTGTAAGCCAAAAGAGTAGCTTTCTTCAGCTCTGAAGATTTCTAATATGTTTGTTAACATTACTATGGAATTCAGGCTGTTCCAAGAATCTTGATTGCACAGCAGGTGCAAATTGCTTCAGTGGACTAATCCAAAGCACCCCCCCTTTTTTTGTGTAAGAACATTTTCTTGCAATGAGAAGTTCTTGTGAGATCCCATTTCTAGAGCTCTTCCCTGAGCTATTCTGTTTGTCTGAGAAGGCATACGGTGATTCTTCTAACTGGGCAAGAGAAGTACCCAGAAGCAACCCACTGCAAGACAGACCCAGAAAAGGAAACAATGCAGATACCACTAGTTGTCACCTTCAGCCCACAACTAAGGCCACTCACACACATCATTAATGATCTTCAACCCATTCTTGACAAGGATGCTTCATTCTCCCAGTCCTTTGGTGGCAGACCTGTACTCGCTTACAGGCAACCCTCCTTCCCAATTTCAAACAACTCTTGACACACAACAGCCTACACATTACTGATACAGAGATGGGGACTAGAGATGTGTAGGAACCATAGTTTGGCAGTTCAGCCCAGTTTGCCACAGCACCCACACAGCTGTTCCACAGGTGGTGCACACTCCCCTCTCCTACCCCCTTTGCACGCTTGCACATTCCTGGCCAAAGTGCACTTCCCTCCCTGCCTCCTTAGTGTGGTTGCCCACTCATAGATTGCAGTGTGTGCTTCCCTCCTCCGCCTCCTCCAGCAGCTACCCACTCAGACGAGGAGGTGGGGCAGGGAAACCCGCAGCACTGCCTTTGAGTGTATTCCTGCCTGGTCATGGGGCCATGTGTAATTATGACAGTCATATAGTCTCATTCTTATGTCTGAGGAAGTGGATTTGATCCATGAAAGTTCACATTAAAATACAGCAGTTAGTCTTTAAGGCACCACAACATTTTTGTCTCTTGTTTTTGCTTTGTTTTTTTGGTTTGTTTTTGTTTCTGTTTTGTTTTTTTTGTCTGATATATTTCCAAGCATAAGCAGAGGTAGATGCCATGAGAGCAACTTGAAGGTACCTGATGCAGTTTTGTCACTGCCTGTCTGTTCACCTGAGAATTTCCTGTTCTGTTCTCTGAGCAAATGGGATCAAGTGAAGTGTAAGAAATAAATGCTAACTTGATGGATTGCTAGCCCCAACCCTATTGACTTTTTCTTTTTTGTGTAGCTCTGGTCTGAGACAGGAAAAAGAGTAACATCAGACACCAGTGATCTAAGGCTTCGGAGAGTTCCAAAGCACACCAGCTTTGTTGATGCCTTTCACAAGGTCAGTGTTACAAAGACAGAGCTGCTAGCAGAAGAGTGTGGTGACTGGATACCTGAATGCTCTACCTAAACACTCCCACCCAGCACAGCACCACTGTAAACCACCTCAATTAAGGAAGGTCTCCAATCCAAACTCTGTTTTAGGGTAGTCTTTTATTGGCCAACCAGGATGTGCACGTTTTCTAGATCCCTTCATTAGGCAAGATATCACAAAAGGCAGAGGGAGAGGAGGGAGAGGAAAGGACAAATAACAAAAACATATTTGACCTTAAAGCCCTTGAGTTCCCTAGCCTGTCCTAGCTGTGACAGGGGGAAGGGTCAAAAGATATTCAAATGTACCTCTCTTAGACACTGCATTTATGTTATGCATCGGTCAGAAGTAGCCGCTGTGTTTGCTGAGAATAAAGAGGCAAGGAAAGTTTTGCTTTTCCTTTGTTATATACATAACGTCCAACTCTGAATTTAAGCCTTCCTCTTTCTGCTTAAATGCTCAAAGCTGCTTCATGGAGCCTCATAGTGCAATAGTTCAACTGCAGTACTGCAGTAAAAACGGTGTTCGCACCCCAAGTTTGATCCTGAGCTCAGGTAGCCAACTTAAGGTTGACTCAGCCTTCCATCCTTCTGAGGTCAGTAAATTGAGTACCCAGCTTTCTGGAGCTGGGGGGTGGGGTAATGTGTAGCCTGCATAATTAAATTATAAACCACCCAGAGAGTGTTTTAAGCAGTATATAAGCAGAACACTTTCATTTGGTGGATGGATAGATGGAGAACAGCCGGTCACTCAGCAGTCTCCTTACTTGAAATTACATTTTATTTTTATTTATTTATTTACTTGATTTTTATCTCACCTTTCTGCCCTAGTGTGGACCCAAAAATTTAAAATAAACAATTAATTTAAAAAAATTAAAATTTAAAACCATAGTATACAAATATTTTAAAGTGTTATTTAAAAACTATAAATCAGATATTGAAAGATCTTTTCCTGTTGCATTATGTAGAAAAAGTCAATTAAGGTCAAATTGGCTAGTTTTATTCAGGGATGAAGACTCAGTTCCTTGCAGTAAGCACTCTTGTTCTCGATTGCACTGCTGAACAGCTAGATCTGATAGTCTTTAAGCCATGTAGGACATGGATGCAGCTGTGTCGGCCACGATATAAAATCCAGAATCCAACGGGACAACCAATGTGGTATAGTGGTTAAAGCTTTGGGTTATGACTCAAGAGACTTAAGTTCAATCCCCACTCAGCTGTGAAATTCTGTCAGCAACCTACGGGACATAAAAGCAGGATCCAATATCATAAACCAACATAAATTTATTTAACAAATTAGTAGCTCAACATAACAGCCTCTCTCTTCTAATGGCTAAACTGTGGATCCAAAAAGTGGGCTGCTTCACTCTTCCCTAGTCTACGAAGTTGTCTCAAAGTCTCAGTTCTGTCCACATCTCTGCCCATGTCCATGGGCTGGGTGTGCCAGTCTCTGTATGGGCAGTATATCTGCCTCCAAATGTTGGAGATGCTCAAACAGCTGTTGTCTCCTTCATTGGCACAGCTGTGAGGGTGTCAGAGTTGTAGAGGCAGGATCTGGGAGAGGTTGGTTGCACCTCCTCTGAGCAATGGCTTCACAGGGTCATCTGAAACAGGAGGCTTGTCAGGCTTCCTTGGGTGGCTCTGACTGAGGACACTCTAGCACCCATGCCCAAACCTCTCCCTCTTCATCCTTTCTCACCTCCTCTGTCTCCACTCTCCACCAGTAACCCTCAGTTCCTGTATTCAGTCCACAGCCAGATGCCAGTACTGCACCTTCCCACATGTGCTCCTCTCCTCCTCCCTCTATAGCCTCATCACCCTTCTCCTCTGCGATTACGCCTGCGGGTTCCTGTGCTTCCTCTGCTCCAGCTCCACCCTGAACCTCATCTATGTTGAAACTTTGCAAGGCTTCTGTAGCCCTAGGACATCTAGAACCAGTATCCTCCTCTGTTTTGGGGTCTTCAGTCTCCATTGGCGACTCTGTAGTCTATGTCCCCAGTGTTGGCAGTGTCATGGGCATCCTCTATGGATAAGGAGGGACTGGATTAACCCTAGGGTGCACCAATGTTGAAGGCATGAGGTAGGCCCAACCTTGGAGCACACTGGGACCCCTTCATAGGCCCCAAGATGACCATTGGGAGAACATTCTTCTAGACTTGAGGGATAGAAGTTGCCCATAGCCAATAGCAGTTTGATGGTGACATACCTGCTCAGAAAACTGCTTACTTTTGTGCTGACATACCTACTCAGAAAGCTGCTTTATAAACCTAAGGGAGCAGGATGTGTCCCCAAATGTTAACGAATGAAGATGGGCAGGGATACTCCCTGGAGAGTGTGGTTGCCAGATGCCACTGTCTCCAAGCTTCTGAATCACCTTCCGTAACACCCTCTCTAGCTATGGAGCCTGAAAGCTCATGTGCAACTTGGCAAAAGCTCTTAAAGCCACTTTGCTTTCTGGGGAAAACACTGGCCCTTAGAGATTCCTTGCAAATATATATTGATTGGTTCTTGGAGCTGAGTGTGATAAAGGGGTTGAGGGACTGTAGCTTTTCTCTTGATGAGCCTGGAAAAGTTACCTTTTTCTATGATAACTCCCAGCATCCCTCAGTCAGCATGGCCAATCCATGCCACCTGAGGAGTTATAGATGTTGTTTTCTAGAAAAATAACTTCCCAAGCTCTACTCTGCAATCAGCAATGGTCAGATGCTGGTACAAAAAGAACATCCTTTAAGTCCCACTGAATATTTCTGCATGCATTTCAGTGGCAATCCATATTACCACCTGTTGGGGAGGGTCTCTTTTAATACACTGTCTTAGTTCAACTTAAATAAAATAAATAAAAAATTACAGCTCTGACTAAAAATCTGAGTTGCCTTATTTGCTTTGCCCTGCTCCACCTTTGATGCTGGGACAATCTTTCACTGCCTGTTATGTGCTACTGATTACAAGAGACCTGTGTGTATGTGAATGTCTGCTGCATCATAGGCACATATGTGTGCATGTATATGTACAGATGCAGTCATATAGAGAGAGAGATACAGTACACATACAATTCAAAAGGGGGAAAAAAACCAAACACTCTGAGGAAATTGTGCAGCTGTATAAAAAGTGTGATGGCATTGCTATGAGTGTTTTGTTTTTTCATGTATTCATTAAGTACACCCCACTGAGGGACCATAGACGTTGCCTTGCAGACTGGCTGTCCTTCCTGCATGGTATTTCTAAGTTTTATTACTTTTCTCTCTTTTAGTTTGGAAGTGTTGTGCTGTCTGATGAAGACAAAAAAGAAATAATTTCTAAATTAGAGGCTGTTGCTGAGAAAGCATGCGCTTCTGGCACCACTGATGAAAGCTCCTTGGGAAGGTAACTGCAAATCACCAGCTTTCCTCAGAATTGATCCAATTGGGGTGTGGGAAATAAGGCAACCGCTCTGAGATGGGTCCGTGCCACAATACATCTGAGAGCATGCCAAAGACAACTGTTGTTGTTTCAGTTCTTGGCTCGTCCTAGATAGTTTTCTGGTTCTGAGTGTCTCAGTTTTGCTGCAGGGCAACCAGTATTACATTAAAGGGTACTTCCTTCTTTGAGACGTTATTTATTATTTCTCCAGTTTCTTATCTGCGTGAAAGTTCAAAAGACATCTCAGGCAGTAAATAGAACAAGGACATAAATTGTACATGCTGCTTTTGATCCCCAAAATAAGATTTGGACTATTCAATATCATAAATCTATATGATTTGGGGATTTGCCTTGAAGATGAACATTATTTTTTTCCCAATCAAAATTATGGCTGAAAGCCTGTTGTAATGTATGCTGCATAAGTAAGGCTGATGACGTCATCAGCTGCAGTGATTTGATTTTTTTTTATTTTTTTTTTGGAAGTAAAACATTTCTGATCTCCCTCCTCAACATTCTCCACACTCTCGTGGGACCCCTTTCACTGTGGATAAGCGTTTGGGGGCTATGAATGGGAAGTCTTTTAACTTCTGAAAATCACTCACTACCAGTGGGATGGCTTTACCTGCAGTGGCATTTTTTGGAAATTAAAGACACTCCAAGTCCCACAGCCCTCAACAGCTTCCTCGTGAGAAAAGCATTTGCAAGGGAAGTCTTGAATCCTTACGAGAGGCAATGACCTGGGAATCCCAAGC
Organism: Intellagama lesueurii; assembly: GCA_037013535.1. NCBI lineage: Eukaryota > Metazoa > Chordata > Lepidosauria > Squamata > Agamidae > Intellagama > Intellagama lesueurii. The sequence continues at coordinate 104,532,630 of JBAJHW010000001.1, forward strand.
CAGCAGAAGTGTTTCCCAAAAGTTTGGTCCCAAAAGGGTTGCTGGGGCATGTGGCTCAATGAGCAGAGATGATGAAGGGTTGCCAAAGAGCTGGGGATGATGGCAAACCTATGAGAGTCTGCTTTAGTTCATTTATCCCAAGTGTCACAATATTTTAACCATTCAATTTCTTACTTTATTATTCAGAACTTACCTAGATTCATGCTCCTGACATTCCACGTTGCAGTTATGTTGTCACATAGTAGTAGACTTTCCTTTTACCTCTGTATACCTCAAAATAAAATATCCTTTCAGCTTTAAAGAAATTGCTTCATGAACCATAGCACTATTCATAGTTTTTTGCTGTTCCTCATTAGCTGATTGAGTACCTTCTGACCTGCAAGTCTCATCTTCCAACACTATTTCCTGTTTAATTTTGGATTTGGATTATCTCATCATAGGATGTTCTAGATATAAAGCACTCAGAAGTTATTTGTCATACCCATTCACAAAGAGTTAACTTGAATGTCACTGCTGTTGTCTATGAAAGATTCTCCACCAATCTGTCCATTAGCTTATCTTCAAGAATTTCTCTTCCCTTCATCACCATTCAAACTATAAATTCTCATCTTAATTCCTGAAGAAGAAAGATGCATCTCAGTCTGGTGTCTTAACTTGGACTGTTCTATCTTATGAACTTGACAGGATACAACACTTATAATGAAGTCTAGTGTTGCTCTCAGCTTCCCTGACACACTCATGCCCTCTCACCACTTTAAGGTGTAGATGCAAGAGGTGTGTCTTTAAGTATGTAAAAACTCTAAACTATACTAAAATTCCACTCATTCCGTTAGGCGATGCCTCCTTTGGCTGTGTAACACTTGGTCAATTGGCTAGCTGGGAAAATGGCCCCTGACCCCACAGAAGTTGCCCATCTGTGTTTTAAACCAATGAAGCAAAATGTCAACATACTTAAAGAGGTTTGTTTGGAAAAAGGAAGGGGAAAAGCAGTAGTCAAATATACAGAGTTACAAACTGCTAATTGGACTGCTTGAGTAGATTGTATGGTTTTGGAGCATGTGCAAAGTTCCTACCAATAAAGAGAATTTGAGTAAGTATGATGGTGTCAGACTCTCATCTTGGATCATGCAAAAAGACATAAGTACAAGTGAACATGCTGTGACCTTTACAATATGGTATTTGCACTATTACGCATTATGGTCCCACTGGATTGGTGCTATGTAAATATAGTACAAAGAATGTCTAAACTTATAGAACTTTATTCCCTACCTCAGCTCAAGAGCAGATAGTCAGCTTCCCTCTGAACAATCCTCGTGGACTATCATCCCATCTCAGAAATCAGTTATCACTTCATCTGTGACTGAGACCAAAATGACAGAATCTTCTAAGAGTGTGCCATCATCCATGGAGACAACTCAGCAAGAGAAGAGTATGTTCATATTCTTTCTCTTAAAAAATTAGTCTGGCATGGGTTGGTTGATCAAAGAATCACAACTGCAATAAATGCATGCATGCATGTATGCACATGCACACTCATTCATGCAGAACTTTAATGCAGCCTTCTTTAATACAGTGCTCTCCAATGGTATTGGTTTATAACCTTTGTCAGTCCTGGCCAGCATACATAACGGTGAGGGGTGATGGCAGCTGTAGTCCGATAACATTGGGAAAGCACTGAGGAAGTCTGCTATAAGGGGCCCAGTATGGAATAGGACACAGAGTACTGGAATGGGACTTGAGAGACATGGATTTAACTTCTCACTCAGCCAGGTTACTCTTTAAGTGACTGTGGGCCAGTCACACTCTTTCAGGTTGTTGTAGGGATAAACTGGAGAGAGAAGAACACTGTGTATGCCCCCTTGAGCTCATTAAAGGAAAGATGGGATATAAATGTAACAAATGTATAAATCGATAGTGTAACATAGAGTAATCCTTTAATTTTCTCATTTGTATTAGCACAGCAAGCATAATGAGAAGTAGTTGGAAGGCACAACTGAGGGTATGACCAGACAGCCAAATTGTACTGGGCTGGATTGGGCTAAATAGGGCTACTCTGAGGTACAGTATGCCATTTGGGACAATTCTTGCATCCACGTGCAAGGACTGGGTGGTGTCAGGGCATTAAACCACATTGCAGCTCAAGCAACCCTGTTTAGTCCATTCCCCTCTTTAAAAGGAAAGGAAAAAAACTACAAAATATATTTCCCTCTGTATTCCTTCCTGTCTACAAATTTGTGGGGAAGCAGAGCAGAAAAAATTGCAATTTTTAAAATTTGTTTGTAAGTGGCATATCATTGAATTGGCTTGCCAATCAACCAAATCAGCATTGGGTTAAAAGGGATTTTTTTAAAAAACCTCTCTGCATCCTCTTCTGTCTCCCTTTCCACGGGAGCAGCAGGAGGAAGCTTTAAATTTATTAATCAGTGGTTAGATCCTGCAGTGGCTTAAGCAAAATGACAAGTAAGTGATCCATTTTGGTTTGATACTAGTGATTACACATGCCAGAATCAAACCAAAATGGAGCATTCCTACCCTCACTAAAACAACAACAACAACAAAAACACAGTAGCTACCAACAAGGACTTAAAAAGATGTGAATAGCCATGGATAAGGGTTGGGCTGGTTTGTGATTGCCTCTCTGTTGTTTGGTCGCCAGAAAACAGAGTGAACAAGCTCGTTCCCAAATTGTGCTAAACTGCAGGACAAAGCAATATCTTATTGCATCTTGAGATCGGGGGAATTGTGTTTTCCCTCCTGGATCACTTCCATGCTGAAAGTGAGGGATTAGCTGTGATGAAGACTGCATAGCCCATAACGCTAGTTCCCATCTGCCATGTGGATATGCAGGAGACCCCCACTACCTGCATAATTTTCTGTTCCGATATTAAAATGAATCCAGCATGTTGCTTCAATGCATTTATTTTCCTGTAAAAGAGCCCTATGCCCTATGTTGAGTCACTAATGGGACAAGGCTTTTTTATGTTCAAGGTCTAGACTCAGGCACGGTAAGTAGAAATATAGAGCCCTGTGCCTAGCATTTACCACCTCAGAATTATCTAAGTAAGTGGTAACATCTACAGAAGTACATATACCATTTCCCCATTGATTCCTTGCTACAGGGAATTAGCAAAAAACGCTTTATGGGTAGCCAATAGACTAGTATTTTGCATTCTGGTTGTGACAGGCTTATGTGTTACCAGTTGACCATATTGTGTGGTAAAATGGGCACTATGAAGTTCTGTCATGTGAGGAAAGGTTGAACTCTCAAATGATGAGATTTCAGTGGGCAAAATCCTGTTGTGTAACTTTATGCCAGTACAAGATGGAACGGGCACCAGGAACATATCATTTAAACTCATGGAACGTTTCCTATTCCCTCTTTCTTTCAGATTCCACGGTTCCCGAAGGATCCCTTTTGCCCGGGTGAAGCCTTTGGGGATGTTAGAACACTCGGGGTGGGTAGCCTTTAACAATTAAAAATGGATCCTGTGTTGCCTCTGCTGGGATTGGGACCACTGGTGATGATCTAGTGGCTTTTTTTATATTTTTATTTTTTACTGTTAACCACTCCCTGCTCCCAAAGGCTTCCCCAAGGTGAAAGGGAGCCCCGGGGAACCTCAGAACCCAAAAGTGTACGGAAGAAGAGAAAGGGAGAGAGAGGAGTTTAAATGTTTCTGGTGCCCATTCTGACTAAAGAGTAGCATTCTTTCTGCTACTACCTGATGGAAAAACAAATGAAGATATCCTGTTTAAATGACTTAGCCCCTTGTTTTCCTCCTCATAAGACTGTGGCTGCAATCCTGTGTACAATTGGCTTGGATTCAGTTGTACTGAACTCAGCTGGTCCCAAATGTAGCCAGACTGCTGGCAGCTTCACGAGAAAAAGAGTACGTCACTGTGATTGTGTGTTTTGGGGTGAGGAGATCTGAATTTCCTTGCTGAAGGGGCAAGGTTGCACCAACCATATCCTTTTGCTTCATACCAAAGTTTTTGTTTTCCCTTTTTAAAATCACATTTGAAAGCACCCAATATATGGAAAAATCAAACTATGTAACTATAGAAAGGGGACCGTTATAATGCAGCTGATACAATGACTAAGCAATGTCTGGCCTTCAGCCACAGTCTCTTCTCCCGAAGGGATTTGTTGGTAAGTGCTAATGTGCCTCATGACATAGGTATACTGTGATTTCAGTTTCCAAAGCCGTAGATGTCCATGTCCTGGATCCTTGGCACCTTGCTCCGGCTGGTCTTACTCTTGGACAACTATCAGATGGAGAAAAGAGAGCCTGTTCTGTGCCTTCCGTAGAAGGATGCAAAAGGTGAGTGGCACAGATTGGAGGAACTTGGCAGAGCTCAGCAGGACCTTTGCTTTGCTGTGACTCTCAAAACTTTGGGAAGTCTTTTGCATACAGTTTCTCCAGAGCTAAGAAAAGCTTGTGTCTTGCTTTCATTCATAGAAGAGAAGCTTACACCATCTCCGTATATGGTCCATGCACATTGATGTTCTGGTGGTGGCTGCCATCTCCTGTGCAGCCAGGTTACAAATCAGCTTGCTTGGTTTGGTGATTGACCTTCAGGACTTAAGCACAGGATTCCTTTAAATGTCACAAGCAGAGAAAGACGGCCTCGCTTGTGTCTCTGTAGCATTGAAAGATAGCTGCCATCACAGGCTAACTCCTGGCCTGAGACAATATAGAACATGTAGCCAGCTTCATCTTTTTTGTCTGTTGTTCCACCTTTGGCTGTCCTTTGAAGCTCTTCATTGTTCCTCCATTTTCCACCTTTCCTTACATACAGCAATGTATGTAAAAAGTCCTAATAGTTTTGTTACAGGCTTGCAAACATATAATATACCTGGAAATGTTGGGAAATATCAATCCTTTGAAAAAAGGTAATTTGTATGTGATAGCAGTGGTGATGCAACTGATGAGTCACCAGTATCAGTTCATCCCTCACAGGCATCAGTCCATCAGGTTCATGGATGGATTTTGAAATTTAAGCAAAAGCTTCCTTTCTCACCCTCTCAGTTCTTCCTCTCTCTAGCTGTCCATGTGGAAGATCTGATCCCAGGACAATGGGGGATGAGAAACAACTTAGGTGGCTGTGAGTAGGATCAGGGCTGTAATTACCTAGTTTGCATGAGGGATTATTGTTCTCTTCGACTGAGCTGGTTATCAAAACTACCTGCATGTGTTTTCCTGTTTCTTGTAGCACAGTTGCCATTTTTTTGTGTGTGTGTGATTTTTCTACCTTGCATTAACTTTTTGTTTTGAATGTGTTGTAACTCTTTCCCTTAAGACACAATAAAGTATAGTTCCATCATACATATAACCCAGCCTGTCCACCATCCAGAGGGCTCCCCAGTTAAGGAAGGGAAAAACCAGCCCTCTCAAGCTTGGGTTATATTTTTCCTTTGTTTATTGCATTTCCAGGACCCCAGAAGAGAAATCCTCCCATCAGGTAAATAGGGGGTTTCCTTTTTCTTTGAAGGGTAAAGTGTGTGTGGCAGCTACAAATTAAAGGTGATGTAAAAGTAACACACACACCATCGGCTTTTTCAGAGGCTGGTTGGGGAATAAGCTTTACACAGTGCGAGAATATATTTTTCCTCAGGTCCAACTTTTCAGAAAAAGTATTCTGAGCCAGCCTTCGTGCCTGTCTATCACTAATGAACATTCAGGAGGCACAGAATTATAGAGTAGGACCTATAGACCACACATACTAAGGCCAGCCTCCTTCACGTTGACAGGCAGAACTGGGAGATGTCCAGGAGAAACTGAGGAAAAAAGCTAGAAAGTTTTTGGCTTTTTTACATTATATAAATAGTTTGTGTGCTGAGAAGGACCAGCCAGCTGGTTGTACAGTTTTCAGCCAAGTACCACCTGTTACTGAGTTTTCAACACATTATGCTTACAATGGGCTTTGCAAACATCTGTTGAACTCATAGCCACACATACACACACACACACACACACACACACATATGGCAGACAGTCCTTTAATATATTAAACATACATCCTTGTTATTTAAGAAATAGCTGTTGGAATTACCTTACCTCAGAGTGACTTTACCAGCACACTACCTCACTTCAACATCCGGTACTAAATCTTTATTCTTCAGTTGCTTCCCCATCCCATTTGTTCCCTTCTCTGTTTCTTTATTTTCTTTGCCTTCTTCTTGGAACATCTAATTGAAGTAAATACTCTGTGAAGTAAATACTCTGTGTAAATACTCTAATAGAAGTAAATAATCTATAAATTAAGTCCGTAGTTCAATGTCTTGCTTGTGCAGACTTTGCTTTTGTTTTTTCCCCCCACTGCTGCCAATACTTCCCACAGCTGAGATTTTATAATCCAGAAAAGGTCTGTTTTTTCTGTTCTGTCCCTTTTCTGTTCCTATGTTAGTTTCCTGTCATATCTTTTACTCTGGTTTCTATTGCATGTTTCTGAGGGGCTTGCTACACTTTAGCAAGCTCTGGTGCTTCCAGTGGAAAATCTGGTTCACATTGTGAGAAACACAGTATTAATTCAACATGTCCATTAACATGGTTAGATTTTACTAGAAGCTTCCAAAGTACAAATACCTAATCACTTTATTTTCCTCTCTTCTCTCTTTCATCTTCTAGATGTCGTTCTGTCACAGGCTCTCTAAGAATTGTCAGTGTACATCGTAAGGGCAAATTTGTCCGAATCTTCAACGCACTGTTGAACAAGGAGGTAGACCTTAGTGGCTACATCATTCAGCAATGGGTTGGAGGATATCCAGTGTCTGTCTATCGCTTCCCAAGTGGCACCATTCTACCTGCACAACACCACATCACTGTAAGCAATAGGCACCCTTCTGTTTCCTAATCCTTGCTACGGTGTAAACTCTGTAGATGTGCAAAACAGGATATGCATATTCACGGAGAAGTAACTCAAAGTCATCCATGCTCATCCCTTGCTGACCAAAAGCAGGGCTTAGAATTGTTCTCTATGACTCCCCAAATCATCAACCATTGTGAGCCAATGAATTAACATTTCCAAATTTCAGGCAGGATTCTTTCCTGATTCTGCCCAGAGACTGAGCATGTAAGCTGAGCTCTGCTCTGCTGCATCATTGTGATCTTTCTGTTCCCCTGTATTGTGTGTGTATGTGGGGGGGGGGGAGTGTGCCCACAAGAAAACAGACACATACTTTCTCTTGTGCCCAGTAATTCCTGGTTGTCAGGAGACAAAGCAGGCTCCTATACACCTGATCTGCAGACTATCCCAGGAGAAGAATGAAATTCTAAAATAATGAGGAGCAAGCCTAATTTTAAATGCAGGAATATGCACCTGTAGCCCCATGGACCTTTTCAAGCTTGAAAAGCTGAGATGGGAGAGGTGATTGCTCAGAATGGAGGGGTGGGTAGGGGAAATGGAAGAAATGTGTATTGCAACCTTTTCCCAGCTTGCCATTTTTCTGTTCCAAACTGTCTGCCTAGGTTGGTCGCCATCACCACCACCAATGGACTTTGCATGTCCAGTCTCCAAAGGACCACCAGGCTACCGTTAAGGCTCCAGGTTAATTAAAGTGGGTTGTAGATCATGCAAAGATATAACACAGCTTATTCATCTGTATTCCTGCTTTGTAGGTCTGGGCTGCCGCAGCAAACCTTGTGCATGAGCAACCTTCAGACCCATTGTCAGGCCCACGTTTTTTCAGAGCAGGCCCTGAATGCGTTACTGTCCTCTGTGATCATAGTGGCCAGGTGAATTGCTTTGTTTAATAATACGGTTTAATGGGCAGGGGGATCTTAGCTATGCAAAATGAGTAAGAACAGTGATGGCCCAAAGCACTTCCTTAAAATGTAAATCCTTAAAATTGGCTTTCAGAATGCACATTGTCCAGTGCTTTGTATTCCTGGGTCTGCTGTACCACATGGATTGTGGGCTTTAGCACAGGCTACTACAAAAGATACAGAAGTCTTTGAAATGTACACATTGCAGAATTCCAAGAATTTATTGGATCAAGACATGATACTAAGACAAATTAATAAAGCCAAAAGACATCACAAAACACATCAAATTCAGAAAGTTAAAATAATCTATTCCTGTAGTGACAAACAAAAAAATGCAGATTTTTACAGCTGATCATTCAAGCTAAAGTAAACAAGAAAAAAAATTGCAGGAAAGAGAATTACTTATTTGCTGAACAGTCTTGGGGACTGATTTGAATATAATACAATATTCAGAGTTACCTCAACCAAAATCAGAATAGCTATGATGACATCCAAATGCCAGTTAGCTAAAAAAAAAAAGGAGAGCTGTTTTGAAAGGAAGTGATGCATTGCATGGATTTTCTTTAGCAGGGACTGGAAGACATGGCTAAAAAATATGTCAGCATTTATTATCCAAAAGTGACATTTACTAGAGTAAAGAGAGGTCTGTTGTAAGAGAAACTGTGTTTGAGTTCACCAAGGTATGTTGAAGAGAAATCCATACATTTAACTTGGATTTAACCTGGAGAGGGCCAAGGGTGGTCCAAAGACATCTTGTCATCTAAGGGGATGATGGATGAGAGCCCCTTATCCTCATTCCAGGTAGAAAAACTAACTGGACCGGCAGTTGAATGTTTTTTCAACACCTGTAAACTTGAGAACGAGGCCACATCCTCTGGTACAGATGAGGCAGCTGCTTCACTGCCCTAATGATATGGCTGGCTCTGGAAAGATTGCCTTGTGCTCATTTCCTGATAAATAGAACAGGCAACATATTATTATCCTGCTGTTCCTTCAAAGACTTCAAGATTGCTGATGGCAGATACCTGCTAAATTTTGGCTATTCTGTTCTTTTCTCTTTTACATCTTCAGTTTTTTTCCTTTGATATTTTAAATTGTAAACTTATGTTTTGAACACTGGCAGACATGTAGCTTGTAAATGTAAATTAAAAAAATGCAGGTCTAGTAAATAACTTTTTCTCTCTTGCTTGCCTCTCCCGAGGTTGTGTCACAACATACAAATCCTCACCAATTCACGGCAGCTGCAGAGGCCTACAGTGACAATGTGGACCTTTCCGTAGACAAATTTCCACTCAACAATGATGAGGATGATGAGGATGACTCCTCCAGGATAGATGTATCTTTTTCTAAATGGAATCGCAGCAAGAATGCAGATTCAGGGATCTTGGTCAAGAGAAGGTACAAAATCAATCAGAGAGCAAGCTAGTCAAAAACAGGACAAGAGCACACCATCATGCAACACATTCAGCAACCTGCAGAGCCAGTTACTGGAGGTCCAACATCCCCACTTCCACTGAAGAATGCAGGATCTGCAATGCAGGATGCAGTGACAACATACCTGATGGATGGCTTCCATCTAGCCTCTGTTTAAATATTGCCAACAAAGAGGAGACTAACTACTCCTGAGGCAATCCATTCTGCTGTCATACACCATCAGGAAGGTTTAGCTGAAATCTGCTTCCCAGTTATTTCCACTCATTGGCCGGAATCGAGTAGTAAGTTGCATCTACAGTGGGCCAATTGAATCTGTGGGGATTTTGGTGAGTCATCTGTAAGTTCCATTGATTCAATGCGCCTATTCTAGTTGCAACTTTACTGTTGGATTTCAGACAAAGAGTTGGATCCAGTTTGACATCCTGCAGCAGGATCACATGAAAGGTTTGAAGTACATGCAATCCTTAGGGAAGACTTTGAAGCACCCCAGGAACCCCCGTCCTCCCACACCTTACTTTAAAAAAATATTTTTTTAAAAAAAATAGTTTTCCCTCATAAAGTTCTTTTGGGCCTTCTAGGGGTTATAGAAGGCAGTTTTGCCATAGCACCCCTTGGCCACCATAATGCTCCAATTTATTTTATTTTTTTTAATTGGGCTCCAGAGGGCATAAGGGGGCTTTTTCAGTTCAAAAAACCATTTCTAAAAAGATCAAGCCATTTTTCAGTGAAGAGAGGAGAAAAAACCCACACTGTAGTCCCCTTAAAAAATATATATCAAAAATCAAATATGCAAATTAGCCTCTTTGGGCCACCCTCTTCTCCCTTGTGTCTCTCAGGCTGCCAGCAAATCTGGGGGGGGGGGGGGGGATGCCTGTCAGACCCCCTCCTTCGAGGTTGTCCACCCATCTATTACACTCTAAGTTCTGGCTTATGCCTTTCCATCATGACTTCTGGGAGTTGTAGTTCTGAGTCTGTTTTGATGCCAGCAGCGGTGCCTGGAAGAGACGCAGGGCTCAGTGCCCACACTCCACAGTCACGTAAATGGTGACAAAAACTAATTGGATAGCTGTTCTTCTCAGAATGCAATTGCCATGTTTCCGTGTGTAGTTGTGGAAGTGCAGAGGGGCCTTAAAGGATTAGTGGGAGAAGGCAGCTCAGAACTTGCCTGACCACTGCCGAAGTGGAATCAGAGCACCAGTCCTCATCTTCAGAGAAGCACAGCGACAGGGTGGCCCTGGAAGATACCAGGCTTTTGAGACATAAACAAATCTGCGCAACAGCCAGATTGTCTAGATTGCGGTGGCCAGCTGCTGGTCTGAGTGTCTTTAGATACAGTCTAGCTGAAAAGGGCAGCTGTTCATTAAATGCTCCTAGAACAATGTGACTGAGGATTTTTATTAGGAAAAAGGATGTTCACACATTTGATAATGGAGGCAACTGGCCAGCTGCATTCTAGAGCTCTCTGGTCCCTTTGAAACATGAGGAATCAAATTCTTTGAGCAAGGTGGTCCTCCTGAACCACACTACACATTTAGTACTTGTGGTCTAGAAAAGTAACTTTCCAGGCTTTGTTCCTACTCCTATATTGCATGTTTGTCTGCTCCACTGGTGAAACCTGGCAAAACAGAATGATTAAGTATGTGAGCTGCAAACTGGAGCATTTTCAGCCAGATCATAGTTTAGTTTAGGATTCACTAGGTGACCTCAGACGAGCTGTGGTTCGCTCAGTCTCCTCTGTTTCACCCTTCTCCAGCAACATGGATATTGTAATGCTAGAATGCCTTACTGAAGTGTGATAATTTGATTAAGATTGCTGAGACAATCTATGGAAGTTACTTTGACAATGTGAAAAGAGTGAAATGTGAAATGTAACTTTACTGGCTGAAATTCTGTTTGTAGCATAATCCAAGTCATAATTTTAGCCTGTTCCTCCCTGATAAAAAGAGCATCTCAGCTGTGATTCTCAGGGGTGGGGATGCATGCACACCCCCCAAATAATTCCCCTGGGATTTGGAACTGGGACCCTTTGTTTATCAGTGAGGAATGGACTGAAAGTTACAACTTGGCTTACACGACAAATAGGATTTTGGTCATTGTGAGCTTCCTAATCAAGTAGTTTACTTTTTGTGCCAAACAGTTGTTGATGTCACACATTTGATGTCAAACTTCAAAGCTTACAGGGTTATCTAGACTACTGGGGTGTGTTGGTAGCACAAAGCTGATGCCTTTTTGTTTTGTTTTGTTTTGTTTTGATTCAAGAAACCGAGTTTCTTATTGAAACAAACTTTCTTTTTAACTGTTTAGGTACTCAAGACATTTTTCCATTGATGCTTCAGCAACTACCAAAACTTCAAGTGGCCGTTCTACTGGAACCAAGGCAAAAATCAGAGATACAAGTAGAGAGTCTACTGGCTCATTTTTGTATTCCTCAAAACCTCCATCACGCTCAGGTATGTAGGCCAGTGTAGTAACTGTGTTTATAGTTACAAAGTAGTTTAAGGACTTCTTCCACACATATAACATGTTCATTTATTGCTTTCAGAAAAATCGGGAGAGTATGCGTAATGAACCACATTCATAACCAGGAACACTGGACCTAATTGCTTGTTACACTCAATTATTTGTAATGAAGTCTATATCCCTTTTTCAATACAAGTTTGAGCAGAGAATTGATTAAGAAAAAAAAATAGGGTTAACTCCCTCCCCATCCATCTTTTCTGTGATCCCAGTTACCTTCCTAGCCGCTCTTACCACCTGGTTCAAATCATGGGTTGTGTGTGCTGAGAAGGCAGTTTAAGAGTAGGTGGGCACATAGAAAGATCTCTCTCTCTCTCTCTCTCTCTCTCACACACACACACACACACACACACACACACACACACAAAGGGACACAGTGATCAATGTGACCCTTGCTGGATATTTAATTCTATGAGAATGGTTTTAGTTCACTTTTCCACATAAGGTGCTATTAACCTCTTAAGACACCAGTGTGTTATTTGGCTAATAACCATGATTTCACCCCACGCACACACACACACCTATCTGGGGAGCTGAATAAGTGAGGGATAGGAGTCTCTACCTCAGAAGTGGGGACATTCTTCAAAAGAAAAATACAGGTTCTTTAGTGTACCAGTAAATTTTGAAACTAGACCCATGTGGGATGAGCCATCTCATTACTTAATTATTTTCTAGCTAAACAACGTCCTCCCCTTGAACGAATGGCTTATTGGTTGTTGTAGGTTTTTCGGGCTGTCTGGCCGTGTTCTTGAGGTTTTTCTTCCTAACGTTTCAGCATTCTCTGTGGCCAGCATCTTCAGAGGATAGGAGTCAGAACGCTGTCTGTGCTCTGGTCCAGTTTTGTGGGATAGTTGAGTATTTATAGCTGTGGGATCAGCTTTTTTTTTTTTTTTCCTTTTCAGGAGATTGGGTGATTATGGTGATCAGCGTGTTTTTTGTTGTGGGTGTATTGTTGTGATAAGGGGGAGAGATTATCTGTCACTGTGACTGATGGGTGTCGTTAGCTGGTCTTTTGTGTGCAGTGATCACTGGTCCTTGTGGCTGGGTAGAGTTCGTTGACCTTTTGCAGGCTGTTTTTTTCAGTGCTGGGAGCCAGGCTTTGTTGAGTTTTAGAGTTTCTTCTTTTTTGTTGAAGCTCTGCTGGTGTTTGTGGATTTCAATGACTTCCCTTTTGTCCTTCGCTGACTATAACATTTGTTGTATATTTGTGGTGGGCCTGAATACTGTTTGTAGATTGTGTTTTTTCAAAAGTTTCCCCATGCGGTCCGTAACCCCTTTGATGTATGGCAGAAATACTTTATTTGTGGGTGGCTGTTTTTCCTCTTCAGTTTGGTGTTGTTTTCTTGGTTTGATGGCTCTTGTGATTTCATTCTTGGAATAGCCATTTGCCTGTAGGGCCCAATTCAGATGGTTGAGTTCGGTGCTGAGAAATTGAGCTTCACAGTTCCGATTTGCACGGTCTACCAGTGTTTTGATTACGCCTCTTTTTTGTCGTGGGTGGTGGTTGGAGTTTTTGTGTAGGTACCGGTCTGTGTGGGTGGGTTTTCTGTAGACCTTGTGTCCCAATAGGAGGTCAGGTTTGCGTATGACCATGACATCTAAGAAAGGGAGTTGGGCCTCTATTTCTTTTTCCATGGTGAATTGTATATTTGGGTGGATGCTGTTGAGATGGTTTAGAAATTCTTCCAGTTTTTCTTCACCGTGGTTCCAAATTGCGAAGGTGTCATCCACGTATCGGAACCAAACTGTGGGTGCGAAGGGTGCCGAAGCCAGGGCCTGTTTTTCAAAATGTTCCATGTAGAAGTTTGCTATAACTGGGCTGAGGGGGCTCCCCATGGCCACTCAAGAACACGGCCAGACAGCCCGAAAAACCTACAACCATCGGATCCTGGCCGTGAAAGCCTTCGAGAATAGAATGGCTTATTCTTTGCTTCTGCCCTGCTTCAATTCTGTCCTTTCTCATTTGCTAAGACAACATCCCCTTTCCCAAGTCCACAAGAGCATTCCTTATTTGTTGTTTTAGGAAACTAATTTTAAACACATACAATCTATTGCACCTGACCAGTATGTCCACTATCCTTACAACCTCCCAGACCACCACCCCCCAAAAAAACCCTCCAGTAAATCACACGGAAGAGACAAAATGGTGAGTATTCATGCTTTTGTGAGGACATGTTGGGCAACATGCTTCTTCTCTGTTTCTACTGGGAAGGAATTTCATTTCTGTCTAATATAGATTGTGTTAACTATATGTCCCAGTTGGGTACACCTACATTGGAGACTGATGAGGATTGTTCTCATCACTGTTTGCAGATAGGTGTGGATTCTTTGATCTTTTCCATGCATGCAGCCATGCCACACACACTTTAAAAGGAAGGAAAACGAGATACATTCACTCCACATTACCCCCACCTTTTGCAAGGCTGATTTGTGGGTTTTTTGGGGATTGGTTGCCAACCTGCAAGTGAACTAACTAGCCACCCAGCTGCTAGTAGCATGCATCTTCAAGTGGTCATCTGTGAATTCACACATCCTACCCTCCAACCCTCTGTCTTGTCACATCTGCTTTGCACATTTTGGGTGGAGGATGGAGGAGAACTGGGGAGGAGCCATTAGGGAATGCATGGGCGTGCTTGATAGCAGTGGGGGAGAGCGAATTCTGCTGGGTGAATCTCTGCAATTTTCTGAGACTAGTTTCTGTGCAAGTACCAAAACCCATATGTGTGAATTCACATATGACCATTCAAAGAATTACAGTTACAGGAAAGCAACATCCATCTCTTCCAAACTTCCAGTGGCCTTTGAAATAGTTGGTAGTTGTTGGGAAGGGAGCATCAGCAACCACCATTTTGCAGGAATAAATAAAATCATAAATAAAAAGTATGGTGAGCAGTTGTACAGGCAGGCTGGTAACTTGACCTTTGGCTTTGTTCTGTTTGAGACTCATCTTTTGCTGGTCACATGTGCAGCTTTTTGCAAACTGGAGAGCCTGCTGAGTTTATTGCTTGGCAATGTTAGGATGTGAGTCCTGACAACAACCTATTCCCATCACCTGGGGTTTAAATAGGAGGCAAAATAATGTGGGGCAAACCATAGTCTGAACGAGCCCTTGGTATTGTGCTTGTTTTCCAAAACACACTGTATTACATCATTGCTCTGTTGGATTAAACTGAGGGGTGCCCAGAAGCTTTGGCTTCTGCTCAAATATGGAAATGTTTTGGACACTTTTTTTTTTTTTTTTTAGTTCAGATGAGTTTTGTAAAGGATGGTGGGCTTTTCTAATGCTAATAAAGAATTCACATTTTCTTCTTTTTGGCAGCCAGTGAAACCCCTTCTTCTTCCAGCGAGGGAGATTATTTTGCTTATCGCTCATGGAAACCTCTCGTTCAGGAACCAGAAGCCAGAGTAAGTAAAATCTATGGGTAATCAATATTGGAAGAGTTTTAAAGAATCCCTTAAATCTGCACATGTTATGTAGATCTTTTTCAGCTCAAGGCTCATAAGCAGACTGGAGGAAAGGAAAAGCAGAGGACTCCCGCTGTTTATTTTCCCCTCCAAACATCGTTGCACTATGATGGGGTGGGTAGAAAATGTCTCCCCACCCCAGCCTGTTGCTCCATACATTTTCTTTTCTCATTGTTGTTTTGTTGTTTAGTCATTAAGTCGTGTCCGACTCTTCGTGACCCCATGGACCAGAGCACGCCAGGCCCTCCTGTCTTCCACTGCCTCCTGGAGTGGGGTCAAATTCATGTTGGTAGCTTCAATGACACTGTCCAAACATCTCGTCCTCTGTCGTCCCCTTCTCCTCTTGCCTTCACACTTTCCCAACATCAGGGTCTTTTCCAGGGAGTCTTCTCTTCTCATGAGATGGCCAAAGTATTGGAGCCTCAGCTTCAGGATCTCTCCTTCCAGTGAGCACTCAGGGTTGATTTCTTTCAAAATTGATAGGCTTGTTCTCTTTGCAGTCCAGGGGACTCTCAAGAGTCTCCTCCAGCACCACAATTCAAAAGCATCAATTCTTCGGCGGTCAGCCTTCTTTATGGTCCAGTTCTCACTTCCATACATCACTACAGGAAAAACCATCGCTTTGACTATGCGGACCTTTGTCGGCAAGGTGATGTCTCTGCTTTTTAAGATGTTGTCTAGGTTTGTCATCTTTTCTCATACACATAGCTTTTTGCAGGAAGCAAAAGCAGTGCAAATTATTTTCCCTTCTTCTACCTTGTGCACATCACAGAGGGAAGCAAATGCGACCAGTTTTCTCCCCAAAGCTCTTTGTGTATTTGGTGAGCACAAATAATGCCTGGCCCCTCGATCTAACCAATATTTCTAGACCCCTACAAGGGAGAATTGGTGAAGATGGGGAAATAAAGCATCCTTTCCCCCCTGCTGATGTTCTTTTAAGCCCCCTCCGCAGCAAACAGTGGTATGGGAACATGGCTTCCAAAGTGAATATTGTTCTACCCTTAGCCGTTCCCATGAAAATCTCTAGACTCTTGTCCATTACACCCCTGTTTAAATGTTGTCAACCAACATTTAACCTTGAGCCCATTAAATACCAGGCATATTAGTCAAACACAAAGGAGCTGATCAAACCCGTGCCAGTTCTGTCTCCACAGCCTTCTAAAGAAACTTGTAATGCCCTACACTTGAGAACCTCTTGCTTTACTCATAAGCAGTGCAACTTGAAGTCAGCATTTAATAATGTCTGTTCCAGTAATAATAAGCTATTATTACAGGCAAGTCCAGAAAGAAAGAATGGGAGGAGGAGGGAGATGCAGGGAAAAATCCCTTACGTATCAATGTTGGCTCACTGGAACAGGGCTAGCCCTGTAAGTGGACAAGAGCTGGAAAGTCATCCTCTTTTCCTTTCCTCTCGCTTGCTCTTAGGTAAACATCGGTTTATCTACCTAAATAACAATTTGATAGTGAGCAATAAATCCTACTGACTTCAAAATAGATTTAACAGGTGTCAGTGCTTCTCCAGGGTCTCTCATAAATACGAAGAGACAGAGGGGACAGCTACAGTAGCGACAGGGGGTGATCTTGCCTGGGTTGCTCGATAACAGTTTAGAGGGGGGGGGGCTTGATTAGGTCACTCCTTCTGTTCACATGGAAATTGGTCCAGCAACCCTTCTAGTTGCAATGTAGTCAAGCTAATGTGTTAGATTGCTCCGTTTTGTTCTGTTTGGTCACAGTGTGTCGCTCCCCTTCTCACTCCCCACCTCCTTCCTGCCTTCTCTTTTGCAGTAGCTGTCAGCTGGTTGGGAAACAGCCTGCTTTCCTTTGCTCTTGGGTGGGCATTAATGCTGGGTTTTTATGCACCCAGACGCATGGGGTATGGAGTGCCATGTTTGAGCCCCACATTTCTCCTTTTCTACTTTTTTTAAAGTTATTTTTTTTTGTAAATGGCATAGTGCTTAAGTGATGCAGCACATAGTTGAAAAGTGTTTTTAAAATTAAAATAAAATAAAAATGGCTTTTTTTCACTTCAAAATATTATGGAGAGTGCCATCTGCAGTCACCGCCAGACCACACCCACCTCTACACATCATCACTGATGTGTACAAAGAACATACACACCCCAACCCCACACAAGGCTATTATGCAGTGTTTATTTGGATTGATTCTAATCGTTCCATATAAACAAAAGGCTCCAATCCTAGACTGATCTGGGAGGGACTGGTCCCCAATAGGGACAGGTTGGAATGCTCTAACAAGGACATTGTGTAGTCAGTATTTTTTGGAGTGATCCCAACTGTTCCACCAGAGGGCTGTAGAGCAAAACAAATTCCTATGTAGCCAGCCTCAGAATATGGTTACTGGAATCAAAAGACAGGAGCAAGGAATAGGGATTCAGCCTGTGCTGGATGGGGTTATACTCCCCCTGGAAACACAGGTGCAGAGCTTGAAGGTGCTCCTGGATTCATCTCTGAGCCTGGATGCCCAGGTTTCGGCAGTGGCCAGGAGTGCATCTGCACAATTAAAATTAGTGCACCAGCCATGCGTGTTCCTGGTGAGGTCTGATCTGGCCATGGTGACACATGGCCTAGTTACATCCTGGCTGGATTACTGCAAATTGCTCTACATGGGGCTGCTTTTGGAAAGTGTTCCAAAACTTCAGGGGGTTGAAAATGCTGCAACCAGATTGTTAACTGGGACCGACTGCAGGGAACACATAACCCCCTTGTTACAGCAGCTGCACTGGCTGCTGATCCATTTCTGGGCACAATTCAAAGTGCTGGTTTTAACTTACTCGTATAAAGCCCTAAATGACTTGTGTCCACGCTATCTAAATGACAGTGTCTCCCTTTATGAGGTTGCCCGGATGTAAAGATCATCAGGGGAGGCCTTTATCTCAGTACCATTGCCTTCACAGATTGCATTTGGTGGGGACACGAGAGAGGCCTTCCCTGTTGCTTCACTCAGACTCTGGAACTTTCTGTCACACAAGGCCAGGCTGGCACCAATGTTGCTGTCCTTCCGCAAGCAGACAAAAACCGTTCTCCTCAGGCAGGCTTTCCCTCAGTGATTGGCTGTCTGAGGGAGGCTTTTAAATGGAATGTTGTTTTGAATGTGTTTTTGATGTTGATTTTGTTTACCATTTTTAGTGTGGTATTTGTTTGATTATTTTAAAATATTTGTATACTTACTGCTTCTGGCTTTTAAATGTTGTCTTTTAATAACGTGAGCCACTTTGGGTCCTTATTAAGGAAAAGGGCAGTTAAAAATATTTTAAATAAATAATAAATAAATAAAATGCGTTTGCTGGATGCAAGGATTATGAGGGAATCCTTACAGGGGTTTTACACCAGTTCCCTTGTTTGAATGGTGGCAGTTTTTTCGGTGTTGTTTTCAAGAACCACATGACACATACTATTATTAGTCACCATTAGTCACAGGAACTGTGCCTGTGGTTTGGCTATCACTTTTCAGAGAGTAGAAGGAACAACAAAAAATATAGTGGATGAATCAGCTTTGAAATCATATGTTTAAATCCCCTGTTGCATTTTGTTCAGTGTTCACCAGTAAGTGGGAGGTGTGATTGGGTGCACCCATGGCTACCATCACTGTTGATGTAAGTTGGTGGGTGTTTTCTTTCCCTTCTTTCCAAATGAAACATCTGCATTCCTATATTCTGCATTGGTGCCTCTTCCAGCAGAGTTGGTGGCTGATGTGAGCCAGTGAAATATACACTTTATAAATGTTATGACATTAGTGGAATGACCTGGCCTCGTGTCTAATAGCTCCAACATCTGCTAGCCCAAGCCAGTAAGCTTCTCCTCACACCCATTGAAGGCATTACCTGTTTAAATTAAATGAGAAGAGGAGGAAGAAAGGAATTTAGCAGAAAATTTTACTCAGAAGATTATTTTGGCCACATAGTAGCAGGGGGAAAAAGGCAGTGGGAACTGGGGAAAGGAAGAGGGAGGGCGTTTTTGTTTGTTTTGGACAATACCCAGAACTGGAGGTCCCTGCTGGAAGCTTGGGAGTGTGAAACAGGAGTGAGTATTCCCAGATGTGCAGGGGAGGGAGGCAGGATCAGCACACTATGTAGGTGGACATTGCAGTATACATTGTAAGAATAAACAATAGTGCATGATGAAAGCTGTTATGATGAAAAGGTAAACCCTAGTAGGTATGGACTTCCACTCTGCGAAAATAGCTGAAGTAGAATGGACTAAGGCTGTAGAAGGAATATGGTGTTCCTTTCATTGAGCCCCGAGTCCCCAGTTGCCAATGCTAATTTTGGTACATGGAGAAATGCACACCGAGGGACCCAGAATGCTCAGACAAAAGTAGCTATGGAAGTGTTTTTTGGAGGATGCGATCAGAGCTTGGAAAAGCTACATTTTGAACTACAGGTCTCAGCATCACTTCCCACCAGCCAGCATAGTACTAGGTAGAGAGCACACCTTCTGACATCCTATTGGCGCCACAAACTGCTGACTTTTTCTGGCTTGTGGGGAGGTGGGGGAAGGGATAGCCATAAAGACTGATCATTATTTATAGGCCCATCTACCTTAACTTTGTTCTGTATCTTTTAAAAGTGCCCAGGTTGGCAAATATCACTATTTTTTTGTATCAGATTCCACATTTGAGTAATGTACTGTGTGAGACATTTCCTTTTATCTGTCTGGAATCTCCCATCATTCATCTTCCATGGATGACACCAGAAGCTAGTATTACATGAGAAAGAGAAAAGCTGCTTCTCATCAAGTTTCCCCATATTTTACATAACTTCACTGAAGATCTTGCCTAGCAACCTCTTTGCTGCTATCAGGTTTTCCTAATCAACTGTGGGCTTAGCTAGATAGATCATTTGGAGCAGGCTGGTGCGGGCTAAATAGGGCTGCTTAAGGTCAGGCAGAGGTCTGTATGCCATGTGGTGTGATCCTGGCATCCACATGGCATACATACCTGAAATGACTCTATTTGGCCTCCTTCCCTTAAGAAAAAGAGAGAGAGAAGGGAGAAAAAAACCTCCTTGCCTCCTTCTGTCTCCTCTTGCTTCCGGGAGGAAGCTTTCAATTTAAAATATTAGAACCTTCAAAGACATTCTTTCCTTTAGGTAGGGGTTTTGACCTATGGCTTAGGTTTTATCTGGAGAATTGTCACCAATCATTAAGTTTTTAGCTTGAGTTGTGTCCTCTGTTTTCTGTTCTCTTTTTTCTTTATTGGTTTTTGGAGAGTGAGGTGGAGTGTGAGGGGATGATTTCTGTTTGCACAACTGCCCAGAATAGTGGATTTTCACTAAGTGGGGTGGTATAAAAATGTCATCCATCCATCCATCCATCCATCCATCCATCCATCCATCCATCCATCCATCCATCCATCCATCCATCCATCCATCCATCCATCATTTCCCCCTTAAAAAGTACAGCAGATCAGTGCTGCTCTATTTTTTTTTACTTTGTTTCCTCACTCTTCCCCTCCATGGAGGAGCAGAGGAAGTTTATAATTACCCAATTTCCCAATATCATTAAATGGTGAAGCTTTCTGTTTAAGCCACTAGTGATATTTGGTAATTGAAAACCAGCTGCATAATTAAAGCAGGAAGCTCCTCTTTGGTTTAATCCCAGCAATTGCACATGCTGGAAATGAACCAAAATGGTGCAGTCCAACCCACACCTAAAAAACAGTAGCCCCTGACAGGGACCCAGAAAAGTTCTGGACACAGGCTGGTTCCCTTTAGCAATTATATCATCTGAATGCAAGCAAAAAGAGCAAACCTGCCTGTGCCCATAGTGGACCAACCAGCAGGCCAAATTCTTATGTAGTCAGTCTCTATGTTGCTTTTAGTTGAACAAATGTATTTCCTGATAGCCAGGAGCTCATTATACTGAGCACAAAGCCTTATAGCAGGCAAATGGCTATGCATGAAACACAGAGTGCATTAGACTGAGTAGTCCCTCTCACCCCAGCTGCCTTTCATAGCTATTGTCTTCTTCTTCTTAGGTATGTTTATCTGATAAACTCTGTAATTTCTCACAGAAAGTAGGGAGCAGCTGAATCCCCTGCCCTCCTCACCTTGTTTCAAAACTTGCACAGATACTTTATATGAGTTTGTGTGTCACTGATGCTTTGTCCCTGGTCTGAGATGTTTTGTTTATGAATCTGTGAAACAACTAACTGAGCCCTGAAGTTACTTCCAATTTCTGTCTCAAGGGCCACATTTTAAGAGGGAAAATATTAATATGTCAAAGGTTTTACTGGCTTTCTCCTATTTTGCATATGTAATGCTCCTGTAATAGTAGGTACTGGCATGATTTGTGGAAGTACACTTTAATATGTAAATTGAGCAGCATGGTGTATAGGAGTGGTAGGCAACGTGGTCTCCTCCAGATGTTTTACATTACCATTTCTGTAATCCTTAACTAGTGACTATGCTGGGCGGGACTCATGGGAATTTGTATACAAAACAGTTGGGCGTACCAGGTACAAAAACTACAGCCAGGTAACAAGATCTCAGAGTGCATGGGATATCCTAGTGTGCATGAAAGAGAGACTGAGAAGAGAGAGAAAGTAAATAATCAGTTGTTTCATGGAGGACACTTGGTTTGATACTTCCCCACCCTTTTTGAAGCCAGCTTTGCTGCAATGATGGCACACCAAAAATCTCCAGTTGTCCAGTATTGCAGCAGACTGTGGCCAAGAATCCTCTTTATGTATGTCATACAGTCTCAATGGCAAGGTACTGGCCATGCAGAAACTTTTTAACATTAACTTTGTGACATCCAACAGGCAAGGAGGAGGCACACATTTGACTTTTAATATTGGTATCTTTCTGACACCAGCAATTTCCTTTTTTCTTCAGGAGTTCAAGACGACGCTGGACACTACCCTTCCTATTGTGTCTTTGATAGGACAAAAGAGTGCTCGCTCAAGATACGGATTCAAGTACATGACTTACATACCTACCACCACCGATCTGCACCTAAGGCGGTACTGTCCCGCTAGGTGACATGTTGAAGAAGGGTGGCACAAGAAGCTTGTCTGACTTCTTTAAATACACCACACAATCCTGCCATTTGTTTTGCAAACATTCTGTGTCTTACCATAGCAATTCTAAGCTGATGTTCATGCCTGCTTAACTGTTTTGGAAGGTTAAAGCACTATAAAAATGGGGTGGAAGGGAAAACCAGGAGGCAAGAAAAAAGCATATACTGACACCTTGTGAATTTACTCTCATGTTTTTCAGTCACCGGAAGTGTCATTGTTCAGGCGCTGGCCATTTGTAGACAAAAATAATTTGATATTTGGCGATAAATCAAGAGTTCTAGACTGCCCCCATCCCTGTCTCCAGGGGACTGTGAAGAGGAAAGGTTCTGCTGCGAATTTCTCCATGCAGCTGGGGAGCCTGAAAAACCAGGGTTACCAGTTGTGCTCAGGCTCCACAAGTAGCAACCTGTATCTTTGGGCTGCTGCTCTTAGGAGAAAGAGTGACAGATGGCTAGAACTCTATGTTCACACTTTCAGATTAACCCTTTTCTTAAAAACCTGAATAAGACTATAGAAAATGAAAGAGGTAAAGGCCTAATTTTATATTCTTTGTCCATAGATTATCTCCCATCAGTCCCTCTCCTTAAGCAGTTTTGTACTACCCGAGCTCATTTCCAGCAAGAGTATTCTGCTAAATGCTTGGGGTGATCAACTTTTGAGAAGTCAGTAAAAGCCAGGAGTCAGCTAACACCCTACCCATCCACCCACATGTTTGTTTTGCTATTAAAATCACAAGCCTTAACGGTGAATGGGGCATTTCCATCTTTAAACACAGAGCTACATCCAGACTTAGCAGTAATTCTAGTAAACCCATTGAAATGAATAGCCTTTAAATTGGTTACAACTATTGTAAGATCCATCGATGGGGGGGTACTTAAGTATGACTAAATCTGATCAAATACACAAAACACGCTGTCATCTTCAGTTTTAAGCAGAAATACTACATGAATATATCAAGCATCAAACCTGTTGATCTGCTCACACTGTTGAATGTCATAATTTTAATCATGGTTACAAAGTGAGAGACTAGAACTGAAATTGGTTTAAGTTGTGTGTTTTTGTTAAGGCCATATTCCCTGCACTGTGTACAAACAACCATTCCATGAATTTTGATACTGCTCCCTAGAGATTGGCCTTGGCCCTTCTACTGTAGGAATTAATGGCATCCCTCTTTCTTGTGGCAAAAGCAAGAAAACAGCACTTTTAGGGTACAAATGTCCAAATCTTCTCATATTATTTGAATCTTTTGGTTTTAACATAAAGAACTGGCTGAAGGTTTTGGCTGTATAATAAAGATTTCATTTATGTATCTATGTAATGGATTTCAAATTCTGTCAATAAAGAAGTAGCTCAGTCATTTGGGTTGGAACATAATTCATTCTGAACAGAATTCCAGAAAATATCAATTATTTTAAAAGCATCCATTAAAAAATTACAGTACTTGGTTTCAAAACATTCAATACCTGAGTACAAGTTCACACCATTCTGCTCATATTTTCCACTGTGTCTTGGATTTTTTGGAGAAAAAGACCATGCAAACCATGTGGTCACAGATATGGCCAGCACTAGTTCTCATGACAGTGGCAGCATGTGTTCCAGCTGTCACTAGGACGAGCACTGATAGCCATGTCTCTTGAGTTGCTGGTTCACATGAGGACTTTATCCAGGGGACTGTATACATGGGGCCAGGCAAAACTGTAAACACTGACAAGAGCTTGGCTATGTGTATTAGCCCAGCTTACTCCAATTTAGAGCACTTCACACCAAGACAAAATATAACATGTTATTAAAATAGGGTTATTGCCTTTAGAAGAAGCTTGCAGATGTATCTGTTTTTCTGATACAGTAAAATAAGTCACAGATCATTTGTTAGTAAGTATATTTGTGGTAAAAAGGCATGAAAAATACAAGGTAAATGCAGGATTACTGGGAACGATCCACATCCAGTGCAAAATGGTCATCATCATGCTTAGCAAATATTTCATGTAAATACATCTGCATGGCAGCAATTCTGGATGGATATCACGGTTTTTTTCCAATCACAAATAAAACATAGTGTTATGGTAAAAGCTGCCTGGACTCCCTGTGAGCTATTCAGTAACACCACACTGAAAATAATGCATCAGTGTGCAATTGAAACTAAGTTCCTGAATCAAAGATGTGTTCTACAAATCAGGATCCTGCCTGAAGAACACTAAATTCCAGCCCAAGACAGTTGTAGCTATACAGCTTTCCCAGTCTGTCAATTTACTAGTGGGAATGTATCCAAGCTGCACCTGGATGGTTGATGGAATGCTAAAGGACCGTCTGTCCCCTCCTCCTGCTGGATGAGTCAAGGGGCCCACTCTGGCTCACTAGGACAGTCACACAGCAGCTCTAGACATCAGGTAGGTAGACATTTGAAGGGCACCGACCTTCTCTGCTTTCCTTATAAAGGCTGCCAAAACGGCTTAAGAGAGTTGCAGACTCTCTTCTCTGCATCTGAACTCTTGTTGGAGGTAAACTGAGTTGTTCCTTTAAGCTGCTTTGCTTGCCTAAGAGCACTGTTGGGCTCAGCAGTCGAGATGAATCAGGGAAGCCAGCTTGTGTTGCTGGATCGGAAGATGGGAAACACAGAGAGCAGCTGAATGCTTCTGTGACTTGGCAAGAATGTCTGCACAGCTGCTCAGGGCATTTCCTACAATTTGGGAGTCTTGCTTTGAGATGTCACTGAGATATCCGGCCTGTTTGGCAAGCTCTGCAGGGCAGCCTTGGCGGTCAGAGGGCGGACCACATTCAGCAGCGCAAGTCTCTCTGATGTTTTTGTGTATGAGCGAACAACAGGTTGGTGAGTATCAACTGTTATATGGAGGCTTCTGTTCACACCAGTTCTGAAGAGAAGAAACACCACAGTGATTAATACATGCATCTTTGACAGTCTGACCTGGCTCTCCATATTTGCACAAGAATGGCCTGAACCTACTTCCTACCCACTCTCTGCCCTTACCAGCGTGGAGAATTGGAGATTGCTCAGCAACAGTACATGAAACAGGGGCCTTGTGGAATCTGATCCATCATCCAGGACGTGGTGCAAAAGATACACATTAAGAGCTCAAGAATTATGAGCTCAAGAATTTGGGTACCAAAACCAAATAGACTGCACAGTTGGTTCCACATAAAAATAAAGTGTAACTCCAAGCTTTCTTCATTTCAAAAGGATAATTTAGGGGGTTTTGTTTTGTTTTTTGTTTTGGAGGGGTGTCATTTGCTGGCATATTCAAACAACTAGTAGGAGTCAGAAATCCTTGTTAAGTTTGTACCAATCACTCAGAGAACCACCAGCAGATCCAGTTTTACCTTCTGTATATCAATGGTCCAATGGTGTAGAGTTAACAGTAAGGGTGAATTTATTTTAACTGGGTACAAATGATTCCTTTGAAGACTCTTAGGGTGCGACTATATAGTGAAGAAAATGTGAATTCACTCACATTCATTTGCTGTGAAGTTGCACCAGGGAATTCAGATTTCCCCAGGTCTTTTTTCCCCATTAACAGGTCACACAGGGAGAAAGGAGGTTTGCAGCTTTATTGCAGCCTTGTAGGAGGCACAGCTACAGGGGAGCTACCTAAGCTGTAAAACAAGGGGTTCCTCCTCTCAGGAATTTTTTTGGGGGGGGGAGTGCGAGGGGGTTGCTGCTGGCACCCCGGGCAGGCCATCTGCTCTCATCCCACAACCTCCAAAGAGTCTATAATAATAACTTTTGAACTGAAGAGCTGGAAGGGACCCTATGGATCATCGAGTCCAGCCCCTGTCAAGGAGGCACAGTGGGGAATCGAACTCCCAACCTCTGGCTCTGCAGCCAGAGACCTAAGCCGCTGCAGCCAGAGACCTAAGCCTCTGAGCTATCCAGCAGTTCATCTAGGCAGTGCAGCCACTCTTGGCTCTTGAGAAGGCTGGGATGCGGAAAGCTCAGGTGTCTCCAGGGAACAGGGTGATGAGAAGCTCATGGCGGAGACGGAAGAGAACCCATCAGTGGGGTTAAAAGAGATTAGGGAGGAAGGTTTGGGGTCTTCTGGGTATGTGACACCCAGTGAAGAGTCAACAGAGAAGGAAGGGCCCTGGGGCTCAGTGGTGGAAGTACTGGAGCTCATGTTTTGTGTGGCAGCTAATCTGACCTGGCAGCAAGAACATGACCTATGGCATGAATCAACAGGCAACTTCCTGGTCACAAGGGGGCAAGGCTGGGTAAG
This sequence comes from Intellagama lesueurii, assembly GCA_037013535.1. NCBI lineage: Eukaryota > Metazoa > Chordata > Lepidosauria > Squamata > Agamidae > Intellagama > Intellagama lesueurii. The sequence continues at coordinate 104,559,076 of JBAJHW010000001.1, forward strand.
AGGGACATCACTCATGAAAGCCCCCGAGACGGCTCCCGTCCCACCAGCTCTGTGGGGTCCAATATGTCAAACCGGTCCTGTGACACCCATCCCAACCCAGCTGAGGCACTGACAGCACAAGCACCAGTGCAAAAGGAGAAGGAGGCACCTCAAGGAGCAGAGCCACCAACATTTGCCACCAGCCACCTCTACACCCTTATGAATGGGCTCCAAGCCTGGCTCTGGACCACTTCTGTTTAGTATCGGGACTCCACTGGCTTCAGTGACAGTAACTGAGGCCAGTACAGAAGTCACTAGTCACTGTATCCAGGGGACTAGTACAGGAAACACAGTCCCCTCTAGTCCAGGAGAGCAGTAACACGGAATTGCTGTTGAAAGCACCTAGCAAAATACAGAAAACCAGTACCAGCAAGCTGGAGCCAATGGAGTTATTGGCGGGAGACCCCAAGACCACAAGTTCCACTGGATGGTGGGCCTCACGAAGGGGTATCTAGGTGACCTAGTGCAATGGCACCAAGTTGTTTTTTTCTTTTTAAAAGAAAAAGTGTGTGTGTAGGGGAGGGAGAAATCTCACTGACAAAGAGAGGGCCTCTGATTTTTTCTCACAGATATAACCAGTGCAATCCTGTTTGCCCATGTTTTGTTTTATTTTATTTTATTTTTTTGCTTCTTTCACAGGGTGTTCAGCTGTGCTTGCCATTCCTACCAGTGTGTGCTGGTGTGGGCAACTTTTCTGCATCAGTTCAATCGATCACATTGTTTGAACCAATGCAAATGGATGTAATTTTTTTAAAAAGAGAGAGAAGCCCTGGTGGCAGAGGTAAAAACAACAGATTGGGGAGGGGGAACTCTGGGCTGATTCATATTCCCCTTTGTGTTATGTGGTCAACTGAAAAAAAAAACCTGAATCAACCTGTCCCAGTCCCATCTCCTGCATTTTTTAGCAATGCGGTTGCACTCTTAGTTGTACAATAACTAAGTGTTCGTAGCACAATGAATATGTGTTAGTACTGTGCTGTTTGTTGCAGACAAAAACGTGTAATCTATAAATAGTGTGTGAAAGGGAGTTATATGTTGTGGAAATGTGCTAGGAAGCAGCAGGCAATATTGGACATAAGTTACCTGTGAAGCCTCTGGAAGTGTATGCTCAAGCCTACTCAAGTCAACAGGCCTAAAGCACATCTAGCTCAGTCTTGGATTATAGCTATGAATCAGCCTTTATCCTATGCATGTTAGTTTCTATTTGGTTTAGCAATAATGGCAAAAAGACTGCCTACATAACCAAACCTGTCTTTGGTTGGTCCTAAAATGGGTTTCCAATGCTTGGTGTCGATACCACAAGTCCTGTGCCTCTGCCCTAAGAATGATGAGGCATCAGCTTTTCTCTGGAGATGGAGCATTGTAGTCTTCTCCACCACATGTTGTACTGTATCTCTGTTCACAACTGACGGAGATTCTGGCTTTAGTAGAGCTTGCTTCTTTGAACCAGGTACTTTCAGGTGTCTGGCTCTGAAAAGACCAGCTGTCATGCCCTGTCCAGATGCAGGTGATGGACATTTTGGAGGAGAGGGTATGAGAAAGGGCTTTGCAATGATGGGTAACACATTTTCCAGAACATGCAATGAATCTGAAATGTCAAGGAAAGTGTATCAATTTACAAGGAGATAATTTAAGCCAGTTTGAAACCTCTTACCCAACACAAATAATCCAACAACCTCTATAGTCAAGAGTCATTTATAAATTTGGGGTTAGGAATGTTTGCTTTTACCAGGGCGAGAGGAGTAACTTGACCTCCCACCTGTTCAGGAATGAGGAGTTCTATAACACTGAAGAACTGACAGCACATTTCCATGTATATGTATTCTGAAGTGAACTCCATGACATTCAATGAAACTTGCTCCGCTCCCTGTTGCATGTGCAACAGAAGCCAACCCCTCTTATTATTCAGATTCAATATAAAATGGAAAAAATGTTCTGTCCTAGATGCTATTTTGTAAAGAAGCTATAGTCTGGTACAGCTTCTTGAACATTTTGGGTTTTATTTCTTACAAGCCACCATCTGTCAGACTGAGTTTTCTCCTAAGCAAAGGTTGAGTTATTTTAAAATATAAAAAACAGTGAATGGATCAGGTAGGAGGTACTTGGTGTGGAGCTGAAAGAAGCAGCAGGTAGAGCTGAATGTTTTGGACAACAGGGTCTGGGCACGGATTTGCAGTTGTATTGCTGCAAATTTTGTCAAGAGTTTGGAAATATTATTTCGAAAGCCAAGAGATTAGTGTAACTTTTTGAGGAAAGCAATTTGTTGTTTATTGCTTGCAAGTAGCAATATTAATAACAGTAGTGCCTTGCTTTGGGGTGCTTTAAAAAAACAAATCAATTAAAAAAACTCTCAGACTGGTTAGAAATTCCCTCCGATCACCTCAGTAAAAGTTTGAAATAATGAGAAAATGTCAGGGCTCATTCACACATAATATTTGCTCTTGTTTAAGAGGTGGTTCAGTCACCCATTGATTCAGATTAGTTTAACGTGTGAAACTACTGGACTCAAATCAATCTCTTCACGTTCACATCAGGATTATTTTGCCTCACTTGGGAATTGTTTTTTTTTTTTTTTTTTTTTTTGAGGGAGAGGGGTTCAGCCTGGGTCCTTCTAGATATTATTCCCATCTGTTTCCTTGTTCTGAAGAAGGATGGTTCCTATGGAGCAGTGGTTCCCAACCTTGGGCAACCCAAGTGTTCTGGGACTGCAACTCCCAGAACTCCTGGCCAGCACAGCTGGTGATAAAGGCTTCTGGGAGTCCAAGGACACCTGGGTTACCCAAGGTTGGGAACCACTGAAGGTACGTACTATTAGAACTCTCCTGGCATTAGCTGTGATGTCAGCTGTGGGAGTGTTCTCCCCAGTACAGCTAACTTCTTGCTTTTAGTAACTTCCTATTGGTTTCTTCCCCGTCTTCTTGACCTCATCCCAAAGTCTCTAAGGGGACTCAGATAGAATTGATAAGTCTAGTCTACCTCAGGAGACTCACTGATTAAGAGGAATAGAAGCTTGGAGTGGGTTGTTTGGGATCTATGGGGAAAAGTGACCACGGTTCCAACTGTCAATCTAAGCCATATGCCCTGTGCGGTTCAGCCCTTGGTTGCTACACTCAAAATCTAATCATATCAGTAGGTGGTTGTGTTACTGATTCCATAGTAACAGTAACAAGCATATTTTTTGTTTTAAAGGCATGTTACCAGTTACTTCTACTTTCTGTTTGATAGCTTCTTCCACTTTCATTTCTAGAAAAACGTACGTTCTCCTAATGCAGAACTAGAGTGAACAGACATCTATATAGATTCACTATGATAAAAAGAAGCAGGCCAAATTATCCTGTGCAACAGATCTTTAGTGTGCCTCAGAACCCTTTTCCTTTCCCTTGTTGCTAAGATTGGAGGTGCCTTGTAAAATGTCAGTTTAGAACGACTGGATACTTATCACATCTCTACAAATAGCATTGAGTTTCACCTGTTTCTGGATAGAAAATTCCTCCCCACCACCCAGGGCAATTTGCTTGATTTAACACTTGTCGGCTTGTGTGGTGCATTCAACATCTGGATAATCCCCATTAGTTCTGTACCTGATGATGACTGGCAAGAGGAATGGGATGATGTGATTTTTACTACGTCCTCCTGAATGGTTTCTTTCAGGTCTTCATCACAGCTGTCATTCAAGCTGTAGTCTTCCTGCTCTTCCTCACTGTGCGTTACTTTTAGTACCTGGAGAGACGTCTCCCTTTGGAGGGCTTGCAAGTGCCTGCCAGAGGTTTTAGCTATTTAGTTAGATGTTCATCCTTCCCCAACCCTGGTAGATTTGACAACAAATTTAAAGATCAAAAAGATACTTTGTTATAATTAAGACATACATTTTTCTATCTGAACAAGAACAAAACATTCTGCATTAGCATCTTCTAACATGAGCTATAATCCTGGTGCTGAAAGTAAGGCTTCCAGGCGACTCCAAATCTTAGGATGCTTTTAGGTGCTGTTCTGGTTTGGGCCACTGCAAGGCTCCCTTGGGAAGAAACCGCACCTCAACAACTGCTGCCAAGAGCTCCTCTGAGAGCTTTGAGACTCTCTCTTGTGAGCTGTTGCTCACTTGGCTCCTTCTCTTGTGGCATTAAAGAAGTGAGAAAAGATATTGTTATTTCCCTTTGTTTTTGAAAACCAGTCCCATTAAGTGTTCTCATTGTACCACTTTAATTTTTAGCAAATTAAATGGTAGTATGGACTTGCTTAGAAGCAAGTCATCAGTTCTGTTAAGAGATTATATTTGAATTGACACATGAGAAGCCCTGCTGCAAGTTGGTCAAAATATTTAATGTTATGTCAGCAGGAACAGAGAGAAAGCGGAATGTCTCGATTTATTCATATGAGAATCCACAGCAAGGTCCTCAAAGAATGTGGTTGGACTGTTAAAGCCCAAGTTTCCATAGCTTTCACTCCTACAATGTGTGTATGTTTAAGACCACGAGATGTAGTGTGGACATGCATCCTTTACTCCCAGCAAAATGGGAAGTTGAAGTCATGGTAGATTTATTAGATTAGATTTTCATTTTTTTTAAATTTTATTGCTGATTATCTGTTATTATTATATTAATATTGCTTGGATTTCCTTTTGATTGTAAATGGCACAGAGTAGTGCCTGGCACTAACTGGGCAGTATAAATGAAAATAAGTGAGTAAGTAAGTAAGTAAGTACGTACGTATGTAAGTACGTAGCTTTATCTTGGGGAGCTCATTTAAGAAATCTAAAGGCTCTTGGTTTAGAGGTTAAATCTGAACTCTTACTGGTAATGATGCTCTCTCGAGACTGTCAGGTCATCAAAGATGTCTTCTCCATTTACAGAACTGGTTCCTTCAAAGTCATGGCTATGTTCTGTTGAATGACATGGTGACTGGAACAGGTTCATTACTGCAGGCTACAACATTAGTGGAATTGTGTCAGAACATGCCCACCATTCACTGAAAACTCCCAGTTTCTCTCCAAGGAGATGGCTATGTTACTCTATTTTCTTTGTTTTTTCCATCTTGAATGATTATTTATTTTGGATATTGATGTTATTTTAATTGTTTATTTTCTCTGATGTACGCCGCCCAGAGTAGTCAAATGACTAGATGGGCGGGATATAAATATAATAAATAAATAAATAAATAAATAAAATTTTACTGCAAAAAGGATTAAGAGTCCTATGGCTCCTCTTAGTCTTTAGACTCACAAGTTTTATTTGGGATAAGCTTTTATGGACTGCACTCCACCTCTTCAGATGCATCAACAGATGCTACATCAGATGTGTTCGGAAAATTGGGTATAGTTCAGGAGAATATGCCAAATGAAACATATTAGTCTTCAAGGTGCCACAGGATATTTGCTTTAATTTCTTCTTATTATAATTTCTATACATCATTTCCTTACTTGAAATAATTCTTCATATTATGACTACTTCTTATGGTATCACTAGGGCATGGAATGTGGGCAGTGAGATATAGACTGGCAGACTACTACAGGATGGAGTAAAAGAGCAAAGCAACGTCTATGGCCAGCCTCATCTGATGCATAATTCGTGGCAATGAGGTAGCACAACAGTGTTCTTCCTTTCAGCCTCAGTCCTTACGCAAGGTATGGAGAAGAGACAGGGCACATATCTATGACTTGTCCCAATCAGAATATCCCTGTTAGCTTTCATTTCACATTTCCAAAGTGCATGAATACCTCTACAGATGAAGGTTTGCCTGAAGAGTGTGATGATCAAGATGTAAAACTAGCTAAATGCTCTATAGAAAAATATATAAAAATGGTCTGTACATTGCAATGACCACAGGGTGTTAGCATGTGGCGGAGGCTCCTCTGTGTGTGCAGGGCATCACTGTATGTAATTGGAAGGCAGCAACCATCTGTGTCTTGTCTTTGTGAGAATGGAAACTTCAAGGCTGGACTGAGTTAATTAGCAGAATGGTTTCAGCTGAATGAAGTTACTCTCTTCTTCACAAAAGTTCGTGGCAATTTGAAGCCTGATTGGCAGATTTCCTGGAAAGTCTGGAAAGTGGAATTTTGGGTATATAATTGGAAATAGAGGTTACTTAGCCTAGCTATCTCTTAGGAGAATTCTATGTTTATCTGGTGTCCTGCTGTATAATTTGCACTCTGCTCAGGAATTATGCTGAAGCTATGCTAGGATGTAAGTATTACCTTAGGTTAGCTAGCTTTCTTATTTTCTTATGGGATTGTTCTGGAATTGTTCTTGCCTAACCCTTTTTGATTGCTTATTTGCTCCACAAACTTTTGACTGTTTCTGTGGGTTTTGAAACTGTTTTGAAGTATTGGCTCTTTTGACTTTTTCGCCACCTTTAATAAAATATAACATTTTACAACTATTTGATCATTTTGGAGTAAGAGGGATGGTGGTACTAACAAACAGGTCTTGCCTCAACCATCTACTGGGAGCCTATATATTTTGTGGCTATTTTTGGCATTCTTATCTTGCAGGGTTGGTGTAAGAGTTAAAAGTGCTTAATCTTGAGGATTCGGGGCAATTCCCTGGAAGCACTCTTTAGTCAGAGAGGACTAAGGTGTTGGAAGGGAACTTCGCAGAAGCAAAGATCAGCACATTTTGCCTTCACCAGGAAAGTGAGGGTAGTGTGGCTGAGTGGTTAGTGTGGGCCTCTCTGATCTGGTGTAATTTTGAAAATATACAGGACAGCTTTCAAGGAAAGGGTCATGGTGGGATGTAATATTCTTCTTCCTTCCAGTGACATAACATCTGGTTTGTGATAGGAAGGTTTTATCGTTTTCTTAGCTACCCCAGATACCAGCTATGTAATTTGTCTCATGGAAATGAAGGAGATGTCAAGGATAGAACTAGCCTGGGTTTTATTTGCAGTGGGATGCAAACATGTACAAATATCTACTAGTTCCCATTATTCTTACACTAAAACACCCTACTAGGAAACAGAAGGCTCTGCATCACTCCTTCACTCTGGAAGCAGACTTTATGGGTATGGGCTTCAAACTCGTCTGCTTCTTATGGAAAGTGTTTCCACAGACCATTAAAACACAGGAAATTCTGTTAGACTCTTATTTCTTCAGAATTCATATCACATTAGAATGGGGAGGGGGAGAAAAAGATAAGTACTTTGGAAGGAAACTTACACCCAGTTTTTGCCTCCGTGCATGAAGAGCTTTGATGGGGTTCCCACATATAACTCTGCTGACACCTGGAGAAAAGAAATGGGTTTGTTCTATTTTGCCTTTTCACACCCTTAAAACATCTTTCCTATACCAACACATCCAGGCTGCTAACATGTAAAAGGTGGCAGTTTATCCATGTTCTATATTTAGGGAAAAGAATGAATTTTGGGAAAGAAAACAGTGGACTTCCCACCATTGTGATTTGAGCACATTCTTTGGTAGAAAGATCATGCATAAATTAGATGAATACATTTCTGATGGCCCAACTACTACCCAAAATCAATATGAAATTGTGAGCTGATGAGCCAGGAAAAAGCTAGTAATTATAAAGTGCCCAAGTGTGCTTCAGTTCATTCAACTGAAGGCGGCATAACGTGCAACCTATCCCTCAATATCTAAGCAAAGTTAGATTTCTTGTCTAGTGAGATCTGGCAGCAAACAAGTTATAACACAGAAGACAACAGAGTTAAAAAGGGTACTACCTAATAAGTAAATTTATCAATAAAAGAACACACTAATTGAGGATGCCTGGTATAATCTGTGTAAGTATCCTTATTTAGACAAAGATCTCTTGAAAAATATGAGCATAGAAATACATATGTCATGCACTTACAACAAATGTTCAAAAAAAGTGTATCCGAGAGAGAAAGTTTCATCATCACATTCCTTCAAAGAGAGGTTTAAGAAAAGGGCTAGGCAAGAGGAATGGAAGCTATTCCATTACCATGGGTCAAGTCACTAGCATCATCTTCAGGCAGCATCTCCTCCCCGATGCTAGTTTCCAGGAGCGTGCTACAACTGGACAGCAAATGGGCACTGGGAGGTCTCTGTGCAGTCTGAGGTCTAGAGGTTAATGACAACTGGGCTGAGGCAGTCCTCATAGCAGCTGAAGGCCATCTTGTTGCAGATCCTAGATCTAAACAACCAGGGTGGGGGTGAGGAAGATATGATACAATAAACCACTGCAACAACTTAAGATGGTAGAAGCTATTACAATGTACCCATACATTCTGCTATTTCAGAAAGAGCCTTCCATTTGGAAGCATGCATCCAAGGAAGTGGCCTTGTGTGTTCACAAATACTGGCACTATAATAAATCTGTTAGTCTTTAAGATACCACACTACCTTTTTGCTTTGTCTGTTGGCAATTTGGAAGGAAACTGTATTCTGGTCTTTGGAAAAGTCAAAATAATAGCTTCCTTTGAGCTATGCTATCTCAAAAGCAAAACTGCATTGGGATGTTTGTTCAAGCACCTTTATTGGTGACCATCATCTCAAACTATTCCTTCCCTCCCAACTAACACTTTTGGATAACCTTGACTAATAGGCACCACCATGGAAGTACCTATCAAAAAAGATTTTATTTCAATTTTAATTTTCTTGTTATCGAAATTCACTGTATTAAAACTTTTAAATGGTTTTACACTTTAATAGCTCCAGCTTTATGTTAGAATGGAATTGGCAGGAAAAGAATCCAGTGTTTTGCCTCAAACCAGTAACATTGGAAAATGTCTAATAAGGTCAAGTTTTACTCAGTCAATTTGCTCCACAAGCCAGTTTTGCAACCTACCTATCAATAAACCTGCTTTTTGCTTTGTGACTGAGTCTATGATACAGTTAGTATGTTATTAGAAGCAAGCCTTCCTAGAGAGTGTAATTAAATATTTAAGAATTTATATTACATGGCATTTACAAGATATAATTAAATTAAATATGGACAAATTGAAGAAAGAAATTAATGAACAGGTAAATCAAAAATTAAAATTGTCTTGGTTTGGTAGAATAGCGTTATGTAAAATAAAGATTATCCCTAAACTTAACTTTGTATTTTGGATGCTCCCAATAAAGTTTGGAGAAATATATTTGAAAGAATGGCAGAAGTTAATAAATAATTATTGTAATGGAAATAAGTGAACAAAGATCAATAAGAGGCTATGGTATATTCCACAAAAAGAAGGAAGGCTTGGACTACCTAATATTAAATTATATTACGTCGCAAATCAAGTTAGGCATATACCAGGTATTATAGTACACAACAGAAACCTAATATGGAGGGAACTGGAAATGACAGAACACCCAGATAGAATGGAGGGCTTTTATTTAAAAGAAAAAATTGTAGAAGAAATTAAGAGAATAACTAATCCCTTTCTGATGAATATGGTAGAGTGCTGGAAAAATTATAAATATATACTGATGTGAGGGTTTGACTTTTGGCTCCATGTTTGGCTCACAGAAATCAGTAGATTTTTGTTGCTTCAAAACAGGAGAAAGATTTATTGGTGCATTTAACAATAAACAAGTGTCCGCAACATGATCGTGAGTCTTTTCTCCTTCTGTCAACGGGTCCCGAAGGGGTTTCCAATCTTCAAACAGGAACAGATTTCCACAACTAGTGTTCCATGGTCCTGGTAGATCTGAAGGAACCCAGTCTCTTATGGTCTGCCCCGTCGAGCCTTCCAGCAAGGGCACGGTCTCGTCATCCCGATCGCCATTCCACAGGGTTCGTCTCTCGGGGTCTCGGTTCTCCCAGGGTCCTCCCTGTAACTCTTCCTCCTCATCTCTCTTATTCTCCATTCCAGCCTTTCTCTCTTTTCTCTCTCAACTCTCTCTTTCTCCTCTCTCAGTCTCCTCCTCCACTCTCTCGCCTCGGCTTCTCCCCAATAAGAGGGTCTGGGTGGAATCTCTCTTCTCCTTCTATAATCAGCCTCCTCCTTAGGCACTCTTAGCCTCTCCCATAATCCTGTCCAGGGATCCTCCATCCACACCCATTCCCAGCCTGGCGGCAACTGCCCTTCCTTCCTTTTTACCTCCCCTGTTCCTGCCTCAAACTCCACCCTCTTTTTCCTCTCCTTTCCCACCTTTTCCTCCTGAACCTCCCCCATCGTTACTTTCTGCATCTCTTCTGTCAGCTCCTCTATTTCTGTCCCTTGCTGGGCTTCCACCGTAGGCTGTGGTGCTGGCTGGGGTCTCGCCTCCTTATCCTCGTTGTGGAGGAGGGACGGCTCTCCAGCGAGTGAGGTATCCCTCTCACCTTCTGTCTCACAACTGAGTCCACCTATTTCACCATTGCTACAAGTAGTGGAGGAAACATGTCTTCTGCTTCTGTGAGGTCCCTACCATTTTGTCCTTTATCATGTCCATCTTTGCACAAAAGGTTCCTTTAATATCTCCAATGTTCTTGAACAGATCTCTGGTTTTTCCCTTTCTATTATTTTCCTCTATTTCTTTGCACTGTTCATTTAAGAAGGCCCTCTTGTCTCTCCTTGCTATTCTTTGGAAGTCTGCATTCCATTTTCTGTAACTTTCCCTATCTCCCTTGCATTTTGTTTCCCTTCTCTTCTCTGCTATTTGTAAGGCCTCGTTGGACACCCACTTTACTTTCTTGCATTTCCTTTTCTTTGGGATGGTTTTTGTTGCTGCCTCCTGTACAATGTTACGGGCCTCCATCCATAGTTCTTCAGGCACTCTGTCCACCAAATCTAGTTCCTTAAATCTGTTCTTCACTTCCACTGTGTATTCATAAGGGATTTGGTTTAGATTATACCTGACTAGCCCAGTGGTTTTTCCTACTTTCTTCAGTTGAAGCTTGAATTTTGCTATAAGAAGCTGATGATCAGAGCCACAATCAGCTCCAGCTCTTGTTTTTGCTGACTGTATAGAGCTTCTCCATCTTTGGCTGCAGAGAACATAATCAATCTGATTTCGGTATTGCCCATCTGGTGATGTCCATGTGTAGAGTCGCCTCTTGTGTTGTTGGAAAAGAGTGTTTGTGATGACCAACTTGTTCTCTTGACAAAACTCTATTAGCCTTTGCCCTGCTTCGTTTTGAACTCCAAGGCCAAACTTACCTGTTGTTCCTTTTATCTCTTGACTCCCTACTTTAGCATTCCAGCCCCCTATAATAAGAAGAACATCTTTCTTTGGTGTCAGTTCTAGAAGGTGTTGTAAGTCTTCATAGAATTGGTCAATTTCAGCCTCTTCAGCATCGGTGGTTGGTGCATAAACTTGGATGACTGTGATGTTGAAAGGTCTGCCTTGGATTTGTATTGAAATCATTCTATCATTTTTGAGATTGTATCCCAGTACAGCTTTTCCCACTCTTTTGTTGACTATCAGGGCTACTCCATTTCTTCTACGGGATTCTTGCCCACAATAGTAGATATGATAATCTATAATAGTAGATATGTTGTAAATTAGCTTATGCTTGTTTTGTGATTGGTCATCAGGAAGTATGCACAGGCCTCATTTGCAAAGTGTGATTGTGCAGGCAAAGTAGTTTAGAAGGAATGTGTCTCTAGGGATAACCATTTTCACCTAATTGGAAAACTCTCATGAAGTTTGGTGTTTCTTAATATTCAATCCCATCTGAGTGTCTAGAGTTTCTGTATTCAGAACAGAAATAATTATCTGTGACTCCCTTCTTCTTACCTCCACAAATCATTTTGCTCATGCCATTCCTGCCCAAAATTATGCCCAGTTCTCTTCTTGCCATCTGATCACACCCTCAGTTTCTTTTTCCATCCAGATAGGAACAATTCCAGCATTCAATGCCACTGCACTGAAAACCCCTTCTCCTTCAACCTCTATTCCATTGCTAACTGGGCACATATTTTGATCTGACTTTTTTTTTCTTCAAAAGCTAGTTACATGCCCAAAATATTTTCTACGCATATCTCTGTATTTAGTAGTTTGATGTTTTTTCACCCTTCTTAATGTTAATGTGTTCTGGTTGCACAATTCTAATTCCTCTGATGTGTGACTGATTTTTTCTCTCTCCATTGTTCTATAACAGAATGATCCATTTCTGGAACTCCATAAATGCTAGTTGCTATCTGTAACCCTTTCAAAGCAAGCCTTATTTTGATCTTTCAAAACACATGTTTTAATTCTTTTTGTTAAATTGCTCTCAGCAATGTAGTTAAATTATTCTCGGTTGCTCAGTCTTTAATCTCAAAATCCCCTTAACCCCTAAATTGCCAAACTTTGGAAAACTCAAGGTTCAGTGTTTTCAAAGATCCTTGCACATGCCATGTTGTACCTCAGAAAAGTAGACACTTGTTAAGTACAAGAACACCTGATAATAGTTTCATTTCTCAAAGCAGTACCACAGTGAAGAACAGGAGGAGTTATTTTTCCTCTCCTAAGGTAATGTTAGTAGCTATTATCCCTCACTTAACAAATGAGTTAGAACAGATCTGTTTGAGAGGCTATTTCCATACAACTCCTGTTAGAGACCTTGGGAGTGATGGCTTCCTTCAATGTCAGTATTATTTTATAGTCATCATGTTTCTACAAATACCTGAATATCTTATAGCAATCTGTACTAATAAACGCATAACAGAGGAAATACACCATATGCTTTGCAATTGTAAGAATATAAAGGATGCACCAGCTTTTTGGGGGGCTCACGATAGAATTTTATTACTGAAGAGAAAAAATTACAAATTGAGTTTTACAAAACAAAAAACACAATTTTGACTCAGCTGTAGATGCCAGCTATAGGTATGATTCCAAGATGGCCAAAATTGCTAGAAAAGTTGTTCATATTTAGGGATGCAAGTCTTTGCTTATCTTGTCCTTACAAACAAGGACAGGAAACGGCAACATTCTTCTCCATGTCAGGGAAGGTGACGAGGAACCTCCCAGTGTATTAGCAAGAATAATGCTCTGCACAAAATTGCCAACTTTTTGTGCAAAATGACATGATGCAATTGTTGCCGTATTTTTCCGTGTATAAGATGATACTTTTATCTAAAATCTTTAGACTAAAAATTGAGGGTCGTCTTATACATGGAAGTAAGGGGGGAAAGCAATCAAAGCACTGCAGGGTCGCAGTCCTTTGATCCTGCAGCCCTTTGATCGCTGCTTTCCCCGCCACTTCCTAAGCCCCATGTGGCTTAGGAAGTGGAGGGGTAAAGCAGCCATGAAAGGGCTGCAGGATCAAAGGGCTGTGATCCTGCAGTCTTTTCATCGCTGCTTTATCCCTCCACTTCCTAAGATCACTGCTTTCCCCTTCCACTTCCGCAGCCCTTTGATCCTGCTTTTGCGGGGCTTAAGAAGTGGATGGGGAAAGCAGCGATTAAATTTTCTTATTTGGGGTTGGAAAAGTGGGTGTCGTCTTATACATCAGGTCGTCTTATACATGGAAAAATACAGTAATTGGTCTTTTTTAAAAAAATAACAGGCCTGCCTCAGGTGTGTGTAAGAGCCTGTGTATGTGCTATAAGGAATATACTCTACCCCTGTATACCTTATCACAAGAAAAGAATGCTTCAGAAAATCATCTAGCATACCTGAACTGGAAGTCTCTTCCAGTAAACCTCCTTCTTTGATTGATTCTTTGACGATGAACCAGTCCTTGTTCATCTTGTGTGGGAAAGGAAGGGCTGTTTTGTGTGCTGGTACGTCATCCAGACATTTTAAATGAGGGATCAGTTTTTTCACTTCAGCTCTGTAGTTGTAGTCTGGGACCTGGAAATGTCCCAAAGCAGAAAATACCTCAGCATAGTCATTTTAAAGATGTTTTAAAGCTAAAAAATGTCTGACAAATAGGCATGAAACACCTAGACATACCAGTGTTAGAAGTAGTAAACTAAAGTAAAACAAAGTGGTTCAGTTGTCTTATTCTTCTATGCAATTAAGACTCATGCTTGCACAAAATAACAGAACCAACCACAATTTTGGTAAAAATTATTTAACTCAGCTTAAACCTACAGTTTAGGCTGACCACCGAAGAATTAATGCTTTTGAATTGTGGTGCTGGAGGAGACTCTTGAGAGTCCCCTGGACTGCAGGGAGAACAAACCTATCAATTCTGAAGGAAATCAACCCTGAGTGCTCACTGGAAGGACAGATCCTGAAGTTGAGACTCCAATACTTTGGCCATCTCATGAGAAGAGAAGACTCCCTGGAAAAGACCCTGATGTTGGGAAAGTGTGAAGGCAAGAGGAGAAGGGGACGACAGATGATGAGATGGATGGACAGTGTCATTGAAGCTACCAACATGAATTTGACCAAACTCCGGGAGGCAGTGGAAGACAGGAGGGCCTGGCGTGCTCTGGTCCATGGGGTCACGAAGAGTCGGACACAACTTAACAACTAAACAACAAAAACAAACCTACAGTATTCAGTCTAGGTAAACACAGACACACTCTTAAACACATACACATTCTGGAGATACTGTGCTGCCCTTTGACTTATTGACATGCAATTGCCTCCACTTGTTTCCCTCCCCATTTCCTTCTTTCCCTATTCTCAATCTACTGCCATATCCTACAGATCTTTCAGCTTTTCTCCATGCTTTGATTAGTTCACTTAGCTTGACCAAGAATATGGTAGAGGAAGATTGCATCCATACGACTCTTGATGATTTGTAGTAAATTAGCAATGTTTTCTGTTTCCCAGTTTTATCATAAAAGCAACCCAAAGTATTTCTTCCTCAAAGACCCAACTCAGTAACTGTAGGGGGGACTGATCCACATTGGGAAAGAATTATTTCCCCTTGCCTCAGGTACTGTCCTGATCTAAATTATTCTTGTCATATATCTGCTATATACTAAAACAAACAAGAAGAACTGCCATGTAACCACTAGCTGCAGATAATAATCATATTTAATTTGCCCCTAAAATTAGCTGAAATTAAGAAACAATGCAGGAAAACCAGGAATGGGTGAGTGTATGAATGGAACAAATTATAGGGCTGAACATGTGTGCTGCAATACCCTGCGTGTATTTGTCACCCACCTGCCTTGCTTCCCAAGCCATTTATTATTCATTTGTCTCTGCCTGATGGCTCTCTGGATTCTACTACAAAATAACAACAGTAATAATAATCAAAGTAGATATTTCAGGCTTCAGATCCCTCCACCCTTAATTTGGACTCCTACAACTTCCTCTTACTGACTTCTTTAGGAGACATCTTCTTCCATACTAAACAAATATGCCAACAGTCAAACTCTTTCTTTCTACTAGTCCATTCCAGTGCACAGTGGGGGAAGAAGCAGACACTATAGCCCATGAGTGGAAAACTAATGTGAGCATCTGAATCTCATACCTGTGATTATGAAGATTAGGTTGCTTTGTTTTGTGACTGGTCTTCAGGATTTAAGCACGTGACTCCTCTGAAGTCTGATCTCAGAAACCCAGAAAGACTACCATGAGAACCTCTCTGCCTTCAACTCTATGTATGAACTGTTTCTAATGTCTGTTTCCGACCTGAGACACAGTCAAGCCACCTTCTTCCCAGTGTGAACAGCAGGAGAGAATTAGCCAGTCTTCTCTTCCTCCTCCTTTATGTACGTACCTGACCTAGTGACTCCTGTGCTTGAGCCAGGACACCATAAGCAGCTGGGAAAATATAAAAAAGTGGGTGGAGTGGAGTGCCTGCAAAGCTTTTACTGTTCATACTAGAATGGTTCGGAGTTCTTTACTTATGACTCAGTCTGTTTGGAAGAACTGATCATAATGAGGCACCCACTTTGAGATCAGATGCTAGAGCCAGATGGGATGTCCAGAGGGATATGGAGGGCTAAGATTCCTTTACTGCAAAAAGAAAAGTACTTCACGGTTTTTAGGTTGTCAGAGCTATGGACAAATGCAGTCATTACCTCTGCATATAGAACTTAGGGCAAGACTAGACAGTGATGGACTGGATTGGGCTAAACAGGGTAGCTAGAAAGCATGGCCTGAGACTTAGAACGGTTGGGTGGTTTTGGGACAGGAAACCACACTGCACCTTAAAGCAGCCCTATTTAGCCTGTTCCTCAGCCTCCAGGCCTCCACATCCTTTCCTATCTCCCTCTCCTCAGAGAGCAGGGAAAAGCTGGATTCCCCCCCCCCCCCCATTTACTGATAGGTGACATATCACTTCATTGGCTTGCCACCAAAGTGCAACAGCACTCAATTTAAAGAAGGAAACGAAAGGAAAGGAAGGGGGGGGGGGAATAGACCCTTCCTCCACCTCTTGTTCTGTTTCCCCCTCAACAGGAAGTGTAGGAAAGCTGGATATTTTTTATTATTTATTGATGTGACATATCACTTCATTGGCTTGCCACCCAAATGAAATGCTAAATTGAAAAGGAAAAGGAAAGAAAAGGAGAGAAAGGGTTATACTCCCTATCCTCTTCTGCCACCCCCTTTGGAGGCAGCGGGGAAAGCTGGATCCCCCCCCCCCCCCCATTTACTGATAAGTGACACATCAATTCATTAGTTTGCCACCCAACTGACGTAGTACTCACTGCATTGTGGAGGAAACACTTACTTGTGTTGCTTTGGTTCAATAGTAATCTTATCCATGCTAAAAAAAACAACAGCAGCCTCTGCTAGTGACCCAAAAAGGTGTGGATAGCCATGGAAAAGGGTCAGGATGGTTTGCAATTATCAGTATGCTGTGTAGTCACTGGAAAATAAACTGAACCTGACTGTGCCAAAAGGAATTCGAAATGCAAGATAAAGTGCCATCTGATTGCACCCTTAGCAACTTTAGCTACATCTTATTTGGGCTACTGTAACATGTTCTATGTGGGGCTACCTAGAAAGTTTTCAAAAACTTCAGCAAGTCCAGGACATCGTAGCTAGATTCCTGACCAGAGTTGGCTACAAGGAGAACAGAAACTATACATTATAACAGCTTCCCTGGCTACTGGTATATTTCTAGGAACAATTCAAAGTGCTGATTTTAACCTGTAAAGCCCTAAATAATTTTTGAGTCCAGGCTATTTGAAAGACCTTATCTCTCTCTCCACACCAGCTACCCCAAGTTTTAAGATCTTTAAAAGATGAAATCTCTTGATCCCATCACTCTCCCACAACCTTTTTAAGTTGCTGCTCCCAATGCAGAAATAATGCTGTAAAAACACTTGTAAAAAGGAAAGCAGATGTTAAAAGAGTAAAAATGTGGACTAAGAATAAGATAGAATTTATGAGCAGAGCATATATTTCAAAAGGTTAAGTAAATTTAAAGCATAGAGTAGTATGTTTAGTATAAAATGTAGAGTGTAAGTCATGTATACAAATGTCAGGTGTTCTTGATATGCAAGAATTCTTTTTTTAAAGTTGCTGCTCCCAGGCTGTGGAACTCCCTCCCACGAGAGATCAAGCTGGCCCTCTCTCTTCTGTCCTTCTGCTAGCAGGCAAATACCTTACTTTTCAGGCAAGCTTTTAACACGTAAGCTGTTACTAAAGAAAGGATTTTAGGGGGCGGGGGAGTTGTCTTTTTATCTTTTTAAATGTGATTTTAAAGTTGTTTTTAAGTTCTTTAATTGGAACATTTCTGCTTTTAATTATTTGTACGTTAGTTTGAATCCCTCAGCAGGGCAAAAGTTTGGGTAGACAATAAATTAATTAATCTCCTGATGCTACGTCACATACTAACAAATATAGAAGCAGCAGTGAAAATGATATCTAATGGGGGCGGGGGGGAAGAGAGCACAGCAGACAAAATCACCCGCTCCTGTAGCATGTGTATTTTGCATGGTCCATATGCTGTAGGTTTCCAGTCTATCATCCTGGTTAAGAGGAGTCTCTTCCTATTATACATACACACAGTGCTCCTGCAACAACAATTGTGACAGACTGCCAGTTGTTGACTGCCACAGAAATGAGCTCATCTAGAGATTAAATTACTCAGCAAACACAGCAGATAGCCTACTGTAGACAGCTATGAATTTACTTGAAATAATATATTTCATTTTAATGCATCACCATCACCATCACCATCACCATCACCATCACCATCACCATCATCATTATTATTATTATTATTATTATTATTATTATTATTATTATTATTATTATTATTATTATTATTATTATTATTATTATTATTATTATTATTAAAAAACTCCAAGCACAGTTAAAATTATAAAAACATTGACTGGTACTATATAACAGATACAAGTTTTAACAAAAAAACCCTAAGTATCTGTTAAATATCAACACAGTATGTATGCTGTTCCTAATATTGCCATTTTTTTGTAGCTCTCATGATGTGATTTCTGAGATCTGCAACTGCTTATAGTACTGTGTGAAATTTCATGATATTGTTCCCAAAGCCCCAATGACTACGGGGACCACTGAAGTGTGTTTCTTCCAGAGGTGAGATGTTTCGATTGTCAGGTCTCTGTAATTTGTTAGTTCTTCAAATTCTTTATTTTCAACTCTGGCGTCCCCTGGAATTGCAATGTCGATGATCAGGACATTTCTTCATTCTATTACGACTATGTCTGGTGTGTTATGTTCAAGGTGTCTGTCCTTTTGGATCCGGAAATCCAACAAGATCTTGACTTCCTCATTTTCTGACACCTTCTCTACCTGATGTTCCCATGGGTTTTTGCAGGCCGGCAAGTTATATTTTTTTGCATTATGACCAGTGCACTAACTTTGCCACTCTATCATGTTTAACTTTGTAATCTATTTGTGCAGTCTTTGAACATTCACAGATCAGGTGTGACACAGTTTCATCTTTTTCTTGGCAGAGTCGACATTTGCTGTTAGCACTAATTCCTTGGATCTTAGCTTTCATCACATTGGTTTGGAGTGCTGGTTCTTGTGAAGCAAAAATCAAGCCTTCGATTTCTTTCTTAAGGGTCCCCAGTTTTAGCCATGCCCATGTTGAATAATGATCATGCTTTCCATCAATATTTTTCAGGTGTTGCCCATTTAGTGGTTTATTTCTCCAGCTGTTTAATTTCTTTTCAAATTGTTGTTTCTTATATTGAGCATTTGTTTCTGTTGTTTTCAAAATATTCTCCATTTTCACTGCTTTCAGTAATTTTTCTCTGCTTGTACTGATATAATAATTTAGGCTTATTTTTTCTTCCTATACTACCAGCTGTATTTGCAGTAATCCACGGCCTCTGATTTTTTGTGGTAAATATAATCTGTCCACATCGCTTTTTGGATGTAGTGTGTGATGCATGTTCATTAGTTTCCGTGTTTTTCGATCCAGTTCTTCTAATTCGTTTTGAGTCCAATCTATTATTCCAGTTGGGTATCTAATTACTGGAACGGCCTATGTGTTTATGGCTTTGATTGTATTTCCCGCATTTAATGCTGATAAGATTTTCTGCAGTCTTTTGATATATTCTATTTCTGTTAGTTAACTTTTGTTGTCTGCTTCTAATATTCCAAGGTATTTATAATTTTCATCACTTGAGAGTGATTTTATAATATTGCCATTTTTTAACTCTATTCCATCTAGTTTTTGGATATTGCCATGGTGTATAGACAGAGCTGCACATTTGTCAATTCCAAATTTCATTTGGGTATCTTCACTAAACATTTGCACTGTGTTTAGCAGTGATTCTATCTCTGTGGAACTTTTTGCATATAGTTTTAGGTCATCCATGTATAAGAGATGATTGATTTTTCCAGCTTGTTGTGAAATATGGTGGCCCAATCCAGTTTTATTTAAAATTATTGATATGGGGATTAGTGAGATGCTAAACAGCAATGGTGACAAAGAAATATTGAAATATTCCTCTTTTGATGCTAACTTCCCCAATTTCTTCACCATGGGCCATTAAGACGGTTTTCCATTTTTCCATGTTTTTCTTGAGGAACTTCTGAATGTTTTTACTAATCCCAAACATTTTTAGGCAGGTGTTAATCCAGCTGTGTGGCAATGAGTCAAATGCCTTTTTATAGTCTATCCAGGCCATGTTAAGGTTTGTTTTTCGCCTTTTTGCATTTTTCAGGATCATTTTATCAATAAGGAGCTGATCTTTTGTGCTTCTTGACTTTTTAAAGTTCCCTTTCTGTTCAGTTGGGTATAGGGAGTTTTCAGTTAAGTATTTATATATTGATCTTGCAAGTACTCCTGTGAGGAGCTTGAACATTGTTGGAAGGCATGTATTGGTCGATAATTACTGGGTTCATTGCCCTTTTGATGATCTTTTATTATCAGAAATGTGCGGCCTGTTGTCATCCAGCCTTCAGTTGTAAAATTTTAAAGTAAGTGGTTAAATTGCACTGCTATACGTTGATGGAGACTTGTTAGATGCTTTAACCAAAATCTATGCAGCCCATCTGGACCAGGTAAACTCCAATTTTTCACAGCCTTTACTTGCCTCTTAATAGTTTCAGTTGTTATTAAATATCACAATATTACAATGTTGTTGTTGCTGTTATTTAAAAACACCAGGCACAATCAATCAAAACTATAAAATCATCGACTGATATTATACAACAGATACAAGTTTTAACCAAAAAACTAAGTATCTGTTAAATATCAGCGCAGTATGTATGCTGTTCCTAATATTCCTGTTTTTTGTAGCTCTGATTGTGTTGTTGTTGTTTAAATAGCCAGGCAGCATGAATACCTATATTGGTTTAGCTGAAATCTGCAAAGTAGCCTTCTACTTTCTTTCATGTTAAAGGTATTGGAATGTGAAGAATATGAAGCATAAGGCTCCAAAAGCTCACATTAAAATATAGCAGTTAGTCTTTAAGGTACCACAATATTTTGTTTTCTTCTTTTTTTAATTTTTCTTCTGCTTTTGGCCTGACATGCTAGCACAGACTAACACAGCTACCTCTTTTAAAACTGCAACTATGCAAAACATGTTTCTGTTCACTGACACATTTTAATAAGTTGCATCAATTTTGTTGTTTTCTATTTATGGCTGTATTACTGCATTGATAATTGATTTTGAATTGAATTCCTGAGAAGCCTGAAGGTATCAAACTTTTCTAATAAACTAAATAATGAATTATTTGCTCCCCACATTGACAGTTCCCAGTCTCTAGTCATTAAGCTTATCAGTGAACTAGACATATGTATGAGTCTTTGGGTGCAATTAGATGGCTCAATTATCCTGGTCTGGATCAGTCTAGACTAGTGGTGGTGAACCTTTTGGGGCCCAAGTGCCCAAACTGGGAAAACAAAAAAAAAAACCCAGCAGGCAGCAGACCGTGGCAGCAGCGGAACCAGAAGTGGTGGTGGCGAAACCAGAAGTGGTGGCGGAAGGGGGAATCCTGGGCACGGAGGTGCCTCGAGACCCCACTCCAGATCCGCCGCCAGCGCCAGCTGCTCCGTCGAAGCGCCAGCACCACGGCTGCAGCCACCTCCTGAGGTTTGGCTGTGGGGGGGAGTAGCGATCCAGCGACTTATGGCTTGCGTGCCCGCAGAAAGGGCTCTGCTTGCCAGCTGTGGAACGTGTGCCATAGGTTTGCCATTGCTGGTCTAGACTGTGCTAAATGGGGTTGCTTTGAGGTGTAGTATGTCATTTGGAAGCTGGCTGGAAAGCTCAGTGGTTTAGGTGTCTGGCCGTGGAGCCAGAGGTTGGGAGTTTGATTCCACACTATGGAAAAGCATCCATCCCATATTATACATCCAGCCCCGAAACAGCAAAACCTCCAATCAATAGTCACTCTTCTGTGTCTAGATTATACGTCTATTTGTTCACTCACAAACAGTCTATCATTGACTATACACACTATTTCATAACCAGACGTGTAACACAGTACAAGCTTGCTTCCATTCCAAAGGAAAACACTTCTATTACACACGCAGAATGGCTGTTTACATCTTTTCTGGCAGGATGATCCCCCACATAGCACAGTTAGCTGGCTTTGAAGCATCTGAGAGTTCTAGAAGTGTCTTACAGTGAAGTGCAAGGCAACTACTGGGTTCCAGCTGAGAAAAACTGGCATGGATGATGTTCTGAACTGCAAGCACCAACTACCAGGGTGTTTCAAAAAAAAAATCTTCTTTCAGTATACATAAATAGGCAGATGTTTTCTGCTTCTTTCTCAAACATCCTCATGTAAAGTTAAGTACAAAGTTCCACTTATTTCAATGAAATTTGCTTCCAAACAAGCATACTTCAGCAATCAGTCTTTGCAGTACGTATTTGAAATGAAGGTTTCATCAGTTTAATGAATGAAAGCAGGAGTAATCTCACACATACAACATGCCACACATTTACTCACCTGACTCCAGGAGTAATTGTCCCAGGCAAGCCTTCAAAAGGCAAACATGCTATGCTAATCCAGCAAAGCAATTTCTTTTTATGGTTACATAATGTGTAAGATGCACATTCTGTAATGAAACTGAAACAACACACATACCTCTGAAGACTGTGGATTTGGCTTCCAGCAAACAAGATTTCCTTCCAGTGTAAGAGTAGTTAGTTTAGGACAGAGCCCCAGATATTGAATCTGATTAAGGTCCTCAATATTGTTTCCTTCTAGGTCTAGAATCTCAAGATGCTCCAGGAGGCTTAGTTGGCTCAGGTCAGCAATATTGTTGTAGGCTATGTAGAGTTCCTAGGAGGGAAATCAAAACAACCTTAACAGTTTTATAAGATTTAACCATAGTATTCTAAATGAAGAAACTCAATTCCAAGTTTTTCTGTATGGTATGGTGTTTTATTTTTAGACACCAAACTGTTTTGAATTCTCAAGAGCCCAAACTCACAAGCCCATCACATGGTAAATTACAGTAACGGTACAATACATGGCAATATTTTCTGAACCAGACATAAGCATCAATATTTTAAAAGATCTAACATTTAAATAACTACATATATATTTACAGAATCAACTCAATACGCAGATCCCTTCAATGGGCTAATAAGAACAACACAAACAAGCTAAATATTACATAAACATGTGAGGTAAAGGAACATGTCAAATCCCCAATTGTCCTACCTTCAAAGAACAACAGGAAGCAATCCCATCTAAATCTGGAAGCCTACAACGAGCCATCCACAGGACCTGAAGACTAGACAGTGCTGTTCCGAGGTCCCTAAGGAAAACTTAAAGTTGAAACTTAAAGGGTCATTTGCACTCACTGCTCATCACAGCAACCTGTACTCAGGAATTCTTATAGATAATCGGTCTAATATAATAATAACTGTGTGCCATCAGGTTAATTCTGACTTATGGTGACCCTTTTCAGGGTTTTCTAAGTAGGCAGTACTAGGCAGAAAGAGAGTGGTTTACCATTCTCTTCTTCTGGGGGCATCATGGAACTGTTCAGTTTGCCCAAAGCCACAGATGTTGGCTCTATTTTGATACAAACCGTACCTTGACTTCAGCAGACATGGATTTCACATTCCAGTTTATCCCACTCAGATTCAAAGGTTGATTACATAATGCACTTACATTACCAGAAATAGACTTAAAAAAATCATTAACAGCACAGAAGAAGGCTTGAAATAAAATATGGAAGCACCCTATCTGGGTGGTTGGAACATGCATTGATGTATTTATTTTACTGAGCCTTAGGCAGTAAGTCTGAAGCAGTCAACCCCTATTGCAACTTAACCTTTTTAAAGACACAAATTCAGACATTCATGGCACATGTGCCCATACAGAGACAAAAGTGACACCACTTAGGGTGTGATCTATTCATACCTTCTTCAATTTTCCTCATACCTCTGCATCTCAAATCTATTTTCTATCTAATTAATTTCCAATTAAATATTTCACAACAAATTCCTAGTCTAATATAAGTTAATTCAATAAAAGGAATGACCTGTGAGGTCAGAAGTACCCACCCATTGAAGTGGTTGTCAATAAACCAAATGTTCTGTAATTCAAGTTTGATTTGAATTAATTCATAGTTTTATTTATTTATTTATTTATTCAATTTATACCCCGCCCATCTAGACTGAAGTCTACTCTGGGCAGCTAGTTAACATTTAACATTAATAATTTTATATTGGAGTATTTGAAAATAAACCCAACCCATACCCGACCACTTTTAATTTCATGCTTTCTCCAAGCAGTGAGAGATTTTATCAAGCGGCATTCACAGACTTATACAAGCAATTAACAAGATTCCTGTGTATTTTTGTGCTGTGGTTGCTGCTATTACGTGCCTTGGCTTTCTTTACTGAATCAATACTGAATTAATCCATCTTATAGTTGAGCTTCCTCTTTTCTTACTGCTTTCCAGTTCTCCCAACATTATTGTCTTTTCTAGTGAGCCTTGACTTCTCACAATGTGCCCAAATGGATAGCCTGAATTTAGTAATTTTTGTCTGTAGGGAGAATTCAAGCTTGATTTATTTGTCTTTCTGGCAGTACACAGTGCTCATGAAGCTCTTCTCTGAGGCCACATTTTCAATGAATCCTTTTTGTCCCTGTTAGCTTTTTTTCACTGTCCAACTTTCACCTCTGCACATAGCAATCAGGAATACCACAGTATGTATGATCTAGGTCTCAGTCAGCAGTCACATATCTTAAGTATCTTCTCGAGTTCTTTCACAGCTGCCTTTCCAAGTCTGAGCCCTTATCTGATTTCTTGGCTGCAGTCTCCATTTCAACTGATAACTGAGCTAAAGTTCTATAATTCTTCCATAGTCATGATTTTTATTTTCTCAAAGTACAATTGCACTCTTGTTTTTGCACTTTCTTCTTTAACTTTCCTCAGTTGTTATTTTCAAGTCACTGCTGCTTTCTGTCTCTAATATGGCGTCATCTGTACAACTTATATGACTAATACTGATAATTCAAGATACATTTTTATTTAGAACTAGTTCCCAACGTTTGATGGTTCTTGTTCCCTGGAAAGCATGTTTAAAAATGTATCCTGAAGCAAACTGTGCTTGAGAGTTAAAATAAAATTGTTTGCTAGTAACATATCAGAATTTAATACTCTAACATGTATTACAAAAATCCTCTTTGCACCCACTTTCCTTGGTATAGATTAATGGCATACAATTCTCAAAGCTGGTGACATTTTTTGAAACCAAGGAGAAAGCCATTGTGGTGCAGCACAAAGTGGCATTTTGAAAAGAACAACAACACCCTTAGAACTGCAGAGCTGGAAGGGGCCCTCTGGATCATCAAGTCTGGCCTCTGACAAGGAGGCACAGTGGGGAATCAAACTCCCAACCTCTGGCTTCGCAACCTAAACCACTGAGCTATCCAGCACACTAGATGCAATAAATCTTTTTTTATAACTACTGGGTATACTTCTATCAGAGTCACAAATTATGGGAGAAATACTAGGAGGTGTCCCTTTGACTTCACCAATATAAATTAAAATGATTCCAGATGTCCTGTCAATGATTCTAGGTCCTTGCCTCTTAAAAGAAAAATTGGCAGCCCAGACTTAAAAGCACTTCATATCTTCAGGCCTTGCTGTGATTAATGGAGATTGTTTCCAAGAATGGAGGTTCACAGGACCAGGACCATTATTTCCTTTCCCAAACACTGATTAGTCTGCATGGTTGTAATCCTACTACTCTCATTCATTTATCCACTTGTTTTCTATGTTGCCTTTCTCCTGGTTCAGGCAGTTCAGAAATGGTTGAAAACACAATATCTAAAAACAATTAGAACACAGAAAGTTACAATGTTTTCTTTCAAAAATAAATATATAATACTTAAAAGACTTTGTCTTTTGTTCCATGAAGTCTGAACCTACTTATAGTGCTTTCAGGGCTTTCAAGGTAAGTGAGGCATTTAAGGAGTGGGTTTTACCAGTTCCACACCTCCAGTGAGCTTCCATAGCCGAGTGGGGATTTGAACCCATGCCTCTTGAGTCCTGTATTTACATACTCCTGATTTTACAGACTCCCTATGAGAGACTTATAGATTTGTGTTTTATACACATCTCACAAGGGATTTAATAGTGGTCACAGAACATTTTGTACCTTGCTTTATATTCATTCAATTCTTTCTTTCTGGATACCCTTACCCTTCAGAACCTTGACTTAAAAGTTCAAAAATGAATTATTTTCTTCTTTAAATATTTATTTAGCAAGCAAGTAAATCATACAAATAAGAGCCAAAAATGCAAAATACACTTGGAGTATATCAAAACTAAATGACTCTATATTGCAAAATTCACTGTCCTCTAATAAAAAAACGTTCTGGTTTTTATAAGTGGATAGCATTTTCAATTAAAAAAAGAGTAGGATTTACAAAAAGTATTATCTTCTATTAAAATGGCATAGAACTCAAGTTTAGTACTTTGAAGGACACAATATTAAGACTATTTCCTTAGTAAAAAGCTATTTTCTTAGCAAAAAGATATAAAGCGCATAAACTCTCATACATCACTTAAAAATCTCTATTCACATACATATTATTTGTAAACCCAAGCTGAACATGGCATAACCATAAGCTATATTAAATCAGTCACATCACATTATGTAATTCTGACTCACTACAAGCAGAGGTTCTCCCCCTTGTTTGCTAAAACAAGGTTCATTTCAAGTATTCTTGAGATGTAAACCTGGTAGAAATCTTTGTTTATATATCGTTTGATGTTATGCATAGTCAAGACAATCTGTCCTGGGACTCTAGTGTTCCCGTGGTTCTGGGATTTCAACATGACGTAACCTCTCTCTAAGCGATGTCCTGAACTAGGGCTCTCCTAGGCCAGGCAGGCCATGTGTTGGCCCCCTCCTTTGGAGTACAATCTGGCTAGATGACGTAACCTACTGACATTATATTTGAATGTCTATTACATGCTTTTTATATTTTCCATGTTATAAAATATTCCCCATTCAAATTTCTTATTTTTCCCTGCCATAACTCTTTATTAAACTCCATAGTTGACAGGCAATTCTTCACTACCAGTAACTGACCGTTACATGAGATGTTTTGGAGAGCTATGTATGCACCAGGAGTGCTGAGGAACCCTCTGAACATGGCAAAATTGGCCCCCATGACCCCTAGTGGACACAAGGAGACTTTTTCAGAATTTCAGAATATCCCTCCCAAAATTAAGTTTTTTGCTGATGTTAAGAACAGATTCCCAAGGTTGGGAAGTACTCCTCTATAACCTCACCCTCCCCTTGTGTTCATTGCCAAGTTTTTTAAAATAATTTTTTTCCCCCACTGGTTCCCAAAGAGAATAAAAATCTATTTTTCTGATGTTGTCGTTTCGGAAGAGGTAGCCGTGTTAGGCTGTGCAAGCCTATCGGGCAAAATCCAAAGAAACAAAACAAAACAAAAGACAAAAATGTGTGGCACCTTAAAAACTAACCATTATATTTTAATGTAAGCTTTTGTGGACACATCCACTTCGTCAGACATTAAGAGACAGAATGAAATTAAATGAAATGTACAGTGGTGCCTCGCTAGACGATGTTAATCCATTCCGCGAAGATCGCTGTCTTGCGAAAACATCGTCTAGCGAAGCGCGTTTCCCCATTGGAATGCATTGAAATCTCTTCAATGCGTTCCAACGGAAAACTCGTCGTCTTGCGAAGATCGTCCATAGGGAAACATCGTCTAGCGAGCGCGGGTCCCCATTGGAATGCACTGACAGCTATTGACCGCTAGTCAATGCATTCCAATGGGGAAAACTCGTTGTCTAGCGAAAATCGCCCATAGGACACCATCATTTTGCGAAGCGCATTAGCGATCGCAAAAAGCCATCGTCTAGCAAACTCCTCGTCCTGCGAGGCAATCGTCTAGCGAGGCACCACTGTATATGAAATATCATTTTCATATTCTAAATGTTCATTGGTTGCATGCAGTAATTAGGCCTATGGTAGTTTTACAGTCCTGTTGTAAAAACACTTCAGGAAGACAGAAAACAGACACCAGGTCTGAGCAGAGATGAGAGGTGGGGCGGGGGGGGGGGGAGAGACAGAGGGGGTTGGGGATTTGAACAAACATCAAAACACACACACACCCAAAAGTACATAATTACATTCTGGAAAATCTGGTACCTTTGTAAACTGACCAAACTTCATAGCATTTTGAAGAAAAGACAAGCATTAGGGAGCCCCAATGGGAAATTAATCAAAGGCTAATTTGAATTTTTCATCCCCATATTTCAAAGGTAGATATCTTGGTTTCATAAAACTATTTTTTTTAATCCTGGAACAATAATTAATTGCTCACTATTTTGCTCATGATACATCAGTGCAAAGATGAAATGTCTTCCTTGTGATATGTAAACAAAACACTTTTACTGTATTTTTTTAAAAAAGCTAGTAATTGTATTATCTGTCAGGATAGCTTTGTTTGCTACAGCTGCTTGAAACTGTTACAACTATTTTTTAAAAAAATCATAACCTGCAGATGTTTCTATTTACTCTGGTTGCTTGTAACTATTTTTTGTGTTAGGTTTTATGGATACACTAAGTTTTACTGTTATATCAATTTCAAACAGATTGAGCTTGCCCTTTTATTGATTTCATACATATGGAGAGACTTTTTCATAGCTAATAAAGTTCTTTTGCCTGTCCCTGTTCAAAATCACGAAACTACATATAGAAGGTAGGATCACTAAGTCTAGCCCCCTGCCAATGCAGGAAATCTGCATCAAAAACATCCCTTGGCAACTATTCAACCTCTATTTAAAAAATTCACCTTCTGAGATAATCTCTTCTGCCAGCAAACAGCTCTTACTCTCAGGACATTCTCCCTAATGCTTAGTAAAATCTCTTTAATGCATCTGATTTTTCCTGCTTAAATGCAGAACTTAATATTTTTCGACGTTGAAACCCATTTTATTATAATTTTTGGCTACTTTCCCAATTTCTTAAAGTCATTCTAATCTTGATTCTGTCTTCTTAACTACTAGCTACCTCTCCCAGTTTTGTGCCATCCATATATTTGATGAGTATGTCCTATTCCTTCATCCAAACAATGTATAAAGAGGCTGAACAGCACTCAGACCCAGCCCAGAACCCTGCAACATCTGACCTGCCACTTCTCTAAAGGATGACAAGGAACCATTGATGAACACTCCTTGGGTATGCTCCTTCAACAAGCTATGAATTCACTCAACCGTATATTTGCCTAGCCCATATTTTACCTTCTTGTTTTCAAGGATTTTATAAGGTATCTTGTAAAAAGCCTTCCTGAAATGAAGATAAACTACATTCAGAGAATTCTGTCAATCCACCAAGATTATAACTTTATCAGAAAAAGGGATGGGGGAGATTAGTCTGACATAACTTGCTTTTGACCCATGCTAGCTCTTAACAACCATTATTTAAAAGTGCTCACAAACAAACTGTTTGTGGGGCTCTGTGGGGCCTGTTATTGTGCACTGCTTCATTGCTTTTCTCCCATTACATCCTGCTGGATAACAATTCTTCTTGTGTATGCATCCTGACCTGATCCTCTGTTGCCATCTGCTAGCTTTCATCAGATGCCAACAATGGACTCCTGTGCCTGCTCCGTCTTCTGCCTAAGAAAACGTATCCATTCCTAACTACTGAACATCACTGAAGTGTCCCAACTGCAATCATGCATTGCACTGTAAAGATGCAGTATTTTAAAATTTTAAAGAGATTTAGTGCCAAACTGCAGTATTAACCAAGAACTATGTGGAACTAAAGACCCTGCTGATAAAAACAAATGCTACCATAGCTGCCGGATGTTATTCCAGTCCTTAACCACAGTGGGTTACTGCAATGCCCAAAATGACATTGCAATGGTGCAGTATATTTAAAAACACTGATAGCAGTTTAGTCCTGAACGAGTTTAATGGCAAACTGTAGTATGGTCAAAAACTGTATGGAAGTGAAGAACTCATCACTGAAGAAAACCTAAGAGAAAGACAACTGTAACTGTCAGATGTTTTATTCAGGGTCCTCAGTCAGGCTTGGGCAGGTGTGTCTTAGTTATTTGTTATGTTTCTGCCTTTACTTCTATCTCTTGCCCTTACTGCAGTGAACCCAATAATAGCAATAATTTTTTGGGGGGGGGAGGGGGCAAAAAAGCAAAGAAGAATAAAAAAGTAATAGATATTTCAGGAAACAAACCAAAGTGAAATTCACTAGTGCTGAGGTACAAGAGAACAGACAACAGGAAATCAAAATGACAGAATAGGATAAAAGAGTGGTACAGGTGAGAACAGGTTACTTCTATAGTGGATAACATTGTATATAAAACAAAAGACATGCCCATCAGTACCACTGAACACGCCACTATTTAGATACACATGAGAGGCATGGAGTAATTAAGCACCTGCATTTCCTGCTTTCAGGGTTTACTTGGTGACAACTGGCATCCCTTCCAACTCCACAGTTCTTCCATGTATGTGAGTCTATGATACTACTATGATCTACCAGAAATATCAAGTTCCATATTACGTTCCCTAGGTTTCTGGGAGATTAGCTAGGTGCTAATCCATGGAAAGGAAGAGTTTGCATAAGCAAGAGATAAGGAGAAAGAGGAATACAAATGTTTCTGTTTGAGGTAGCTGTTGAACTTATAGTTGTAGAAAATCTTAAATTTCTGGAAAGAAATTTCAGTCAAAAATTTCAGTCAAAAATAAGAAATTCATATCCTTTTCAACGAATTAATCTACATGTATTTGTCTTGGTATACCAAAAATCTGGCAGCTTACAAAATGAGTACGTTTCTGGTTTGCCCAGCATTGTCATATTTCTGTAGTTTCCAAGCAAAAGGTTGGGCGACAGAATGGAAAAATGGAAAGGAATCTACCAGATTTCACTGATGTCATCCCTTTGAAGACTCCTTGGATCACTGGTACTACAGAGATATCATCTGGAATCACAATCTAATTCTTAGACACCAGAGAAACAAATCTGTGATAATAGGAATAATTATGGATTTTTTTCAAACTTTGGGTACCAAACCCTGTGACTACTGCCACTTAAAAACATATTTTTCCTGACATAAAAACATATTCAAAATGAATAAATTTTAGCAATAGCACAATGAAAGTCAAAGCTTAATTTCTTCCCTCCTTTGCAGTGACTACAATCCTTGAACTCTGAGGACACACCAATTTTTGGTTTTATAGATCCCAACTCATTGTTTCAATCTATGCAATGTTTCCCCTGAAGTCTAGCAATCCATGTGTATGATTGTTAAAGCAATGCAGGGATGACTCCAAACCAAACAAATAGCTTTGTGATCTTTTAAAAAAGGATCGGTCACCCAACAGTTAGGATTATGCCTTATGCTCAAAGCATTAACCGTGAAAGCTGTATCTAATAAAACAGAATGCTTTTTAAGAAAGTATTTATCTAGGTTTTCTCATATATCCTTTTACTCATCCCTGAAATTAGAAAGCAGAAGCAATTAGATGAAGCATCATGGCTGTTAGCCAGAATAGAGCGAACACTCCATTAGCTTTGAAATACAGTCCTTTTTGCCAGAATCATTAGGAAGGTAAGTAGCATATGCCATCGAAGAACAAAAGATAGCTTTTTAACTTGCACTCTTCCCAAAATGTTCCATGTTTCTCCCTCAATTATTTCTTCATAATCTGAGGTTACTTGGCTGAAAATAAATAGATTGAAACAATACAGTAACATCCTCATAAAAGAAGTGTAAAGTAGGAAATTAACAAGGACCTAAAGTGATACCCTTTCATCACATACTGTATATATAGTTTCCCTGTTGACCACCCATGAAGAGTTACAGCAATCTCTACATATTAACAAAGCAATCCACAAACCTACAAAGCAGCGTGCAGTTGCCAATGAGCAGTGTCATTGCTGCTACTGGAAGAACATGAGCTCCCAGATTTGGCATCTTGCCTCACAATTACTGGACAAAGAGGTCTCCAAATGAATGCTGTGAGACTACTTTGTCCAAACTTGAAATTCTTAGGAGAGATCAGAGCACACAGGGAGCTCAGAAAGTTCTTGCATGATGCTCAGGAGCCAGGTTTACATAAATGCTGCCTCTTGCATGCTGGAGGAGAAGCTTCTCACATCCACTTTAGAGGAGGCCTCTTTCCCCAGGGGCAACTATGATTGCCACGTATCCTGCTACCAGGCTCAGCCACAAGGTAAGTTAGCCTTGTTATATTATGACACAGGAGTGCTCCTATGATATATCACCAAACACCACGTAAGATCAGTTACTACCACTGAGGAAACCATGACTATTGTTGCACTTACACATCTTCTGTAGTGCCTATGTCTTTCCTTTAAAAAAAAACACATAGTAACATGTCTGGTCTTGCCATGTGACATTTCTAAATAGAGAAAAAACTTAATGAGACGGATCTACAGAAGCATTCCACTTAAAACTGTAAAACTATGTTACAAGCAGTAGCTCTCTGAACTGCATCTCCTTTTGTTCCCAAAGCAGTGCTAAAATCACCCAATGAAAATTAATTGACCTGCTCTTTAGAGGATATTGATATGCATTCTTTATGATTATAAATGAGACAGAATTCAAATACTACTGAGTTAAACCAGCATATGTCCACCCTCTGTTATTATTTCTTAAATGGCCCAAAGATAAAGGTTTGCTCTATATACACAAAAGTGGTGAACCTCTTCTAGTCCTAGGTGCAGCTTAGGCTTTCTGCAGCTGATAAACAAGGATGGTTCTCACTGCCACATCTATTTATTGTCAGACCTGCTTGCTGATCAAGGGACTGTTCAGTACCCCACTAGTACAAGGCTTGCCACCATGTTAATCTTCTTGGCTTTCCCATCCAGCAGTTGTAACACAGAGGGAGAGAATGAAGCACAACAGAGAAACCTACAAAGCCATGGATTACTTACTAAAACTGGCCTAGCTTGTATGGACAATGCCTTCTCAAAGATTTCTCACTTGGGGAGCATGTGGGGAAGCTGCAGCAGGAAGTAGGAATCTGATCTGCTAGCGGCATCCATTCTGCTAGCAGGAGGACACTCTTGGATGCAATCCAAACCCTACCATGCATGCATCTTTACTGATCAAATATCAAAATTACACATGGTATGTAAACACAGTTTTGCATGTTTGAAAATGTAGGATTGGACACCAGGTTTATTATACCACATGTTTTTTTAAAATGTTACCTGTGCTTATGAGTGCATCTTATTTCAGAACTTCCATTTAATGAGTGGCAAAAGCAGCAGTGCTAGTATCAAAAATAATTTAATCTGTTCTTATGGTCTTAAAATTATTATTTTATTGATTTGTATTGTTTTGTGATTTTTATGCTGTTTTATACAATTTTATTTCTTCTACGTTTCACTGATTCATATGACAAATAAAGTGAAATTAAAATTAAATACAAAAATTAAATAAAACAAAAAATCTTTAAAGCAGAACTTGAAAGTAACTTCTTTGGACTACAGTTCCCAGTATCTCTCATTCATTCATTCATTCATTCAATACCCTGCCTTTCTTCTCAAGAGGACCCAAGGATCTTTCCCAGTGCACATAAGATGAAGATCTTATAAAGCAGCTTTTAAAAGTATACAAAGTGTTGCCATACAGGGAGGAGAAGAATTCAAAAACACTTCCATCTTTATTTTCTGAATTCGAGTGCAACTAAGTTATTTCTATAGGCATTCCCATAGTCTATCATCACTTGGGGGGGTTACTTAGTTACTGTATTTGTGTTCTTAAAAAAAAAATGTTATTTGTTGTTGTTTAGATTATTGTTTTAATGTGTAAACTGCTTAGAGTAGTGTTGGACACTAAGTCAGCAGTATAGAAATACACAGACGGCCGACAGATAGACAGACAGAGAGATAAACTTACCTCACAGAAGTAAGCACACTGTTGTTCAGTTTCAGTCGTTTTAGATTTGGAAGGCAAGTACCTGTAGGATCAAGAAAAAAAGCAAAAAAAAATCCCAGGCTGATAAATTAGTCCATGTGTCAGCCCCCACTCCACCTCTAAAAGACTTTAATACTACAGCTTCTACATTTGTTCCCTATCACATAATTTCTACTGCAAAATATTTTCTCTGATTTATACCATATGAAGAAGTGGTACGATAAGAAGGCTTGGCTGGAAGTAATCACATAAAGCCTGGCTGTCTTTGAAACTACTGCTAGCTGACATTTTAAAGCGCCTCACAACCAACATCTGTTTGTCTTAGGATATCCCCTACCCTACCCAAAAAAAGTTGAAAGAGAATTGCTACTTGTCATGTACACACACAGTTCATTTCTGTCACTAGTCAAACAGCTTTTATATTGTTTCAGAAAACTGCCTAGAAACAAGGCAACGTTAATAAACCATGGAAAGCAACACCATGTTCGGCACTCTTAGGGGGCAACCATACTGGCCACTTATCCTGCAATGAAGGTTGGATGGGGCACAGATGAATTCAAATTGTGTTGACTACACAACACAAAGCTCAATGCAGGATGTTCCCTGTGGAATTATTGCTTTTGAGTGGGGAATCATCTTTTCTTGTTCAGCCAGCAGGGGTGCTTTACATTTGTTCCTATTTGTGTGGCATCGCTTTTGCACACTTTCTGCCAATGCGATCACCTGATCAAACCAAAGGGATTCTCGTGAGGGTGATTCTTCCTCTCAATTGAGCTCCCCTTGCCTCCAAGCAGTTTCTTATATTTTCTTTTTTTTAAAAAGGTTTCTACTAAGTGCTGGAACACAGTTAGGAGAACAATTAAGGAGGTAGAAATTGCCAATCAGCACTTTTTAGCACCTTAAGGCAGCTTCTGCTGTTGAAGACCAGTGCAAACTGAGCTTTCTGCCTCTGCCCCTGCTGACTCCTTCAACTTGTCATCTGGACAGCTACAGCTATTTCATCCAGAGAAACTTGATTTCCATGAATGTGAATCACAGTGGATCAAACTGTATTTTCCCTGCTGTGTAACTGCACTCTTAAACCACTGTTCATGTCCACTGTATTGTTGGAAAATACAATCTTTCATACGTCTCCTTTAACCCTGGGTATCCATGGGAAGCATGCTCAGTGCCTTCTAGTGAATTAGATTTTTCTTCAGTGACCTTGAAACTTCCTCTAGTTGGTGCTTCCTTTGTTAGCCATCATTCCTCCCTCCATATTTTCTGCTCTCTGAAGATAAGACATGTGGAGATGGTTCTCCACACTATATATATGGAGAGAACAAAGCCATCAAGCAACAGGTTTAATTTCCTTTAACCAAGAAACTGTCACACAAATATTTTTTCTCTTTTTTTCAAGGGAATGGATGAGACTAGGCAGATTTGTCCATGCTTTTCTTTCCACTAAAAAAGGGGTGGGGGAATTACAAATCCTTCCAACACTTACGTTACTTATCTTTTTTATCTTACTCCGTTTAGAATAATTCATACAATCTCTTTCTTTCTTTCTTTTTTGAAGGCACCATGTCTGCTACATATAAGGTTGAACTGAGACTATGTACAGCACATATTCAAAAACAAGATTCCTTACACTTTTATCTGTTGAAGTTTTGTGACTAGGTTACTATGCTTCCCCTTCTGGAGCACTACTAAATATTAGGACCACATCATCTAGTCAAATGATCCATTTGATTAATTGTGCACTCTCCTTTGGTACTGGAGGGGCTGGAGGTCCCTTGGTAATATTACTCTATAGGCTCCAGCTCAGCTTCTTGACTCAGAACAGCTTTTATTAATAGTACAGCATCACTTCCACCTACCTTTCTCCCCATAGTTTCACAGGGCTGAATTATAGTCTCGAAACTAGAGACGGGCATGAATCTGCATCATTGGATTATGCTGGATCACTGTACCAGCACCATAGGTGCCGCACGGTCCCACCCCCACTCCCACAACTGGATTCTTCCACTCACCAGCTGGTGTGTGCTCTGATCCTCCTCCTCTTCGGTCATTTCATCAGTTGCAGCAGGAGCACAGATTTCCCTTCTTCACCTCCTCCAATAGCTGCTCACTCAAAGACAGTACTGAAGCAATCCCTGCCCCACCTCCTTTTCTGAGTGGGCAGCTGCTGGAGGAGGCAAAGAAGGGAAGTCCACACTCCTGATGTGACTGGTGAATTGACTGAAGAGGAGGAGGAGAGGAGTTTCCAGCGTTCTCCTCTCTTACATCCTCTCACAAGTCCTCTTCTTCAGACATAGGCAACAACTCTCTGCCTTCCTAGTCCAGCTCTTTTATTCTCCTTGCCCCTGCCTCCCCCAGCTGTTTCTCACCAGGGAACTGCCTCTCCTTCAGCTGCATGGACTCCCTCTCACTGGCCTGATACGGAGAAAACGTACCCTCCTCCTGGCTGCCTGATACTTGTGTTCTGGGGCTGAATGGCTCATTTGGTGTGCACACCAACAGGCCCTCACATTAATAAACTAAAATATTCTGACTGATTGATCTCTGTCCTCGTACATGAGACTTCAGAGTGCAGAGAGAATGTAGTGTATTTGAATAGATGGGGCAGAGAAAGAGGTGGCACCGGACCAAACATGTACTTCCCTCCCCCAAACAGTTCTCCTACTTTACAAATGCAGACAACTTTATTAGACATCTTGATTGCAGAAAGGTTGCAGAATTATATTCCTCTTATTTTTAAAGTAGCAATGGGTTGTACCAACAATGACCTTCTACCAATGGAACGGATACCACTGACTGATGGAGACCCGTCTCCTGCAGCCCCTTATGTGCACATCAGATCTGCTCTGGAAATCATGCTGGGGCTAAAGGAAGGAGGAAGGGAAGGGAAACTTCCAGTGTCCAAATGGAGGTTGATTGTGTGGTGTTAGACTTAGCAAGAACTCGGCTTCATGTTTTCAAAACTAAGCATCTTCTTCAGAATTACTGCTTTAATTAATACGAAAATGTCTACAAATGTGCCATCAATAAAGTGGCACAACATGCAATCGCAAGTGCTTTCTAATACAAGCTGTGTCCTAGACATGGGCTTATATAAACCCTGCATAAAAATGACCACCACAGATGACAATAAGAAACAACTTATACAAAAGTGAAGTTAATTGAACTAGTCAGAAATTGATCAGTGAGTCAGAAGATGTGATCCTTGGGGAATATTCGTTACTCATTTCTAGTTAGCAGAGTATGAGGCACAAAAACAGCACAAAGGAAAAAAATGTGGCAAGATCAGCTCAGTCTCATTACTTCCCCCTTTTTGGTATCCCCATGCAAACTAGCACTTTGCTATGATTACTCTCGAAGCATTTGAAGTAGAAAAGGGTATCTTTACTTACAGTTACAATCTATAGAATAAAAAAAAGGAAGAAGGAAAAACTGAGTCTCCACCATATGGAAGAGACACTCATGCTTCAAGCTTGTTCAGGGGTCATGGAAAGAAGAAGGAGTATCAATAACATTGACAATGCAAGCAAGCAAACAGGAAGAAGGTGCGGGGACTTGCCTCAAATGTCAGAGGCGGGAAAAAACTTTATCAATAGGCTAGTGGCAGAGGACAATCACTATAGCTTGTAAAAGCCTCCTCCAACTGATACCCAGTGTTAAAGCATGCAAGATTTTAATTTTTCCAACAGTGTTTTCTACAGAGGAAGCTACCAACAATGCAAGAACAAAATGACTATCTTCCCTGCTTCTTGCTCCCCTTATATATGATTGGAATAAAACTAATGTAGAATGTATACAAATGGGTCTGCAATGAAATATTGCAGTGTGGAGTGCTCCTGTCCACAGTACTCTGTTATGTTTCTCCTTCCAATTTTTTTTTGTTTTCCCCACCTCCAGCAGTCAATCTAAATATTTATTATTTTATTTTCAAAGTGCACTATTTTCAAAGTAACAAATGTTTTAAAACATTTAAAAAATTGAAAATACAGTAATCAGAGACAGGATTTCAGTAAGTCACAACTAGAATGGATCCACTGAATTAGAGAATGTGGTGACTCAACACCTATGTAAGTTCTATTGATTCAGAGGCTTACTCTAGTTGTAACCTACTACTGGATTTTGTCAAGTGGTTCTAGAAAACTGAAATCACTGCCTGGTATAAGAAGGGTCTGCAACACAATGTTACTGTGTGAAATTCTCCCGTTTCATTATTCTATCCAGTCCATTCAATTCTCCATACCCTCTTACTCCCAGTTTTCCATTTTTTTCCTCTCAACAGTCAGCATTCCATCAACACTAAATGTACTCAGTTCACTGGCTGATTTCGGGGTCACATTCCATCCTGGATTTTTTTTTTAAAATGTACTTCTGCTACACTCAAAATTTCCCAAAGTCTGCTGATACTCCTTATTGTGGGTAAATGACATTTTGGCTATATAAGTGCAAGCACTCTCCATAACACAATATGTGTATGCATGTCCCTAGAACGTCACTTTTTGTTGAAAAAGTTTGCTTTTGTCGGAAAGTTTACCACTGGGAATGCTTAAGCAGGAATCCAACACCAAAGCCGCTCTTTATTACTATGCATCTCATCCAACCCTGTTTGTAGTCCAGATTAATGCTGAGAATTTATGTTGAAGAAATTCATATAACATTTTAAGCAATTTAAGATCATACAAGCTAGTGAAAATAGCTCCTCTCCTCTCTCTATGAAATGCTCTTAATCAGTTTTCAACTTTGGGTAAATAACTTATCCACTACCTATGGTGCAGCATTAACAGTAAAAAGACGTCCCTTATTTGTGCTTATTTACATCTAAGGATGTAAATAACCCTTAGGGGTTCCTTTCTCCCTACTGTACAATGTAGGGGAAATCTGTTCTAAAAATTGAGATAAAATATTTTCCTTTGAAGGTGTTTTTAACAAAGGCTATTTTCGTTTTGTCAGAAAATGTTTAGGATAATTTTGTCATGAAACTGCTCCTTCACTCAAGCAAAGAAAGCAGCCCCAGACTTACGATGCATTTAATGCATCTGCCAGAAGGCAAAAATCAAGTAAGTTAATTATACAATTTACTGTAGGTAAACTGATTTGTGGTTCCTACAAAAAAAGAACCAGAGAACACTATGGATAACTTCACCAACATTTTTTTTCACTCTAGAGTTTCTTCAGTGTGCTTTGAATGTTTCTCCTCGAATGAGAAGCAATCAGAAATGAAGATTTTTAAACCGCAGACAGGAAATTGTTCTATCTGGG
This sequence comes from Intellagama lesueurii, assembly GCA_037013535.1. Classification (NCBI taxonomy): domain Eukaryota; kingdom Metazoa; phylum Chordata; class Lepidosauria; order Squamata; family Agamidae; genus Intellagama; species Intellagama lesueurii. The sequence continues at coordinate 104,597,966 of JBAJHW010000001.1, forward strand.
GACCTTTCACATCTTTCATATTTTTTACTCCCAGATAACAAAAGATTAAGATGGCTAGAATCAAAATCAAATATTTTCTCACCAAAGTTTCCCAAGCTGTTTTCTCTTGTGTCTACACGCATTTCTAGGGCCTTTACTTGATGCAAATCATCTAGTCCCGTCAGTGTTTTCTGCAACAATAAGAAAAAGATAAATAAGAAACCTACCCTTTACTGCAGTATTCATGAAGAAGCTTTTATTTTCCCAGTAACTCGTCCCCATTCAGTGGATTCCCAAAAAGTCCAACACATGATTTTGAATTCCAGTTTCTTGATTAAGTCGCCATACAGCAGACAATGTCAGCCTGAATTTTAAAGCAGAGCAGTAGTTATATTTGTAGTAACATCAAACAGATTTTAAAGAAACAGGTTTGAGATAGCCATGCTGCTTAAGAAAACATTTCCCAGTGTGGGCAGTGCTCAACTTGAGGTGCATTAGAAGAGAGATGGGGGATGTGCAGCCCTCCAGACACTGATGAAGTGCAGCTCCCATCGTCCCTATGCTGACTCAGGCTGATGGGAAAGAACATACTTTCCCCACTCCCTACATTAGAAATTACTTAATCCTTTGAGACCAGGGGTCCCCAGCCTTCTGGGACATAGAGGTTGCATAAGAGTAGCCAATACCTAAAGAGGGCTACATCTTAAATAAAAATGTAACAAGATTATTAACTTACCAATTTAAAGCAAAAGAAAACATACAGAGGTCAAAGAAGAAATGTTGAATGCAATCCATTTTGGAACAATATTTTACAGTGGAATCCTTTTATATAGCTACACATACTTACCGAGCGAGTGTGATTTTTTGTGGCTGTTTTCCGTTAACCAAAGCATTAATGTCCAAGTCAAGATTTGTGACAGACACCCTTAAAATGTCATGTAAATAGTAATCTGTAAATCTTGACCTACATTTGAATTTCCCAATTTTCATCTTTGAAAAAGTTTGTTCACAGATGTTTGTGGTGCCAAAGACTGTGAAGAAAGTCTGTGGATCCAGAGATTGGGAATTTGATTTCCCAGTGTTCCACTCTGATATGGGCTGGTCTTGATGATCTATAGGGTCACTTCCAGCTCTGCACGTCTAATATAAGCTAAGATTAAAAAGTTATCTAACAGTCAACTATCTGGGATCCTGATTGACAGGGTCTAAAGTTCAGATTGCCCCAGAGGTGGAGCTGATTCCCCCTTTGAAAGCTTATGTTATGAGACTTTATGATTTCAGAAATCTTGAGAGAATGTTTACTGAAGAAACGTGGCAAAACATATCCCTTTCAGAAGGACTGTCACTCTATTACTTTCTTTAAAGAAAGCCTGTATTTTCAGTCTGTTTCCATGAGTTTTCTCTCTAAATATCTCCCTCCTGCTCCCGTCTATGAATGTATATAATGTTTTAGTCCATGAAGCTCCTGCTGCCTAGCCTGTACCACACAAGTGTTATAACACAATGGCTGTTTTTCCCTTTTGAAAGACCGTTTTTGAGCCTCAATATTTCAGCTCCTGCAGCCCAGATTCTTCCCAAATTAAAAAAAGTGGGTGGGGCCAACCATTCTCTTTCAAGATCAGCAAGACTGGCCTTTTCAATTTATGTGTTCTGTTTTAAATCTGGGGATGTATAGCATTGCCTATTTCTGAATGGGGGAGGGGAGTTTTACTTTAAAAAAATAATAACTCAAAACCTCTTTGACAAACGTCCCCAAATTTGGCACAGAACAAGAGCAGACTGTCTGCTACAACTGTGCCAAACATGGTGCTGGTCTGAAGCCTAGTTTATAAGCTAGAAATCTGGGGTGACTGTTCCCATTTTCAAAATTGCCTTATAGAATGTTGGTTTGCTCTGCCAGTACAAGATCATCATTGTACTCTTGTGTAGCAATAATACTTGGCCTTCATAAATAAAAAGAATTATTCTGACAGCTGGAAACTGCTGGAGCAGTTAGCTCTTTTCCATGATTCTTTGCTATGCCAAATTGCATAGTCTTTGTTGTTTTTGTGAAGAGGCGTCATTACATGGTGCAAAAAATAAGTCCTATTCCACCTGAGTTTCCTTCACATTAATGGGATCAGCAGTTGTTTCCACAGTAAGGAAATCCAAGTTGACAGAAGTGAGGCTTTGAGGACTGATTCACTATGAAACAGCACACCCCTGAACTTGATATATATTGCATACCCAAGGCTGCACTAAATAACCCAAAATATTCAACAATTTAGTCATCACAGTATTCAGGGCAGCTGTGTCTTTGTTCCCTAATTTGCAAGGATTCTACAACTACTTTCTTGACTGTTTAAAAAAAAAAAGCAGGGGGGAGCTAGTGTCTTTTTCTACAGAATAAATTTTCCACTCATGTACTGAGGAGCACAGCTACACTGTATCTTGATTTGTCATTCCTGGTTTCAGAAGCTGCTACTCTGCATATGTAAAAATCATTGTCCTGCTCTTAAAGCAAAGTTGTTAAACAATGTCGTTGCTTCATAAATTAAGAAAGGAAACTGAGCTCTGGTGAGAAGAAATACCGTAAGTTCAGAGCCATAATTACCAAACAAATCTGTGAAAAAATCTGCTAGATTTTACATTGCGCACAGCTGGAAACTCGAATAGGGCTTTCAGTTGATCTCAAAAAAAAAACCCTTCACATTACATGAAATTCTGTGATTCTTATTTGAGACTTTTTCTCAATGAAATCAAGGAACAGCACAGGGGCAGAGATCTTAATCCTTTCCCTTCTGCCATTTTTTTCTGTTGACATTTGACTCTGAAGATTTTACTGCAGGGAGGGAATAGAGAGGTACTTGTTCACGTGCACACAGTTGGGATAAGACCAGCAAGGGGGAAGAAGACAATTTTTTTCAGTGGAAGATTATAATGGGGAAAGATTTAAGAAGACTGTCCTGGGAAGCCTCATGCCCGTCTTTCTCAGAGGTAAAGGTAAAGGTAAAGGTTCCCCTTGACAATTTGTCTAGTTGTGTTCGATTCTAGGGGGCGGTGCTCATCTCCGTTTCCAAGCCATAGAGCCAGCGTTTGTCCGAAGACAATCTTCCGTGGTCACATGGCCAGTGCGACTTAGACACGGAACGCTGTTACCTTCCCACCGAGGTGGTCCCTATTTATCTACTCGCATTTGCATGCTTTCGAACCGCTAGGTTGGCGGGAGCTGGGACAAGCGACGGGTGCTCACTCCGTCGCGTGGATTCGATCTTACAGCTGCAGATCTATAGACCTTACAGCACAGAGGCTTCTGCGGTTTAACCCACAGCGCCACATGCTGTGTACAGAGGTAGCATGTGTAAAAATCCCAAATAGGACTCCTGGAATTAACACCAGACACTTTGCAGATGTAAGTGTTGCAGGCTGATAGATACAGCAGTTGCCATAATTATGTGCCATCAAGTCCACAGTACAACAGACTGAAACCAGCCAGTTGTTTCAAAGAGGTGAAAGCGGTTCAGAAGCACTTTCTCTTCCTGCAATGTACATACATTTCTTTCCTCCTGCTATTTGTTCTGATAAACCAGGTCTTTGAAACAATGCACAAATCTACTTATTATCCCTTGAAGTGGCAAATGTGAACATAGCATGAGCAGCAATCTTTCATGTCACCTTTGGTTCTGCAAAAATTCTCTCCATTTGTGTTTTCTCATGCATTACAAAAGAGACAGTGTAGAACTGTGTAACAGATGGAACTTTCAAATGTTCTTTTGGCAGCACCATGTCATACACTGAAGTAATTAATGCTAAAGTTTACAAAAAGCATCATGATTGCTAGATATTTTTCTTTAGGTAAATAAACAATTAACAGACCAAAAACACTTCCAGTGATGAGTACTCATCTCTTTCCTGACTGTGATAAACAGGTTGAAGCCTGAATAATTCACTGCATTAACCAGTGATTTACAGTTTCTTCTCAGCCTCACACTTCCTGCTTTTTTATCAGTCTAGTATTGTCAAAGCAAAGCCTGACCTGATCAAACATATAAAAAATATCTCTCTGGGCTCTGACATTCATCTCTTGAATGATTCTGGTAAGAGAACATAAATGTGCTTTCAAACAATCTCTCCAGTAATAAATTTTCATAATAGGTTAGAAGGAAATAAATCAATAACACAACCATTAGTGATCTATAATCAATATCAATAAAACAAAGAGTTAGTTGTTTTGCAGAACAAAGGGAGTTTTTCTTTCTTTCCCAGGACAAGGCAGTTGCACAGAACTATGAAGATATATGTAATCTGTGCCAAACCTCCAAGAATAATCTGCCTACACATGTAGCAACCACATATACATTTCCAGGTCCAAATGCACACTATAAGTCCTATAAAACCTGGGTAACGTTGCAACTTCTTAGCAACAGCTTTCCTATAAGGTTAACTGTTAGTCAATCTCACATCTGCAAGCAGATGGCAAAGGCTTGCATTGAATTGTCAAGTTATATTTGATTTCACTGAAACGCTAGATTATTTTCTAGTTGTTGGATAAACATCCCAGCCAATAATTAATACAGGAAAGTCAGCAAATTATTCTACCACACATTAGATATAAACGATGGTATACCAACAGTGTTGTACATCTGCATATTTACAACATAACTCCATGCACATGTGTCCTGCATTAACTCTGCTAAATTTAATAGTACCTACATCCAGTTAACTGTGTAGCACAGGTGGAAAATTCTTGCTCTCCAGATATTTTAGTCTAAAATTCCCATTAGCCCTAGACAGCATAGCAAATGGTCAAAAGCTGTGGGACTTGTAGTCTGAAACATATGTCAGGCCAAAGGTTACCCATCACTGGAAGTATAGGATTGTAGCCTAAACTATATTTCATGCTATCAGCCAAAATGAAATAGTAAAAAAAACTCTCCAGACCATACAGATGTCCAAAAGGATATAGCAGAAGAAAGACTACACCTCTGAATACAGGGTAACATCCTATTCCCTCAACCCTCCCCTTGGACAAACACGTTACTCAATTTAATCATCATTTTGTGTTACATACTAAAGAACTGTTACATCCTAGCACCACCAAGATAGAGCAGCTCCCTAAGCGAGACCTGCTCAGAGTTTCTGCTAAAAACCCCAAAAGAGACCTGTATAACCCAAAATATACAGGTAGGGAGAAAACACATTTACAGCCAGGGTGATGTAGGGTAAAGGAGAGATGAAACTTACATCCCATTGGACTAGTAAAGCTGTACATTGTCTACCTGAAAAAACAACACTCGGAGAATGCTATAGTTGCTAAAGTGAACTTTGACTGCAGACGGGTTCCTCCTTTCTCTGATACTTACACTTCTGGTTCAAACCAATGCTTAACAAAGACAAGCTGGGGTGAACCAGTTAGAAGATAGTATTTCCAAAATTCCTATCCTTTTTTTGCAGTTCACCTTTCTTCTTTATCTTTCAAAGGAAACAGAATAAATGTAATAGTGATGGAATTATTAATATGTTTTAAAATCTCGGCAAAGACGTGTTTAATTTACAATTTTAATGTGCTGATTTGATATTAGCACATTTAATTGCATTTAATTCTACTTTGAGCAGTTCTTACCTGCTCCTATTTTTGTTGTGCTACATATCATTCAGATATTATACCGGGCTACCCCACTTTTACTTCCTGTTACCTTTTTCTCATGTCTCTCAGTCCTTTCTAAAAAAAACAGTTTCAGCTTGCCTGGAATCCTATTGTTATGCTGTGATTCTTAGAATGAATATGACAACCTGGAGATTAATCAGTGAGCAGCACTCCCTCTCACCAGACCATTTGTCCATAAAGCTTAATCAGTTGTCTGGCATGTTTTTGCACTTTTTCACTCTGTCTGTGGCCTTGCTGTCAAATTCATTTATCTCTAGTATTCAAAATAAGTATCTGCCAAAAAAAAGAAGGAAGTGATTCACTAAAGATCTAAAGGGCAAATGCAGGACTTGCCAACTTTATTTCTCCCTTCACATGATTGCACAGCACAACTGTGTGCACATCCCCAGCTTCCACAAACTAGCCATGATACCTAAAATTCACAGGAAAACTATAATCCATAATGGAAGTGGGGGGCAACTCAACCCTAAAAATCAAGGGCCACAATTTAACTGAAAATCAGTATTTCGACTAATGTATGCTTAGCAAGAGTAAACATATAATTTACAAATATTTAATTTATTGTATAAATCAACATAAAGTATGCAAATTATTTTTGCTAATAAATCATATCAGTGGCAAGAAAGAAATAAGGGAAAAGGTATTGTGGCTGAATTCCATGGTGTGATGGTTACCCCGTGGCCCCTGCTTGTTTCACCAAACACAGAGCTCACATGAGTATCCCAACACGCCCTTTAACACGCTGCCACCAGTTGATCTCTTTATCAACCTATATTTCCTATGAAAGACTGAGGTCCATTCAGTACTGAACTTTTAAACAGAAACAGGTTTATTGATTACACGTTGTTTTAAGGAATAGTTCTTAAGTACATTCTTAAAGTTACCCAAAGTTTCAGTATTTTACTTTAACCTCTTCTATCTTAATTAATACAGGTCACACTCTGACTAATCACTCCTTAAACACTCTCTCTGCCTCAAACCCCAAAAACTCTTTCTCCAAACTCTGTCTCTGACTGAACTCCCCAGACTCTGACTCACCCCTCCCTCCTGGTTTCTCTGGCTCCGCCTCCCAACAGCTCCCATTGGTGCAGGCCAATACCATTATATATATAGGAAGACAGGGTGTTCGCTACATACCTCCCCCCTTAATAAGTTTGTTCTATGAGGGGAAACCCAGCAGTTTGCCCTCATAAACAAACAGCTAAGTACATGCAAATATAACAATAACTTACCAATATTTATACATACCTTATAATACAATTTTTCTTTCTATTACTATGTTCACCAAATCAAAATTACTACTTTAAACATCCAAGACAATTAATACAGTTAAAACATTTGCATTAATCACATTCATATAAATTACATTACCTCTACATTACTAATGCTACTCACCATTATTATTTCCCATCACTATACACCTTTCAGTTCATCAGAATCCGAAGAAACATCTCATTTTAATCGCATTTCATCACTAGTACACAAACAGAACATTTAATACATTACAAACTTTGTTTATCCACCCATTAGTCATTTGGTCTTCGAGACAACATGTCTGCAACCACATTTAAAGATCCTTTGATGTTTTTAATTTCAAAGTCATAATCTTGGAGAATCAAGGACCATCTGGTCAGTTTGCTACTGTTCATTTGCAAAGTTCTCAACCATTTCAAAGGTGAGTGGTCAGTGCACAGGGTAAACTTTCTTCACCATCTGTATGGCTTACGTTTCTTCCAGGTCCATACAATAGACAGGTATGCCCTCTCGATGGCAGACAATGTCTCTCATGAGGTTGAAGTCTCCTGCTGATCAGAGTCATGGGGCGTAGACTCTTACTGTCATCCACTTGGGCACAGTCGAGCTCCAAGTCCGATGCTCAATGCACTCACACAGCTGAGGAATCCCCGATTTGAGTTCAGTGCAACAAAGACTGGTTTTGAAGTCCGCGCTCTCTTCCAACGATCGACAGTCACCTGGCACTCTGACGTCCACTGGATTTCCTCTGCTCGCCTTTTCCGGGCGAAGCCTGCTTTCTTTCTGGCTCGTGGCTTCACTTTCTCAGCTGGGGAAAGGGTAGGCAGTTTCTTCCCCTCCTTCAGAACATCTATGGCTGCGTCCTTCTTTGTGATCTTATTGCTCTTGCTTTCATTCTCACCCACAAACTTGCCCAGAGGTACTTTAGTTGCAATAGGTGGGGAACCACTATCACGGGTCACCTCAAGATTCCTATGCAAATTTCTTTTAGATGAAATCTCAAGTACTTGGTTTATGTCAGAGGTGTCAAGACTTTCATAATCTGGTTCTATCCTTTGAATTGCTAGTTTCTCCTGTAGGGGTTTGCCTTGCAAGATATTCAGTGCCTTTGCAGCTGCATGAGGAGCCTTCCCAGTACTAGTCCCTTCAGCTTTCCAGTACTGTGGTGACACATCTACAGGTCCTGACCATGCTAACTGCAATTCACTCCCCTCTATGGGCCTCAGCATCCCCACTTCATCCTCGGGACAGAATGCTCTTTTCATCACACCAGCCCCTCTGCTTTTCATGAGCACTCCTCCAGCTTTGCCCTTCTATCTCTAAGGACTTTTGCAGACCTACACGTTGGTAAGGGGTCGAGATCCCTGGCAATGAGCATAGCTTAGCCTTTGTCTTGTCATCCCCAGTACCACTCATTTGGCACGTATCGCACGTCTGACAAAACTGCTTAACTTCCTGACCCATTCCTGGCCAGTAAAAGTTCCTTGCAACCCTTTGTTTGGTACGCGATATTCCCATGTGAGCTCCAAAAGAATCACTATGCGCCTTGCTTAAGATCTTGTCTCTATATTTTTCAGGCACAATAAGTTGTTTGAGGTTTCCATCTCCACCCCTCTGAGGTGCTAACAAAACTTCCCTATATAACAGATTGTTATCTATTATATCTCTCTCTGGGCATTCAGGCGTTAATGAAGAGGGAGTTCCCTTAGCTTTCTCAAAGCACTGTGTAAGGGTGGTATCCTCCTTCTGTTCCTTAACAAAAGATGAATTATTGGTGTTTTTCATAAATATAACTTCTGCCATTTGATCCGCCTCAGAGTTTTCTTTTAAACTGGGGCCTTTCAGGTTACTTTCAGAAGTTAGGGATTCAATTTTTCCCTCAGGGATTGTTAACTGCTCTCCCTGGGAACGTGTTACTACAAAAGCACTCTGCACATACTTGGAGAGATCTAATTTGATCAAACAAGGTGCGGGTATTTGATCAGAAATTGCTACCTCCCAAATTCCAACCCAGTCTCTATAGTTTATCTTTACTTTAGCCATAGGTAAAATCACTGTAGTAGAACTTATTCCCTTGATGGTAACAGTTTGATTTGGAAGTATTTGTTCTTTAGGAACCACATCAGGATGACACAGGGTTATGTGGGAACAAGTATCTACAATTCCAACATAAGATATCTCATTAATACTAATTTTCTCTCCAGAGTTCTGTAGTAAAATATTGTCTGCCTTTATAAGAAAGCACTGAACGACTCTGGCTTGTGGCAGATCAGAATTTTCTGTCGTGCTAGTTGCCATGGAGACAGAACCATTGTTACAACCTCCTTCAGTGGTTTCCACTGGTTTTATACAGTAAACCTTTTTGGTCTGACTATCATCTTTTCCATTTTTATTTTTATTGTTTTTCATACAATTTGATTGAACATGTCCTAACTCGCCGCAGTTATAACACTGTCTGTAAGTCCTTCGATCATACTGAGGAGATCTGTCAAACTTTTCCTCAGGGTTCATTCGCTTCTGCAGACTAGGCCCTGGCAACTTAGGTGAGGTACTAAGCTGGCCATCTTTCCCTGACATTTTACTGTTGTGATTTTTATTGAAGGGTCTCTTACTGTTGTCCCAGTTCTGCCTGTAAAATATTACCTCAAAAAACTTAGGATCCCTAATCTCACTAATGGAATCAGCATATTCAGACGCCTGCAATACATTTTTAGGATTTTTGCCTTTGACTAAATAACGCAATTCCCCTGGCAACACTGCATAAAATTGTTCTAAACCAACCACATTTTTCATTTGGTCTAGAGAAGTGACATTTTCACGTTCCATCTATTTGTCCAAACATTGAATCAATTTAGCCCCTAATTGGGCATAAGATTCTTGAGGCTTTTTGGTAAGGGAACGAAATTTTCTTCTAAGGTGTTCTGCATTTATGCCAAATCTAGAATATACCATTTTTCTATATGCCTCAAAATCTCTAGCTTGCTCCAGAGGCATCTGAGAATAAAGCTCAGCTATATCTCCACTTATTTGTGATCTCAACACTATCATCATTTCATCATCCATAATCTCAAAGTCCCAGCACGCTCTCTCAAATGAAATTAGGAAAGATTCAGGGCAATCACCTTTCCTATATAGGAGAAATTTCTTTAGATCGATTTTTGAGAAATTTCCCTCACTAAAGTTGTTGTTATTATTATTGTTAGTTTGAGCAGCTAATTCTAATTGTTTCATTTGTATTTGAAATTCCATTTCTCTTTGTCTTAATTCCATTTGTCTTAATTCTATTTGTCTGCCTCAGCCCTCTCCTTGAGCTCTAGTTCCTTAAGCCTGAATTCCTGTTCCAACTTCCATTTTTCAAAATCTTGGGAGCTTAGAACACCTTGTTTTTCTGAGGCACCCTCATCAGTCTCCTCCTGTTCCACTGGAGCTAGAGGGTCTCCATTTCCCTCCACTTCCTGAGGTAAACTTTGTGCCTCCTGACTCCCTTTTTGGCTATGTTTGGGTGGCATGTTTACGTCTGAGTGAATTAGTCTTTAATGTCTGTACTGCTTTTAAAAAGGACCTGTCTTTCTGCTCTTAATTCCAGTAACTATGTTGTTGCGCTTCACTCAGCAGCTCTCTCTGGATGTCCTCCAGCTAACAACCTTTTAGTTACTGTCTCTTGATGTCTGAGCTATTCTTCCTCTCAGACACCAAAATAATTTTATTTTCAAGCCTCTGCTTTTATTTTCCTATCACCTCAGATCTGCTCTGACCTGGGCTTCCGCTCTTATCGAACACTGCCCCCTTATCTCTCAGAGCCTTGGATTTCAAGCTAGTCCACTGGGTCTCTCAAATCCTGAGGTAAACAAAAAAGAATTTTCCCTTTAGAGTCAGTTTCCTATCTTTAGTTCCCCCAGATCTGGGTTTAGAAGTCCCGCCACTAAGCTTTTCCACAAAAGCTCCAGCAGGTCACCCACTTCTTTACCACAGACCTCTGACTAAAAGGTACCCACGACTCCAGAAAATTCACTTTTAAACATTGGCTTCACTGGATTATTTCGTATCCCACCGCTGGCACCAATTGTGACGTTTACCCCGTGGTCCCTGCTTGTTTCACCAAACACAGAGCTCACATGAGTATCCCAACATGCCCTTTAACATGCTGCCACCAGTTGATCTCTTTATCAACCTATATTTCCTATGAAAGACTGAGGTCTGAACTTTTAAACAGAAACAGGTTTATTGATTACACGTTGTTTTAGGAATAGTTCTTAAGTACATTCTTAAAGTTACCCAAAGCTTCAGTATTTTACTTTAACCTCTTCTATCTTAATTAATACAGGTCACACTCTGACTAATCACTCCTTAAACACTCTCTCTGCCTCAAACCCCAAAAACTCTTTCTCCAAACTCTGTCTCTGACTGAACTCCCCAGACTCTGACTCACCCTTCCCTCCTGGTTTCTCTGGCTCCGCCTCCCAACAGCTCCCATTGGTGCAGGCCAATACCATTATATATATAGGAAGACAGGGTGTTCGCTACACATGAAGAATGAGAAGTCATAAAGAGTAAATAAACCCTGACCAGTAGAAGTCCCAACAGTCTCAGAACCTGTAGCTTTTTTATGGTTGTCACAAAACCATGCTTTTAAAGCAATGATGGGATGACAGGGGATGATGGGAGTACATGGTTTAACACGATACACATGAATTGAAACACCACAAAATGAAACTCGTACACTCCTCCATCCCCCCTCTTCCAACAGTACTTGGAAGTGGACTTTACCAGCATTTCTTTTCATTCACAGAGATGCATAAGCACTATGAAGTAGCCATGAGATGTGACCAAAACAAACTCTGGCCAAACTCTGAACTAGTAAACTTAAAATTATGAGTTTAAAAACTGCATAGTATTAACTAACCAGAGCTTACTTTAACTCTGTATTTTTGTTTGTATACAAGGCAAAGGCAAAGCTCTTCAAAGCCAGAAGTAAGCCCAAGCAAAGATCTTCTGCAAGTTATATGGGAGAAAGGGAGAAAAAGAGAGAGAAGAGTCTATTTTAACTGAAGGCTTTGCTTCGGCTCCTTACTGACAGTGCATATTGCTCTAAAACTACTGCTGAACTACTTGATGCAAAAAAAGTCCACTGTGTTGTACTTTGGAAAAAGGAAGCAACAGGAAGACTTTCTTCTGTTCTCCAGGTTACATTACAAGAGAGGAGACAATGTAAAGATTTATAAACAAACAAACAAACAAACAAACAAATAGACATGTTTTGTACTGAAGCAAATTAGTCTTGTAGCAAAATGCTGGTACAGTGGTGCCTCGCTAGACGATTGCCTCGCAGGACGAGGAAATCGCTAGACGATGCCTTTTTGCGAGCGCTACTGCGCTTCGCAAAACGATGTTTCCCTATGGGGAATTTCGCTAGACGATGAGGTTTCCCCATAGGAGTGCGCCGACTAGTGGTCAAAAGCTGTCAGTGCAGCTGTCAATGCATTCCTATGGGGACCCTCACTCGCTAGACGAGGTTTCCCTATGGGAAATTTCGCAAGACGAGTGCCTTTTCCCTTGGAACGCATTGAAGCGATTTCAATGCATTCCAATGGGGAAACGTGCTTCGCTAGACGATGTTTTCGCTAGACAGCGATCTTCGTGGAACGGATTAACATCGTCTAGCGAGGCACCACTGTATTTGGGAAGTTGCAGCTTAGCAAAAAAACTGTCTGAAAGATCATCATCAATAAAAGAGGCTCAGACGTAAGAAGAGGAAACTGAATTCCTGAAGACAAGTTGATTTTGCCTACAAGGACAATTTTACATCTCTTACCATAAATCAGAAATCATTTGATGATGATGATGATGATGATGATGATGATGATGATGATAATAATAATAATAATAATAATAATAATAATAATAATAATAATAATAATAATAATAATAATAATAATAAAGTAAGCAGATACACCTGAAGAGGTCACTTCAGTTCTATTCATATTCACACTTTAAACACTTGTTATACAAAATAAAATAAAATAAAATAAAGTAAAATAAAATAAAATAAACATTCTTCTTTCTAAAAATGAGAAGATACCTAGGTATCAATACTTCTCCAAAAATATAAATGAACTGGACACAGATAGATGTCCTCAAGTGCTTCAATCAACATTCCACATTAGTAACAGAGGGTGTGATCAAACGGGCATTTAGTCCGCTGTTTGGTCAGCTGCAGAGATGTTTTGGTTCACTCCTTTTTCCGGTGATCACATGACATAATATCTGGAGTGAACCAAATTGTCCCCAGAGCATCCCTATCTGAAACATTCTACTTTCTGATGTGGGCAGGATAGCTCTAGTATGGTTCATTCCCAATGCATGTGATTGCTGGGGATGGACCAAAAGTGGCTTTCAAGCCTCCTTCCATTTTGAATTTCTAATATTATTAAGTGGCTTAATAAGTGAGCCACCCCAGAATATCAGCAAATTGAGCACTTCCTCTGCTCTTTGACAGGGAAAATAGGGGCGGGGAGGAGACCCTGGTAGACCATCACTGATGTGTTGCCTCTTTTATATAAATTTTTTAAAAAATATTTGTTTTGTCTTAAAATACGAGTTTAGAAACTGTTTCTCAACTGGTCCTTCAGACAAGGCAAAGAAAATAAACATTTTTAAATTTTATAGGTGGTGCAGTACACCAGTGATGGTCTATCTGATTCTAAAAAAAATTCACTTCCCACCAAGGAGCAGAGGAAGTGTTCTATTTGCTTATATCCTGAGGTGGCTCATGTATTTATTTATTTATTCAATTTATATACTGTCCCATTAGTGCAAGCACTACCCAGGGCAGTTTACATAAGCTTAAAATTCACAAACCTTCAATACACTACAATAGCAAAGATATGATAAAAAAAATACAGCAGTGCAGCAGGCAATAAATTAAACCATAAATAAGAATAATCCTGTAAAAAATCCTAAAACTAATTTATTTATTTTGCAAAAATTGATATTAAAAGCAGTTTTAAATAATTTTGGTTTTATCATATTTCTGAATGCAAGGAGCCTGCCATATCTCTGTGGGTATTTTATTCCAGGGACAGGGGTCATAATCAAAAGGGCACGGTTCCTCATATTCACCTTTTCGGCCTCCCTTGGTATAGCAACTTTTAACAATATGGATTGAGAAGAATAGGTGGGATGGACGGCTGATTTCTTAAGCCACTTCACCATATCAGAAATTCACAAGAGAAGGAGCTGGACCAAATAGGGTTGTTTGAGCTCTCATATGCTATTTGAATGTGATTCTTGCACCAAACGGCATATCGCACCTCCACCCAGCGCCACCAGCCCACTCCAAAAGGGTCAATGTAGAAAAGCCCTTAGTCAACTAAAACTGAATAACTGTTCTGCATTGAACCACATTACACCTGGAATCCTAACAATTTCCAGATTTTCCAGGACATTTTATGTCAAAACCAAAGTGAGATATTTCTTTCTCCTCAGCAACTTTTTTCAAGAAAAGTATTTTTAAAGGAACTTGTTGCATCCAACTGCTTTTGATTTTTTGATTTTGATTTTTAAAGTTTTTGAAAACCTTACCCATGCCAGTAAAATGCCAGCAAAGCAAAAATATTTTTAAAAAACAACTTAAGCATGACACACATTTTCCTCTTGACTACAGACAAAAAAAAAAAAAAAAAAAAAAGAACAGCTTTTCTCTGGACTACTGAACACCAGATAAGATTTACAAGCAAGACATCTCCACTCTCAACTGTCAGCCACCGTTTTGAAAGATTTTGTTTTCTAAAACACAAACAGGCCAAGAAACAGCTTCAAGATCTCTAAACTATAATATATCAAAACTGTTAAGAATGATGGTGTAAATGCGCTGAGGAGAAAATAATTTGTGTTAATGAACCATGGAACACGTACAACCACTACAAAGGATCTAAATGAAAATTAGCAATCAATTGTTTGAACATTCTTACTATTTAAAAACTTGAAAAACCCAAAGGAAATTAACAGTGTGGAAACAGTTGTCTTGAAACAGGCAAGAAAAGTCTGATAATAGGTACGTCAGAGTTGCTATTAAAGCATCTTGCAAACAAAATCAGTGTTTCCTTGACAATGTTGTATCTTATATATAAAAAGCAAGAAGCGTCTCCTCCAACAATACCCACTCAAAACTGGCTTTCCACGCTCATACTTGGCAGAAACAAATATAACAGACAGAAGTAGTTACTTCATTACAAGCAGTGTTTTATTTCATTTTTTTTCTTTGGGATACATAGAATCTCCAGTTGCCTTAATCAAGAGCTGAAACCAAGTAAATTAAAGCCTCCCAAGATATAACCACTCCTTGACTGCATTATTCATCATGCAAATAGAGAAATTCAAATGTTTTGAATATTCTCTATACATATAAAAAAGAGTATGACTTGCATCATTTATTAGTCTGATATGCAGGAACAATGAGATATTATTGTGTGAAATCATATAGCCCCAGAACAAATGAAATAAGATGGGTGTGAGACAGAGGGTGAGAGGGATACCCCACTCGCTGGAGAGCCATCCCTCCTCAACAGCAAAGCTAAGGAAGTGGACCCGAAACCCGCACCAGAACCTACAGCGAGACCTCAGCAAGAGACAGAGATAGAGGAGCTGACGGAAGATATGCAGAACGTGATGATGGGGGAGGGGTTCAGGGAGAAAAGGCAGGAAGAGAGAGAGAGAAAAGAGGGTGGAGTTTGAAGCAGGAACGGGGGAGGTAGAGAGAAAAGAAGACCAGTTACCGCCCGGTTGGGAATGGGTGTGGATGCAGGATCCTTGGACAGGATTATGGGAAAGATTAAGAGTGCCCAAGGAGGAGGCAGATTATAGAAGGAGAGCGGAGATTCCACCTAGATCCTCTTACTGGGGAGAAGCCAAGGCGAGAGAGCAGAGAAGGAGATTGAGAGAGGAGAAAGAAAGAGTTGAGAGAGAAAGGAGAGAAAGATTGGAATGGAGAGTAAGGGAGATGAAAAGAAGGAGTTACAGGGAGGATCCTAGGAGAGCCGAGACACCGAGAGACGGATCCTGTGGGATGATGACCTGGACGACAAGACCGTGCCCCTGTTGGAAGGCCCGACAGGGCAGACCGTGAGAGACTGGGTCCCCACCGATCTACCGGGACCATGGAACAATAGTTATGGAAACCCGTTCCTGTCTGAAGATTGGAAACCCCTTCCGGACCCGTTGGCAGAAGGAGAAAAGACTCACAATCATGTTCCAGACACTTGTTTATTGTTAAATGCACCAATAAATCTTTCACCTGTTTTGAAGCAACAAAAATCTACTGATTTCTTTGAACCGAACGTGGAGCCAAAAGTCAAACCCTCACAATGGGGCATTTGCTAATCTGCTTCTCCCAAAACTCAACAAAATTTCATTTGGCTTTTTAGTCAACAAAGGTCATGTACCTTCTTATAGAAAATCCTTTACAAGGGAATAAAAATTAATTTAAAAACCAAAGTTAAGATTCCCCCCCCCCTAAATTACAAAAGAAAAGAGCCCACAGTAGCCTTTTCAAAACTCTCAAGACACAAAGAGTAGAGAATACATTGCTGATTCCTACCTTTTTCCTGCTCCCCTCATCCCATAAAAATGCAGCCTACAGTCTAGCTATCCCCCTGCCAGAAGAAGCCAGCAATTTCCAGCACACCTCAGGCCTTTCACAGCTGTTAATTAGTGACAAAATAAATAATACATACTACAACATAAAAATGAAATAATCACAAGAGAATCCAGACTCATTTGCTTCAAAGTGACAGTGGCATTATTTTACCAAGAAAAAATATTATTCAAGTATTAACCAAACATAAAAATTTGCAAACTTTGTTGAACACATAGAAAGTAGGAGCATAAGATTCCCAAGGGTTCTGTCTGTCAGATGACGATGTGTGAACCGGGGAGTTTTTTCTGTTGCCTGCAGGAGGGAGAAGGTAATCCTTGCCAATTCCTTCCTCCCACTGCAGCCTATGCACGCGCCCCAAAAAATCTGTCCAGGGAGTTGGAGGACTCTCTTGGAGAGGGAACTCCAGAGAGGAGGAAATGAGAAAGACAGCCTCTTCCCTTTTGCCACTGCTAAGTGTGTTCTGAGCCAAATCCCACTTGGCTAATTCCACCTCTCTCTCAGGGTTTGTCAGCTGACTTTCCTGAGACCAAGAGAAGGTGAATGAGGAAAATGCCTTCGTTCAGTGGCAAGTCCCAGGGGTCATCTACTGAAAAGCTCTGAAGGAGCAAATAATAATTCTTACATCGAACAACCGAAACACTGAACAAAGCACACAGGCATTAAAGACTGATAATTCAGCACTAATGATTGAATGATTATAAGTCAATCTTGATGACTAGATGAGTCTAGGAATAATATATATACAGCAAATGTTTGACCCATATACCAAGATAACTTTGGCTAAAATCCTGTTGTGCAGCTCCACTTGTGTGAGGGGGATAATGTCATCATTAGTGGCATATCTGTGCTGATTAAAGGTTTTCTTTTACAATTTCAGGGCGCATGCAACTTTGTTGCATTGTGTACAAGTAACACCACCCTGCAATTGCCTTCAATCAGTAGTGATTCGCCAGTGGTGATGATGTCATCCCCATTGCACACAAAGACCTGCACAACTGGATTTCAGCCTCTGTTTCTAATTCAGCAATACTTACATGTTAACATATACACTCATTCAATCCTTGTGATACTAAACAAAAATCAGTGACTTGTATGATAGGTGTCATGTGTTAACTCTGTGAGCTGTAACTGACACTTAAGAGTGGCAAAAGATGTGTATGCAATAGGCTGAGAAACAGCCAGGAGAACATAACATCCTGCAATAACTCCCAAATTCTATTCTGAATCTGATACAGTCAAATCAGATTCTGTGTAGTAATGCAACATTGATTAGCCAGACTAATATAATTATTTATACCCTCTACAGCACTGATCCCCATACTGGAGAGGTGAGGCCTGCCAAAGAGGCATGAAAGTGCAGGGGTGGGGGATTTTCATAAAGAAAAATAAATTGCTATCAGTGTAGACCAATTTCTGTGATAGATAACATACTAGAATTTAAAACAGATATTATTATTAATAAAGTCCCTAAAAATGTTATTTTACTTATTTTTAATTTTTAAAATCAAACTTTTATGTTTATTTTAAATTTTAAACTATAACACTGAATCTTTTTGTTAAAAGGTGGCTGGCTGATGGTAAAAGAGAGGTGAGGAGCTGTGACCGTTTCTCAAAAATCAAATAGGGCTCTGATGCCAAAAATTTTGGGAACCAGTGTTCTAGGATTCTCATAATAGATGCAGTAAAATGGTGTCTACTCACCAACTTAGCAGGAGAAAGATACTTGTCCACAAAGAGTTCCTCCTCATCTTTAATGAATGGACTAGGATTCAGGAGACCTTGCCAACCCAAATCTGTGACCCGAACTGTAGCTGACCCTGGTCTTGAGACTCTATCTAATTTCCAGTTTAGCTCCATCTCAGAGTTCCCTATGTTAACAAAACAAGAGAACAGAATATAGTTTTAGCTTCCAGTATTTACAGTACGAAACCCCCCCTTATCCACATAATCAGTATGCACTGATTCACTTATCCACAGTCTGAAAATATTAAAAATATTTGAAGACAAAAAACCCAGAAAAACTATCTTCGCATGTATTACCACAACTGGCCACTAGAAGGAGCCAGAGACCTCACTATTAATACTTTTTACTGAAGAATACATAATATGGCCCCTGGTCCCTGACTCTAGTGGTCAGTTCTGGTAATGCAAGTGAAAAATCTCTCTCTCTCTCTCTCTCTATATATATATATAATTTGCTATTACAGTGGTGCCTCGCTAGACGATGTTAATCCGTTCCGCGGAAATCGCTGTCTTGCGAAAACATCGTCTAGCGAAGCACGTTTCCCCATTGGAATGCATTGAAATCTCTTCAATGCGTTCCAAGGGAAAAGTCGTCGTCTTGCAAAGATCGTCCATAGGGAAACCTCGTCTAGCGAGCGCGGGTCCCCGTTGGAATGCACTGACAGCTATTGACCACTAGTCAATGCATTCCAATGGGGAAACCTCGTCGTCTAGCGAAAGTCGCCCATAGGAGACCATCGTTTTGCAATCGCATTAGCGATCGCAAAAAGCCATCGTCTAGCGATTTCCTCGTCCTGCGAGGCAATCGTCTAGCGAGGCACCACTGTATCTGCCTTTTTCAGTATCTGCGAGGGGTTTGGAACCAATCCTCAGCAGATATGGGGGATCCTACTGTACTTCATTAACAAGATTATAGTCTGCTGCATCTAGAGTGGTATTGAAATCGATGTGATCAAGTGGGCACAAAATATAGGACATAATATTGACATTGATCATTGGTTGCAAATATGGAAAAATAATATAAAGCTCACACAATTGGTAAATTTTAAGGAGAACATACGTATATAAGATGTTTCATAGGTGGTATATGACTCAAAAAAATTATCAAAAATTTATACAGAAGTGTCAAATGTTTGTTGGAAGTGTAAAGCACAAGAGGGAAGTTTTTACCACATGTGGTGGACTTGTAGAGAGGCGAAGCAGTACTGAATAGTAGTGCATACTTTGTTACAAAAAATATTGCTTTGTAATATTCCATTAAACCCAGAATTGTTTTTATTGGACATTATACCTGACAACATAGATAAAACAAAGAGCTACCTAGTTATACATATAGTCACAGCAGCCAGAATTCTCTATCCTAAGAACTGGAAGAAACTGGAGATACTGAAACAAGAGGAGCTCTTGGAGAAGATTTGGGAAGAAGCAGAGATGGACATTTTATCGGAAGTGTTGAAAGACTGTCCAATACAAAAGGCAACTGAACGATGGGATTTACTACATAAATGGTTTGAGTCAGTAGATAGAACTTGATAAACATAGAACTAAACTAAGAGGTAACTGTAAGTAGAAATCTAGAAGGGCAATCAAACTACAGAAAGGCTGAAAATTGACAAGACATTCTAACGCGAATAACAAGATATTATGACAGTATACTTTATGTTCTCCTTCACCCCCTTTTTATCTCCTTTTACCCCTTGTACCCTTTACCCTATCCCTAGTCTAAAATAAAAAGGTTAAAAAAATAGAGTGGTACTGAAATCTGACAATAAAACCTATACAAATACTTAAAATACAAACACTTGGTTACAGTAGTCCAGCTTCCCCATGGAACTTGTAGTCCAACACATCTGTAGGGTATGTGGTTGAGGAAAGCTGCAGTAGTTGCTCTAAAAGTAGGCAAGGCATGAAGGGCACTGGGGAAAAAACTCATCTTCCAACAAGCAGGCACAGTAAATGTACCATTTTTAAAAAATAAATTAAAAAAAATAAATTTATTAAAATAAAAGTGGTGGTTAAAAATAAAATTTATTAAAATAAAAATACGAACAACAAAAAAGAAACATACTTTTAAAAACTGAATAATGCAAAACCACATAAACAATACAATATTACATAATACAATATTACATAAGGTGTCGCCCTGCTCACTGGGGTCACTGGGAGATATAATGAGTTTTAGCTCTGTTTACAGAACCCCCTTCCCCTTGCAAAATTGCCCTGGCTTTTGCAAAGGTGCACAAGCTTTCCTCTTTATTAACACAAAATTAATAAATCCTGCCCATATATCAATAAAAACATTCTTATTTATCTAACTCTTCCTTAATTTAATATCACACATTAACTTATAATTAAGAGCTATATTCCAAACTTCTTTATATTTTACATTTAATTGAAAATAATGCTTTACTTTCCAGTTCCTTGCTACCATTAATCTTGCTGATGTTAATAAATGTCAAATGAATTATTTCATTGTCCAACTTCATTGCTCTTTGTGAAATATTGATAAAAGACTTATTTTAGGACAAACCTTTATATTTAATGGTTGTTGTGGGTTTTTCGGGCTCTTTGGCCGTGTTCTGAAGGTTGCACTTCCTAACATTTCGCCAGTCTCTGTGGCCAGCATCTTCAGAGGACAGGAGTCAGAACTCTGTCTGTGCTCTGGTGCAGTTTGTTTGGATAGTTGAGTATTTATAGCTGTGGGATCAACTTTTGTCCTTTTCAGGAGATGGGTGATTATGGTGATCAGCGTGTTTTTTGTTGTGGGTGTATTGTTGTGATAAGGGGGAGAGATTATCTGTCACTGTGATTGATGGGTGTCGTTAGCTGGTCTTTTGTGTGCAGTGATCACTGGTCCTTGTGGCTGGGTAGAGTTCGTTGACCTTTTGCAGGCTGTATTTTTCAGTGCTGGGAGCCAGGCTTTGTTGAGTTTTAAACTTTGTTCTTTTTTGTTGAAGCTCTGCTGGTGTTTGTGGATTTCAATGGCTTCCTTGTGCAGTCTAACTTTATATTTAACTTAATTATTTCATTTATTTCATTTAATTAAGAAATGTGCGCTAAGCTACAGCCACTATTGAACACCCAAGAATGTACAATTGACTCAGTACATCCAAACTGCGATTGTGATAACAGAACCATGCAACTGAAGACAGCATTGGGGGATATGGACAGCGTTCTTTCTCCTGATGTAGTCTGCTTCATTTTTAACCCCACTTCTCATAAACTGTTCAGCACCTCCCCCTTGCTTCATTTTGAGCTGCAATAGGTAACACAAATGCAAATGTTGAAGGAAAAAATCTTATCACAACAGAATGAAAGGACATACCCAGCACTGTTCTGAACACTAAAAGAAAGAGCACATGCCCACTGTATCTCTACAACTTCCCATGACTGATATCTAAACATTTCAAAAACACTGCAAAACTATCCATGTTCTTTTCGAACTGGGGGCAGAAATTATCTGCCTGGTATCTCCATTCAGCCCATCCTTTTGGGTGACACAAGAAACATGGAGCGAGAACATCCCTCAACCTGTGGGAGACCATGGTCTAAGCAGGGGTAAGGGGCTCACTCAGAAACAGTATGGTAAGATGCCTCTGTGATCACAAGAGGCATCCCATGAACAGTCTGATCTCAATAGTCCCCTCTTCCCTGCTTGAAAACGTCCACTGAGGGACAGTCTAGCACATTTATTTTAATGCTCAACCAAAAACTACCTTGCAATAAACATGCTTCCTATAAACATTAGGACTAAGGGGCTGTCCAGACTGGTACATAGATCAATATTTGCATTGCTGTTGGTACAGTTTGGTTCAAACCAAATTATGGCATCATGTTTCTACTTAGATTGATCCATCCTGCCCCTTTAAGAACTCTCCCACTTCTTTCTAGCACACTGCTAGGGGCTTCTATTGTTTGGTACAATTCAGTGTGCTCCCCTAAGGATGGCTAGTTCATATCCAAATGGAGTTGTGGGCAGCATCATTTGAGGTGACAAGCCTGTGACATATTAGGTGGGTTGTGACATTAAAAGGAAGGACGGAGAAACCTTTATTTTTGTCCTTTAAAAATATATATATTTCCCTAACTGGCATAGCACAATTCCAATACCCTGCTAGGCTGGTGCACTGACATTTCAGTATGCCACTTACTTTATTTAACAACAACAAAAGGAAAACCACCTCGGCTGGCTGAATGACAGAAATGCGAGAAAAGGAAGGGAAGGGGCTATGTTGACTCCATGGCCTCCACCCTCGCAAGAAAGCGTAGCCCCAGCAGAGCCCCAACTAAGGAGAAAAGTGGGGAAAAGGAAATAAGTCCCTGCTGTCTCTCCAACCTTTATGTTCTCCCCTCACACTGCAGCTGTCCTCGACTACTGTTGCCACTGTCTCCTTACCTGACAGTAAACCAGGTAAACCTTGCTCGTGAGTAAACCAGTGATCCAAAGACCTGCGTGGATGTTTCCCATCGGTGAATAAACACCTCAAATGCGAACGGAAGTGAAAGATAAAACTGATTCCATTGAAGATAAGAACCTTTTAAGTACAAACCAGACCACTTCTCATTCTCCTGGACAGACCCTTAATCTTGACGTCTGGGGCAGTATAGAATAAGTTTTTGCCTTTTTCTATATGGGATATCTTCAGTTATTTACTGAAGAATACAGTTATGTCTTCAATTCAAGGTCTTCTCTGCTCTAGCCTAAACATGCTCAGTTCTTTCAGCTTTTCCTCATATGAGTTTTTTCTATATCTCTAATCACATTTGTTGTCCTCCTCTGAATCTGTTCCAATTTGTCTACACCCTTCTTCAGGTGCAGCATTCAAAACTGGATACTAGACTCTAGCTACAGTATTTTAAAGGAAAGGGTGGCCTTGTCTAGAACAATAACTTGCCACTAATCCGGGCAAGTGAAACATTCAACACTACAATATGGACTGAATTTTACTGACCCTCCCCAATTCATAGAATCATAGAATAATGGAGTCCTAAGTGGCCTAAAAAGGTAAAGGTTCCCCTTGACAATTTGTCCAGTCGTGTCCGACTCTAGGGGGCGGTGCTCATCTCCATTCCCAACCCATAGAGCTAGCGTTTGGTCCGAAGACAATCTTCCGTGGTCACGTGGCCAGCGCGACTAGACACGGAACGCCGTTACCTTCCCACCGTGGTGGTACCTATTTATCTACTCGCATTTTGCATTTTGCATGCTTTCGAACCGCTAGGTTGGCGGGAGCTGGGACAAGCGACGGGGGCTCACTCCGTCGCGTGGATTCGATCTTACGACTGCAGGTCTTCTGACCTTGCAGCACAGAGGCTTCTGCAGTTTAACCCACCGCACCACCTAGACAGCCATTAAGTCTAGCTCCCTGCTCAATGCAGGAATCCAAGTTAAAGTACATCTGACAGATGAATGTCTAATTTTCTCTTCAGTGTCTGCAGCTTGGGGAGGTCATCGCCTCTCAAGCTAATTGGTTCCACTGTAGTATTGCTGCTCTAACAGTTAGAAAGTTTCACCTGATATTCAGACGAAACCTGGTTTCCTGTAACTTGAGTCTCTTAAGTTAAAGGAAGCCAGATATCGGTTGAATATCAGGAAAAACTTCCTAATTGTTAGAGCAGTACGACAGTGTAACCAGTTACCTCGGGAGTTGGTGAGTGTTCCAACACTGGAGGCATTCGAGAAAAACTTAGATAATCACCTGGCAGATATGCTTTGACTGTATTCCTGCATTGAGCAGGGGGTTGGACTGCCTTGTAGGCCCCTTCCAACTTCACTTTTCTATGATTCTGACTACGTGTCCTGCTTTCTAAGGTGGTTAAGAACAGATCCTGCCTCTCCTCTGTACTTTCAAGTATTTAAGGAGTATTATCATATTGCCCCCCAGTCTTCTTTTCTCAAGGCTAAACATGCCCAGTTCTTTTAGCCTTTCCTTATAGGGCTTGGCTTCCAGTCCCCTGATCATTTTTGTTCCTGTTCCAGTTTATCTGCATCCTTCTTAAAGTGTGTCCAGAACAGGACATAGTACTCAAGATGAGGCCTAACCAGTGTCAGCCAAATAGAGGGGAACTAGTACTTGACATGATTTTGAGATTACACTTCTGTTAAAACAGAATTTGCCTTTTTTGTAACTGCATCACACTGTTGGCTCACATTCAGTTTGTGATCTATGACTATTTCTAAGATCCTTCTTGTATGTAGCATTGCTGAGCCAAGTATCCCCCATCTTGTGACTGTGCATTTGGTTTCTTTTTCCTTAAAATTTCATTATGTTCTTTTCAGCCCAGCCTATCTAGAGCCGCCTTGATTCTCCTTTTTGGGAAAAAGGCGGTATATAAATCAAACAAATAAATAACAAATGAATAATAAATAAGATATTTTTGAATATTGTTTCTGTTTTTCAAAATATTACCTATTCCATCCAATCTTGCGCCATCCACAAATTTGAGCATTCCCTGCACCTCCTCGTCCAAGTCAATAATAAAAATGGTGAGCAGCACCAGGCAAAAGACTGAATCTTGTGGTACCCCACTGGTTATCTCCCCCAAGTTTGAGAAGAAGTCACTGATAAGCACTCTCTGAGTACAATGCTGTAAGCAACTGTGGATCCATCTGATGGTTGTTCTATCCAGCTCACACTAAATTAACTTGCTGTTTAGAATATAATGCAGCACTTTGTCAAAAACTTTGCCGGTCAAGATATACCATGTCCACAGCATCCCACCATCTACTAGAGAGGTAACCTGATAAAAGAGTGAGATAAAATTAACCTGGCAAGATTTGTTCTTGACAAATCTGTGTTGGCTTCTGGTTTTCACTGCATTGTTTTCAAGATGCTTACAGACTGCTTTATAATCTGCTGCAGAATGTTCCCTGATATTGATGTCAGCCTAATTCGTTTGTATTTCCCAGATTCTTCCTTCTTGTCCTTTTTGAAGATAGGGACAACATTAGCCGTCCTCTAATCACCTGGCACTGCACTATCCTCCATGGTTTCAAGAAAATAATACAAGTGGTTCAGAGAGTTTTTCAGCCTGTTCCTTCAATATTCTTGGGCCCTGGAGATTTGAAATCATTCAAAGTAATTAGGTATTCTTTCACTATTTGTCAAATATGCTACTTTAATCATTGTAAAAATTTAGTCTAATCCATTTCTCTGATTTCATTTTCTATCACATTTTGGTCTAGATCAGTGTCTGGTGTTAGTAATGGACTGGATGAGGGTGAATAAACTGAAACTTAATCTAAACAAGACAGAGATGCTCCTAGTTAGTTGAAAAGCAGATCAAGGATTTAGCCTGTGGTGCATGAGGTTACACTCCCTCTGAAAACACAGGTGTGCAGCTTGGGGGGTGCGCTTGGATTTGTCTCTGAGCCTGGATGCCCAGGTTTTGGTAGTGGCCAGGAGTGCATTTGCACATTTAAAACTAGCACACCAGTTGTGGCTGTTCCTTGAGTGGTCTAATCTGGCCATGGTGACACATGCCTAAGTTACATCTTGGATGCATTACTGTAATGCACTCTATGTGGGACTGGAAAGTGTTCAGAAACTCCAGCAGGTCCAAAATGCCACAACCAGATTGTTAACTGTGGGTGGTTACAGGGAACATATAACTCCCCGGTTGCAGCAGCTCCACTGGCTGCCAGTCCATTTCTGGGCACAATTCAAAGTGGTGGTTTTAACCTACAAAGGAAAGAAGGAAGGAATGGGGGGCTGTGGGCTGGAATGTAACTTGCATCACAACGAGCACGAGTGGTGAACTTCTGAATCAGTCTGCAGTCCATTTGAGCCCCTGTGTGACTGCGATTTCAGACATAATACAAGCTGCGCATCAAATCACAGTGAAGCTGATTAATTCCAATTCAGTTGTCCAATGTAGCCACACCCATAGATTATATTTTGGGAGAAAACTCAGCTAAAGTATGGATTAAGCACTTCAGCCTTTTCTTTGTCATTTTACTCATCCTCAATTAGTAGCTGAGACACTATTTTTCCCCTCTGTCTTCTGCTATACACGTAGCTAATTTTTGTTGTTGCTCTTTTAGTGTCTCTTGTTAAACTCAGCTTATTCTCAGCTACTTTTGAAACTTAACACTCCATAATAAAATTAGCAGTGAACCATTAAAAGACACCTCAAGTTAGACTCCAATAACACTGAACACATCTGCACAGGATTATACCACAAACCCTTCCAACAAATGTTTACTTTTCACTTTTCAGGACAACTATATTCACTACAGGCCTTTGCATGAAGCAAGTTTCCTGATAGTAAGAACAGAACAGTATAACCTGTCAAAAGAACAATTTTCAGTAGAAGTCCTGAAATGGAAAGTGACAGAGAACAGGGATTTGATTATTCTAAGACCCCATGCATTGCTGACAAAGATTCATGCTTAAATATGTTCAATAACCAAAGCAATATTTTATCTTTCTTACAAATGCTGTAACAACATTTTTAATTTCAACAATCCAATTCTGCTTCTAGATTTAGTTCTGAAGCAGAAAATACATAAAATCGTAGTATCTTTTCCAAAAGCGTCTAGTCCAATAAAGTCACCCTTCCTGGAGGATACACAGATCATTTTTTTGCTGGATTTGTTTTCTAGTGGGGGGTGGAAGATCTTGAAGACCTGGAGTCTACAAGGGGTCTTGAAGACTGCACAGGGCCCTGATCTAGTTTGTTTTATTTATTTAGATATTTACAACCTGTTCTTCTATGATGAAATCCCAAGGCACTTAAGAAATTCAGAGTACAAATCAAAACAAATCATAAAAACATGTAACAAAAGACCAAAAACACCAATAAAATTTCTAATTTAAAAATGCCCAGGAGAATCAATTGGTGATTGTGACTGAGAAAAAGGAGATCTGGTGGATTTTCCTGGAATACACCTATACTACAGGAATTCCTGAAATTCCTACAGTACAGGTGCCATAACTGAAAGGGCTCTATCTCTTGTCTCTATCAGTCAAAGGGCAACAAGAGAGGCTTCTGAAAACTGCACAGTTCAGACTGGCTTATGAAGGATGAGCCAGTTCTTAAGATATGTTATTTTTCACCCCATACAGAAGTTTAAAATCCTAAACTAATTACACTGGAATAGAATTGACACAATAGGGTCCATCCTGCTGACTCCTGGCCCAAGTCTAGCCAAAGCTCCATCCCACTCAGTTTTAGGTCACTAAAACACTTAGTTCAAGTGTCCAGACTGTCATCCATGATAGTTCCATGTAGACATGCATTTATAAGAACTAACTTAGTCTGAACAACTGAAGCAAGGTCTTTAGCAGTATTACACTTAACCATTACAAGTTCCTATTTACTGAACATATAAAGAATTAGAAGTGTGAAGGCAGATGTTGTATGTTTAGAGCACTGGGGCCAGCTTTCTTTCACTTTTTAAAGAAGCATATCTTTCTCTAGGGTCCAGTTCTTAAAAACAGCAGTTCATATAATAATTTATAATTGAATCAACACAGCTATCTATCCAAATATTCCCTTTGTATTCAGATACAAGAGTACCAACCAAATAAAGACAAGTAAGAAACTGGAAATACTTTTAAAGTAGCAATTTGCTCACTGAATGTTATAGCTCTTATATTCTGACTGAGAAACATAGATATCTCTTTTACCATATGCTTTATTACTAGGAATCAGTCTTCACCTCTCTACACTTCAGCTGTGAAATACAATTTTGTAATTTCATTGCTCTCTCCCTGGTACATACTTCTCAAATTAATCCATGGATTTTTCCTGCATTCGACAGTTGCATAATTATTCAATTCCACACTCCAAGACAATAACAACTATCTAAATGGAAAAGAATGAGAGATTGTATGCAGTGTGTGGTTTTGAAACTCCTTAGGGAACCGGGAATGCTATTTTAAGTGCAATTTTTTGAAAGTGTCCTGTAGATAACCTCATCTGGGGTGTGTAAGCCCTTTTAGACAGCTGAAATTTACTATGATGTCACCAGGAAACTACAATTACATCAATCAATTCCTGATGGTAAAAACCATTCTTGCCTACATTTATATATTATATCGTTTTACAACTCTGTCTTATTATGTTCGACCTCTAACAAAAATGAAAAACTGATAAAGATGAAGATAAGAGGAGGAGTTTATATTATGGATATTGGTGTTTAAAGAAATCATTTAACTCACTGGACAATAATTTAATGTTGGGGCAAATTCACAACGCATGAAAATGCCAGTTTAACAGTCTGAATTCTCAATTTGTCTATTTTCATATCACAAAGGAGGACTGCAAGATGCCATTCATCTGGTTGCCTGGGAGGTGCACCAATGTACTCTAAACAGCCAGGCAAATCTCTTGCGATGGTCTTTGATTTCCTTGAGGCAGAGATATATAAACACAGCCAGCCCTCCTATTGCAGGTTCTGATCTTCTGGGAGGGAGTGGGGGAGAGCATGCACCATTACATCTGTGCCCTGGAAAGATAGATGCCCCTCCAAGGCCTCATCCTTCCCCACATGAAAGATCCCAGAGACCTGCTACAGTGGAAGAGGTGAAAACATGAGATGCAGAGAAAGGGTGTGGAAAGAGCAATTAATGGTAATCTCTCCATCCTGCCCCAGTTTTAGGCCAGAATCATCTGCGCATAAAGCTCTGGTAGAAATAATAATACTGCAAATTAACATGCACAGCACTGTGCTGTTAGCTGCACTGGGAGTGGGGAAACTCCATCAAGGAAATCAGTTTAGACAGAACCCAGATGTTTATAGCTTGTATGTTGGTAAAATTTTACTCCAAGATAGCCAACAGGAAACTGGATGATAAATTCATTTAAGATACAATTCTACTGTAGACTCAGATTGTCATGAACTGGATTTTTAAAAAAACCCACATTCTTCTGATAAGAAATACATGTCATCTTCTTCCAAACTTTTAACATACAGAATTAAAGTCTGTATTTTAAAACCCATCACCTTATTTCAACATTTTTTAAATTTTATCTTATTTTTAAAATATCCTGTATTATGCCTTCATTCCAGAAAAGATTTCTGGTTGATGTACCAAAAATTAAATAAAACATTGCAAACACAATTCTAAATCGAATATATGAATGGTTATGCAAGTAAAATGTTTTTCTTCTGACACTACAGAGGTGACTTTCGGGGGCAGGGGAGGCTACTGCAGGACAAAAGGCAAGGAAACTTTCTGTGAATTTCCTGAAGTTAACTTTTAGCTTAGAATTCAAGCTTACATATATTTCAAAAATTACTATCTTGAAACATTATTCTTTGGACTTAAAAAGCAACTTATTAACAATCTGAATAAATAATACATTAATAAGGCAAAAACATATGCCTCATTAATATGTTTACCCAAATTCCCCTAAGCAATATCATCACCATAATGACTAGTATTTACAACAAATATATTTGGTCTTTGAAGAAGTTAGATTTTGAACTACAAGTGGTATGTATTGTGTCTATCTTTACTGGTTGTTTTCTAACATTTTGCTCTTCTCTTTCTATTTGTTTATGTCATTCATGGCATTTTTCTTCAACAGTGAATCTACTTGCAGTATATTGATTTAGTTACTGTTAACTTTTTGAAATGTCTTTAAAAGTTTCCTAAACAAATAAAAGAAAAAAATGCTGAAAGACAAGATAATTCTTAAAATATGGACATACACTGCATCAATAAACATCAAAGGAACACAACTGAACACAGACCACAAAGATTATGTTATTTCAGATTCACTCAACTATTTTGCTCCTGATCATTAATTGGGTAATGGGAGCAGAGGATCCAGAAAAGACATACAGAGCATGTAACATCAAATTTAGCTCATCCACATTGACTGCTGACAGATTTCCAAGTTCAATTCAAAATGCATTTACTATTATTTATTACTTGCACTTATATCCCTGCTTTTCTCCAGTGAGCTCAAGGTAGCATAATGAGTTCCCTTCCTTCTCCTCTCTGCTTTATCTTCATTGCCAACTTGTCAGGTTCAGAGTGAGCAACTGGCCCAACATTACTCATTAATTTGTGACTCAGTGGGAACTAGAACCTCAAGTTCCAGATTTCTGTCTTGCATCCTATTCACTACATTACAGTAGATCTCATTTGAGGTGCAGAATGAACTGGATCTCACATACTTTAAGGAACAGTTCTCTCCTGTACTAACGTCTGCTGGGGAGGCTTTGCTATGTATTCATTGATTGCATCAATGTGAATGAGAGAATATCTTTACTTTGACACCCAGTTTTTTTAAATGGACTTGCAAGAAATAGTTGCCCGGCTGACTCCCTAGTTAGAGTTCAACAGCAAGCAAAGATTTATGTCCAGATATTTTGAGCACTGCGAAGGAAAGCTTTTATAAATATACGAATGCTGTTGATTTATACCAATTAATTTATATTGGTTCCTGCCATCTGCAGTGCTTTTTTCTCTTACCAATACCTCTAAGTGAATTGTTGAGGCAGTAAGTGCCAGTTGAAGTAAACGAAGCAATAAGGAGTGGTCTACTGAAGGGAAACTTGAAACTAATTCTGCTTTGTAGGTCCCTGAACTTTTATTCGCTGCGTAATTAGAAGTTTTTTAAATGCATAAATTTCTAAGCTCTGCCAATAAATGTAAGTAGAAAAGGGGAGCAGAAAAAGGCAAAAAGGGCACCAAAGTGTTTTTGTACTAAAAGGCAGACATGGTGTTCACAAAAAACTCTTTGACGGAGGTTGGTTGCTCCTCCTGACCTATGGCAGGGTGCGTTTTTCTGCTTTTGTAGTGTGGGTTGTTCACTTCAGCATCCAGGACTTAGTCCTGTAATGTTCACGGAAGTAGGTCTATGACTAATATCCTATGCATACTCATAGCAAATAAGTTCCAATGACATCAGCAGAAAAGCTGGCTACAAATCTGTTAAAATCAATCACTGATTACTTTTTCATTCAAAATTTAGTGTGCAGAAACAAATGCAAAATTTTGAGAAATTGTGTTATATATAAAACAAACAACTATTCATGAACAATCTAATTTTTGGTAGGCTTTATAGTTTTTAATGTGTGCACATTCAATAATTTAACATATTCCAACGAAATGTTACAAATAGTGGAAAACGTGCTTTCTGTTGTATGTTGTTAGATATATGCAGCTTGATCCTAACTGTGTTTACATACAATGAAGTCCAAACATGCTTTTACATAAGCGTGTACGTGAAGGCAATTAAGTTGTGCAATCTTGTGCACTCACAGGCAAGTCCTATGGTGTTTAATTGCTTTCTTTCCCAGTAAATTTGCTTTGGATTTCAGCTTCGGTTAAGGAAAATCATTGCTAACTGATAAACAACGCCAGTACAACCACCAAGATCACAGAGATTACACAGTTACACAGTGATCCTAAGCAATACCAGGACTCAGTCCTAAAAACAGACCA
Source organism: Intellagama lesueurii (assembly GCA_037013535.1). Taxonomy (NCBI): domain Eukaryota; kingdom Metazoa; phylum Chordata; class Lepidosauria; order Squamata; family Agamidae; genus Intellagama; species Intellagama lesueurii. Next base: position 104,629,650 of record JBAJHW010000001.1, read on the forward strand.
AGTAGAAGAACCCTCTGAGTATACGCAGAGTGCATTTCTTTATCACCTGGGATAAGAGCAAGGTGACATCTACGCATAGGCTGTAATTAACCAGTGCGACAAGAGGCTGGGGACCTCCACGGTTCATATTCATATCCATATTCCTTCTTGATTTTGTTACCATCCTAGTATTTATTTATTTATTTATTTACAAGATTTTTTAGCCGCGCCATTACCCGCGTTCTCTGAGCGGGGTACAACAATAACGCTACAGATGTTTCTCTGGTTGGGGACACGGACCGTGGGTGGGAGTTGCTCTCTTACCTGCTTCTCATTTTCTCCAGGTGCAAGGAAGGTGGGACGGGGCCGTTCTCTCGTCTCCTCAGTCCCAGCATGAAAATGACAAAGAGCTCCTTCACGTTCTCAAAAGTGACGCCCAGCCAATAGCCCCCCCGCTTTAAGGCGACCGCCCGCTTAATTCCCCGACACTGGTATCCACAAACTCTCCGGTCCCACGGCCGGCTCAATCATTTCCCAGGTTTCGCGTGAGTAGCAGGGCCTGCGGTTACCCTGGCAACTGCCTGCTTTGGGTAGGCTCATTCCGTAGTCACGAGAGGGAGAACCTTGTAGCCAATCAACGCTTCAGTGGTTTAATCCAGAGGCCCGCCGGCTTGTGATAGGCGGAGCCGCTTGTACTTCAGCAGACCGCGGTCGCTGAGCGAAGATGTGGTAATAATGGTTTGCCTTCAAAGGGGCGGACGAGCCCCTGCCGCTACCTAATCGTTAATGCCTTTGTTATTGTAACGTGCGCGGTGTTGCAAGGGTCTGTGTTGTGCGCTCGCGTTATACCAGCATGCCACGATCCACGCACGCCGAGCCCAGAAAAATCCCTGAGAACCACCTTTGGAACGACTTTGAAGGAAGTCGCACTGATGTCGGTGCTGCAGAGCTTGAAAAGTTACTGGCCATTCTGGCTGGGGATTCTGGGACTGGTAGTCCAAAAAAGTAATCTTTCCGAGCTCTGCAGTGGGGCAAATCTAGGTGAGTGTAGCAGATAACTAGGAGAACGTTCTCCATTTTGCTGTGGTTTTCCTTCTTCAAGTCACCTTCTTGCTGACCTGCAATAACTGACAGCTAGTGGACCATGACATTGTGAGGCTGAGGAGCAGGTGATTCTCCTCCTTGCTGAGTTAATGTGCAGAATACCTAGAGTCAACTGTTATAGAAACAAAATCACAGAAATTATAGAAATTAAACAATAAATATGGTGTCCCCCCCCCCACCAATTGTATTTATTTATGTAATTTACTTTCTTGAGTCTGCCTGGCAGGGAGTTAAGGTAGAAGAAGAATATCTGTGAAGATTCTCAGTCATCCAGGTGAGGTTATCTGGAAGTGGAGTCATGGCAACTGGACTTCTTTCTTATTAGGTTGACACTATTCACTACTCATCCAAGTAGCTTCTTCAGTCTGAGGTGAGTTGGTAGGAGACCCCTGACGTATCCTCCCCTTTGGTTTCACTTCCCTCTGGTCTGAATAGGCTTGTAGGATGGACAAAGGATGTGTGTGTTTGTGAAAATCCCACTTCTGCAGTCCTTCTCCACCCATTGTCATGGGTCAATAACAGTGGTAGAAGCAGAAAGATGGCTTTATTGATCAATAGCAATCTAAAAGTTCATCAGGGCCCAGCCATGGAAGAAAACACATGGGTAAGTAGGTTACCACTTCTGCAGGAAAAAGCTAATAACCGAATCACATGGAAAGGCTTGGTATGGTCATATGTTTTCACCTTACTGAACACATTAAACACTCACGTCTAGGCTAGTGCATGAGAGAATATATATGTGTATGTATACACATCTCAGTTTGCCCGCATATAGAAAATGGAGTGTGAATATTGGTCTTTTTAATGGGTTCCCAGCCCTACAGGAGGAAAAAAAATCTACTAAAATCACATACTCTATAGTATTGTGTTTGTATCCTTCAGCAGGAGCTATTACCAAACCATATTGGAGCTCTCGGGGGTGTATACAGAACATTTTTTTCAGAGTACTTACAAACACAACATTGAGGTATGCTTTCTTCCACAACCTCCTTTTGTGTCCATGCAGCCTATGCAAGAAACAGACATGGATCCCAAAGGAGTCATTTGTGCTCTGACGTATTGCTGCTGTGCAATACCACAGAGAGACATTTTCCAAGGGCATACAGAACCCTGCTAGATATGTAGATGGTGGAGTTGTGTGGTGATGAAGCAATTTTCCTCATAAGCTGCAACAAAAAATGAAAACTGTTTCAGGCTCAGATGGCTGAATGAGATTTGTGGGGCTTGGGAAGTAGAACATGTCCATTCTGATGGTCTGAAAATAACATAGTAAAAGAAGTCTGAGTTTTGAAAATAAGTGCCTGTGCATCTTTAAGAATGCAAGAAAAGCCATGCTAGATCTGATCAAAATGTGACATTCTCCTAAAAACTAACAGGTCAGGGACAGTTCGACACAGAAGAAACAACAGCTTGTACCTGCTGGAATGTAATTAGACAAGGCTAGAGTCAAATCTTGGTGCAAATTTTTTCTGTGTTTAGTGCTCCTGTTCAAATGTCCAATTTACTGTCATCACAAAGCATGCTCAGACCTCTCTGACCTGTTTGTATTTTTCATTGTCTCCTACATATTTTTTTACAAGTCTTTCCTTCCTTAGGGAGGTACTTTGCAAACCTTAGTGTTCTCCCACACCTGCTGATCTCTCTCTCTCTCTGTGGACATGGAATCAAAGCTGCCTAAGTCAGAATAGAAAATTTGCATCTTCAAGTCACTGCTTAGAACCCAACCCCAAGTTGTTTTGGTACCTAAGGCCGAAAATCCAACTGACATGTCTCCCATCTGCAAAAGATAATAGAGGAAATTGTTAGTCTTCAATAAGATGGCAGTAAAGATGCAATAGCGATCATTTCAAGAACCAGCATATCAGTAGACCCAAAATTTGCTGCCCAAGGCAGCTGTCTCACTCTACCTAGTATTAGAGCCAACTCTGAGAAGTCACCAAGGTCAGCATCACTAAAGTCTGTAAATTGCACTAGTGTTTTCTAGATATGGTGTGATCTCAGTGTCTAGATTGTGCCTTTCCCAGAAAATCAGATCCCCTTTTGTTTTTTCTCAGATCATGAATTTAACTTTTACTTACAGAGTCAGGTGTGTCTTAGTGTACAGGAGAGAGGCAGACTTCCCTTAACGTCTCGCTATTTGCTATGCTGCCAGGAGTTAAAGGTAGCTGTGGTCCAGAACTTGGGAAAGCTAACTTTTGGACTAAAATTCCCAGAATGCAGGGGGATTCTGGTAGTTGTAAACCCCAAAAATAACTTTTCCAATGTCTGTCGAAAACAACTAGAGGGCACCAAATTGGGGAAGGTTGCTTTGACTGTCTAGACTAAAATGACACAAGTGGATTTTGAAAGCTACTGAGATGTTAGGTTAAAATAACAAAGTTTTATTCTTTTGTCACAGGCAAGTAACTTCCCACCTCAGTTATTTCTGCAGACACAGAAACAAAGCTGCTTCATAAATATACGGTTACTTCATTGGAATAGCAAGGGCTAAAGCTTTATGATGGTGCTGTCACTTTCTGATAGGACCACCCACCATGAAGCCAAGAGGACAGCTGATAGGTTCATGCATCATCCCCAACCTTGGGCCTCCAGATGTTCTTGGACTACAACTCCCAGAAGCCTTCACCACCACCTCTGCTGGCCAGGATTTCTGGGAGCTGAAGTCCAAGAACATCAGGAGGCCCAAGGTTGGGGACCATTGCCTTAAAGGATCCCTAAGCCTCAAGCGTGATATCAGAATACAGGGAATACCTGACGTTGATACAGCCCTAAGTTCAGAACACAAGAGGGGAAATTCAGGTCTGTTATTTCAGGCATGATCACTGAGCATCCACACAATACTTTCAGATGTCAGCTTTTATCTGGATGAATCAGTATGGTCCATTTAGCCATGACTTGGCTGTGAAATATGCTAGTTCAACCATTGGGCAGATATATTTGGAGAAGCAATTATTCTGTTCCCTAATTGCAAAATGGAATAATAACCTAAAATAAAATATAAGATTATTGAAAATACATGAGACCTAGATGCTAGAAAATGGGGTTTATGTAATTAGTGAAATATTAGAGTCATTGTGAAACTCATATAGGTAAAGGTTCCCCTTGACATTTAGTCCAGTCGTGTCCGACTCTAGGGGGCGGTGCTCATCCCCGTTTCCAAGCCGTAGAGCCAGCGTTTGTCCAAAGACAGTTTCCGTGGTCACGTGGCCAGCGCGACTAGACACGGAACACCTTCCCACCGTGGTGGTACCTATTTATCTACTCGCATTTGCATGCTTTCGAACAGCTAGGTGGGCAGGAGCTGGGACAAGCGACGGGAGCTCACTCCGTTGCGTGGATTCGATCTTACGACTGCTGGTCTTCCAACCCTGCAGCACAGAGGCTTCTGCGGTTTAACCCGCAGCGCCACCACGTCCCTTATATAACTCATATAACATTGCCCTAAATTCCTCTCCAATAGTACATGGATAGAATCTTAACTTGCAATATTCTTTATCACTTTTTATGGGAATGAAGCAGTATCTGGCTCCCTTCACAATATATAGCAAAAGGTCAAAGAAACAGAATTTATCTAATTCTCATCATGATTGCAGACTGCAGAAATCCTCTTCCAGTAAACAGTGATGATTCAAAGTGCTTACTGGAGGAAAACTATAGCCAATATGTTGTTTTCTTACAAAAATGTGTTACTAATGAATGCTGGGAAACCTTTCAGTGTTAAAACAGCATCATCATCTTAGTCATATATTTTATAAATGGGCTGCAATCTGATCATCTCCAACCTGACAATGTTCACTTTTGTGTTGAAGGAGCTCTGTGGCTGAGAAGAAACTCAAAAAGACGCAAATGGTGGTTACAGGCAATTGTCTAATCTCTGGGCAGAAAGTAACTATGCACTATATATTCTCAAGGCAGGATTTTCCAAAAGCAGGTTCTAATGGGTCGAAATTGTTTCTTAAACATTCCCAGACAGCTAAGCAACACTTCCTTTTTCTCTGGCTGATTAAAAAGTGCACCATCAATCACACCTTTTGATGCACCCTTCAGATATAGTCTAGGCCAGGGGTATAGAACCTTTAAGGGACTCAATATCTGTTTGGGATTAAATCTCTGGCATGACAGGGTGTGTGTTTTTGTTTGTTTGTTTTCTTTCTTTGTTTAATTTTTGTATACAAAGCACAGCTAATTTCTTTGTCCCTCTACTCAGGATTTCCTAGGTAAACTAATTTCACAACTTCTTCCTTCCTTCAGGTGATTGAGAACCTAGCCCTTGAAGTTATTTGTTTAATTAATGTTTTAATTGTGCAAATTTTTCCATTGTTAGTGAACAAACTATGCCAGAGGTAAAGGCTTTAAATGACAATCCAGCTTGACTCACAACATTCTCATAAATTCACCTATCTACTATATATGTTTTCCATTCCTTAGGAGCAAAATTAATGCAAACACCCAGAATAAAGACAGAGTGGACATTAAGGATTGGTTGTCACACTTAGAGTAGATTCAGAAATAAATGGATCATCCTCCATCCCCTAATTATTGTATTGCCTAGCCAGATTAAGAGTTTTAGAGAAATCAAAAGCTTGCACAATGTTTGTGGCATTTAAGTCGTTCCTAAAATATTCTCTGTGCATTTATTTTTTCCTTTTCTTCGTGGACCAATACAGCTATTTTCTATACTGAAATCAGTGACTGAAGCAAGTAATTATTAACCAACACTCTCAAGGATGATGACTTTTAAATTGCACATGCCCTTTTTGATATGTTAAAATCTTGATAGTCAAGTCATTTTGTATTCTTCGTTATATGGAAAGATCAAATACACTGGCCTAAAGTAGTTTTAATTTTTTAGTTAAAACACTGGTTTGCCTTGAGTCAACTGCCACAGTTCTCCTTCGTGGCATCTGCTCCCTACCCCACCTCCCTGAAACAGTTGCCTAAAGTTTGTTGAGTGTCTACAGTTTCTTTATCACAACACATCTTCTGGCAATAGATTTGTAACAAAAGAATAAGCAGACAAATGGAATGGCATTTTCAAGCATATCTGCATTTTGGTCTGCATTATGAAAACATAAATGCATGCACCCATGCACTTGTACTTGTGCACAGACACTCTTAATTGTGCAGGTACTCAAAGATAAAGCATATTCTCATTATGACCTTGCTTCTGGTCTCTGAGGAACAACTTGTGTTTGACTTGCATGTAGAAGTGCATCTGATGTTCATCTTACACCTTTCAACACAGATCCAAACCATATCAGACAAACAACAGAACAAAACAAACATTAAAAAACAGGAGACGATAATGTTGTGGCACTTTCAAGACTAAGCACTGTATTTTAATGTGAGCTTTTGTGGATCTAGTCCACTTCGTCCATGAAAGCTGATGTTAAAATATAGTAGTTGGTCTTTAAGGTTCCACAATATTTTTGTCTCTTTTGTTTTTGCTTTTTGTGTGTTGTATTTGTATGGACTAACATCGATACTCCTTTGAAGAGCCAAACCATACATTCTTACAACTTGCACTGCAGTGAGGTACGTACTGTTCCATTGTTTTCACAAAGAATTCACACCGCACACAGAGAGAATTTTCCTATACCATGTCATACCGGTTTGGTAAAAAAAAATTCTTCTAACTTCTGAATTAGCATCATTTATCTCCAGGAAGCCAGATAAATTATTAATTGGGAGCCCTGGATGGAAACCCTACTAGTTTGGTACCATGCCCATACTTATGCTTTGCGTGTTTGTTTATTGTTGCTTTTATCTTAACCCCATCTCAAGTGCATCCTGGCAAGGACTCTTCGGAACAGGAACTCTGCTTGCTAGATGCTGCAAAGCCACCAGTCTCAGCTTTACTTTCCATAGCAACCAATACCTTATGATCAACATTATTCTGTTTCATGGGTTGGGTTGCCATGGCAAAGTACTTGTGTCATATAGTTAGATGGTAAAAGGAAGCACTTTGCTTTTTTTTTCAGAAACAGAACACAACAAAATGGTCAAATGTAATCTCAAAAGCTTCTAAGTTTCTGACCTGCTTGAAGCAACTTGTAAAGAGGTGCCAAAGGTTTTACTGATAAAGCGAGCACAGAAAGGGGCTTCAGAGTGAGAATGTGGGTTTTCTATACCCAGTGATGAAGATTAATTCAGTGCCTTGGTCTATCCTACATTCATAAGGCACACACATTAATAAGGCATCAACCATAATTAATAGGGAAGCATCAGTGATGGTTTTTAACTTCACATGGGAAAATTCACATGAATTTTATTGGTCAACTCAGGGACTGTTTGGAGGAGAAATAAAATGTTGTGATCACAGTCTTAGTTATCCAGGGTTCTATCATAGCAGGATCTATTGCAGAACCAATAATCATGGGCTAAAAGAGGGGACATACAAACCCACAAGTGGTGACCAAGCATGGAAATGTTGCTACTTTTAAAGAATATAATTCCCAGAATCCCTCAACCAGCATTGTGAGTGCTTTGGGAGGATAATGAGGAAGTTGAGGTTCACTTCTCCAATAATATTTTATTAGAGAAGATAGCCATATCTGAGATAACAGCCTCTGGTCTTAATTTTTTATAAATTACCCTTCACCGTCTACATGATTTTTTTTAAAGCATTAGCATTTACATAAAAACCCAGGCGGAATTTTGACTGCATGGTTTCTAAGAAATACAGATGACCAATTATTTGCCCATGAAAAATAAAATCTTGTTTCCGGGATCTCTTTTTTAAAATATAGAATACTGGGTGTGGTTTTAATGCTTCCCTATGTATCTGCCTATGATCCCTTAGAATGTAAGCTCAAGCCACAGTGCTCAGAGATGTATCTCAACATACATGCATCAAGATATGTATCAGTGGCCTGAATCCAATTGCCAGTTTATGCTTGTGTAAATGAAATGGTTTACATCACAGTGGCAAATTTCTCCTAGTTAATAAGAGGCTGGTTATGTTCCTGGGCACTTGTTTAATTGGTGCACATTTGGGAACACAGCCAACACTTTATGCTAATTAGCATCAGTCTGACTCTGTGACTTACACCATTTAACTTATGCAAGTATACATCAGCAAGTGGGTTACGTCCAATGTGTGCCACTATGATCAGACAACAGCGATTGTACTGGGGTATTTTCACTGTTTATCTTTTAAATCCCCCTCTGTTAGGACTGCTGTCAATGCCAAGGGATCAACCAAGAGCTAGGCTTTGGACATTTTCCCCATCTTATCCAGGATGTGCTGATGTTTTTCATCAGCCGAATAGCTATGTGCTGACCTCAGAGTGCTCTAGAGAAGTCATATAGGGCAGCCTGAATGCTTAAAGGGGATCATCAGGGCAAGGCGCAGCTGCCACAGCAACAGGGTGGTATGACATGTGTGCAGTTGCTCATGAAGGAACACCCTCCACCACACACTTGGCTTTGTGGAAATCCACAGCAGCATATCTTCAAGGAAGCTCTGGAAAGCTGTTGTCATATTGTAACTAACAATGTTAGCATTGTGCCAGCAAGTCCCTGGTTCTTATGCTGCCTTGGCCTTGTTGTTCTCTCTGTACTCTACATACAAATATTAGCCTGTCTTGCTAGGTTGTTGTAAAATGATTTGAGTTTATGGTGTAAAATAACTTCTGAGTAGACAAATAAATGTCTACTCAGAGGTAAACCTCACTGAGAATGCAACTACACCACAGTTGATCCCATGGTTTATGCCAGAGTTTACATGGTTAAATTTGATGGGTTTTTTGTTGTTGTTGGGTTTGTTTTTGGTCAACAATATGACATACTGGATTCGCTTGGGAGGTAATTCCAAAGCCTGAGAGTAGCCATACAGAAGGTTCTTTCCCACATCCTCGCCTAAGAGGCCTTAGAAGACAATGGGACTCAGAAAAAGGTGTCTCCCACTGATCTCAAAGCCTGGGCAGGCTTGCATGGGAGAATACAATGTTTCAGATAGTCTGTACCTAAACTGTATCGGGCATGCAAATCATAACCAGGACCTTGAATTGTGTCTGGAAACAAACCAATGGGCAGTAAAACTGTTGTAACGAAGGACTGGTCTGTGCCTGTCATTGTCCCTGCTTCAGCAATCTGGCTGCAGCACTTTAACCCAGCTGAAGCTTCTGAATAGTCTCCAAAGGTGGCTCCATGTACAGCATGTTAAAGTAAGCCAAGCAGGACATAACTAAGCCATGGTCACTACAGCAAAACCAGACACCTCTAGGAAGGGGTGCAACTAATGCACTAGGATTAATTGTGAAAATGTGCTCCTAGTCACCACTAACAACTGGGCATCCAGGTCCAGGGATGAATGCAGCAGTAGCACAGCCAAACTGCAAACCTGAGTTTTCATGGGCAGTGTAACCCCATTCAGTACATCCTAAATCCCTATTTCTTGATGTGTTTTTTTGACCAAGAGCCTTAAACACTAAAAATGTACTATACAACATGTAGTCCCCAACATCCTTGGGGCTCCCAGCACTGGCCCAGTTTTCCCCCTCTAAAATTTTTGGGGCCATCGGAGAGAATGTTCATTTTGCTCAGGATTACTGTCTACACTTGCAGTGGGCTTCAACTAGGACCACGTTTTTCCCAGCCCCGCCTAGAGATACTGAGCTTTTTGGTGCGTCAAATGTGTCCACTTAGCTATGACTTTCTCTTGCCCCTAGGTGGAATGAGATATTTCTTTGACCTCTTAGCTGTACTCACTTCAAAGTCCAGCATAGCATTTTTGCTGCCAATGTTTGGAGTTAGGACTGCAAGACACATACAGTATGAAATACAGGGAGTGGTGACTTTCATCTTCTTTATAGAGTTGTGGGACCCTACTGTGCAAGTTTGTGTGAAGCAATGAGAACACTCTCAGGTAATACATAAATTACACAACTTACAGTAGACATAGCAAGAAATGTTTGTAAGTATGCATTTTATTGGCATATGAAGGTGGAGTTGCCAGTTAGCCAACTGCTGTCCATAACAGGCATGTCCAGCTTGCATATTGTATGCAATATGCAAGCTGGACATGCCTGTTGTCAATAGAATATCCATTTGTCATATGTCGTCAACAGAATATCCATGTTCTCCTTATCTGTGTTCCCAGTTATTAGAGACAGAAGGAAATCCCCTATGTGGGTAGCAAGCAGGAGGAAAATCATGCCAGTTAAGAAATGTTTCCAACCTTCCACAATGAGCACCCAATGACTGAAGAACTTCCAGTGCTTCACAAAATTACAGAGAGCTGGAGTTGCTACCCTATTCTCTTGCAGAACTGTGGCACCCTGACTTTCAAAAACCCTTGCTTAAGGAAGTTCAGCTGAAACCAACATTAGAGTCTTTTTGGCACCACATCAAAACATTTTTATTTACCGACAAAGGCATTTTAAATGACTATCGTTTTTGCTTGTAATATTTTTTATTGCTTGCTGACTCTCATCTTTATTGTTTGCATTACTTATTTGTTTTTCCACAATATTCTATTTGTAATTCTGAATTTTTAGTATACACTATCTAGGAATCTATTAGGGTGAAACGTAGCTTAAAATTCTTAATAAATAAACTATATAATATGGTTTAACATCAGAAGCATTCACAGCTTATTTTTTAGTCTTCTTGTAATTCCAGGATTGTTAAATCATAGTTTAAATAGCTTTAATCACACTAGTAATTTCATTTTCACTAGATTGAAAGCCTGTGAGATAGGATTGGAGTCACTGATCTTCTATGATTCTACTTGTCTGTCATACAGAATTTGTGTCGTCCAATCCCATATAAACTTGCTATTATAGTCTTTTAGAAACAGTTTTCATTAAGCAAAAACAATCTTTGTCATTGCAAGCATATACTGGAAATCACACAGTGATTCTAAACTAGACCAAACTAAAATCAAACCACTGTCCAGAAATATTTGTGCTTTACATGGGCTGTATATATTATCTCAGCAGACAGTAATAGTTTCCTTCAAAAACAGGCCATTTGCTTGTAAATTATAGTATTCCATGCCAAAAATTGAGGGATGAAAAGAAAAACATATTTGATGATAAACGCTACAGATCAATTTTAGGCAAACCAAAATAATTTACACATAAGTGGACTGATTTGCATATGTTGTCCCGCATTTGCATGGGCTAGACCTCTATGTTAAAAAGTGCTGTAGTGTGAAAACCTTACCTTCTGCCAGCTGACATAGTTTTCAGATTATTCTAAGGCACAAAGGTTTATATTGCAGTATGTGATAATTCTGAGAAATGTTAAAGAAGCAGGCTGTACTTCAGCATAAGCAATTGGAATCAACAAGTAAGGGCCAGCCTTTCCCTTGTAAAATGAAGCAGGCAAAAGATTCCAGAAAGACATGCATTTTCCTGCAGCTGAGATGCTGCAATCACTGGGATCAGACCACACCTTTCGCCCCCATCCTAATGGTGTCCACAAGTGTATCACTTTAGTTTATTGATTTTATTTTTATTCACAGTTATATCCTTACCTTTGCTCCAAATGAGCTAAAGCCAGTATATGCATTTCTTCTCTCCCGCAACTTTATGATCACAATAACCCTAACTTAGGCTGCAGTCACACCAGCAAAATGTTTCTGAGTTACTACTCATGAGTTTCAACTCTTTTTTGGGGGGTGTTCAGACAACGCATGACCATTACTGATTCTTTTGTCCGTGCAATCTCCGCATCAAATCCAGCCTGCTGGGAAGCTACTACTATATTTGCTCTGCACTTCTTCATGTACTAACTGGCATTCCATACAAAACCGATTCATTTCCTTTACATCTGACGTGCAGTTCCACCATCATCATCAGCTGTCGTTTGACTCCCTTAATTTTTTTCAAAATCTTTTTGAAATGGAAATGTTGGTTCATTGGTATGCTTCTGTCAAAAGGGCTGTGGGGTCTCCACCGTTGAGGGTAATGCAGTGTGGAAAAATGAAAAAATGCTCCTGGTCAGTATGTGGCCCGCAAGGGTGTTTTGCCAACACACAGATGTACCTGCACAAAATTTTAAAAAGGGGGGAGGGAAGGGGGGCAGAGAAATGTACAAAAAGAGGGATATGCCCCACTGCAGCGTGTAGACAAACGTTCCGCATCTAATTAAACTAAAAAATGCAGAACAGTTAAAAAATGAAGGAACCTCTATCATGGGATATATGTCACGTGACTGCAACGTGCAACTCTACAGGAAGGAGAAGGCGCGAGAAAACGGGGGCATTTCCCAAGCTGCAGCTCAGCCCAGTCCTCTAACCACTACACCACACTCCTATGGGGAAATGTAAGGCCCAAGCCATTACCTGCAGTAGCATGTTAGGTGCTATCGAACTGCATCTTAATAGGATTTTCAAGGTATATGAAATAACTAGAATGGCTTTACCAGTGCCAGTCCCTCCATGAGTTTCAACATCTTAGTGGGAATTTAAACCCAGTTTTCCTGAATTCTAATCCATCACTTTACTCACTAGGCTACACTGGGTCTCACTGCAGTCCTAGAGGAGCATTAATCTCAAAAGAGTTTTCAGGTTTTAGCATAAATTCCCCCCCCACACACACATACACACAAACGATGTGCTGAGATAAAACTCCATCCTAGACAGTGATGTTTACCAAAGAGATGTGCAACACTGATGGCTTTCTTCTGTGCCCACCACAGCCTCTCACAAAATACATAATTATACAGTAATTTATACTGGGCGAGAATGTCTTCGTAAACATGCTTTGAAAGGGGAGAAAAAGTGGACAAGCTATCCCGCACTCTTGAGGGCTCAGACTCGAAATCACTTAGCTCGGAACCCTTTAACGACACGCGGTGTTCTTCTCCTTAAATCAGGATGAGGACAAACCTAAAAGCCGTTTCCCCTGTTCAGGACTTCAACGAACCATCATCACAGTTGGGAATGTGCCACAAAGTCACTGACGCGTTTTTGCGGAAACACCCTTCGAGGGCGACAATGTTTTCATTTAGACGAATGGAATCAGGGGCGGGAGGGGAACGCGAAGGACCCTCGCTGGTTTCCTTCCTTTGTGTGATTTCCACACACCCCTCCCCCTCCCCCAAGGCGGGTGTGGTCGCCTCACACCCCGCTCATTTCACAGCCTGGCACTTCGCAGTCTCCCGCCCGCCGTGCGCAAGGAGGCGACGCGGGCGGGCGGCGGCGGCTCGCTTGTGTACCCATAGGCCCCAATGGTGGGGCGGCAGCAAGGAGGCGCAGGCGGACACGCAGAGACAGCGGTGCGACACCCCGACCATTTACAGCAAAGGGTGTGTTGCTGTGTGTTGTTAAAAAAAAAAGAAGCAGTGGCAGGAAATGGGGACCCTGCCGAGGGGACCTTTGCCGAGCAAGGGAGAGGGACAGGGATAGAGGGAAGCCTGGTCATGGAGAGGAAGAGGAAAGAGACAGGCGCTTCCCCCTCCCGCCGCCTCATCCGCAGCAGAAAGGGAGAGGAGGGCTTCTTTGACCGGAGGAAGCCGCGCGCTCTAAAATATAAGCTCCGCCGGAGGCACTCGGGCTCTCTCCCGGCGCGACGCCCGTTCCCTTCCTCCCGCTCGAGCCAGCACGGACCTCCCAGTGCCCAGGCCAAAGCGGCAGCGGCAGCGGCAGCGGGCGGGGCGGCGGCAACTCTGGGCGTGATTGACAGGGCCTGCAGCCCACCACGAGGTCGGAGTAGCGGAGGAGCCGCGGTCGGGTGCCCCGAGGTTGAGGCGGAGCGCCTATCAGCTGCTCCGGGAGGGTTGCGAGTGACTGGTGGGCGGCAGCGACGACGAGCGGAGTTTGGGCGTGTGCTGCTCGCTCCGTGCCTGGGGCTCGGCTTGTGTGCGCACACATGCACCCACCCTACACACACACACATACATACATTGTCCAACCCGACGCCGCCGTCACAGCAGCAGCAACAACAACAACAACAACAGCCACCTCAGCCCCTCAGCCCGCCAGCCTTGGCGCTCGGTGCCAATGCGAGGAGGGCGCTGCAAGCCGGGGGCTCCTCCGCCGCCTAGGTGGAAAGTTCACCTCTGCGTCGGGCCAACAGAGAACTGACGAAGAGCGATCAGCTTCCTGGAGGCGAAAGGGACGTCGGCGTTGGGGATCTTTCCTGCACCTTCCACCAGCCGGCTGCCCGCCCTCCATGCAAACTTTGCATTCCTCTCCACGCTTCCTTTGAAAAGCCCCGCTTCACTCCCTGCAGGAAGCCCAGCCTTGCTCTCCTGCCTTGCGACCCAAAGAGCCTCGTTGGGGCAGGGGGCGCGGGGGGGGGGGGGAGATCAGCCGCCGACATTAGGTAAGTGAAACCTCCCTTCTCCCGCCCGAGCATATTTTGCTATTTGTGTGTGTGTGTGTGTGTTTTGGGTGGTGGGGATAAATTGCCTGACGGTCGATTCTTTTTGCCTGCAAAGTAATGTGTTAGCGGTGAGTGAGCGAACCCGGGGAAGGCGTCGGGTGGATGGGGCTTGGGCGTCGGTGGGTCACCTCGCTCGCTCACCCGATGGGAAATGGTCGCTTCAGGTGTCGCTGGAGGCAAGCGGCGCTGCTACTGCGGTAGCTCAGCAAGCGTGTCCCAGGGAACATGTGTGGACGGGGGCGGGGTGGAGTCTGTGTGTGTCACGGGAAAGGGGGGGGGGGAACTGCTAGCTGCAGCCTGACGTTAGGGAGCCTGGTCACCCGGAGCCGCCCTCCCCTCGGGGCTCCGCAGGCGGCGGCGGCGGCGGCTCTTTTTGCCTCCTTTCCCGGAACTCCGCTGCAGCTGCCACCGCTGGAAAGCCGAGTCTCCAAAGTGGAGGAGGCCACCCCAACTCACTCTGTCCTCCTCCTCCCCCCCCCCAGCTTTGTTTATTTCCACGTAAAAGAGGGCCGCCCAGGGTCCTGGGTGGGCGACCAGGAGGCGGGGGCAGTATTTTGGGAGGTGGCACGTCCTTTGGGAAGGAGAGCTCTGAAGGGCGTGTGGGGCAGGTGAAGATCAGGCGCTCCGGAAAGGAGATGTGTGTTCGGGAAGGGGCCTCTTGTGCGGCAGGGTCGCTAGTTCCTGGGGTGTGTCTGATTGTATGGAGGCGGAGAGCCGGGGGAACCGTATTACGTTGGGGGAGGAAGGGAGTAGCCACTGGTGTTCTTCAAGCATGTGGGTTTCCTTCTGAGGGTTTATTTTTTTGACTCCTCCCCTTTGTTGTTAGTCCTCCGATTTTGGAAGACGGTTTTCCCCGCAAAGAGCGGTTCATTGCGAGAGGTTTTAGGACGGGTCCCCAGTGAAGGGATCTCTGGGGGCAGAAAGCTTGGGTGACTGGGGCCAGGCGTCTGCACAGATGATATGACAACGGCCAATCGTGTTGCCTTGGCCCAGGAGAAGCAGCCACCTTACCGCAGGCTGGGACTGCTGTGGACCCTCACTTAAATGAGCTCACAGGATTAGCGTTTTTTCTTTTTGCCTTGCTTTTGCTGTACCCCAGAAATCTGATAGGGTTTGGGAGGAGGGTGTGGGGAGCTTGAGGATCACCTGCTGGCTTGCTTGTCTCTCCATTACCTTAATGACTCTGCTTTCTGCAAACACTTCCTGCCAGGCTAGAGAACAGGGGGCAGAAGGGGAGGGGCATTACATCCAGAATAAACCCACAGCCACAGGGGGTACTTCCTTTGCCTGTTTTCTTCTGCCAAAGTCTTTATGCTCATCTTTAGAATATATATATTTTCTCATGTGGCATCCAGCTGCAGTTTAGGGAGTGGCCAGAAATGATCATGAACAAAGTTGCTCACAGCTGCAGATCTAGAGGGCTGCTGTTCTTTCATCAGCAGCACTTCTGGCCCCCTTTTACAGCCCTAAACTGCTTCAAAGGGGGAAGGGCCTAGAAGCAGGGATGTCCTCTCTGAATGGTAATGAGCCCATTCTCCTGTCCCTTAATCCTTCCTTTTCACCCTCTTTTGCTTTCCAGCCTATAGTAGGAGACTATTGGTATGAATATGCCCTGGTTGAGGAGGGGCTAGTATCACTTCCTTCCTTGCTCTTTGATGCCACTCCAGTTGTGCAAGCTGTCACTTGAGAATAGGTCCCACAGACTCTGGGTTTCAAAGTTTGGGTGGGTAGATTGCCAGGAAAGCTAGAGTACATCTTCGGGTGGGGGATTTATACTCTCTCCTTCATCTGCAGTAAACCAGCAGTGATTGAACAATACTGGCAATAAAGCCTCCCTTTGCCCTGAGCCTAGGCTACTGAAATCAAGAAAGCTCATGGGAAAGCAAGAGTAGTGTTGTGTATGAAAAGATTTGTATGAAAGGATTTGTGTGTGACCTCCAGTTTCGGTTCAGAAAATGCAATCTTGAGTGGAGTGTGCCCTCAGAGAGCAACCTTGACCTACAGTTCTTTGTCTCATTTTCTCAAATGTTATTTTGAACCTGACTCTGATATGCTTTGCAGTTCTCATAAAACACTAAGTAAGTTTTACAAGCCTGACGTCTGCCTACGCCTTCTTACCTAATGGTGGGGAGAAATCCCAGGTACCTAGTTGCCCAAGGTGTTAGATATTTCATGCTCCCTGCCTTGGCATGTGATGCCTCATTCCCAAAACTTTCTCGAGGGCTGACTTATTAATACTGGCTGCTGGATCTTTCAGTGTGCTAGCCTTTCCTCAGCATTTTAAACAGGTTTCCATACTTGCTTTGGACTGAGCAAAAACGTCAGCCTATACTGAGGCAGGAATGTGTTTATTCCCTATAGAAGCAGTGTGGGAGAGGCTCACATCCTGTTGCTACAGAAGTAGTTCCAGACAGTGAGATCTAGCCACTGACTAAGTGTGCATGAGCTCCCAGTGGGAGATACTGTTTTCTTATTGAGAACCCACCTGTCAGCCCCACCCATGGAAGAGGATGTAAGGGACCCACTTTATATGCGGATGAAAGTTATTTCTGTTTTTTTTTAATATGCTGAGTGATGGAGTCCTTTTGTTGCAAAGCTGGATGTGGAACTCCATTCTAGTTGAAAATCAAGGATTCTGGCTGTCAGTGCAGCACTTAAAAGCAGTGAAACTATCTCATTTTTGTGAAGGAAAATGAAAAATAGGCTTGAGGAAATTACTTATTTCAATAATTCTCTGTGTCTATGGACATTACTTAGATGGATGCCCCCTCCCCCATTTATTCCTTGGAAATATGGGTGTGTGCATCTGTATCTTAAAATGGTGGGGAATGAATTTGTTGCCCTTCATTAGCATCTGAAAGACTTCCTTTCAGGCCTCAGAAAATGATTGTTCCTTCACCAAGACAACCATAATAGCATTGTTCTGTGCATGTATGAATGGAGTAAATGTGTGTGTGTGCAACAAGATAGATATTTGTTAAGAGGGATGACCCTTCATGGAAGGTTGAAATTGCTTTTTAAAAGGACAGAAGTACAAACTTTGAGGAAATAAATCACGATGGGCGAAAAACACCCAAGTAAATAGTTTCATAAAGTGTTTTATTAACTGTTTGGCAACTGACCAATGTAGTCATACAGGTCTGTCAGTATTATTTTTCAAAAGAAGATAGATAAGACAGTTTGGGGGGCAGGGTAGCAAGGTGTTCTGAAACTGAATGAGCTCATTATACCAAATTGGATTCAAAATGTATTCCTTCTGTCCTGCAGTTTTAAAGCTATTGCTAGGTAGCAAGTCCCAAGGAACTCACTGGGATTTTTCAGTTGAGATGCTTAAGATTGTGCTGTTATTGTTTCACTCCTTCATGCTCTTCTCCTTCATCAGTATTTTGGGTTATAATTACAATCCTGGCAGAAATTGAGGACAACTTTTAGGTTTGTGTAGCCAGAAACCAAACCAAAACACAAGAACATGGTAGCACCTTAAAGACTAACTTTTATATTCCTGTGTAATCCAGTTTGTCAGATATATTAGAGTGGAATGAAACAAAGGTACCTGTGTATATAGGTAGGGTTTACTATTTGTTGGTGGAATTAAAAAAATTGTTAATGTATTTTTTGGATTCTGGCTTCAAATTTCCCCAAAATTTTATGGGCAGAATTGTGGACATTCTAGCCCACTGATCCTCATCTACAGATACCTCAATTTTTCTCACCTGGACCAAGGGCCTATCTCTGAGGCTGCATGGCTGTCTTTGGGCCTTGTCTCCTGTTGTTAAAGTACAAAAAGAGAAGCTGTTCTGGTACTTCCTAGGGGTTGAAGTTCTTTGGAATGTGCTCTCTGTAGAGCCTAAAGAGCAGCAAGACGGTGGCCCCCCAAAAGTGGTGTGTCAGCTTCTCTCTTTTTTGTACGTTAACAACAGCAAACAAGGCCTGAGACAGTCTTGAACTCTCAAAGATAGGCCCGGGTCCAGGTGAAGGAAATGTAGGTGTGGGTCTTTGAGCTGGAACTACCAGAATTCTGACTGGGAATTCTTGGAGAATTCTGGGAGTTGGAGCCTTTTAAAAAACTACAAATGGCACAGCCCTAGGAACTCCTATTGATACAAATTAATTTCTCCCAGAAATACAAGTCCTGTGTTCTTTTGGTCCCTGTTCTCATGTGTATCACCATTATAAAAGGTGTGCTAGTACTGGTTTTTGTAATCAGATTGTGATGAATGAATATGCACATGTTGATCTGTTATGTTTTTGTACAATAAGAATGCAAGTTGAGTTTCATCAGTTCTCTCTTTTGAATGGATGGATGAAAATGTAATGTGGTGATGGGAGCATCAGTCAAATTTTCTAAAGAAGAAATGATGGAGGTCTGTGTTACATGCATCTCTGAGATGTTTCACTGCTCTCCCTTACTACTGTCTTGCTCCTATTTCCCAGAGCAATGGATTGAAGTGGACTTTTTCTGTCTGGTGATCAGTCACAACCCATTGCTGTTTGCTGTGCTACACAGCAGTTTCCTACAATCTGGTGTCCTTCAGTGGTGTTGCTGATAACTCCCATCATCCCCAGCCAACATGGCCATGGGTAATATTTTCAAGAGATTAACAGCTTTACATGCTGGCTGGCTGGCTGAAGTCTGGAAAAATCACAACCTAGCAGTGGTATCTTGAAACATTTAGTGCACAACGATTCATCTATTTGTACCTATGCCTCTTTTGCATATTCTCTCCCTGCAGTTTGGTTACTTCTCTTTTCTTAACTACTAAATTTTAGTTGTACATAGTCCTGCCACAGCCACTGTGTCTATGTATTTTGCAGTTAGAATAGAATGTGTCAGATATATCAGTATTTTTTAAAATAATGCTAAATACCACTTGGAGCAGATTTGTGGAACTTTACCTTTGCTGTTGGGTGCTGGCACAAGATATGGATTAAATGTTTAATTTTATATTTGTTCGCATTGCATTGCTTCTTTGAGAGCTGACAGTAATGTCCAAAATCTTATTGGTGTTCCCATTAGGGATGTGTATTCGGACATATTCAGAATTTGCCGAATAATGCTTTGTTTGGATAGTTTTGAATATATCTGAATCCAAATTTAATAGTTCTGAATAGTTGTAATAATAATTCCTAATATTTGGAGTCCCGTTTATTCCTATAGATTAGAAAGCAAAAGGCTAGGTTTCCGCCTGCTAGTGGAAGAAGTGAAAATGAAACTTATGTCTCAGGCATCCTGGATTGACAATAAATGAAATCTAAAGACCCTCCCCCACCAAGGATAATAGGGGCAGAGAACTGAGTGTCTTCTAATTGGAATTGCCATGAGTTTCCCAAGCCTCTCCCCCCACAATTTAGGATTAGTGGATTCATAGATTAATATGTTATAAATCAACAGGGAAATACTAGATTAGGTTCAGGTCTCTTTGAGGTATTCCAGGCAGGGCAGTAAGATTTTGTTATAAATAGACAGATATATTAAGCTAATAGATTTGTGTCTCTCTCTGTGTGTATATGTGGTTTTCATTGAAAGGGTTTTTCTGTAGCATAATCAGATTCTGTTCTTCTTTGGGTAGAGTGCAGGCAGTATGAAATATGGATGTAGTAGAAGTAGGCACTTGGGGAAGGCTGCAGAAAGGTTGCCTGCAGTACAGCAGCTTCAACTGGAAGGTATGGGAGATGGAGAGGTAAAAAAACAGCCAACAACTGCTATTATAACCACCACCACCCCAGCAAAATCTGTCACCTAGCTGCCTTATTTAGCACTGACACTAAGATAGAGCATCAGGCACTACCAGTACAGGGGGTGTGTGTCTCTGCCAATGAGGTGTCAGAGAAGCCTCTGTTTCAAGGTGGGACAGATATGAATGAACGTCAGACATTTTGCAGTGACATCTTTGTGAAATCCAGCCAGGGCAAGGAGCCAAAAAAGATGGTGAAGAAGCCACTTTTCTCCCAAAGAGGTGATGTGCTAGAGAAGGACAAGGATGACATCAGCACAGACTAACGCTGTCAGCTTGGGTGGCAGCAGTGCTGTTGCTTTTGTGATTGGGAAAGAGATTGATAAAGAGCACTAGACATTGCCTTCCATATCCATGCCATGGAGCTCCATCGTATTCAAGCAAATGTTTGCCCCTAGCTCCCATTCCTAGCAAATCTCTCCTGTGCAAAGCAGCATAGTGGTTGGTGGGAACTCTTCTTCAAGTACATACACATCTGATGTGGGGGAAGAATTAAATTAGGGGACTCAGCTGGGCACTATTTCAGAAGCATGTGGCACTGACATGCTTCTCTTCCAACTTCACTTGCCCCACCAGTTGCTGGAACTAGTAGTGATGACAAATTTGCAATCCCTGCGAGGAACCGGCAGTCAAAAACTGGAGCTCCCAAGAAGTCAATACAGTGGACCCTCGACGTACGCACGGCTCGACGTGCGTACTTTTCGAGGTATGGAATTCTCCGGCCGCAAAATTTCCAATCGACTTGCGGCCGGAGAATCGACCTACGGACCGGAAGGGGGAGGCGGGGAAAGCGCCAAATTCAAATTTCTCCGGAGGCATGATCGGCGGCGAGGGGGACCTCCGCAGGCCTTCCCCGCCGCCATGGGAGGCATCTTGGAGGTCCCCGCCGCCGCCGATCGTGCCTCTGAAGCACGATCGGCGTCGGGGGGACTCCGAGATGCCTCCCATGGCGGTGGGGAAGGCCTGCGGAGGTCCCCCTTGCCGCCAATCGTGCCTCCAGAGAAGCTCCGAAGAATGATCGGCGGCGGCGGGGGGGGGGACCTCCGAGATGCCTCCCATGGCGGCGGGGAAGGCCTGCGGAGGTCCCCCTCGCCGCCGATCGTGCCTCCGGAGAAGCTCTGAAGCACGATCAGCGGCAGCGGGGGACCTCCGAGATGCCTCCCATGGCGGTGGGGAAGGCCTGCGGAGGTCCCCCTCACTGCCGATCGTGCCTCCGGAGAAGTTCTGGAGGCACGATCGGCGGCGAGGGGGACCTCCGGATGCCTTCCCCGCCGCCATGGGAGGCCTCTCGGAGGTCCCCCGCCCCCACCGACGCAGGCTTTCCCAGGGTGGACCGGGCCTACCAGGGAAGGGCTTCCCCTGGTAGGCTCGGTCTACTCCCCGGGAAAGCCTGGGGAGTAGACCGGGCCTACTGGGGGAAGCCCTCCCCTGGTAGGCCCGGTCTGCCAGGCTTTCCCGGGCAGTAGACCGGGCCTACTGGGGGAAGCCCTCCCCTGGTAGGCCCGGTCTGCCAGGCTTTCCCGGGCAGTAGACCGGGCCTACTGGGGGAAGCCCTCCCCTGGTAGGCCCGGTCCACCCTGGGAAAGCCTGCGGGGGACCTCCGAGAGGCCTCCGGCAGCGGCGGAGAAGCCCTCGGAGGCCTCGGGCAGCGGCGATGGCGGCGGCGGGGGACCCCTGGAAGGCTTCGTAAAGGTAAGGTCTATTTATTTTCATTTTTTGGGGGGGGGGGTTTCTGGGCCGATTACAGATTAAATGGTTTTCAATTCATTCCTATGGGAAATGCATATTCGACCTACAGACTTTTCGACCTCCGGCCACCGTGCCAATAAGGATTAATTCCGTAGGTTGAGGGTCCACTGTACTCTGGAAGCATTTTCAACAACGTGCAACAGATGCTCGCATGGCTAAGTGCATGCACTGCAAGAAGATGCTCAGGTGTGGGACCACCTCTTGAATAATAGCATACTCAGTTACCTGAGGACTCAGTACAGAACATTGCTGGTGGATACAGGAGGAGTAAGTGGTTTCTTTATTGTGGAGGTTCAGAGTCATCATTGGTTGAGCCACCAGCCTTGGGAAGCAGGGAGGTTGATAGGCAAATATCAAGAAGTAGGAGGCAGCAAATTCCAAAGTCACATCTTAAGAGTAAGTTCCAGGCTACCCTGGAGGTGTGCAGGAAAAGGCCTGCTGCAAACGTACAGATGCCAGGATTACTTGTTGCCTGGGGAAAATGATAGCCCTGAATGACCAGCCCTTCTCTCTGGTGGAGAACACTGGTTTATGTAGGTCTGTGGCAGAATCGGCACCCCATTAGCAATTGCCATCCAGAACAACCCTTTGCTGCAGGTTTGTGCCCGATTTATGTTGAAGTGTCAGGCAGCTGGTACAGCAGTAGTTGGCCAGGACACAGGTGGTACATTTAGCAAGTTACATCTGGAGCAACCAGAGTACAAAACCAGCCTGTCTCTCCTGACAGGACATTGCAAGATGGAGGCATCAGGCTTATGGCAACACACAAGGGCAGGATACAGATGAGCCATGTTGAATGTGGCTGTGATGGAGGGCAGCCACACAACTCACAACATTCAGAAAGCTCCAAGGGACATGCTGTAGCAGTGGAGTCTGGTTTTTGTCCCCTTCTTCTACCTCTTTCATTCTTCCATCTGCTACTCCAAGGTTGTGTGTCACTCAGTCAACAGTACTGTGCCCATTGCTGTTGTCACCGTTCCCACCCATCACAGGCTATTTGCTGCTCCAGTCTGCCTGCTAGTGCTGCCCAGGGTATTTCCCCAGTGCCATCTGTCCTCTGCTTCCCCAATCCTGCAGGCATTTCCTGCTGGCATTCCCACTGGTCAGGGTTCAATCAGTATTCCCATTACAGTCATTTCATAATACCTAGGCATTGCTGGCTGTCGGCGTGCACTCTTTTTATTTAGCACAATCACTGGGAAGGTGTCAGAGAACACAGGTTTGCATAACTTCCCACGGCTAAGAGCCACAAAATGACTAGTTGTGGGGGCATATTTTTGGTTATGCAGCCAGACACACAACCAAAACATGCAGTTAGCCATGACAAGTCGTGCAAAACATATGGAAACACAAATAGGATTCTGGCCTGTGTTTCAAGCAGTAGAAGGAGCAAAAACACTTAAATACAACCTGAAAGCATACAAAAAGAAATACCATGTTCACACATTTTGCTTTTCTATGGCATGGGGTTGGGATAGAAGGCTGATCTAGTGACATTTAAATGGGTCCTCTTGAATTTGCATGATTTACATAAGATTTCATAGCCACCATTGAGTTAAACCTTACATTGGTTTCTACAGATCACATAGAAAAAAAAAACCTGGGTCCAATGATGACTGATGCTACTAGAGTGCAAAATGATGAAGACATAAATCTCTGTACATTCTCATTTTGTAAAAAACATCTCCTTTCTATGGGTCACCTTTGTGCCCACGTATATGTTTTGTGATTTGATGGCAGTGTTTTGGATTTATGTCTTTGTGTCACAGTGAGGCCATTAAATACTGCACCTGTGGTCTGTAAACACCAGTTAAACTTGGAGGGGAGTCCCGTTAAAAAAAAACACGAAACTATGAACATTCATGAGGATCCATGTTTTATTCACAACAGCTGATTTTAAACGTTGTCTTTTTTTCATGTAGGGGTTTCCTTGATCTACTCTGACCAACTGGGCTCTTGCCATGGCTGATCATAGAACATTGCTTCTACAAAGTAACTCATAACTGTTATTCATTATTAAAAAATAATGAATTAGATTACATGCATGTTACTTTGGAGTTACCTTTTATAACTCAAAAATACCAAAATGGCTCCACATCCCTCAAAACTGACCCGCTGTCACATTTTAGGACAAATGAGTAAATGTTGCATGTTGCAGTAAAAAAATCTTTTTAGCACCACTGCCATTCATCTCATTACTTCTAAAAATTAACAGAAACATTATTTTGGTAATGCCAAAATCCAAGAAGTACTCATAGAATACTGGTTCTAAGCTCTGTACCATGACATTTTTTTTTGTTGCAGTGGTGATGGGACGTCTTCAAAATTCCAAATTTTGACTACATGTTTGGAGACTTGTGTTCTAAGACAGATGCTAAATATATTTAAGATTTCAGAAGTGATCCCTCCCTCCTGAAGTGATAGTACTTTCAAATGCAAATTGTTGGAGCCACAGAATGGTATGTTTGGAATCTCTACTATCATGTGTTGAGAAAGATGAGACCGGTCTTTGTGCACAAGGGAACATTTATTTGAAAAACAAGAGAGCATTTTTAACATAATTGGGCCAAGGATGTTTGTTTCTTTGCTATCATGGCACCTATGCTTCTTTGTCCTTTTCTCTTCAGTTGCTGGAACAATTTCCCCAAACTGATACCTTTCAAATGTTCTCCTAAATGCAGCTCTTCTAGTACCAGGCCATTGGCTACATTGATTGAGACTGATGGGAATTGCAGTCAGAAACATCTGGAGAGAACTGACTCGGAAGAGTTTCCCTGGAATTTTAGAGGGTGGCTTAGTTGAAAGCATTACACTAACCTGTAAACCCAGACAGTCATGTAGCCCAACCCTGTGCATGTCTACTTGGTGACAAGACAGTGTGTATTTAATGGGACTTATTTTTAGATAGTTTTGCATGGAATTTCAAACAGATGATTAAATTGTTTCTACAATATCTAAGCAACACATTGGTTTGCATGATAGAGTCCTGTACATTGTATGTGTGTTGGGTATGCCAGTGATAAATTGAGCCACACCAGGTTTGGACTTGCTCGTTTGAAAAACTGGGTATTGTAACTTTTCCCCCAGCCTTGTGTCTGTTCAGCATCCTTTATTTTTTTAAAAAGGAGGCTGTAAGACTCTTGTAAGACTTACTTGTACAGATTGTATTGCCCTGGCCTCCTAAGTCAGTTGTTTTCCATTATTTCCTTTTTTTGGTCATATCACCTGGGTTCTGAGGTCTGAGACATTGCTTATGTCCTGAATTAACACCAGGCTTCTCTGCATGTATTCAAGCTAATGTCCAGCGACAGAGGTAACCAGCAACTGGCATGGAAAGTCCCATTTTGGAATAATAGAGACCCAGTCTGCATGGTTACAAGTCCACTTCATGGACTTGAACGTGTGTTAGAATTGTCATCACTTCAGAGGATCTTATTACTGTATGTTTTTCACAGCAGACAAATCTGTGGACATTGGCAGGTGCTAATGTTTATTTCTTTCCTGTGAAAAGCTTCACCAGCTTCTTACTGCACATGAAACTGCTGTTCAAGGAACCAAAAGAGGATAAGCTGAGGGGTTTTTTTTTGTTCCTTTTTTAACCTGGTTCTTCTGAAGCTCCCTAGCAGAGCAAGTGTAGGTGCGAAACAGGAGAGGCCTATTCTTATTTGCTTCAGAGCAATGAAACACAATCTTGAGAAGAGCTACAGTACAGTGGTGCCTCGCTAGACGATTGCCTCGCAGGACGAGGAAATCGCTAGACGATGCCTTTTTGCGAGCGCTACTGCGCTTCGCAAAACGATGTTTCCCTATGGGGAATTTCGCTAGACGATGAGGTTTCCCCATAGGAGTGCGCCGACTAGTGGTCAAAAGCTGTCAGTGCAGCTGTCAGTGCATTCCTATGGGGACCCTCACTCGCTAGACGAGGTTTCCCTATGGGAAATTTCGCAAGACGACTGCGTTTTCCCTTGGAACGCATTGAAGCGATTTCAATGCATTCCAATGGGAAAACGTGCTTCGCTAGACGATGTTTTCGCTAGACAGCGATCCTCGTGGAACGGATTAACATCGTCTAGCGAGGCACCACTGTATTTATGTGATGATTTTGCCTCTTTACATCCATGAGACCCATTCTCCGTAACTTAAATGTACTGGCTTGAGAATGTAAAAGTGGGAGGGGAGGTCTGACCATCAGCATTCTGCTCTTGGATGAGAGGGATCTGTTAATCCCTTCAAAGTTTTGTCATTTAATTGAATGGTTAATACCCGGAATGTAGCCAGGTGGGGATGCTACTGCAAGAATGGAGGCAACGTACTCCAGCAATTGTCTAAATAGTGGCTTTCTGAGCTCTTTTTGGGAGTGAGTCCAGTTGCACTAATCAAGACTTCTGAAAATAAGCAAACAAATATGTAGTTGAGTTGTAAAAATGCAGCAATGAGTTCTGTATGAAATATGTGTATATTTCTTATACATGTTTGCCTCATACAGATTTCCTCTGGGGTGACAAGTGAATAGTTTTTGAATGGTAATGAAAGAAGTTCAAGGGTCCTGATGGAAGAACCAGGACAAGTAAGTGGAGCATGTTGTTAGAAGGTAGTTTCTGAGTCTGGATAATCCTGCCGTTCTTCTTCAACCCCCACTGTTGGCTAATAGGCTGTAGGATGAGAACAGCAATTTCTGAGGCCTTTGTGAAGCATGACTAATCAGAGAGTTAAACATACCCAGCACACCGCCCAGGCTGACAGCCAGCATCTTTCCCCATACAACCCTGCCTCCATCGCTTTTCACTTCTTTCTCTGTATCTGAAAAGTCATAAAATTTCTACTTGCTATGCTAGATAGTGGAGTAAGGAAGTGATTGTAGTGGTAAGTAGGACAAACTGCTCTCTAGAAAGGGCTGTGGTGCATTTATAAGTAGATTCAATAATGGGATTCAAACAGCTGTTGGAGAAAAGGGTAGCGTCCACTTCAGTTTCTTTGCTCAGGGCCTAGTTAAAGTTCCAAAAATCAGAGAGTGTGAAGAATGGTTTGTTCTCAGTGTTTAACCATGATTGCATCCCGGTATTCCCTTCTGGGAAAGAAATTTGGAATGCGACTTCCCATTGGCCTTCAATCTTGGTTCACATTAGAGCAAGGTTGATGTGTTAATCACCCTGTGAAAACTAACCAGGATTTACTCTACTTTTGTATAAAATGGTGTGCATGGGACAGGCCAGGTTGGCTGTGACTGTCCTGTTATCACACAATTGTCACAGTAAGTGTGTTGCTTGGAGCAAGTTGAGATGGAAAGATTATGAGTTCAGAAATAACTGATTTGGATGGAGATTTGCAGCAGTTTGGCAAAAATATTTCTGTTGCTGCTTAGTTATTAGTTTTGACATTGTAACCAGGTTTATTATTCTGTTTATATATTTTTATGTATGTAAATTTTTTTATAAACTATTACTATTAGAGGGTTTTTTCATGCTTATCTCTGCGAGTAATGCTCTGAATGTCATGAAATTTCATACATGAGGTAAGTTATTAGTTACTCAGTGGTTGTAAATTTGGTTGGAAATGCCTTGTTAAACCTTGTGGGGGGGACCTTTATTTGGAGTGATATAATGAGAACAAGAAGCTTGCTTGCTTGCTTATTTATTTATTCATTAATTCAGTCCGTCCATCCGTCAGTCAGTCAGTGTCATTTGTAGGCCACCTTTCTTCCAGTCTGGGGACTCGAAGCGATATAGGCATACCTTGTGCTGTACAAATGTATACCTTTCTGCTTGAAGAGAAAGTTAAACACTTTATGTTTGAAGGATCATAAAGTTTAAGCTTTTTGGACAAAGAGAACATAAATTGATTTATCACATTACAAATGATGTGTTATGAGTACAGCTTAGTTCTATAAAGGAAAAAATTAAAAAATGGAAAAGATTAAATCTAACATTATTGGGAAGAATTGCAATAGTAAAAGCTCGTATCCTACCAAAACTTCTATTTCTATTTCAAAATATCCCTCTACAATTGGAAATGAAGAAGATGAAACAATGGCAAAACATACTGGAAAAATTTATTGCAGGGAAAAGTAAATCCCTGAGATTTATAAACACAGTGAAGTATGGCCCAAGTAGAAATGGAGGGCTAGCAATACCATATTTACTAAAATATTATGAAGTTTTCCAAATGGCCCGAGTAATCAAACGTATACAAGATTGCGAGATTCCTGAATGGGCAAGAATGGAGAGAGAGAAACAAGGAAGGTCATTGGACATATATTTATATAAAGAAAGAATCTTGACAAATGAGAAACAAATACGGAATCCTTTTACTAAAGAATTACTCCGGATATGGAGGAAATATATGATAATCTTTGCTCCCCCTATATCTCCATTATGTCCTATATTAGAACACCCTAAATTTAAATTTCAAAATAAATATGCACAATTTAAACAATGGAAAGAGAGAGGAATGTATAGAATAAGAGACTTGTTTATACAAGGAAAACCTATTACAATCGGACAGCTCCAGGAGAAAACTAGGTATATAGCAATTAATTGGTATCAGATAACCCAAATCAGAAATTTGGCAACTCAACTGCATAAAACACCAGGCTCAAATAGACCATTAACAGAAATAGAGAAATATTGTATAGAGATAGGGAATAAAATAAAAGGAAAAAAGGGTTAATTTCAGTAATTTATAAAAGTATTATAGATAAGCAACTTGGAGACAATATGGGATCCAAGATAGTTTGGGAGACAAACTTAAAAACTGAAATATTAGAAAACACATAGAAAAGAATATGGACCTCTCAACCTTACAAATCAGTTTCATCTCAAGCTAAAAAAACAGTGTTAAAAGTAGTGCACAGATGGCACTTATACCCTGTAAAATTAAATAGAATAAATAAAGGAATATCAGACATGTGTTGGAGGAAGTGCAGGAATAAAGGAACTTTGGAACATATGTGGTTAACATGCCCAAGAGTGGAAATTTTCTGGTCTGAGGTAATTAAGTAGTTGGAAAGTATAACAAAAGAAAAAAATAATCTAAAATGAAACTTTGCTACTTTTTTCTATGGGAGGGAAAAAAAACATTGTGAATAAAGAACTAATTGCGATTATATTAGGAGGAGCCCATAATGAAATTGCCCAACACTGGAAGGACGCTCAGAACTTGTTCTTGCAAAGATTTCAAAATAGAATATGGAGACTGGCTCTGATGGAAAAACTGAGCTATCGTATTAAACTCTATAGAGGTGAAATAAAACAAGATAAATTTATGGAAGTATGGAATCCCTTGTTGGCCTCTGGTGCAGGAGATCAATTGGAAAATAGGCTGAAATGCTGGTTAGTTTGAATAACTGTAGGGTTAGAAGTAGAACATATATAAATGTTTAAATATTATTAGTATACTATAGATAAGAAAATTATTGGAAGTGTAACTGTATTTATAGGTAATTATTACTTATTTTTTTGTTATGTGACCAGTGGATTGTAACTTCTTCTTCTTTTTCTTAATAATAATAATAATAATAATAATAATAATAATAATAATAATAATAATAATAATAATAATAATAATAATAATAATAATAATAATAATAATAAAAAGAGTACAGCTTAGCAATGTGTGGGTCTTGGGATAGCCATGCTCTTGATCACACAGTTCAGTCCTTAGTGCATTTAATATGCTTACATAGTCAACGACTTTCTGCCACTGTTCTTTGCACCCACACTTCTCAGTGTATGATGTTACACATCTCTCCATCATACACAGCAATGTGCTCTTGTCACGCAGTGCGCCCTTGATAACTGTGCTCATTTAGTTTTCTTACTTCATTGTTGTCTCTGCCTTTCAGCGTGCTAATGGGTTCCAACTGAATTCTGAAATTTTTTCGCTATATCAGCCATTCTCAGTGGGGCCATGTGGCCTCCTGCGGGGCTCTGGCACATTTGAAGGGGGCCACAGACTGGAAACAATTCTTCACACACCACCTTATAAGGTTTATGTGACTTATACTATCCTGATTCAGCTTATCATTCTTGTATATTGTGTTTTTGGTTGTGGCCAAAAAAAAAAAAAGGTTGAGAACGGCAACCTAAATGATGTTAAATGATGTTATGGCTTTAGAGTCTGCAGGTGACCTCTCTAAAACCTCAACTGTTTCCCCACAAGGAAAGCCTGTTTCACCTTCTACAGTAGCTGAAGAATCTGTTGCGCAGTGGTCAGAAATATTTTGAAGTGGGTACCTTCAAAATTTGCCCGAAAATTTGGCCTGTGCCTGAAAATTGCTGGTTTTATAGGCCCAGTTAATGCGTGAAAGCACATTTGCACCTTTGATCTCATATCCACTCTGAACGGGGATAGTATGGTTTGGGGGCTCCCTTTCCTGTAAGTTACTGGGTATTTGAATAGAGATGTGGCACCAGGGGATGCCATCAATGTCCCATGAATACTTCTGAATTTCCTGAAGCAGTGGCATGAAGACAAACTTTTGTGACATCCTCTTCCTGGTTATGCTAATGAAGATGTTCAGAGAGTCTGCAGAATGCTGCTGTTCCCAAAAGAATTGCAGACTCCATTATTAGCCAAACTTCTGTTAACAAAAACTTAGGAGAGTTGCTCAGCATTTTTTCCCTCTCCGGTGGGCTGTCCTTTGCCATGATCACTAACACGCCTGATTGCACAACTGGTGGAAGAGATCCTGCTGAAGCAGGGCAAGGCTCACAGATTTGCCCTTTTGCGAACATGGAAGTGAGCAATATTTTGTTCCAGAGTGAATACAAATCTATGATTTCTTAAAATCAAATTGAAAATAAAATTCTCTTGGGAATTTTTAAAATATCTTTTTTTATTTAAATCATCCAGATAATCAGAATGTTTAATTTAAATTGTGATTTAAATCGTGATGTAAACTGTGATTTAAATCAAATCCACTCTGTTCTGTTCATTGTGTTTTTGAAAAGGACAGTAGATACATGTCAGCCAGATAGTTTCTCATTTCAGCCTTTGTTTCAATATGAGGCAAGCTGCTTTAATAGAGTGGTCTTGGTATTTGTACAGTCCTTCCTTCACCATCTGTACACTTCTTTCTTGTTTTCACTTTCAGAGGTCTTTATACAGACCTACTGAATACCTTTCTCCTGCCCTGACATCATTTTGACACATGGGCAGCAGTTGGCTATACAATTTTCAGCACATTTTCAGGTGATTGATTTTATGTGTTTGATTTGCAAGTGCCCTCCCATCCCACTGTAGGATCTTCTGGGAATGTGCAGGTGTAGTGACCTGTTGGGACATCTATAGGCTGCTGGATAGTTTTCACAAGTTCTAAGGCATGTTTGACTTTTGACCTTTCTGATAGATGGAGTAACTGAAGAAGGATTTTTGGATTGCTGAGGGCTTACCTTTTTCTCTTTGAGATTGTGTGGTGGCCTTCTTACTGCCATGATGAATCTTGCTAGAGAGTTCCCTCCATTTGAAGCTCAACACTTTTGCCCTTGAATTTGGTCTTCATTCTTAAAAGACACTTCTTTTCAGTGGGAACAAGAGTAACTGTTTTATTTTATTTTGATACATGAACATGTTGTGAAGCTTTGCCCCTGTGAAGTTTAGAGTGACAATGTTATGTTGGATGTTTCCAGAGATTACTGCCTTCCTCACAATACTAAAACCTCAGTTAATCTCTAGTGAAAGGACTCCCCATCTTAGAAATTATTTGCTCCATCTTTGAAATATTGGTGAACATTCTTGAATGTGTCAGCCCTGTGAATTTAAGGTGCCTTTCTCTTGTTGACTGCATTGTTCGCTTTCTGAAATACTGTCAGAGTTCTGGCACTTTGACAGAAAAGTTGTCAGGGTTAGCTTCTGACTGCGTAGTGCCAGTTATTCTGCCTAATACCTTCATGCCTCTGTTTTCATGTCCTATTTTGTTATCTCAAACAATGGAATAGCAAGGAGCATCATTCTTGTTCACACAGAATTCTTTTGATCAAAGAGAATTCCATCTGTCAGGATGGATGTGCGGGAGCATCTCTATATCTTAAAAAAAATATTCTTGCTCTCAAATGCTTGCCTTTTGTCAAGTAGATTTGTCCTTTCCCTTGTGTTTGCCATATTTTTGTGCATCTCCACTGACAAGTCCACTTGTGCACCATACCTTGCATGGTATATTTCTTTTGTCACCTGTGAAGAAACTGAGAAATAAGGGAATATGAAATACGGAATTCAGTTGCTGGACACTTTGATACTTCTGTTGTGAGTGCTTGGGAAGCTGATCAAACAGGCAGAGGTCAGTGTTTAAAAGGACAGTTCACACCTTCAACTTAACTCCTGTTACTGAACACCTCAAGGAAAGGTTTGAGAGAGGATCTGATGCATCTGTGCTTATCTTTTATTAGAGGGGCATAACAAAGCATTCCCAAAAGGAATATAACTCTGTGATTCTAAGGAGCCAGTTCGCTTCCTTACTTGAGAGTTATGAAAAATTTTGGCTGTAGGATCAGGAGCAGGTCAGGAAGATGCCTTTTGTCCTGACAGAGCATGGAAGGGGATTAAGATGTTGTTGGCAATAGATGTGTAATAACCCATTTACTTGTATAAGAGGGAATTAGGAATACTGATTAGTCAGCTTAGCATATATCTGAGGAAAAAGTGCTGTTCCACGATGTCTAGAAGGGGCTTAGAGGAGGAGGAAACTGGGTCCGTTTGCCATCCTGTACTCTGGGCATGTTGGAGAGCTATGCTATTTCTCTGCTAAAATGTAAGGACTAGATAGAATAGATTAGCTTTTATTATATCCTGGTGTGTTCCTCTTGAATGCTTTAAGTCTGTCTCTGCATTTTGAACTTTTGAACTTTTTAATTGTCCCCCTCCCCCTTTCTCTTTAATAAACTACAAAAAATCCTTTCAAGCAGCTCTGGAATTTTGGCTAGAGGGTTTGTGGTACTAAAATCAGTTCTTACCTCAACCAGCTACTAGGTTCTCTTAGTGTTTGTTTGAGAGTGGTAGCAGCTGTCTTGCAAGATTGGCATGCTAACTCTTAAGTGCCTAGCCTTGGGGATTCTTTTCTGGTTTTGGACTCCCTAGAGCACAGCTAAGTCTGGGAGACTGAGGTGTTGGAAATAATATGATTCCAGTCAACTTCGGTAATCTTCAGCACATCTGATTTCCCCTGGGCTCTTCCACCACAGGATGAGCAAGAGTAGTGTGGCTGAGTGGCTACAGAGAGGAGGTCTTAACTGGAGAACTGTGATATCACCTGTTTGATGATAACATCTTTAAATATGGTATTTCTCCACACTTCCTAGAATGTTAGCCTGCTCAACCATGTAATCTGCTGGATGGTTTTGGATTGGAGCACACACAGTGACTTTCCTATCTCAGGATGTTGTTTGAGAGAATAAAATGGGGGATAACTCTATAAGCAATGTCCTGAAAGAAGGAAAAGCAGCCATCTTTGGTGACTGGAATCCAAATATCATTTGCATGTTTCTGGTTTTATGACATCAGTGAGAGTTTGAACGCTTGCCTTAATAATTCAGTACATTGGCAAGGCGGTATACTTATCTCCAGTCTTCTGGACATCACCAAAAGACATTTGCTTATTGTAATTTTTGTTTCTGTTGTTCTGTAGACATTTCTCTTAAAAATTGTGGAAACTGATGAATTCTGCTTGATGGGTCTTATATGGGTTTACTTTGTAGCCTGATTATAAACTATTATTTTGATTCCCAGAGTGTATAAACTTGGACAGTCCTGTTGCTGGAATGGCATCATCTCTTGGTTGCTAACATTTCAGAGAGATGGAGTTCTTTGCCCTGGGAGAAGATGGCTCCCCCTTGTCTTTAACAGTTTTTGCTGCCTGGTGAAGACTTATTTAGGGATGTGTTTGTTTTACTGGAGCAAATTTGATCCAGTGCCTTATTGCCAACTTACTCAGTTTTGTTCTTGTTTTGGAATCTTGTTGAATCTTGTTGTTTTATATTTTTGAGTAATCTATAGGCATTGCAAGGGTGTGATTTTTTTTTTTTGCATGATTGAAAAAAAAAGTCCTGTGGTGCTACAAATTCTTTCTTCTTCTTTTTCTTACATTTTAGCAAATCTGTTGCTTTGTTGTTACTGAGTACTTGCAAATTGTTTCCTAACTAATTTGAGTTCTTTTTGTCATTAATAGAAACACAAAAGATGATCCACAAAACCAGTAATTAAAATAATATATTTTCCAACACAAAACCATCCTGTTTAAGACAAAACTCCAGTAAAAATATGAGATGGCTGAAAGTCCATGTTGTGTTTTGAGTTGTTAAACTTTCCCATCTTTCCTACCTATTTCGAGCAAATATGTCGAACAAATGAAGAGCGGGCCTCACACTCTGGTTTTTGTGACTGAAGCCAAAATCTTATTAATAGCAGTGTATATAAAAGTCTTGAAATAAATTCATTAGAAATAGTTTAAAAAAAAAGATTTAAATATTTACTTGTGCAGCTTCAGAGAGGCCTAGCAGAACCAGAAGGAAAAATAGACTGTGTGGTAAAATGGTGAGGTAATCAATGAAAATGGGATTAAGAAATACTAAAACTGAGAGAAGGAAATGTCTTCCTCTCCAGTGTATAATTACCAATAAATTCTTTAGCCTGTAAAGCTCTCAGAAGGGAATATAAGCATTTGGAACATCACAGTACTAAAAGTTTATTTGAATATGGTCTATGTGTCCTTCAGGTCACTGGTTTTCTTCTTTTTTCTTTCTTTTTTAGTTTAGTTGGAGGATTGCCTTTTAAGAAAAAGGAAGAAAAACAGTGTGTTGCATCAGGTAGTTATAAGCCCTTCTGACTGGTGCTTCACTGAATAACTGTTAAAGAGAACAAAAGGACATGCAGAAACCCTTTGGCGTCCCAAGACAGTCAGAAAATACATCTGTAGCTAGTGTCAACCATTTAAAGACTCCTTCTACTTAGGGTGAACATGGGGGGGGCACAGCTGGTAACCTCTTTATTTGAAGAGCACTTATGTAAGAAATCCTGTGCAAGGAAAGCCAAGGAACCTATGCAAATAAGTACCACGAAGTCACGCTACTGGAAAGCATAGTTGTGTGATAAAGCGTGATATATACCTGTTTGCAGCTATATTGTTTTATACCCATTAAAAGGGAAGTAGGGCAGGAAGGCAAAAAGGCAAGTAAAAACAGATTCAGAGAGAGTAAAAGGGTGTATATGTCAGAATAAAAAATAACCACACACAGGCCGATGTATAAATTGGCATTTCCTTTCTTGCTATTTTTTCTCCTCTTCCAAGGAGCTTTGCCCAAGAGAATAGTATCTTGGTGGCGGGCAACATCTGTAGCACCTGTAGAACTGTTGGTAGGTAAAGCTGTTGAAGATCCCATTTTTAATTCTTGTTGTTTGTTATTAAGAATTGAGCATGTGGTAGAAAGATTGCAGTGAAAGGTATTTCATTGACAACATGCAGCACTCCAGGCTCACACCCTATTTAAGCATTATTCAGAATGTGATATATAAACGTTGCTAATAAACTTTATAGGTGTTATTTTCTTTGAAAAAGGGAAAAATGTACCCACATTTTGGATTGTGAGTTGAGTGTTGCTTGTTAAATATAGTCTTCCAGGTAAATAATGAATTGAAGGACAATGGAAGCCATGCACCACTTTGCCAGATTACTTTGATACCTTAGTGCTTAAAAACCTGACATTCTGATATGTCTCCCAGTGTCTGGAATTGTAGAAGCCTGACACTGGAAAAATTCTGGAAGTCCTATCCTTTCACTATGCAATAAAAAAGGGTATTCATGAGGCATCTGTAGCCCAACTTTTAATGTATCTCAGTGATGGCAGTGCTTTGTAGGGAGGAGAGAATGGGGGGGGGGGTACACTTCTAACTTGGAAATAACGTATACCTGTAGGAATATTGCAAGTACTGTAATGTTTTGTTTTGGGAAGGAATAAGGCCATAAGAGATGTCTTTTTGTGAAGTAAAGCAATGACTGGTAAAATGTTGATACTTTCTGAGGTATCAAATACCAATTCCCAATTAATTCTAAATTACTGGATATTGGGGATTTGGGGCCAGTTTCTTATTTTTAAGTGTTTTGTTAAAATAGAAAATAAATTAAAAAGTAATGCACTAAAATATGTTACTAATAGTCTTCTTTTAAACCGATATGTAGTGAGTTGCATGTAGAACAGTAATGTTAACACAACAGTCAAAGCTCTTGTGCTTTTAGGCTGAGCTGTAAAGAGCATCTTGGGTGAGTTGGTGCTAAACACTGGCTGAAATCCAGTAGTAATCCAGTGGAATAATTTAACAGAGGAGTTGACTTATCAGTTTCTCACTGATTCTCACTGATTCAATGGGCCTACTCTAGTTGCGACTTACTATTAGATTACAGCCACCGGAGGGGGGGAAAACCATTGACTCCCAAATGAGCATACGTTCGAGATCCAAGGTCAGTTGAACACTCCAAATCTTTAAACCGTAGTTGAATCAAAACTTGGCAGTGCTATGTCTGCACTGGGCAACATAACTAAAATCCCAGCAATCCTGTTTGGGGTTTTTCTCTCTTCTCCCCCTCCCCAGAACAGACTGCTAAAATGTAAAAATATTACTGCTATTGAGTTTGTAGATGTTAGAGTTTCTAATGTTCAGATAGCTTCTGAACAAATATGGGGAAGAAGAGGAGGTTAAATGTATATTTTTAATTGGCAGGGGATGCTGTGTTCTATAGATATGAGTAATGTAGTAAGAACAGAACATGGTGGCTTTACTTTCTGTTACAGAGGCTTTTTTGGATGCTGGAGAAAGAAATCAGCAAGGAAGGAAAATGTCTTTACTCATTATGACAGTGTGCACATTAAACTTTCCCTGAGGCACACTTTGTCCTTTTGCCTGCCTGGAACTCAGTTGCATGTTAGTGCATGCACGCACACACGCACGCATGCATGCGCTTCTTATAAGGCAGGAATCAATTTTAAATCTCTGTAAGAAATGTATGCAGGGCAGTTTTTTTATTCTACTCATGTAACACTATTATACTATAGTTAATAGCATGTAATGTGAAAGGTTCAAGGATTATCTATAGACCTCCCAAGTTTTATTTTGCCAGCATCATGACAAGGTCCTACGGTCACAGGTTTCTGCTGCATTGCAAAGTTTGGAACATGCTGTTGCAGTGTTTAAATTCTAGTCTCCCTCCCATTGCTTCTTTGTATCAAGATGAGTGGAACTTTGTTCTGCAAATCAAAGCAGCCCACAGAACATGGGTAAGGTCACACCACTAGGTTGAAAAGGGTTGTCTTGATTTTTTCCATTTAAGCCAAAGAGAGGGTTGTGTGTCTCGAGGATTCAGCAGAAGAGCAGCTGTGAGAAAAAAAGCTTGATTCTGTGGTAACTGAGGAGGGTGATGATCCATGAGTTTATTTGTGGACTGAAGGCTCCAGAAGAACTGCAGGTGGTGTATTTCCAAATCCCAGGTAGTTAAAAATAAAATAACAATAAAATTATATATCAATAAGAGAAAGAAATGAAATAAAGGCTTCTGTGAGTCCAGAGTAATTGCCTTCAGTGGAGGCTGTCATGCATCTGAATAATATTAATATCACAGACAAGGTGCTTGAGGCAGTCTTTTTGTGTTGTGAATTCATATCTCACAGGACTTTCATTCTTAAGACTTTGCATACTCTGGAGATGAGAAAAGCCCTTGCAAATGCACCTTGCCATGGCTAGTGTGTGTGTGTGTGTGTGTGTGTGTGTGTGTGTGTGTGTGTGTGTGTGAGAGAGAGAGAGAGAGAGAGAGAGAGAGAGAGAGAGAGAGAGAGAGAACAAGGGAGTAATGTACTGACTCACAGAGATTCAGTCAAATGCGAGGCCCTGATCAATTTCCACTTGAATAAAGTGTACTGGCTTGCAGCCCTGCTGTAACTGTACCTGAGATCCTTAGTGCTCTGCTACCGTGTGTGTGTGTGTGGAAGACGAGTCAGGCTGTAAACAGATGCTGTCAAGGAGTCAGGGGGCTGAATCTGAGATGGGGCCCTAGTGGCTCCAGGCCTGCTGCACAGACAAAAATTAACTTACAAAGGTGAAGATCAAGTACAACTCTCAGTGCAGCAGATCAAATTCTGCTTTATAGCTTGCTTGGTTGCCAGGTTGATTAACCCTTATTTTAGTCAGTGCTGCAAATAGGTGGAGATGCTTCTCCTTAGTAATAGCTTTCCTGAAGTGGTGTGCATTCTTGTCCACATCCAGACACAGAGGTGTTTTGGTCTACATTTCGCTTCCCTTCTTGAGCAAGAAGGTGGTAACCCATGGCTGAGTTCTCTTGATTTGGGCTTCCCAAATATTTAATGCCAAGGTAAGGCAGACATGTGAGTGAGAATAAGAGTGATATTATGCAGTTCACTTTTACAAGGAAATGAGTAGAGACGTGTGGCATTGTGTTTTTTTTATTACAGCTCCCAGAATTCCCCATGCAGTTCAAAAAACACATCTGCACACTTCTAGAAATGAGGAGATCAGTCCTTTGAATTCTTCTTTGTTTTCTTTCTCTTTATTATGCCCCTACTTAATGTGGTAAAATACGGAGAATGGCTATCAGTGAAAATATTGCCTTGTCCGTTTACATGTATATGTGTACATTAAAATGCTGACTGGACAGTTCATTGACCTGGGTGTCGGATGTTGGGAGTTCAGTTCCCCTGGCGAAGAGCCAACCTATGTAGCTTTGGGCAAGCTGCATAATCCCAGATTGTCTTCAGAAGAAGGCAGTGACAAACCTCTTTGAGTACTCTATACCTAGAAAAACCTGGAAGAGGTTGCCATAAGTTGGCAACAACTTGATGCCACACAATTGGGTTGTTGTTATGTACATTTGTACAGCTATGTGTACATTTATCAGAATGGACAACTGGAAAATAATACATTTTCATCATTATTATGCAGCTGGGTTGGGGGAGAACTTGGACACAGAAGACACAACTGCACACCCAGAAGAAAACAGGGGGAAGGTGAAGTGACTTTCATCATTTCACATAATGCAAGCCTCATGGCACCGTGGTTAAACTGCAGTACTTCAGCCAAAACTCTGCTCATGATCTGGGTTTAATCCCAGGTAGCTGGCTCAAGGTTCACTCAGCCTTTCATCCTTCCGAGTTCAGTAAACTGAGTACCCAGCTTGCTATGGGGCGGCTGCAGTGTGTAGCATTCATAATTAAATGGTAAACCACCCAGAGAGTGCTTTAAGTGCTATGGGGCTGTATATAAGCAGCATACTTTGCTTTGCTTTTTGCTTTACTGTGGTTTTAAATTGTGCCCAATACACACCATTTTAAACTGCAGTAGGGCTTCCTCTGCAGTCAGTTTGGTGTGTGCAGGCATCTCAATGGTGGCAGTCAGGAGCACAGCAGTGACATTCTTTATGCCTGGAGAAGTCCACCCACCATCTCTGCCGCTGCCGCCCATGCACTCCTCAGCTGCTTCCACTGCCACTGCAATCCAGCTGCTTGAAACACATGCATTAAAGCAGATGTGTGTTTCAAGTCGTTTTGCTCCTGTTTGTAGGTAACTGTAGTTGCCCCAGTCTAGTGGTTGGCTCCTTCTTAACCTCTTTCTGATCACATACTCTTGGGCTTCTTACAGGTCCAGTTGGACTTAGGTTGGTACTTGGTGGCCTCCTCCTTTTGCTGCAATGAGGAGAGGAAATATATATTCTGTGTTCTAGACTGTGGGTGACAGGCAGCTGAGCAGCATAGTACTCTTCCGATGCAGGGAGCATTGCGAATTAGTAGTTAGATGTGTGGCTGATGAGCTAGATTCTAAAATGACCAGTTCTCCATAGTGGCAGTATTCAGGCTACAAGAATGGTGTCTTGCATATCAAACACCACCAGGGGTTCCCCCTTTTCTTAGTTCATTATACGGTCTCATTTTAGGGGAAATAAGACATTGTCAAGGGAATCAAAAGATCTCAGTTTTCAG
The DNA here is from genome assembly GCA_037013535.1 of Intellagama lesueurii. Classification (NCBI taxonomy): domain Eukaryota; kingdom Metazoa; phylum Chordata; class Lepidosauria; order Squamata; family Agamidae; genus Intellagama; species Intellagama lesueurii. The sequence goes on from JBAJHW010000001.1 coordinate 104,669,520, forward strand.
CAGAGTGACTTGTTCAGCAGACTATCTAGAATTAATCTCCCCTACTTGGAGAGGTATAGATGTATACAGGGAGAGACTTCTTTATCTTCCTTGGACTTAGAAAATATAGACATTACCAAAGTAGTGGTGTGACTTTAGATGTGTGGGATGAGAACTTTGTGAATGCCATCTGGTCTTGCTTCTTTCTCATTTTTAATATATTTGGTTTCAGTGGGGAATAAAGGCCTCACCCTTAACTCTTGCAAAATGAAAAATAGCTCTGTGCAGCAATTTTTTATACCTTTTAGAAAATATTTTTAAAATGAAAAAAAAAAAAGATTTCCTTAAAAATAGTAAGAACTTTTGGATAATTAGTGCTTTGTGGAAAACAACACCTGCTTATTCTCTTGACGTAATGGAGGTTTTGGCTTAAGTTGACAAATGGGGAAGTAAAACTGCTGAGGTGTAAAGCCTTGCTTTGAGGTAGCCTTCTCTGCACTCTGGCCAGTGGGCAGTGTAACCGTCTTCATGCTCTCTGGCTCCTTGTCAGACTGAGTTCTGTACACTCATGCAAATCTAGAAGACAGTGGCTGGGAGTATCCACAGTGCCTCTGCTGTGAGGGCTGAATGGGGTGGGGCGAAGGGGATTGTTGCTGGCCCCCCTGGAAAAGGGATTTCCTGATACCGGTTAAAGGCATTGCACGAGCCTTTGTGCACTGGAGATCTCCACAGCTACCTGCTTAATGCTTTATATTGATTTTTAAAGGGGAGGAATGCATTTCCACCTCTAGGATATGAGGTGAAACATTGTGTTCTAGCAGATAGTACGTATCCAACTGGAGGATTTGGGGAGACTTGAGTTCAAATTCCTGCTAAGCCATGAAGTGAATAGGAGATTTTTAGGCAAGTTTTAAACTAGTATAAATCTAACGTGCTTTACCAGATTTTGAGGATAAAATGGTGTAACCCCATATATGCAACCCTGAGGAACGGAAGTGTGAAAACAAATTTGATTAAATAATGAGATCCAGCCAGTGTTAGACTCTGTAAAGATCTATTAATTGAACATATGCCTAACTTACTGTCAGCAACAGAATTTAAAGTTGCTTCATTTTAGCTGGATTAACCCTTAAATGTGTGTGCTGAAGACCTGCTTTGTGGGTTCTGCAGGCTGTTACAAGATTATGAGCGTTACTTACAAAGTGCAGAGTGGTGGAGGCTGTGTCTTGGGTCCATTTGGCACAGTTGGTACATTGCATAATTAATGTACCTTTTGTGTCACATTTGCACTCAGTCATGGGTGTTTTACATGTTGTGGAGAAAACTCACTGTAACGTAAATGCTTGGGAAATTGTTTTGTATGTAAGGAAAACCATGATTCCAGCATGGAATCTGGTTACATTTCGCATGCATGGTCTTGTGCAAGGTGGCTGATGATGAGCAACAGCTATTTCCAGGCACCTTCTAAGTATTTTATATACAGTTTTGACATGTGGACCCTTTTTGTTTTCACTCTTATATGTGTTAACATGCATCTTTAAAAATATTTGGAAAAGTGGCTAACTGCATTGAGGGTTCCACTCCAAGAGTTGCACGATCACTGGCTGCTCAATGACAAATTTTTCAGGTGATTGTCATCAGTACTCCACATAAAGTAGAGAAATGTTCTCTGAAGTTTTCTGTGCATCCACAGAAAGAAATCACTACTGCCTCTTCTCCAAGATGAGAGCTGAAGGGGAGAAATGGTTCAGCGTCACTTCACTTTAAGCTTTGATGATGCTCAGAAATGCGGAACAAATCTTTTTGACAGCTTTAGATTGTTTCCAAGACTCCCCCACCCTAAATCCAAGTGCACTAGAAGCATTGGGACAAGAACAGGGGCATCTATGGCAGCCCCCAAATAATCACTAGCTGCCTAGGTGAGCCAAAACATGTAGATCCCTGGCTCAAGATATTGTACGTACTTCTGCAACTGAAAATAAACTTTTCAGGAGTATGGCAGATGTTTCAAATGGGATGGCTGTGTCTGGTGACCGTTTGTCAGACTCAATCTTGTTACTGCTGGAAGTGATAGATGATCATTAGAAATGCAGAGAATACATCACACTGAAGTGAGTGTGGGCATTTTGCCAGTCCCATGGCTGTTGGACATGTGACTGAGCATACAGTCAATTATTTTGTTTATTTAGTTACATGTCTGTCTCATGTTTCCCCTGAGTTCAAGGTGGCGTATACGCTTTTCCTCTTCCCCATTTTATCTTCATAACAGTGACTCCGTGAGATAGGTCAGAATGAGAGAACGTGGCTCACCCAAGGTCTCAGATGAATGTAGTGGCATAGTGTGGTCTACAATCTCAGTCTTCCGAAGCCCAATCTCAGCGCTCTTACCATGACACCACACTCTCTGATTAATGTTTGTTAGTAGTAGATAACGCTGATGCAAAGGTATAGTTTCTGATTGTTCTGTTGATGTGTGTATTAGTTGCTTTGGGTCCTTATCTTTCCTTTTCCTTTTTTTCCTGGGTTTTGCTTCATTGTGTGTGTTCTGCTGGCTCTGCCTGCCTGTTCACAGGGTTCACCTTTGTTCCTTTTCTGACAGGGGGATGATTTGATTAGAATAATTGGAGAGCAGGCAGTGGGTCCTATTCTCAGCATGAGTATTGTGTCCCTCCTCTGGAATTCGAATGAATTTCGTTCATCACCAAAAGGGCCTTTAGCACTTTGGAGAAGCTGTCAGTTCCAATGAGACTGAAACAGTGTTCTCTCTTGTTCTGGATATGTGGACAGATCACAGTGTACAGTGAATGAATGTAAGCATACGTCTCTTAAGAATTCGGAATCCTGAAGTTTTTCTGAAAGTTACTGACTTTCATTGAGACCACTCATGTGACAGTTCATTCAGCATAATGAAGATCACAGTGGTACCGTAGCCATTACTCTACCGACTGTTTCTCATGTTGACCAGTCGTCACCCTGGATAAATTAGTATTATGGAATGATTGTGTGTTGACTGAGTAACTCGATTGTAGCAGATGTTCCTCCTCAAATTCCTTCCTTCCTTCCATTCATGTCTGTTCAGCCTTGAGCCACTTAGAGCTTTAAACGCAAGTCCCAGCATCTTGAATTACCGGTAGGTCCAGATGCAAGTTTGAAGAACAGTACACTTTGTAATACTGGAGTGATATGACATAATCTAGCAGTACAGGTTAAAATTTTGGCAAGTGAATTCTGTATTAATAGGAACTTCTGGGTTATCTTCAGGAGTGCATTCACATGTAAAGCATTGTGGTAATCCAGCTGGGATGTTACAGAACACAGGTCACTGTGGACAGACTGTCCTTCAGTAGTTGTTTATTGAACATGGTGAACTTGGCAAAGCTGGTAGAAGGTGCCCTATAGCTTTCTAATGAGAAAGCTGAGTCTTGCAACTTCCTCAAGCTGTGAACTGCTCTTTCACATGAAATATATCCCTGGTTAAATGCTATTTTCCTGGACATCAAACATATCTGTACCACATCCATGTTATTGAAATTCATCTTGTATTAGTTGGCCCACATCCAGCTCATTGTTGAATCCAGGCATTGGTTCAACACCTGACTCAGATGTTAAAGAGAAACAGAACTGATTGCCATCAATGTCTAGATGATACTTCAGTTCACCTTGGCCAACAACTTCCAAGTGCATGGGGCATAATATCATAGAATAATAATGAGTTGGAAGGGGCTTATAAGGCCATCGAGTCCAATCCCCTGCTTAATGCAGGAAAACAAATCAAAAGATATCTTCCAGGTGGTTGTTTAAATTTCTCTTGAATGCCTCCAGTGTTGGATCATTCACCACCTCTCAAGGTAATTGGTTCCATTGCTTTACTGCTCTAACAGTTAGGACTTTTTCCTGATATTCAGCCAAAACCTGGCTTCCTGTAACTTGAGCCCATTTTTGCGTGTCCTGCACTCTGGGATGGTTGAGAACAGATCCTGCCCCTCCTCTGTATGACAGCCTTTCAAGTCTCTGAAAAGTGCCATAATCTCTCCCCTCAGTTTTCTCTTCTCAAGGCTAAACATGCCGAGTTCTTTCAGTTTTTCCTCACAGGGCTTGGTTTCCAGACCCCAATCATCATTGTTGCCCTCCTCTGAACCTGTTCCAATTTGTTGTCATCCTTCTTGAAGTGTGGTGTCCAGAACTCGACACAGATGAAGCCTAATCAGTGCCAAATAGAGGGGAACTAGTACCTCATGGGATTTGGAGATTATACTTCTGTTAATGCAACCTAAAATAGCATTTGCCTTTTTTGTAGCCACATCACACTGTTGGCTCATATTCAGGTTGTGATATACGATGATTCCAATGTCCTCTCTCATAGTATTGCTGAGCCAGGTATCCCCCATCTTGTAACTGTGTGTTTGGTTTCTTTTTCCTAGGTGCAGTACTTTGCACTTACCCCTGTTAAATTTCATTCTGTTGTTTTCATTCCAGTGCTCAGGCCTATCTTGATCATTTTGAATTTTGTTTCTGTCTTCCAGTGTGTTAGGTACCCTGTTTCCCTGAAAATAAGACCTAACCTGAAAATAAGCCCTAGTATGATTTTTCAGGATGCTCATAATATAATCCCTACCCCCAAAATAAGCCCCAGTTGAGTGAAACTCCACCATTGTGCAGCAACCAGAAGAAGATGACATGACTGTATTTGAGTAAACGTAGATTGTTGTACATGAAAAAAATAAAACATCCCCTGAAAACAAGCCCTAATGCATTTTTGGAGCAAAAATTAATATAAGACCCTGTCTTATTTTCGGGAAAACACGGTATTCCACCCAATTTTGTGTCATCCCCAGATTTGATTAGCATTCTCTGTATCCTCTGACCTAGGTCATTAATAGAAGTATTGAATAGCACTGGACCTAGGACTGAATCTTGGAGCACCCCACTTGTTACCTCCTCCCAGTTTGAGAAGGAGCCATTAATCATCACCCTCTGAGTATGATTCTGTAGCCCAGAGGTCCCCAACCCCTGGTACGGGGCCCGGTGCCGGTCCATGACCTGAGCTGGACCGGGCTGCGGAGAAGACCTCCCCCCGCACAGCCCCTTTGCGCATGTGTGTGCGCGCATGTGCCCACATGAGCACTCCCCCACCCCTTCGCGCATGCGCACAAGTGCCCCCCGAGCGCTGCCCCGCCCTTCGTGCATGCGTACGAGCGCGGGGGGTGCCCCGCCTTCCCCAACTGCAGGGTTAAAAAGCTTGGGGACCACTGCTGTAGCCAACTGTGTATCCACCTAACAGTTCTATCCAGCCCACACCTAGTTAGCTTGCTAAGCAGAATATCATGGGGCACTTTGTCAAACACTGAAGTCAAAATATATCGCAAGACCTTATAACACAAAAACCTGCAGGACCCTATAACACAAAACACAGTGAGTATGAGGAGAAATCCCTCTCTGTCACTGCCCAGAAGTGGTCCTGCAGATGGGAACAGATTCACCATACCATCATGCCCATTATGTCTAACTAATAGAACTGAATAGAATAAAAAGAAAAGAAAACAAATAGGAGGGTGCTTCAGTCATGATACCATGGCAGGCATTGTGTTTCCTAATGCCAAAAGAGGGAAGTCATAAAACATAGAGAAAAATTAAACTGACACTGAACCCAGTTTAATAGAAGGTTCTTAGGATCAAAGTCCGTAATGGGAACTCAGTGTGATCTCCTGTTCCTTTGCTCCTTACCAGGATCTGCAAGGCCTTGTTTGTTGTAATCTCTGTTTCGTTTATTCATTTTTCCACACCCTCTTTTTTTTGCTATGCCTTTGCAAACAAGGAAATGTGAATGTCTCCTCCAGTGTGCCCATGAGCAGTTCCAACCAGTGAGGGAGAAATAAATTATTCTGGCCATAGGTTTTGCAGCTGGTCCCTGGATGGTTTCATATCATCGGTTCTAGGCCCTTCTGTTCACCTTTGGCAGTCGGAGACACTCAGATAAGATGTTGGACTGTAGCTTTTAGTGTTAATGTTGAATAATCAGGTTCAGTTTTAATCTCTAACAGGTCCCTTGTGCCAAGGCTTCTGAGTCCCCTATTGTGCTCTTTTTCCCCCAGAGAGAAACTGGGAAAGAGTTGAAGCCCCAGTAAATACATTAAAAGTAAACAAGCAAAAACAAAATGAATGACATCTGCAGTCTCCTGGGGCCCAAAGGAGAGAAGCATCAGAACAGATTTTGACCGTAGTTTTCTGCTCCTCCTGTCCCATGGGGATTTGTTAGTTAGTTATGTCTGAACCATCTTTGTTCCAGTAGGTCCAATGTGTCATTTTATGTTCACAACCACCCTACGAGGTAGTTCATAGCTGAAATACCTTTGATCCAAGATCACCAGTGAAATTCATGGGGGATTCACAGTGGGGATTTGAACATGGGACTCTTTCAATCCTGATCCAGTGGTCTCTCCATTGCACAATACTAGCTCTCCAGCGGCCATACCTAGCCTGTTGGATCCTCCTGGGATTTCCTCATCCTTCCCTTCACCAGTGTTGGAAATTCCTGTAGAAGACTGAACGTGAGCTGTACGGTAGGTCTCATGAAGCATTAAGCTCACCAAAGAAAGCCAAACAGCAGTCCCTGTTAGAACTCTTGTACCAGCCAGAACAGGCTTGTCATATTTCTTTGTCAGGATAACTTTGCTGGACAAAGTTGCTCCTGTTTTATAAGGTGGCCCAGAAAATACATAGGACTGCAGCCCGTGGTTTTTCATTAGTGGAAGACTGAGAAAACCTCTGGGTCCTCTGTTGCTTTATGAACTCTTTCTTCTGCTTTCCCCAGAGCTTCCAACCGGGTTGTTGCCTGTCACTCAGTATGTCTTAATGTAACAAAGGCGCAATGTCTTCTCATTGCAAGTATAATGGAACTAGTAGTGCGGTCATTACTATGGGGAAAAGGGTATAATGGCATCTCCATTATTTTTGTTAATTTTTAAAGAAGTGGTTTGATCAGAATTTTTCACACGCCATGCCATCCTCTGGTTAATCCTTTGTCTCTGCTCTCCCCAGCAACAAAAAAGTAACAAGTAATTTAATCAGCTATCCGATTTTGGGGTGTTTGGCTGTTGTGATGAATTATATAATAAGTCACTCTTAACACATAACATTTCCTGGTACTGACTGTATTCTTCCCTACTGGTCAGGCTAGCAGACATGGTTAGAAATTGGAGACAAGTAACATTTGAAGGGCAGCAAGTATGTGTGTGTGTTTGTGTGTGTGTGTTTGCTGCTGTTTTTATTGAGCAGATGGAAGCCAAAGATTTTTCCTGATCTACTGGGATTTCTCAGTTCTGCTGCTGGGGTGCCAATGTTTGTGACTGTAATGCCCCTAATCTGTTTCCCCCCCTGTCTCCTCTACATTTGTGCCTTTTGATTGCATGTTAATTATTTTCTTCTTGCCCTGGACAGCTCATTCACACAGCATGAAGCTCAGACTGCAGACTGTGGTTTCTTTCAAATGTACTAAACAGAATTTGAGAAACACAAGCTTTTCTACATAAGGGCCAATAGAGACAATTTATTACGTTCTACTCAGGAACAATCAGAATTGTTCCCAGACACATGCTTGCAGGGACTCATTCACTGTATGATTAAACACCAGCAAACATTTTTTTTTTAAATCATGACATCTCTTTTCAGTCATTGTGATTGTAGGAATTGCTGTTCGTGTGTCTGTGATTTGCTGGCTTCTAATATCGTATTGCCTGCAAGAAGTGGCCAGGGCAGGTAGCATGTACAGCAAAACATGTGAGCTGCACCACAGTTTGTGATTTAAAGTGAACATCTTGTTTTTTTAAAACATTTAAAATGTCTTAAGAAGTCCATTCAACAATACTGACATGAATTCCAGCATGGAATCTCTCTGGATTTGTTGAGAGAAAGAGTTAGCTTTGTCATCATGGCTGTGGAAGTGCAGAACAAGCTTTTCAGTATTACCAGGTAATTTGGTCTTTCCATGTGTGCAGCATTTATCTTATTTATCATCTTTGTATTTGCCATGTGAGATGGGATGGGTGGGTTTTGAATTCTGTCCAAACTCTGCAGCATCATATTGGCAATAAATTTTAACATAAAACTACCAAACAACACTGATTAACTGGTTCTGAATAATGCATGGCATCCATTCCTTGCTTCCTCTGTGTCCTTAACTCTGCCTGCTCTATATTGTTCTTACACAGTGCCTTAAGAGCTCTCTAATCCCCTTTCAGGTTTCTCAGTAGAGGGCTGTCCATATAATGAAAAGAATCTGTTTAACTATCCGAGGTCCTTTATGAGCAAAAGGGTCTGAATATTTGTACTCGCACTTCTGTCTTCCGGGTGCCTTTGCCATAGTTGTTCCTGCTCTGTCTCGGTGGCACTTGTCTCAGCATGTTGGGATGCTGTCACTGTTTGGTGGTGTCAAGTAATATGAAGGGCAAACTGGTGAAACGAGGAAGGAAGAAGATGGTTCATTCATTGTGGGGTTTTGTACCTTTCTCATTTTTTTTTTTTTTGCAGGTAGCTGTGCTGTGAGAGTTGCTGAGCTGCAGTTGGCCAGAAGATGACAGAGTACAAGCTGGTGGTGGTTGGAGCAGGAGGCGTTGGGAAAAGTGCTTTGACCATTCAGCTTATCCAGAACCATTTTGTGGATGAATATGATCCTACGATAGAGGTGAGCACAGCCTGCTTATTTTGAGGAAGTCACACTTAAAGTTTTGGCTTTCTCCTCTTTTTCCTCAATTGCCATTCTTCATGGACTTCCTCCAAGAGGTCAGATATGAAATTAAGCGGCTCAGTGGAAGATGGTGACTCTAATGTCAGTGGGGCAGCAGATTTATTCAGGATTTTAGTATGAACTTTGAAGGAGCTATCCAGGATGTTGAAGCTATTTGAAGAATACATTTCAGTATCTTATACAGCTCCTGTAAAATTCAAACTAAAATCCAAAATAGATTTACCACCTTGCTGACAGTGGAGAGAGCAGCCCCCTCTGAAGCAGTTCTTCCTCATCATATTTCAGAAATTGTTTATAGACGGGAGGTGGGACAAGTAATTCCCTTGCTTGCATGGTGACAGATCGTCCAAAGGCGAAAACGTTATAGTAGGAGATATATACCAGAGTGGAACCCAAAGTCAATTTGAAAACAGTTCTGCTTGGACGAAAATGACTGGTAGAAAATCTTCACACTTACCTTGAACTCAGCAGTGGTTGATACATCTGTTTGTTTTTTTAGCTACCTTTATACTGTAACTTTCCTTCAGGTAGTCTAAGGTGGCACACACAGCTTATCTCATCCCCATTTCATACCCACAGCAACTGTATGTAATAGGTCAGGCCAAGGAAGAGTAGCAGACCCAAAATCATTTTATCAGTTTCATAGCTTAGTGGGAACTAGAACAAGGATTGCCAGTCACTCTAACCACTGCACCTCACTAGCTCTTTTGTCATCTCCCTGATTTTTTGTGACTTCATAAGTTACTGGATTGGGAGTTAAGAAATTAAGTCAGCTCCCCTCTGATTTGTACTTTAGTTACAAGCTAGTATCCTTCTGAAACTTAAAAATTTGTGGAGAGAAATTTTAATGGATGTCCTCCATGTAAACAGCTCAGAGAAAAATATTTTACATAAATAAATAATTAATAAAATTCTCTTCACATGGGATAACCAAGGAGAGATATGTGTGTCTGATACTAGAATGTGAGCCTCTCTGACCCCCAAGCAGTTGTTAGTCTAAGTTTTTTATTCATAAAATGTGTGTGAGGTGGTTGTTAATACGTGGCTGTGACTGTAAGAAACTAACACATTCTGTCTCTGATGCTGAACAGTCCGTTTCTGCATGGTGGTGCTGGCAAAGTCCAGTGAACATGTCATGGCTTTTGATTTTCAATTGGTCATGCTTAAACCTCCAAGAAGAGACAGCTGGTGGTTTGTATTATCTAAAGGCTCAAATTAAAAATGGTGATCTTTCTGCCACTTTGGTGACTGTTTCCCAGTCTGATCTTATGTACATGCCTGCAGAAGCCAAGCCTATTTTGTTCTGTTTGGCTTCCTCCCAAGTAAGTGTGCATAGAGTTACAGCTGTGTTCCCCAGGAATACACATGCTTTATCCTAAATAAGTCCCTTTTGTGTTCAGTGGGTCATGCTCCCAGCTGCATGTGCATCCTTGGACTGCACTGTGTGCTTCCCCTCCACCCCACCCCAAGGAATGTGCATTCACAGTTTTTAAACTCATTTTGGCGCAAATAAACTGCTGTCTCATGTCTGTGTGGGAGGGAGGGTTATATCCATGCAGAATATTGCTGGTGATTTAAGCCTGTCTTGATCTACAGTGTTGCCATTCAGAATGAATAATGGGCTGCTCTTCAAAACAAGAACATAGAGTTTCAGCGTCATTTTGCAGTGATGTGCTTTCTACACAGAAGAATTTGCTGCAGGGTAGAAGGAAGAAAGCAGGTGTGCCTGTGTTGAATGGGCATGACAGGAATTGTTCTCCAACATCATCTGGCAGAGCTATACGCGACCTCTTACCTCGGGGAGGGAGGTGTAGGGTGGGAAAGAACATTAAGGGTATTAAGCTGGTTATCCAATTTGGGGGTATTTCAGACTTGGCCAGAGGTGCAGTTCAAGATAAGGCATGTGAAGATCTCTCAGACCCTGTTTGGATCCATTTCGAGTTTTGCTCCTACTCTCTCTTTGTCACCCCTTTACAAAATATTCCAATAAATTTTTGTTTGTTTGTTTGTTTGTAGAAGGGTTAACTGTGCCTCTTAACTGTGCAGTAAAATTTACTACCTTGGAGAAGCAAACTGAGATGCTCAGACACACAACAAGAACAACAGGAAAGAATAGAGAAGGGTGTGCTTTGATTAAAATTAATGCCACAATAGTTGTGAAGTAAGGACTTTGATTCCTCACTGCATTTGCATCTTGTCTACTGAGCTGGAGAACTGGAAACATGTAGATGCAACTCTGTAGCAGTGTTTTCCCACTTTGGGTCCCCAGATTATGCTGGACAACAGTGCATGCCAAGTCAACACAGACTGTGATTGGGGATAGCAGGCATTGTTGTCCAGTATCCTTTCTCTGTTGGATAAGCTATTGTATGCTACAGCTGGCTTGTCAGTCACCTTGCTTCTGTCTAGGTTTGCCAGAATGCCTGTTGTTTAGCTAAAGGTTTCCATCTGTATCCAGCTGCTTTGCAAGGCCAATCTGCTAATTCCTGTGACTTATGACCTTTGGATATATTTCAAGAGTAAGCCAGTGTTGGACTAGGATACAGGGAAAGGCTGGGACTCGGGAGACCTGGGTTCAAATCCTCACTCAACCATGAAAACTCAACAGGAAGCACTGGTAAAACCACTCCTTAAATATCTCATGTACCTATTAGGGTTGCAATAGGTCTGATGCACTTAAGTACCTCTCAAGAACTTTCTATGCTATCTTTTCAAAGCTTGTAAAAGTTCCTTTTTTTAGAGTAAAACTGCCATGCTGGATGAGGGGTTTTGGAAGTTACAGTCCAAAAAAAGCTCTGTCTTTTCCTGATTTTCCTGAGAGAGAGAGAGAGAAGCAGGATGACAATCATCCTCCTAGAGCAATGGTTCCCAACCTTGGGTCCCCAGGTGTTCTTGACTACAACTCCCAAAAATCCTGACCAGCACAGCTAGTGGTGAAGGCTTCTGGGAGTTTTAGTCCTGGAACATCTCAGGACCCAAGGTTGGGAACCAGTGGTCTAGAACTTTTCTCTTTCTTCTAGTGTTACAGGTATTGAGGTTAAACAAGTCAGATGGGGAAGAATCTGGGGAGCCATCACCTGTCTGGGGAAGAAGCACTGGGGAGGTATGCTTTATACCTCTCTGCTTCATGTCTCAAGTGTCTCACTTTGTTATGTCACTGGAATGGAACAGGAGGAGCTTGCATTGTGTTCCACAAGGACCTTTGGGAGAGACTGGAATGAATGGAGGAGGAAATAGATGCAGAGAATGAGGGCTTTTTTATTAGATCCCATTAATGCATAGTCAAGTGAGAGGGTGGTGGTGGTGGTTGGCTGAGTTTGACAGACCTTGCCCAGAGCTGGCAGAAGTTGCAGTTTGAACTACTGTTCTGAGAATCCAGTTAGTAGATTCTGGGAATTATAGTCCAAAAAAGTAAGTTTCCTAGACTCTGGGCAGTGCCTAATCTAGCCTGATTCCATTGCTCCACTTTTCATAGATATCCAGAGTTTTTAAAGTTAGTCCATTGTTTAGGGTGAGCACTGTGGGCCACTGTTCCCAAAGCGCTTAGCTTCAATAGCTAAGAGCTGAGAATGGAGATAATTTTTCTGCTATGCCATATTGGTGGCTAAAAAAAGCAAGCCAGTTTCCCTTCCTATACTGGTGTGGTTTATCTTGCCAGTTAGGTACTTGTGTGTGTTTTTTAATTCTTCTTTCTTTCTCTCCTTATTTTTCAAAGCAGTACTATGTGAAAATAGAATTCTTTAATCATGAAACTCTAGGTGCATTTTAAAAGTTCTAATTATCCATTTAATAAAGTGTTGATATCATTAATTTGGGATAGCACATCTGCTTGGACAACTTGGGTTGTAGTCCCAACAGACACAGAGGTTAGGCTGAAATACTTGATAGTATATTTAGAGAAAATATGTTTGTAGCGTTGACAGAAAAGATATTCCTCTGGTGGTATCATCCGCACTTCTCCTCTAGTAAACTATCCCAGTCTCACTTACCTGGCCTCTTGGAGAGCTTCTTCTTCTTCTTCTTTTTTAATGGGGAATCTATAATTCTCTTCAGAACTTTGGGTTTTATGACGGGCTCTAGCAATAAGTGTCATGGCTAAGTGAACTTTTTAAATAGTTTCTTCAGTGAGGAACTGGTTCTGTTTCCTCTCTGTCCCCTCACTTGAGCTTTTTGTTCCCTTCCCCACCCACTTGATCTGCTCACAGTACAATGGAAATCTGCTGATTTCGGGCTTCTTCAAATAGTTGCAGCTGCTGTCTGGCTCCAGACAATGAGTTAGGAGGGGCCAGGAGGAAGGGGGGCAGGCACAGAATCGGTGAAAGAGAGGAGAGGAACCTTCCATGCATGGGGAGTTCAGAGGAGGCCCATATCCCTCTCCCTCCCATGGAAAGGCCTGTGGGTTGTGTGAGGGCATGGGGCTCTTCCAGTTGTCTTTGAACAGTGATGGGAGACGGGACAACGCAGGGATTCCCTTTGCTCACTCCTTGCAGTCGGTTGGTGGAGGGTATACAAAGGGGCTACTTCAATGCAGAGAAAGGTCCAAAAACTCTTTGCAAGTGGGTAGGGCAGATGAAGCCAGGGGCAGGGAGGGCCCCAGACCCTGACACAACACGCCCTGTCAAATTAGCAAAGGGCAGTCTGGCCCTGGAATCAAAACAGTTCAGACCCCTACTTTAAAAAAAGATGATAATTATGTTGGCTTCATCTCTGGAGTCGCTGACAAGAATCTCTCTCTCTCTTTTTTGGAGGGGGGGGGGAGCAGGGAGAGAGCCTTGATTTGGTGTGACATTTCTCTTCGCTTTTAAAGAAGCTGTATTCTTTGCTTCACTTGTTGATATTCTAATTGGTCATTGGAGTCCAAGAAAGAATCTCCTGCCAGGCAAGCCCTGAACAGAATATGTGTGGCCTCGAGAGGATGCCGCTGGTCTTTTAAGTGTACATATGGGGGTTGCTTAAAATTGGAGGATACCAGTTGTATCAATATTATACAAAAGGTTCAGGTGGATACGGTTTCATAATAATGTAAATGTGGACAAGCTGCATTTTGAATGGAAGTCTTGGGAAATTTTGTAGAAAGGTAGAATATACTTATCTTTGGAGTGAAAACGCAGATATGAGAATTGATACTTGTACTTTTTTGTTATTATGAGAAGCTAATGAGAACATCAACAATTTTCTAAAAGAATGTCAGAGAGAAGGAGGCAATTGCCTGTAAAGTGTCTTGGAACTAGGCATATTTGCAAATGGTTATATCGTGTATTGGACAATTCATATTTCAGGCACTACTACAGAATTCAGGAACCTTTTTTAAAAAATTTTTTAAACAGTAAAGTTTGGAAACATTTTGTACATGAACAAAACTTAGAAGTATACCCAGCCTATTGGAATGCTGGAAGCAAAATAAAACATGCAGGTTTGGTTGCTGGGTAAAATATGTTCCCTGGAAGTAAAATATGTGGGCTGCCCTGTTGAAAAGATATGTATTTGATCTGCATTAAAAGTCTCACATACTCATTGGCAGACGAATGACTGTGCCAATGCGAACTTTCAAATTCTTTTGCTTTTCAAAATAGAGAATTTTGAAAGAGATAACTTCAAAGATAACTGTCTTCAAAGATAACTGTTGAGTGGTCTAGTTACAGATCTGTTATTTGGATTAAAGCATTTGAGGCCTACTCTATTTAGGGCTTTTATGTTTTTCTGCATTAAATCCACACTTTCTGTCTGCAGTGAGAGTGTTTACTATTTCCTTTTTCCAGTCACAGAATAACTATCGAATGTTTGTTCCCAAATGTGGATTCACCTTTGGCTTTCTAATCTGTGCCGGCCAGACTACTTTTGGTTTTCTTGAATCTTGGCGCTTTTTGTAACCTTGGCATCAGGTCAGAGAAGTGCATCTTTCTAAGAATTTTTCTCCCTGTTTTTTGAGTAAAATGGAGCTGACCTCGCGGGGCTTTTCTGCTCCAGTGAGCCACAGAGAAGAAGCAAGTTTCATCTGTACACGAAGACAGGATGTAGTGCTTGAGCAGCCAAAGAGACAGTTTCTCAGCCATTGGAGAGTTGGTGGCGGCAGTGGCTGCTGCTGGTGCTACATTATTGATGGGAGTATATAAGTGCCTTTCTCTCATGGAAGAGTAAGATGCCAGTCATTTTCAAAGTGGCTGGCACCTAGCCAAGCAATCGTTCAGCGTTCTGGGGCTGTTCAGTTTTTGTTCGGTCTCCTACCCTTCGGGAATTCGTTGCTAGGAGCTTTACAGTGAGGCGTATCTGGACCCTGCTGTTTTTAGACCTAGCTGTTTCACTATTCAGATCAAGGGTGGAGAATTTCTTTGGTCTGGTGGGCTGACAGAAGACAGAAGCTGCCCTAAGCTCCTCCCTCATTATGTCCTCAGACGTACCACCCTGACAGCCCTTTCCGCCTTTTCCATGCTTCCCAGTGCACAGGGGGAAAAGGTTTGGTTGTGCCTGGCAGGGCAAAAATGATAATAGGATTCTTTTGGCATGCAAGAGATTCTGTGAGATTCTCCTTCTGCACAAGGGAAAGGATTATGCTAGCACTTGAATGAGCAGCTAGCTTTTCCAGATGCTTTATAAATCCCTCAGTGTAATGTTTGCCTTCCTTCCAGTTAGCAGAGAGAGAGAATCATGCAGCTCCCACTGGTGGACATGTGGCTCTTTAAGAGAATCATGCTTTTCAATGTATATGTCAGTGGACCATTGCCAGAGAAGTTAGTTAAAGTGTACTTCTGAGGAGGAAATTTCTCAACAGTGAGGGGACTGGTGAAAAGGGAGGAAAAGCAAGACGATCACTCTCTGAAAAATAAATTGGGTATTAGCTGAAACAAAAAAAAAACCCGAAACTTGAGCTACATATATATTCTTCAGATTAGAAAAGGTACTACCAATGGAAAAATTGCCAGCATGGTTGATGGAGTCAAGAAAGTTACCATAGGCAACAGCGTTTTTATTCAAAAATTGACACTTTCTCCAAATGAAGAGAACAAACATGAACACACACTCGTACATACATTGAATCTAAACAGACAGTAAGGGCTTAAAAAGAATGTGGAAGTCATGTTGCTAAAAGCATTTAAACCAATAGTAATTAAATACTTCAGATATATTTGGATCAGCAAACTGGCTAGGTCTCCTCAGTTTCTGAAGGTGACAAAGTATAAATCCAATGCTTGTCTTTGTGTGAAAGCATCTGAAAGCCTTACACTGTATTACATTTTAAAATTATCTTGAAACAGCTTAGCTCAGAAATGATTTTGATGAAAGAGATTGTAGGGGTTTTAAGGGTATCCCAGCATTGAAGATGAAACAGATCTTTTTGCCTTTGGGAATTGAAGGAAGGCCTTGGAGTTAGACTGTTTATAGCCCAGCAGTGCTGACACTAGAAAATAGACCTGCTGGGTGTTTGTGGATATAATTTGGACTTGATGATGAGTATTATGGACAGACATACAGGAGGCACTTATGCTAGACACTGACTCCACCCGGTGCTTGCCTGTGTTCTGTTTACTTACTGGCTGTATGCAGCATGTCCACAGAAGATGACTGTGGCCCTGTGAGCAAAGCTGCTTTTAAAAGGATTGCTATACCCTAAATAAAGTTAAGAAAATAGGTGTGTCAAGGGTGGGTGGCTCTTGTATCAAAGACATACCTTGTCTGCAGGAGACAACACAGTCAGTTCCAAGAACAGGGCCTGGGCTGTTTTCATTGCTCACCTGGCACCAGACGTGTAACCTCTGCTAATAGTTTTCAGAGACCAGTTTGGGTCAGGCAGTGTCCCTACTTCAGAATCTACTCAGTCTGAGATAGTTTCCTAAGCTGGCAACACCTGCTGGTGGGGGACATTGTGGCCTGCTTCGATAGAAAGCACACGTACACAGTCCTCTGGCCACAGATATATTGCTGAATGCAAAGGTTAGAAAGGTTGCTTTTAAAACATTTTTTTCTGCTGGTAAGAAAGTTGTTGCAGATGTTGTCCCAAAAAGTGGTATGTCTATGCTCTGGATCATCCTGGAATCCTTCACAGGAATAGAGATGCATGGCTGCAGTACTGGGCTCCAGTCATTGCCCCTATAGGCTTTCTGCTAACTGTCCATTGCTTACTGTGTGATACTCTTTAAAGCTGATCCTACTGATTATGACAGGTAATGGAATATGTTAGGTGACTGGAGGTGTCATCTTCTGTAGCACCTTAGAATTCCAGTTGTTATGTAGAAAGCAGAGCTGTGGTGGCTTCATACTTATACAGGACCCTCAAATTGCATTAGGCGTCCATCCTACATAGTGCAGATGCATCCAGAGGGCCTTACTGTAGTTAGAGGGCATGCACACATGTGCTTGAGGATGAATTGACTGGATAACATAAAGAGGAATGTGGAGTGCAAGAAAGGAGAGATGGCAGTTCAGAGCTGATCAAGGAAAAGGTCTTGGAGAGGGATCTGGTGGAGGAAATGAGAGCAGCTTAACAAAGAAGAAGAGACTGTTTCATGTCCCAGGAGCCGCATAGCACAAGAATGGAAAAGTGGAAAGGGGAACGTTGGTGGTGGGCAATTATGCATCAGACAGAAGAAGGGGAGGTATGGGTGAGGACTTCAGGCTATGAATGGTGAAGGCATGGATTGGTAGTTTGCAGATGCAGAGTCTGACATGTGAACATGTAAGAAAGGGATGAAGGCAGTTACAAGAAGGAACAGAGACCTGGCATGTGTGGAAATGGGAAGTAAAAAAGGGAGGTCCAAAGAGTTAGGGTCGGTTGTCCAGCCATTGAGGCAAACTAGCCATGAACAGATGACCGTCTGTCTGCTTGTTTACTTTCCTTCTAATTCCACCTATTCCTTTTGACTTCACAGGATTCCTATCGAAAGCAAGTTGTCATTGATGGAGAGACATGTTTGTTAGACATCTTAGACACGGCAGGCCAAGAGGAGTACAGTGCCATGCGAGACCAGTACATGCGGACAGGAGAAGGCTTCCTTTGTGTGTTCGCCATTAACAACACAAAGTCCTTTGAAGACATCCATCAATATAGGTTCGTAAAAGTAACACAGAAGTAATGGCCAAGGAAGAGATCATGCGTGTCACCTTCCTTTGTAAAGGGAAAGTCTGGAAGAAAGGGTCATGGCCACCAAGTGTGCAGCTGCTATGAGAAGGGACCATTTCGAAAAATAATGGAAAATAAAATGACCAACACTGTCCGGACTTTATGCAAATTTGTTGTGTGACCTCATTCGGAATGCGGAGTGCAGTTCTCACCACTAAACAGATATCTGAAATCTGAAAGATATCTTTGACCTGGAAAAAAATGCAGAAAAGGATAGTGAAAATAGAAGAAGGTAACAGTTCACCCGTGATGAACAGTAAAATCATGAGGGATTGGTAAGCTTAGGGGAAAAGGTAGGAAGGGGAGACATGACAGAGGTGTATACAGTGGTGCATGGGGTGGAGAAAATGGATGAGCAACATTTCCCTCTCGCTTGTGATACTCAGACCTGGGGTCACCCACCGAAACAGACCACTGACAAATGCAGGGCAGGTAAAAGGAAGCTTTCTTCATACTGCACATATTTAGAATGGAATGCACTGCCACATTGCAGAGATGGCAGCCAGTCTGGACAGCTTTGAAAGGAATGGGGTTGTCGATGGAGGGTGGGGCTGTTAGGAGGCATGTGTAGCACCTCCAGTATCAGAGGCAGAGTACCTCTGTAGATCCCATCGTTGTGGAGCGCAAGCAGAAAGGCTAAGTTGCACTGACATCCTGCTTGTGAGCTTAACATAGGTAGAATATTGTTCCTTGTGAAGACCTTTTGCTTTGTGGTCAGTATCTGATGCAAAGTAACACCTAGGTATTTTGGAGCAAAGCAATGGTCTACTTGGGTATCCTTCCAGGTAACCTGAAGTTTTTTGAGATGCCTGCTTATTTCTTGAATGAAAGACACCTGTTTGAATCTTAGCAGAGTTGGGTTTAAGTTGATTTCTGTCGTAATGTGCAAAGTTCTTCTAATGCATCTGTGGAGAGATGTTCTGCCATCTGAAAACTTAGAACCAGCTTTACAACACATGTTGGTATAAGTGCCATGGTGTAAACTGAAGTGGCAAATTGCTGCTAGTTAACATGTTGCCACTTGTATTCTTTGTTGTGTGCCAGTGGCATGAGCTGCTGACTTGGAAGGGCAACCAAGTGTCTTTAGGGCGAGTATCTTCAGTGCTTATGTCTTCTTTTGAAGCAGGGAGCTGAGCAGTCGTCTGTATATCAGAGGCTTGGCTCTTCCCTGGGAGATGCAAGGAAACCTCCTGTGCCTGGGCAGCCACCCAATGGCTTGGGGATATGGCAGTGAGCCTGGCTGTAGTTGATTGTTGACAAAGGGTTTGCTCTCATACCCTGAGCCAAGCTCTTCTCGCTAAGCATAGCTAGGCCTTGTTTGTCTCACTGCAGCAGGAATTGTCAAACTGTGTCAGAGCAGACTGTTCACAGACCAAGAAAAAGAGAAATCCTTCACAGCATCCACAAATAGAGAAATGTCTTGTCTTACCCACAGGAAAGGGCTCTCCAGATGCTGTAGGAATACAGAAAGCAACACAGAATGTGATGCTGAATATGGGATTAAGAGAATTTTGGAATCTCAGTTTGATGTCTCCTTATTTGAAATAAGTATGAAGTTTCTAGGCCTTATAGTTGTGAAGACAAGTGTGACAAGATGTAGATGGTGCCTATTACAGTCTTGAAAAGCAGGGACATCTGTGTCTAGTAAATACCCTCTCAGGAAGCAAAGAAAGCTCTGAAGAAAATAAAAAAGATATGCAAGCACTGTCTGTCAAAGAGTTATGTATGTTACACTGCTCAGCATACAGCAGGAATTGGATTTTTACTGATTCCCTCTTATGGGTTGGTGAGCTGCCTCAAATTGGATTTGATTGGGAACTTTGGATTCAAAACTAAAAGGGGAAAGATTTTCCCAGAGTAAAATCATCATTTTTCAACACTCTTATTGGTTTGGTGGTACATATTCTTTGTACTATAGTGTACTATAGTGTAAGGAGCTGCCATACTTGTGGTTCCATATAATTTTTATTCCAATTGGCAGCTGCGCTCCAGGATTTAGGTATGGATTTGGTTGTCAGGTCTGAGATCTTTATAGCTGGAGGAGGCATGGACTGTGTCATGGATCTTAAGCATGTGAAGCATGTGCTTTGCTAGTAAACTACATACGGTGTACCTGCCCAGCTCTTCACACACACATGCGTATGTTCTGTGGTGGCAAGTGTGGAGGGCAAGTATGGAATGAAGGTGGATGTTAAATTTTAGCTGAGAATTCCTAGTTCTGAAAATCTACAAGGATTCTTGTGACCTTTAAATATGAATGAATCTGTAATAACTAACAAAAGGGGTAGGTTTTCAAAGTATTGAGTCTACTTTCGGAAATTGAACTACAGTTCCAATTATCTATGACCAATAACTGTGCTGGCTGGGATTGATCAGAGCTGGTGTTTTGAGAATATCTAGAGGTCCACAGGCTCCCTTCCTTTGGTCTTCTTCACCACGCTGGCTGGGATTTCTGGGAATTGATGTGGGGACTCAAGGTTGAGTCCTCCTTCACTTGCATCTGATGAACTGAACTCTAGTCTGTGAAATCATAGCAGTAGTACAATTGGTTGCCTTTAAGATGCAATTGGTTGCCTTTGTCACCACTGTAGACAGACTAACATGATAACCCCTCTGTAATCATCATCTTGGAACTGCAGAGCTGGAAGGAACCCTGTGGATAATCAAGTCCAGTCTAAAAGTCCTCTTTCTTGGATTTGCAAAATAAAATGTGAAAATGTGTCTTCCGCTCAAAACCTTGGGGTGGGATATTGTAATCCTTACAATTTATGCCTGGGCTAGTTTTTCCTGGCTCCTTTACTTTTGGTTTCTTCTGAAACTGTACCTTGTTTCTTTTTTGTGTGTGCTGTCTTTGTGGTTTTTTTCTGCTGGCAGGGATGGATGGATAATGCTCACACTCTTTAGGGGTGGGGTATATTATACACGAGTGACACTTTCTTTCCAACAATGCTTTTTTTTTCATGAGTCCTAACCCTTTGATCACTCCACTATTTGTCCAAACATCCTGTTCTTTAAAAAAGAAAAAGAAAAACCTATATTGGATTAATTCATGCAAGGCGTATTTTGCAGCAGCAGCTTTTAACACTGAGCAAATATTGGTAAAATGCGATTCTTGCTATGAAGGAGACACTATAGGAAAGAGTTCATTAGGGCTACTGTGGCCTTGATAATGTCTTGCATTGTTTACTAGAAATAGAGTGTTTGGGTTTCTTTGGCAGGAGGGCTGTGGCGTGGATTGTTCCTGAGCTTACCTAATAAATCATCATTCCCAACCTGATTTACTAGAGTGCAAGTCCTGTCAGTCCTATCTAGAATGAGCAACAAGCAGGGAACAACTGGAGGACACCAGTTTGAGGAAGGCGGTAACTGCTGTCAAACAGAGAATGATTCAGGAACATTCTTCTGCTTCTCATCCTCTTGGATCCAGATGTGTAGCATTAGCAGAATATTTGTTCTATGCAGAGCTATGTCAGTCTGCACATGAAAGCTTTTATTCTTTGCAAAACCTTCCATGGTTTTAAATAGCAGGGTTTTTTTTTTCTCTGCTCGCTGATTAGGAATAAGGGCAGAAGAATAACAAAATAGTGAGTCAAAACTTGTTGGTTGTTATGCCAAGAAGATGAATAATTTAAGATTTGTTAAATTAAAATCAAACTCTTACATTATTTTCCTTGATCTTTCCAAGCCCCCACAATGAATTAACATAATTTTCTTCCTGCATTATTTTGAAGCTCTCTTCTGGTCAGAATAGGATAAAAATAAGGATATTCAAACAGGAAATGTTGATTTCCATTGATTTGCTCCACTTCTGATTTCTCCTCTGCAGGGAGCAGATCAAGAGAGTGAAGGACTCCGATGATGTCCCCATGGTGTTGGTGGGGAATAAATGTGACCTTCCGGCCCGGACTGTGGAAACGCGGCAAGCCCAGGAGCTGGCACGGAGCTATGGGATTCCTTACATTGAAACATCAGCCAAAACTAGACAGGTATGTTGAGTGCCAACATGAACAGAAGATTCTTCTCGATCCCACTACCTCAGTTTCAGAACTGAGAGGAAAATTTTGGTCCATATTCCAAAGAAATCCAGGTACCGTGTGTTGTCCCCAGGTTGTCTTGTATGAAAATTGAGCTTATTTCTGTCAAGAGTTTCTGAATCTTTGTGCAGGTTGACCAGAGGAGAATTCTTTCCTCCCTATATCTGATACTGATGGTCTGAGACTAATTCGTGTCCCAGTTTTTAAAAAATGTAGTCCTCAAGGGTAGATGCTTCATTGGCTTCTGTCTATGCCAAGGCTGAGAAAAACTGTGCTACTGTTCTTGGAGGAGGATGTTTGTCTGTGTCCCCACTTCTCCAGCAGTCTGCTGACCTTCCTGCCTTGTGTAAAAGGATGGCTGTAAAGGTTTCTCATTGTGCAGAATGGCTGTAGCTTCTTCTTCGTGATCTCTGTGAATGCACACAAATGGGTTATTCTGCTCCTGCTCAGGACCTCTCGGAAGTTTCTAGAGCTTAAAGACATGTGATTAGTAGGATGTTCCCCCGTGGAGCACATGCTCCGCCCGCCGGAAGTCCCCTCAGTTCCTTTTAGCCGCCGCTTAGGTCAGACCTATCTCAACAACTAGAGCAACTTTTGATCGCAATCGCTATTTTTTCTTTGTGCCTTCTCAGGCTTCACCTCATTTGTTTGACGTTTCCCCGTGAATTCTTTTCGGTTCTAAATTTTCTCCCCATGGCTTTCTTTGCTTTCTTTTTACTTTTGTTCTCCCCCCCCCCCCATTTTCCCCCCTTCCCTATCTTCCCGCTCTTTTTATGCCCCCCCGGCCCGTTTAAGCGGTGCATGTTGTGCGCAAACAAGGTCCCGCTTTCAGACGGCCACAACCGCTGTCTTTTCTGCATGGGGGAGCAACACCAAACCCATTCCTGCCCGGAGTGTAAAAAACTCACCAAACCGACCCTCAAGCTCCATCTCCAACGTCTCCGCTCATTTCTCTGGGAGAAGTCCCTTAATCCACCTACCGCCTCGATGGAACCTAGCTCGCCTCCTGTCCCTAGACAGGACATGCCTAGGCCCATGTCCAGCCTGACCGCTCCATCTCCTAAACCAACGGAGCAGTCTGAATCCTCCTCGAAGTCGGCATCGACATTGAAGGCCTCCTCGACACGGTCTCACGGCCAGTCAACTAAAAAGAAAAAGGACAAAGGTGGATCGAAAAAGGCTAAGAAATTATCCAAGCCTACTCAACTTACTCAGCCTCAACCAGACCTCCCTTCACCGATTCTAGAAGAGTCCTCCAGAGAGGCTCCCGATTCTTTGTCGGAGGCAGAAGATCCACTCCCGCTACCTCCTGGCCAGGCTCCTGTTTCTGTGGTGAGCCTCCTGGCTAGTCTTGGCCCTTCAGTGGCTGATGTTCTCTCCAGCCTGGCCTTGGCCCATTCTAGCCCTGCATCTTCAGGGCAGGCAGTAGTGGTTTAGTTTTCCAACTCTGAGTCTTCTCCGCGCCAGTCTCCTCCTTGCAAACATGCGTCAAAGAGACGTCATCTTTCACCCGATTTCCAAGATCCTCCACATCGGGAGTTTTACTACCTCCAAGAGTCTTCTTGATATCACCTTCTGGCAGGCTACCGAGATCCTTATCATGCTGAGTATGACCGATACCAGCATCGCAGAGACGATATCGACCCGCATGCTGGATAATATTATTATGATGAACCAAAGAGAGTGCGATATGCATTTGCTTATCCACCTGAACCTTCTCCATCCCCGTCACCATCTCCACCCCGACATCGGCATCAGGCTCATACATCCAAGCTTCAACCCTCTCTGCCGGCCCCTTTACATGCCAAATCAGCTCTCAAGTGTACTTCTTCGCGTTCAACAGAGCAACCTGCCTCCAAACACTCCAGCACATCTTCTGTACCTGTTTCTACTTCTCACTCTCACCTGCGTCCTTCATCTCTGCAGGTCACTACCACATATAAGGGACCCCCCCCCCCCCCGGTCTGACACCAGCAGAGGGTTGTCGACTCTTCCGGTTACTACATCCAAGACCTCGGCATTGAGACCTCGACAATGGTCACCCGAGTCCGCTGTTTCCGAGACTCACGATCCCCCTTCGGAAATTTCTCAGGAATCACCCTCCAACTTGCCTACTCCCAATTCCGATGTGGTGGATAATCACCCTCCTTCACCTTCTGAAGACTTTACATCCTATTCTCAACTTATACTCCACATGGCCAAATCCCTTGAGCTAGAGGTCGAACAGCCTCCACCTCCAAAACAGGACCTAGTATTCGATGACATCAACCAGGATAAAACCCCACCACTCAGTCTGACTTTCATACCAGCTATGCTTGATTTGGTAAAGGAGTCTTGGGATAAACCACCGTCCTCCCTTCAAATATCCAGACGAGTGGAGAACCATTATAAAATTCATGGTTCAGATACATCTTTTCTTGCAAAACATCCGATACCCAATTCAATCATTGTAGAATCAAATCAATCCCGGGCTCGCAATAAATCGTCGGTAGCTTCAACAAATAGAGAAGGTAGAAAGTTAGAGGTTCTGGGTCGGTGTCTTTAACATCTTTCATCATGAGAGTCGCCAACTACCAGGCTGCTATGGGTGCTTACCACATGCAGCTCTGGAACAAGGTCCTCCCAATATTACAGGCTGCTCCTGAGGACTCCAGGGCTGAAGATCTTAATGTCCATCTAGAGGCATCCACCCTGGCAAAACAACAATGAATAGCTGCTCGTCACACCGCAGATGCTGCCTCCAAGGCTATGGCTATTGCAGTCACGCTTAGACGGCATGCCTGGCTTCGTTCAGCGGTTGTCATGGATGACACCAGGTCTCGTATAGAAGACCTCCCCTTTGATGGAGCCGGTCTATTCAATGAAAAGACTGATGAGGTAATGGACACCCTACACAAAATCAGGAAGACAGCCAGGTCCTATTCTACCCAGCAACCCTATCGATATCAACAATGGTGTCGACCCTTCTCCTTCCAGCAGCCGTATCAACAACAACAGTACTGTCCATACAAAACTCAACTCCCAGAAAGAACTTTTTCAGGGCCCTCCACTTCCACATCCTCCACCTTTCGACCTCAGCTCCAGGTTCAGCGTCATAAGCCCTTTCGTCGTCCTCAGAAAAAGGGCAAACATTATCTTTGACTCTCTTCAGCCCAAGGTCAGCCTTCATCCTTCCTTCCAAACCCGTCTTCACCCTTTCCTCCGATCTTGGTCTCGCATCACAAACGGCCATTGGGTACTGTCTATCATTCGCCACGGCTATCTTCTCGAATTCAAAGAACTCACCGGCTCTTCAAGACGAAATCTTCCTTCTCCTTCAGAAGCAAGCCATTCTCAGAGTTCCGAACCACGATCTTCGCAATGGTTTCTACTCCCCATATTTTACAGTTTCAAAGCGAGACGGAGGTCTCCGTCCCATCCTCGATCTCAGACACCTCAACAGATACATCCAGCCCAGACACTTCAGGATGGTTACACTCGATACCGACATCCCTCTCCTTTCTCAGGGAGACTGGTTTGTTGTGATAGACCTCCCGAATGCTTACTTTCATATTTCCATCCATCCACGCCACCACAGGTACCTCCGCTTCTGCTTCGAAGACACCGCCTACCAGTTCTGTTCTCTTCCGTTCGGCCTTTCCACTGCTCCACGGACCTTCACGAAGTGCCTTGCACCAGTCGCTGCACATCTCCACCTACACGGCATAACCGTTTTTCCCTATATCGATTGGCTAATCGTATCGAACTCTTACCAAGGCGCCTTAAGAGACACTCGTTTCACTCTCTCCATGCTAGTGGACCTCGGGCTCAAGGTCAACTTCACCAAATCTCGACTACAGCCCTCTCAAACCGTGGACTTTATCGGGGCCTGCTTCGACTCATCTCGGGCCAGGACCTTTCTGCCCCAGGAGCGAATAACCAAACTAAGATCTGCAATAAGGCCTGTTTGTCCCCTCAGCACATCGTCCGTCTCAGCACATCGAGCTCAGCATCGTCTCGGTCTCATGGCCTCAGCTACATCAGTTATCCAACATGCCAGGCTCAAAATCAGATCCCTTCAAGCCTGGTACCTTTCCCTGTTCGACCCAATGATCGACCCCCACCCCTCCAAACTGTTGACAGTTTCCAAGGAATTAGCTCACCAACTTACCTGGTGGACCTTCCTCTCACATCTCACAGTTGGCCATCCATTCGCTCCTCTCCAGCTCACGATTCAGGTCACCACCGATGCCAGCCCCACAGGATGGGTCGCTCATTGTCAAGGCCACAGAATCCATGCCCTGTGGACAAAAAGAGAACAAACCTTACATATCAACCATCTCAAGCTGCTTGCCATCATCAAGGCCTTTTGTGCCTTCCATCCTCTTATCGTCGGTCGGGCCGTTCAGTTGGCCACGGACAATATGACCGCACTATACTATGTAAACAGGCAGGGAGGCATGCATTCCCTCTCTCTCCTGTACCTCACGATCCACCTCTGGGAGTGGTGTTACACCCACCACGTTTTTCCTGTTGCGGTCCACGTTGCCACTCACGACAACTTCATCGCGGACTACCTCAGTTGCCTCACTACTCGAACTCACGAATGGGTCTTGGACGACACTGTTTTTGCCCAGATCTCCCAACGTTGGGATGCTCCTACTCTCGATGTCTTTGCCACACAAGAAAATGCCAAATGCGTCCAATACTGTTCCAGAGCAGGAAAGGGCGTGAACTCCCTAGGAGACACCTTCATGGTCAACTGGGGAACCAGTCTTCTATACCTCTTTCCTCCCATTCCTCTCATTCAAAGGACAGTGGTTAGACTCCATCAGTTTCGCTCCATTGCCATTCCCGTAGCCCCCTCGTGGCCTCGCCAACCCTAGTTCACCCACCTGCGAATGATGTCGACAGACCTCTTTCACCTTCCTTGCCTCCCACACCTGCTAACTCAGGACAACGGCAGGATCTACCACCCAGACCTGGAGTCCCTCAATCTTACCGCATGGAGGATTTACCGTCCATAGCAGCTATTCTAGACAAAGCTAGAAAGCCTTCCACTCAGCTTTTCTACTGCTATAAATGGAGGACGTTCTCCACTTTCGCTGCTTCCAAGGGACTCTCGACAGCATCTGTCTCCCTCGAGACTCTCCTTACATTCCTTCTCCATCTTTTTCATCTTGGCCTATCACATTCCACCTTGAAGGTATACGTTTTGGCTATGGTAGCGCATCAACCACTGGATTCTGATGCTGCTCAGCTTTTATCTCACCCTACTTTGAAGAAATTTCTTAAAGGCCTCCAAAACATTTGTCCTCGTCAGTGACCACGGCTTCCGCAATGGTCTCTCCAGATGGTCCTCAATGCTCTTACTCGTCCTCCTTTCGAACCGTTAGCCACTTCCAATTTCAAACTTCTTTCCCTCAAGACTGTTTCTCGTTGCCATCACATTGGCCAGGCGAGCTAGCAAGTTAGCAGCTCTCAGAGCTGATGCACCACATCTCCAGTTTCACCCGGACAAGGTTACCCTATATCCGGACGTCTCTTTTCTACCTAAAGTCGTGTCGGAATTCCATCTCAACCAACCTTTGGTTCTCCCTTCTCTTTTTCCACCTCCAACATCAGATCTAGAGCACATGCTCCACACTCTAGATGTCAGACGCTCTCTCGCTTTTTATGTTGATAGGACTAAATCTTTTAGAAAATCTCCTTGTCACGGTCCTCGCAAAGGTTCTCCAGCTTCCTCACAAACGTTATCAAGGTGGATAGTTCAGGCAATCACCTTGTCCTATGAACTGTTGGGAAAGCCGCCACCAGAAACTGTTAAAGCCCACTCCACCAGGGCTGTCTCTACCTCTACTGCTTTTCTTCGCGGTATAGATGTCTCCAACATCTGTCGAGAAGCTACCTGGTCTACTCCCTCGACATTTGTGACTCACTATCAGCTGGACATCAGAGCGAAGAATGAAGCTAGCTTCGGCAGAGCTGTTCTTACCTCCTTTTTAACGTGATGTCCCACCAACCGGTAAGTGAACTTGCTAGTCACCCATTCATGTGTATTCACAGAGACCACGAAGAAGAAAGAGGGGTTACTTACCTGTAACCATGGTTCTTTGAGTGGTCCTCTGTGAATCCACACGTCCCACCCATCCTCCCCTCTGTCCATCACGTTGTCATCCTTATCTATTTTCCTGACAGCGGCGGAATTTTTGGGAACTGAGGGGACTTCAGGCGGGCGGAGCATGCGCTCCACGGGGGAACGTCCTACTAATCACATGTCTTTAAGCTCTAGAAACTTCTGAGAGGTCCTGTGCAGGCTCAGAATAACCCATTCGTGTGGATTCACAGAGGACCACTCGAAGAACCATGGTTACAGGTAAGTAACCCCTCTTTCTTGACTGACTGCAGTGAAGCTGGCCCATGGCTCCCACTGGACAAACAACAGGCATTTATTGTCAAGCTACCAGTTCTCTAGCTGCTAATTGCACAGCAGATTGTGTAGTTTCTGCTGATGGCTCCCAAGTACTGGAAAACATCACTGTGGATTACAACAGGCTTGAGTTGAAATGGATCTTTTAAAGTGGTGATGTGGATAAAGGTGGCAAGTTGCCTGGCTGAACAACTGGTGCCAGTCCTATAGTGGTATACGAAGGGAAAAGAAGATTTCAGCTGGAAGTGGTGCAATTGGTAGTGCTCTGGGAACTCTTACAGTGCTGTTTGGAGAGCCACTTTGTCTGCAGGCGTGCCAGCACCTATGGCCAGTTCGTGCAGCATGTCCATGGCTTGGTTATTCCTCGATTATTGCCATGGCAGGCAGCCAGCCATAACCACAGTCACTTGTCGGACGAGGTCTTGGCTGAGCTCATATCTATACCAGTGAGAAGGTACTCTGTGTGTGTCTTGCAGATCTTTTGAATCAAATACCTGTTTTTCTGAGGGCTTATCATTCCCACTGAAAAATAATATTTCCTGATTTCTATCGTATGGCTACAATCCCGTTGGCAATTAATACATTCATGAAATATCAGTCACGTTCCTGGATGTAAGTCCATTTCACAACGAGGAATGCACCCCCCACCTTGTTAATTATTGCAAGTTTGCTGCCAGGATTTAATGCAGCTTCATGTATGTGCACGTAAATAGCCAGTAGGAGACTGGTTTATGTTTAGTTATATTTGCATACTGAGAGCAAAGTCTTAATAACTCTTTCAAATTGCCCTCTGGGCTTTCCTTGTATATGTGTTCTAGATTCAATCATATTCTTATCTTGCAGGGAGTTGAAGATGCCTTCTATACTTTAGTGCGGGAAATCCGGCAGCACAAACTACGCAAATTGAACCCTCCAGATGAAAGTGGCCCAGGCTGCATGAATTGTAAATGTGTAATATCATGACCAAGGTAAGTAATTGGGGAAAGTGAACAGTGCTTCTAGGGGGAAATGATCCCAAAATTATCAACTGCAATTAAATGGTTGAAAAGTTTGTTTTATCTCAGGAATGGCACTAAGTCAGAGACAGTGAGAATTAAAGACCAACAGGTTCAGATTTCTCTTCGCCTCCTCCATATTATCAATTTGATGTCTGTCAGGGTATTTTGGAAGGGGCGATGGCACTTGTAAAATGCTGTAAACTGCTCAGTTAGTATTTTAAAGCAGTTAAGTATATAGGAAGATGCTTTGAACGAGTCTGACTTGCTGTGAAGAATGGGAATGTGTTGGCTACGTGACCTTTATCAGTAATGTTTAGCAGAACCAAAGTGCTTCTGTCTCATTTCGTTCCTTGTTAAGTGCTGCTCCTTATTGCAGATGCTGTGATTTCTCTTTGATTTCAACCCTTACCCCACTACTGCGCTAAAGACTAAATGATACTTCCTGTAGTCTGCCCCTGTGTTGTCTGCATTGCTGTCTTTCCATTCTTCCTTCTATTTATTGCAGCACACTCCACACCTAGGGAGCTGCAGGAAACATGTCACTGTAGGATGGAAGAGGCTTCATTTCTCCTAGTGGAGATGAGTTGTAGCAGGCTATAATTCTGGCCATTTCAAATATCATGTGCAACATTCAAAAATTAAGTATTTGAAGTTCATATTTTGACGCAGCATTAACTGTATCTTATTTCAATTCTGAGATAACAGCCTTAAAATAATCTTGCTGGGTTTTATTTGGCATTTTGGGTAAGGTGAGAAATTTCACTGTTCAGAGTCAGACACCAATGTTTGCTGCAAATGCAATCAGGGAAATGGGACCACAAAAGTGTTTCCTATGGTCCTGCGTGTTCCCGGTAACGCTCCCAGTGTCACCCTGGTTGCATGATAGGTCCTGTGATAAGGGTCTGCTGGAATGAATGAAGCTTATGTAGTTTTCTTTATATCCCAAACTGTGGCGCAGGATAGAATCCCCAGCAATTGAGTTGATGTACCTTCTGTCAGCAAAAGGCTATCCTGGATCCCGTTAGTGGAGTAAAACTCTCCATTCCCTCCAAACCCTGCAGTTTTCAATGAATTTGCCTTGAGAGTTTTTGAGTAGTTATGTAGAGGATTATCCTGCAAGTTACCCAAAATCTTCAGATATATAGATGTATAATAGGGAACATACTGTAATTGACCTCACCTCTGCATCTAGATATCTGAACCCTCCTTTCCAGTGACCAGGAATGAAGCCAGGAAAAGAGGACTCACAGGGGGTATGAACTTCCTATCTGTTTTTAAAAATTTTCAGAGTAGTAGCTGCATTAGTCTGTTTCTGCAAGAACAAAACAAAAGCAAAAGTATTGTGGCACCTCTGAGAAAAACAAATCTATTTTAAGTAGAAACAGTGGCTGTGTGATACATCCACTGTGAGCTTTTGTGCATTGTAGCCCACTTCTCTCTTGCTGTATGGTGTGAATCTTTTCTTTTCTTGCTTTTTACACATGAGCACTGAGACTTACAGGTTAGGTAAAACCATTGAATTGTAGCAGTTTGGCCATGTAATGTATTCTGTATGGTTTAAACATTCTGGGGAGAGAGGCCAGCAGTTGCTCAATAGAGCAGAGCTCTTCCTTCTTCCTCTCCTTAGAGAAAGAGTAGTTTAAAAAAAAAGAATGAACTGCACTCCACCCAAAAAAATTACAATGGAGGAGTGAATGGATGTCATGGAAGTTGTCTACGATCTCCCAGCAGGCCTAATTCTTGAGTTGCACCTAGGGCAGCTATTGTTGTTGGGTGGGGGTGGGGGGGGCGGTTTCCAGATGTGCAAATAATCCAGACGTCTGTATTTCCTCTGGCTAGGGATGTGAGCCTGGGTGGAAGGGTGGGGAATGTTTCCTGTTCATCCGCTGTTGAAAATGCACAGATGAATCCCAAATGCTCCTTTAAAACTGCCTGCCTTAAGAGGAATGCTACTGCCAAGGGCTGTGGAGAAGGCCCAGCATTAGCCAAGTGTCTGTTCCTTTCTGCACCACGTGCACCACCCGCGCGCTCTCTCTCTCTCTGTATGTGTATGTGTGTGCATGAGAGAGAGAGAGATGTAGAGCTCTGGCTGTCTTAGACTCTTCTCTTACTAGAAAGCTAAACAGTGAGAAGAGCATAACTTGGCAGTATGCTTCTAGGTGTGGTCCCCAGCAACTTTTTTTTCTTCAAAAAATATGCATTTGTTTTGTGGAGGAGGAAATGGGAATCTGTTTTCCCTTCAGGATCTGCAGCACAGATGGGATCTAGCTCTATGTTGGGCGGCATCTAGCAAGCTGTTCCCATAGGGCTTGGAGAAAGACACAGCAGGCAGGCAGCAAGGCCACACAAAGCGTGTGGTGCTTAGTAAATATGAATGGGGAGGAGGGAATTGTTGGGGCTCTTCATAAGAGTAGTTGTCCAGATCTTTTCATAGAAAACATTTTACAGGATTCTATTCCTGGGCCTGACTGGCAGAGTGACTATCCAGAAGTTTCACTCAGTTCATAGACATATTGTCATTTCTCATTGCATCTGTCAGCCAGAGTCTCAGGCTTCACACTGCTCCATAGTAGAACTGGATATTGTATTTGGTTATGCTAGAATAGCTTGAGGGAGGCATGCCAACCGTTCCTTTCTCTGCCCCTCCTGCTGGATAGGAGGTGTTTTGACAGTGGAAACAACCCATTTCCCTTTTCAGTCTACATACGGCCTGAAACCCAGAAGGATTTTCCATCTAGCACAAAGAGTCATAACCTCCTCGTAAGGACCCACCTCAAAGTCTGCTCCTCTTGGCGTTCTCCTACACAGACCCCAAACACAGGTAAAGTTGGGGGTCTCGCCTCCTAGACATAACCTTCAAGGGAACAGTACTTTGGGAATATGAGGGAGAAGCCAGGTCCATCTGGGCTTGTTTCTGTACTGCCCAGTGCAAAACAGATGAGATCATACTGGGCTTTTGTTCGAGGCCTGTGGGAGGCCTCTCACAGCATCAAAAGGTCAGAAATCGAGGTTATAGGTAGCCTATTACTGGTAGGGGAAAATTGTAAAAAGTTGACTTTGAGTGCCATAGCAGAAGCTTCTCTCACCTCCCTGTATTTGCAAATCAGCCTGCTTTGTGTTGTGATGGATCTTAAGCATTCAGTGAATGGGATTTCCTCGAGGTCTTGTTTCTTAAACATAAGCATGCCTTTTATAGCCTGACAGACAAACGTAGGACCATTGTCAGTTGCGAAACACCTATGAAGGTCAAGGGGGATGGAGATAACTGACCAGAGCAGATGGCTGCCCCCTGTATTAAACTCATCAAACGCTGGTGCTCTGTTTAATATGCAAAGTTGGCCCCTGAAAGCATCACCGATTGGGCTGCATATTGTGTCGTAGTGAGACACAGATTGCCTACATTGCAATCTCATAGCTAAGCCAAGACGTATGAGTAAAGAACACTATAACAGTGTGTGATGTGCCATCAAGTGTATTCCAACCCTTAGCAATCCTAGGAGGGTTTCCAAGCTGTGTGAGGTGTTTAAGGAGTGGTTTTACCAACCAGTGCTGCTTCTCCCAGTGCGTTTCCATGGCTCAGTGGGGAGTGGAACCCAGGTCTCCTGAGTTCTAATCCAAAACTCTTACAAGACGACACTGGCTCTCAGCGTAGGCTCAGTAGGGTAGGTTGAATCAAAGTATTGTAGTAACAGATTGAAGTGCATCACCATGAGGCCAGCAAATGGCACTGCAGCCATTTTTCATCCCCAGAATCAGATTTCATTGACCAGAATCTTTACAACAGTTTTACTCCAGAGTAAGTTAAATCACATAAATTAACAAAGTGCCTATCATGTGCCAGTCACTCAGCTAGAACTTTGATAATTAGCTGCAATTTGCTTTGCAATTTAGTTTCACTGATTCTGAGGTAAAATCTCAACAAGTTTCTGGCCACAGAGACGTAATTTTGTTCTAAGTGCTAAAAAAAAAAAAGGGTTAAAGAATAAAACCCAAATAATTCTTTCACCTTTTTACTGAACGCAGTGAATGTACCTGGCTTTGCCTAGTTCAGGACCCACTCGTTCCACTTTTCCACCCCGGTGCCCAACCTCTTTTTATTCCTCATACCAGTCTTTTTTTTTTTTAATCCCTCCACTCTGGTACTCTCTTTGAAATTGAATTTGGGGACATCGCTTTTATAGTTACTTTTATTATCTAGAGATAAAGGATCTGACAGATACAGTTTATATGACAGACTTAAGAGAAGACTCCACCAGCTGTTTATGATCAGGCACTAGTAAAAGCTAAGTCTCAGAGGGCCTAATTGAACCTGTGGGGGCAACGGTTTGAAGATCTATCCAGTTCATTTATTCAAACTGGGGAAATTAGTTGTTTCCACACAATGTTTTTTTTTTTTTTAGTTCTTACAATTTCTGTTAATCTTTCAGGACAGACAGTCAGATATATTTATAAGATGTGACATTGTGCAGGTAATACACCTACCACCTGCTGTGAGACACTTATGTTTTGGCTGTACTTTTACTTGGAACAGTCCTGCCAGTGGGTACCTAAAGAAAAGAACCAACCCCTGGTTGAGGAGTCAGAAGCTGAGGCAGATCTGTTGTTTTATGTGACTTAGCTGCCGCTGCATGTTGGCGGCAGCAGGATTCCCGTAATGACATCCATCCCTTACATGTGCTTGCGTCTTGCTCTTGCCATCATCCCCCGTCTCTTAAAAGCAGCACTAGTGAGTTGGCTCTTGCATTCTGGAGAGTTGTAGTCCAAAAAAGTAACTGTTCCGCCTTCTGCAGAAATCGTAATCATATTTCAATAGAGGCAGTTCATTTCGTAAATCAGTGAATTGCAAATGATACATGAAAGTACAAATTGGGCCTTTTTAAACAGAGGTCTGCAGACTTACCAAGTGCAACTCTCAGAAGAAAGCCACTGCTATGGGGAAAAAAGGCTACCAAGTTAGATAGTCAATGTATTTATAGTTCTTTCTTCCACTGACCTCAGTATTACATAGGATTATTACAGGATTCTCTGAACTTCACAGGGAGGCAGAAAAAGGGCTAGTTTCAAAAAGCTATTGAATGTTCAATATCCCTCAACTATACCTGGCACTAAGAAGCTTATATCCATTAATTAATAGTTTTCAATTAATGTAAGAGCAACTGGTAAGGAAGCAAAATGCTCTTGTTCTAAGCATTATCCACTTGCTGCAGAACAGCTGGACTTATGCATAGGTGGTACATGACTAATACCTGTGTGCCACAGGGACCCGTCTGCACCCTTACAAATAAACCAGTCAATTATCGAGCAGTTCCTTTGTAGAGTAAAACAGCAGACCAAAATTCATTTGTATGTTTTACTAAGAGGGTGATTAGGCAGACATATAGCTTGTTATTGGTTTGCTTTTGGTGCAGGTTGGTTCGCTCTTATTTTCTGGCGATCCATCCTGCCCCTTTTACAAGCTGTCCTGCTCCTTTCTGGCACAGCACTAGGACTGCAGTTTATTTGGTGCAATTGTGAGCGCTCCTGATTATCCTGTTCTGGAGCCCATGTGGTTGATTAATTTGCATCCAAATAGAGCTCAGGGCAGTGTTACCTGAAGTGACAACCCTGTGATGTGTTAGGTGGGTTGTGACATTAAAGGGGAGGACAGAGAAACTGCCTCCTGTTTTCCTTGTTAGCTTTTTAAAATATTTCCCTAACTGATGCAGCACAAGTCTAATACATTGGCGGTATCTTTCAGTACAATATGTGTAATATGTATACCATGCTAGGTTGCTGCATTGCTGTAGTGCTATGTTACTTACTTTATGTGACAAAAAAGGGGGAGTTGCTGCAGCCCATGGAACGCCGGCTGTAAAAAAAAGGTGGGGGCAGAGATGAGGGCATTAGTAATAGAAAGCGGGACAGATTGGAGCGATCTGAAGAGCTGTCTGGATCCTTCTCATGGGAAAAGAAATGTCTCCCGTGTGAATGGAAGGGATCATTCAAGTACGAGATAAAATAGATCTCACCAAAGATAAGAATTTTTTAAAGCGTGAACCAGGCCACTCCAACTTCCCCCCTCTGGTCGTGCCCCAGGTGGCATCAGTGCAGCACAATCTAATCTGTGAAAGACCTTGTCCTTTAACAGGTGAACAGCTCTGGTGACCTTTTTCTAGAGAGTTGAATGTCAGTTCCTTGGAAGGTCTCTCAAATCTCTTCTGTATTGAAAAACTGCTTTTTAATGGCTTCTTGATCTTCTGCTTCTTCTGTTCTCAGCTGACCAGACTGTGACTTGGAGGGGTTCCACTGTGCTTGGTGCGGAGATGGAGGTGATGGGAAAGAAGAATCAAATGGATTCATGGGAAGAGGACAGAGAAGATGGTGTCGGTAGGCCCCCACGAGCTCCGCATGGATTGTCTGCAAACGTCACCATGGCCTGCAATGAACTGTGTGTTTTTTAAAAAACAAAACAAAACAAAAAAATTAACTCCTTTTTTGCCTTCTCTCCCTTCTAGCAATTTGTAGAAAGCCAAGATTGAATTGCAGTAAATTATTATATGATGGTCTTGACACTGGTTTTTGCATCTCTGTCCCTGTTCCAGAGGATTGGGGGACACTGCCTGTCCTTCTGGAGCAGGCATTGGCAGAAGGGAAGGAAGGCCTACATAAAGCAGGGGTGTAGACTGTTCCTCCAAGTCTGTTGCAGGGTGGCAACGACCAGTTAGATCAACGGATGGACCTGGTCTGCCATTTTGGCTCAGAAAGGAAGCAAATACGTAATTTCTAGGTTGAATGGTTCCATGGCTGTCTCTCACTAAAAAAAAAAGGCTAGTTATCGGTCGATCAAGCCTCGCTGGAAGGTGGTGCTAAGGCAGTCCACCCACTTTTGTTCATCAGTCTGTAGTGGAAGGGAAATCTACAGCTCCCCCCCCCCCCGGTCTGTAGTCTGAATCTTTTTCTGAGGGTGGGTAAAAGACCCACCTCACTCTTGTCACAGAGTTCCATGCTATAACCTCAAATTGTTGTTCCTGGAGCTTTGGTCTGCCTCCCTCTGTTCTTTGCAGGTTCACCCTGGTGTAAACAGGGAAGGTGATCAATTCTTTCCGAGTCTTGGCCATTGTTACTCTCCCCTTAACTCTAGAATAACCTAGTAGGATTTCCTTACAGAGAAAAACAGGTCTGTCTGATGAAAGGTCCCTTCAGGCCTGGATTGTGTTCTCAGAAATCCAAGGGGGGGAGGGGGAGAGGGTGGCATTTTTTGATGTATATCACTTTTTTTTCTTGTGGTGCTGGGAGAACGTATATGTATGTGTAAATATATAAACAACCATACAGCAAGTTGTTGTTGACAGAGTGAAGGATCTTTGATTCTGCAACCCTTTATCCATGTCACTGAGCCCAACTTTGATTATTACCTGATGAGGGTTTATTAAAACAGCCCTTCACTTTACCTTATGGGGTTTATGGAGAGTTGCGCTGTCCTTTTTCCCCTCTCCAAACCATTGTGTCTTACAGAGTGGTGGGAAGGAAGAGTGGGTTGCTTAATGGGCCAAAAATGGTCACTTGTGAGTTCTCCTGTTTGTTGTAAGCTTGGCCTTTTCCCTGAGCAGTTTCCTATGCTTGTTGCCTGTGCTGCGGCTGACTTCATTGACGTGCTTGTTGCAAAACTTGTGTACTTCCCAGGGGTGGAGCTGGCCTCTGGAGACACCGGAGCCTGTTTCCTTGTTCCTGCTCCACCTCCCTCTTTTTCCTTTTGCAGCCACTGTGCCTACGCTACTGCATGCACAGCTCCGATTCCTGCTCTTCATGTGGCAGCTCCTCTGTATTACTGTGACTGTACCAATTCTACTTGCTGTAATTACAAGTTTTTCCTCCAGTAAGATAGCAAAGCCAGGTGCTCAGCACTAGTCGAACGAAGGAAAACCAGTCCCTTCCAACAATTAGATATCAGGTATGATTTTTTTTAAAAAAGTGTTGGGGGTATAAGATAACCCAAACCTAGCCTTAAGTGTCATTAAAAGTGTTTTGTTCTCAAAGGTGTGTTTGTTTTCATATTCTTCTGTTATATAAAAGGTACCACAGCAAAGTGATTCAACATGCAAGGTTCACCTGATTTACTGAAGGTGTCCTCTATGGTATAAATGTTTTAACACATTGACCGTTGCTTAACCACATGATCTGTCCTTAGAAAACAAGTGTCCCAGAAAAAAGTAAATAATTTCTACTGTGCCTCAGAATGTCTTTACCCCAGCTTAATGACTGACTGACTATGTGTGACTGGCTTTCCTGAAGTCCTTGAGCCTGTCTTTGAAGAGGGGTACAGCTTAATAGCTGCAGTCTGGTAACAAGAGAAGAATTGTAACATGATGCATACTCTTTACAGAAATTATACTTCTGGATCAGCTCTGTGCACTGCAGTAGAGGAGGTGGACTTTTTCTGTCAAGAGTGTGCTGTTGGTGGTGGGGCTGAAATCTTTGTTTCTCTGTCATCCTCTTCTTTTTCCTTCCCAGCCTGCTGCCTAAAGAGAGAGAGATTGCTCTGGCCAGAAGTGTGAATGAACTATCTGCAGAAAGGCTGTGTGTTGTCCATGGCTATGCGGAGCTTTGTTGGACTGTGCAGTCTTAATTAGCTTCTGCACTGGACACTTACTGAGACTGACAGCCAGCAGGTTACAAGCCATGATGGGGATGTATAATCTCCAGGCTTAAAAGGAAGGTACCTCAAAATGCCAGATGCAGGGGAATCAGGAGACAGGTATCTAGTTGTCTTGTGTGCTCCCAGAGGCATCTGGTGGGGCCACCGTGAGATACAGGAAGCTGGACTAGGTGGGCCCTTGGCCTGATCCAGCAGGGTCCTTCTTACGTTCTTATGTTCCAGCACCCAGAAAAGAGAAATAAACCCTTCTACATTGCACCTACTTTCCATGTCTTCAGTATGTCAGTGCTGAACTGCAGGTATTGAAAACACTCTTGAAAAAGACAGGAATCTGCTTATGATGACACTGTGAGACCAGAGGGCTGACTTTAGTAACACCACCTTTTGTGTGTAAGCATTCCTCTTACCAGTACAGGCTGCACATGGATTACAAGTGTTGATTCTGCTTCCAGCTACTTCAGAGCTGAGTATACATGCAGTCTGCAGGCCATACGGAGCTGTACTACTGCGATTTGCTAAACAAGGAAAGCTTTGAGATTACCATGGAGCAGGAGTACCAAAGAAGAAAGAAATGTGTTACAACATTATGAGTATTTTACATATTCCTGTAGGAAAGAATAGACAAAATTGTGTGGCTTTTAGTGATGCCTGCTATTAGTTATGCAAGGCAATTCGAAGGATTAATCTTAGTACTTCAACCATCATACATTTCTGAGGGGTAGTGAGAAGAGGTATGGATATTTGCTTTGAATGCTCACTTTGCACAAGCTGGAGTCGTGATCGAAACAGAACCCTGGAAAAGTTGAAGGTTGACACATTGCAGTGTTGGTCTGCTCATTCTTAACTTCCTTCATTCCGAACAGCTGCTACCACAGTGCTAGTTTTAAGGCGAAGGTCATGTTTTAGAGGTTTTTAGAGGTTTCTGGCAGTTGTTTCTGCTAGGATATTCCTAGCAGTGAGCCAGGCTTGAAGATTAAAAAATCCTTACCCCACAGTCTTATGCGTTTATGGGAGGGGGAGATGCCACAGTAGCATTTGCATGAGTAGGAGCACTTGGCCATGGAGCCAGAACATGCCCTTTTCTTCCTTCTGTTCCTGAGAAAGGTGATCCTAGACCAGTGGCACCTATTTAGAGCAGCTATAATTCCGCATTTTCTAGTTCTGATATACTTTAAACAACATTACCTTACATCACGGCATACCACTATATGCCAAGGACGTGGCAAGCTTAGCCTACAAATTTTGACAGTTCTAAGGATTAGAAACTTGGTTTGGAAATCAAAGGTGCCCAAGTGTGTAATCATAACTAAATTGCAGGCTTGAGTAGAATAAAGCCCAGGTATGACTAGGTGGCTTAATAATCCCAGCCCGTATCCCTCTAGAAGAGTGCTAAACGGTTGCTTTGAGTCGAGTTATATCATTTGGGGTGATCCTTCAATCCACATGCTAGGATCGGCCACAGTACACCTCAGGTGAGCCTTAGCATCTAGACAAATCTTTCCCTTTAAAGGAAAAACAAACCCTCCTGTCTACTCCTGTGCTTCACTTAAACTGCTTAATAATTTTGAGAAATGGGAAGCTTCCTTTCTGCTTGCCTGTGGAGGGAAAGGGAAACCAAGTCTTCCACTTTTTAAATTATTGCTAACTTACATGGCTCATCAGCAAGCAGCCAGAGAACTTCCCGTTTTTCAATATCATTAAATAGCTTCAGCAAAGGGCCAGCCAGGCAGCCACACACACTGGAACTGAACCAAAATGGAACAATCCTACTCATGTGCACACAAACACACAGTAGCCCCTGACACAGACCCCAAAAACGTGGGTTGGCATTGGAGTGGGCTGGTTTGCGATGGCGCATACATCATGTGGTTGCTGGAAAAAACAGCAAATGAGCCTGGACAAAACCGGGATGCATGTCCATCTGATCACACACTCAATGTTGCTTGTGAACTCCTCTTGCTATACTAGTCAGTTAAATATATTTCCTACATTTTTGAGAAAGTCACTGATGATGGTGGGAGATATTCCAAACTAATGAAAAAGAAAACTCTTTTTGGCTGTGCATGAGCAAGAGAACACACTTTGCTGTTGCTTGCCCTGTGTGTCCTTTTCTAACATATAAGTTTAAAATAGCCCTAAGTGTCTTCTCTTCCTCCTATATCTGCTTCATGTCCCACTTAGCATCCGTTATTCAGGACTGATTATTGATTTATTAGCCACATAGACATCAGGATCACTGCACACTCAGCAAATGGGAGAGGGAGAAGAAAAGATATCAGCTCCTGCTAGCGGTGCGAGCAGCAGTTTTCATCTGAAGTTGTCAGCACCTGGTTGCAAAAAGCATGTCAACAACATACACACAAATCGTCACTGCATTCAGTGCTTTCACTGGAGCAGTAAGAATGTGAGCTAGTCAGGTTATGTGGCAATTACTGAACAGCTTTGCTAACTGAACACTGGTCTGCCTACTATAGTGTGCAACCTCAAAAGCAAATTCTCAGCCCAAATCTCTTCTCAATTAGGTGTCAGGGTATGTGCTCTCCAAATACCCCCCAACTGATTCTTGGTCAGTTGTTTAGTGTCTTAGTCAGATACCCCCCCTCCCCAAATTTAAAAATGGAAAGAATTTTAGATACTTGCTAAATTACTACTTACCAGAGATTTAGGCTGTCTGAACACCATGAAAAACTTGGGCTAGGAATTGTAAAGCACCTCAAGTTTAGCAGAAAGCAACACAAAAATTTCTTCCCTTCCCCCAAGGCTTATATAATTTGTCTAAAGTGTCTCTATTGTCAATTCCCTTGGAAAAGAAAAACACATGCACACAGCATTTGGGTTACTGTTAAGAAAGATGGGAGCAACACATCTAGTGCTTCAAATACATCAGTAAAGCAGCAGTCATCCTAGCTTTGGGTAATTTGTACAATCACATAAATTGGGCTGTTTTGTGCAAAAATACTTTAGGCTTTTTGTATGACACATTCTTATTGCAACAAAAACTTATTGAAATGAATAAGTTTTTGCAACAAAAACTTATTGAAATGAATAACTTGAATAATTCTGTCAAATTGCTTTAACACGGCTGCAACCCCACACAGCAAGTCATGTGCAGGTGGTTGCCTACTCGTCCACAAAAGCTATAAGGATGAATTGTAACTGTGGAACTAAACCATGAGTGCTAGGTCTAGAAATGTCTCAGTGTGTGAGAGCAATTGCAAAAGTGTTCAAAATCCCTTGTCTACTAATGTAGTAACTGCTTGGTATACTTTCATTTTCCTTGTATCCTGCTACATTGCTTTGGACAAACGTGATAAGCTGTTGGAATCATTTTGATTTTCTATCTTTTAGAACCAATCAATCATCTACAAAGCACATGTAAAAACACATGGTAGATAGCTTCAGG
The DNA here is from genome assembly GCA_037013535.1 of Intellagama lesueurii. NCBI lineage: Eukaryota > Metazoa > Chordata > Lepidosauria > Squamata > Agamidae > Intellagama > Intellagama lesueurii. The sequence continues at coordinate 104,710,836 of JBAJHW010000001.1, forward strand.
TACTTCTTCCATCAAATACAGACAGAAATGGAAAGTTTTCCTCATATTTTTGTACATGCCTTGTATTGATACCAGGCACAAAAACTGGGAAATGAACTTTCTCTACAGAAAAGCATAAAACCCATTTGAACTGCTGGACAGCTGAGTGGTTTAGGTCTCTGACTGCAGAGCCAGAAGTTGGGAGTTCAATTCCCCACTGTGCCTTCCTTGACGGGCTGGACTGAAATCCACAGGATCCCCTCCACCTAAGATTATTAAGACACCTGTGTAGATAAATAGCTAACATATATTGCCCTCTAGTGGACAATGTACCGTACTGTAGGTTCAGCCCCGAGCCCCCACTTTGCATTAGGGAAGTCACTTCTTTGTTTTTATTATGTATTTGTACAGTAACAGTGTTGCTGCTATAGCCTACCTCAGGTTAATCTGCAGCCCAATAATGGGGAGCCATCCTTTGAAGACCATGTGCACTAATTGTTGCCTACAAACAGCTAGCTATCCAGGACCAGAAGCCTTACAATGCAAGTTGCATGCATAAAGCCAAAAGGTTTCCATACCATCCGAGCTCCACATCATCCATGACTGTGAAGGCAGAGCTATCAGCATCTGCCTCCCTCCAGGATAAATGATCAGAGAAGGGAACTGTGGCTTGTGAGCACTAGCTGCCCTGCCTGGACTCCAAGAGAAAGTGTGCCAGAGTGCAGTTTTAGCTTGCAAACAGGGACAATGATCTAACACATGTTCCATGCTGGAGCTAGGCCTTGTATTTAAGGATGGGCTTGATGCTGCCACGGGGGCCTCCCCACAAGAAAGCATTTCCAAGGCTCAAACGCCTTAATATCTCAAACTCCACAATACCAGCAGTGAGTTCTTTGAATAGGTGACACTTCCAGGGTACAAAGCTGTTAGTCCATCCCAGTCCCAATAGTTCCCCCAAGAAAGGACAAACAGACAACTCAAAAAGAAAATCCCAATGTATCGAGTACAAAATAAACTTGCAGGAGTTTGTGCTAAAAGTTTAACTTATTACAACCATGTAAAACACAGCATTTGAACACATATGTACAATTCTTTTGGATCAGAATGTTTGAAAGTGAATGATTTTTGTTTCCTTAATTCCTGGCCCACCCCCTGCCCCGCCCCGCCCTCAAGCATGTATGTAAAAAAAGTATGAAAGCAGTAATACAATACACAAGAGAAACAGAGGAATTTTTTTCAAGGTGTAAACAAGAATAGCATTAAAATGTAGAATTAAAAAAGGGAGGGCAAATGGCAGTAGAGCTTTCAAAGTGCACAAAAATCTATTGAACTGCAGAGGTTACAAATTTCAACAGTGGGAGAGTTTCCAGAACCCTCATGCTGAATTCCTGACCTATGGCTGTGCTGCTTTCTGCTCAATGGATTGGATCTGAGCCAATCACTTGGTAATATGACTTTAAAACTAAATACATCTCAGCTACATACATGCCTTTTGGGGATCAGATGAAACAGTCATTTTCCTGAGTTCGTGAAGTAATACTGGCACTGTTCCCCCCACCCATAGGAACGATCATGGTAACATTCATTACCTGCTGAAGGACAGGCCACGTTTACTTCACCAGTATGCAGAGGCTCAGTTTTTGCACTGGAATTCCAGTGTTTCCACTGAGCCCACACATTCTTTCAAGGCAGATATAGTATCTTACCAGCTTGACTTACTGTAGGAGCGCTCAAGCCCTAACCATTTAAGTGAACCTCAATGGGGAATAATACATCAAAATAAGAAGGCTACTCTAAAACTCCCTAGAACTCCACTGGAAATTGGTAAATACATTGTTGCCCCCAACAAGGAAAATATTTACCTCTTTCAATTTCATGTAAAACAGACCTTAAGTAAATACATCTGATGTTCAAACTAAACTCCAAGTAATTCCCTGCATGTGGCAGTCTAGTCTGAGTAAACATACTCTGTTTACACAAAGAACATCTCTAATGCTGCCAGAAGACTGAACAAAAGTTGCTCCTTGCCTAACTCCACACAAATGAGTGCTCTCCATATGCAGAAACTCCAAAAAACAAAAGACTGCTTCATAATATATTTGTGAATAAACACCACCACCTCAGCAAAATGCCTCCATTGAAGAGATGAAATGCCTCCATCCTTTTCACATGGGAACGGTGCACCTTACTGACTCCTCTTACACCCTATCTAGAGTATGCTTTACCCCTGACATTGCCTAGCCCTATCTTTACTCTCCAGGTATCTCAGCTGATTTTTTTTTTAGCCTTCTGAAGCTTTTAAAAATCTAAAGCAGATTTTTTTCATCAAGAGATTTATTGGTGCTGTTAGGCTCTGTTACACTGAGCTAGAACTCCAGGTGAGGATGAAGAACTTCAGATATATACACCAAATGAGGCCCCTTTATGTCCCTCCTCACTTTTGATTTGGTCCCAGTACCATCTCTATAGGACACAGAGGTTGGATTAAAAGGAATACCTGGGAGGAAGCAGGGCAGTATGTGGAACCATCGATGTGCCCTGGTCTCCATCTCTCTGTTTCCAATAGCAGCATCCTAACTATAGTTGGCACAGGTAATTGGGGGGGGGGGGGGGAATAATTGTTGACCATTTGCCTGGGCTTCAAATAAAGTTCTCAGATGAAGATAATTACAGTAATTCTAGGCAAATAGTGCAGAAAAACAAGTTATGATGTAGGAATGGTTTGAATTTGCTTCTTTTCTGGGTTTTAACACACGAGTGCTGCACATGTCAGATAATGCTAGACGTACCAACAACAAACAGAGAGGACATCCTTGGCACAGATACTATACTGGGAAGCAAAGAATGCCAATTTCCAGTTTTTTTACTTTGGTGGCTATACTACTAGGAAAATGCTACATTTTAAACATATATAACACTAGTTACTATTTTACTCAAGTTTTACTAGCAACTGCACAACTGTTATTAACGTCTTTTCATAATACAGTATGCAGTGTGATGCAAACTTACATGTAAAGCTACATTTTACATTCCTAATGTGTACAAGCCAGCTACATGTCTAATACATGTAAAAATGAATGAATATCTTGCCTCATTCTCTAGGCAGCATCTGCCTCCCATCAAGTAGGGCTATGGAGCTGATTAGAGTTTTTCCACTAATCTTATGCATGTTTAACATCTGTTATAGCTCTATATTGAGAGTTTGCCTGTAATGATCTCAGACCTGTTCAGCTTGTTGTCTTAATCAAAATTACAGAGTAAATGGAATGTCTCAAGAAGGAGACAGACTAAGCCTCTTCCTGTTTTAGACTTTGCTGCCTTTCTTTTTTTTTATTAGAGTAATTAAATAAAACTCTGTAGATAAATATCTTTCAGGATCTCTGCATCCTTCAAGGAGACTAGCCTACTATGAAATCTTGCATCTTTTCACTTCATGGAGACACAAAATGGGGCAAAATATTATCTCAAATCCATGCAAACAACTGTAATTCCTATAAATCCTTCAGCCTTAGCTCAGATCTATACAAATTAAAATTTTCACACTTGGAGCTTCTCTGCACAGTCAACTTAGTGAAAAAATACATGCAGTGCTGTTACTTCTAGAGGACATTAACATTTTCTGTCGAGGTAATACTTCTGTTGCAGAACATCACATTTTTTGATCATTCAGTTATATATATTTTGTTGCTGGTTTGCTACCACAGTTATCACTTCCTAAGGCAATTGGGTGGAATGTGATAGTGTTTGAATAGAGCCTGTTATGTTAATGATTGTGGTGCAAGGGGATTTTAAAAAACCACCACCACCTCAATTTTCTAGGGTGGCTACACAGGTAACTCCCTGCACCATGGAGACAGGGAATCCTGCTCCATATACCCCTATGCTGAATGGGTATAATCTTGTGGCTGAAATCCTCTTACTGTAACACACACTGTGTAAGACTGATGATGTCATAGCCATGGCAATTTTTCAGAAATTAAACATCATTTACTACTCTCCCCAAACTTCTGTGTAATCCCTTTCATTGTCAGGAAGTCATGCAAGCTGCTGGACAGGAGGATAATATCTTTTACTACTGAAAATAACTGCTGCTAGAATGACTTCACAGTTGGTGGCAATTTGGGGTAATTAAAGGTTTTCCCCTCCTGTTCCACAGCTTCATGAGGATGAAAAGGATTACATGGGAGCCTCAGGAGAGAAGTTGGAAATGCTTAATTTCTTTCAAAAAAAAAAATCACTGCTGCTTGACAATACCAGTCTTATGCAGTGTAAGCTACAGCAACAGGATCTCAGCCAATGACCTGAGGGAGGATAGCACTGGTGAGCCTGGAGGGAAGGCAATCAATGAGCTCTAAGAAAGCCCTTAAAAGCAGCAATTATTTTAATGCCAACTGGTTTGTGAACAGGGATACTGTGTTGGGGTATGGAGAGAGACATAGAAAAGAGGATCCAGAAAACAGAAATTCCTTCTCATTGTTCATTATTTTGAAATATATTTAGGAACAGGAAAGATACTTCAAAAGACAAACCATTGGCAAGCATGTGATCTGAAGGAGAGCAACTCATTCTAGGATTGTATGTGACCCAATAGAACTTTGTTGCAATTCACTGTGTTCTGATGCCTCCCTTCTTGTTCCGGTGCCATTCTCCCTTAATTTGAAATAAATGTATGTGTGCAGAGAAGAACAGGAACAAGAAAAAAGAAACTGGTATTATTGTGCTTCAAAGTACCAGATCTAGAATTATTTTTCCAGCAGGATATCAGAATTCCAGAAAATTTCAGACAACATTTTAAAGGTGGGGTTATCCGAGCATATACAAAGAAAAAAGTGACAGTAAAAGGAATACATGCATTAATCAAAAATAATACTAACTTTATAAGGGCCTCAGTCCTGCTCAACTTGTTGTCTAGTAGCACAATTCAAGAACAGTAAAAATATTGGCAGCTGGAGCAAAGTGAGACACTTTCTACTAGGGATAGTTCTGTGTAATTAAATCTTTAAAGTAGGGATAGGGAACATATGTCCCTCCAGCTGTTGGGCTACAACTCCTATTAACCTTGACCACTGGTCATACTGGATAGAGCTAAAGGGAATTAGGAGTCCAACACCAGCTAGAGAGCTGCACTTTCCTAACCTAGGTTTAAAGTTACACTGTTCAGGAATCTGATATTTCTTTTATTCTGGCCTTATAGTATGTAACCGTAGCTAACAGTTACATTTTCTCAGAGCATATCATGTCTATCAGCTAGTCTTTCAGTAAGGAAATGTCCATTACTGGCTCAAGGCATGTGGGCATTTACTGCAATGTACATTTCATAGCTGCAAAATGTTTATTGATAGGTACCTTTAAAGAGAAGCTACTATAGGATGATTTTAATAGCTCTGAGCATTTGATCCCATCTTGTGAGACAGATAAAGGAGGTACAGGAATTGAAAGGTCAAACTATCCCTTACTATGTTTAACTTCAATTGGCTAAATGGATTTTGTGCAACCTGAGGAAATCCTCCAACTGGAATTCAATAGTTTTTGAACATTTCTCTTTTTGTGCTCTGGAAACCATTGAACAAAATAGAGAGCACGTATCTTTACCCTTTAAATACTAGAGTGGAGGGACTGTTATACAGAGAGATGTGTTATTTTTTAACCACTATGCAGCAGGTAGAAAAATAGCTTCAAAGTTTTGCTAGGATGAGCTCTGTTCTTCCTTGTGGGAGCTTCTGACCATCTAAAATTAGCAGTGACTTCACTCTCTTTCCCCCCCTCTCCTGACATTACCCTTAGGGAGGCATTAAGCATGATTTCCAGAGATCATAAAGGAAGCTGTACTGAGAAAAGCCAGGTCTTTGGGCTCCCAGTGCCATCTCAAGCAAACTCTCCCTGTGGATGATAAAGGAAAGCCCCAATTGCCTGATATCAGCTGCATTTCCATTTAACCCATCCAAATGGGTTAAATGGAAATGCAGCTGATACCAAGGAACTGCGACTCCATTTTATGATCCACAGGGAGAGTTTACCTAAGGCACCATTAGGGGCCAGTAGAGCAACAGAAAGTACAAAAAGTGGCCGCTCATCAATTGGGTACTTCTTGTGTTATCCTTTCCTTGATTTAGAGGCATTTCTCTTCACTGAGGCACAACTGGTCAATCAGTTGAAAGGGGTGGGGTAGAAGACTGATGTGAACACTGATGGGACCAGTCTGTGTAACACCTTCACATATCCTTTACTACGACAGGCAATTCAGCCCTGAAAAACTTGACAGAAGACAGAGGGTTCCTTTTGTGCTGGACTGTGGTTAAGAAGCTCCAGCAGCTATAAGCTTATAACTGGAAAAACTAGGCCTTGAGCAATTTCCTGTTTAAAGCTAGGCTTTTAGTAATACCTGTATTCATAAAGCACATTTTACGTCCTGCCTTCTAAAGACTACTTTCTAAAGCTGCATTTTTTTCTTGTCTACTGCACACTTTGCTGAGAACAGAAAAGTCAGCAAACAATAGCTTCAAGGCTTTAGGAAAGCAATCCTATGGGACTCTTGTCTGTGTGAATTTTTACATGTAAACATGCAACGGATGGGGCTGCAGATGCCTTTTTCATTATCTTCAACATGCTTTCCACAAGGCTGGATTGGACATAATGACCACTTCGTGTCAGTTACATGGAGCTGCTGCAGTTTAATCACTACAGTCTAGTACCAGTCAGGGCAATTCTAGTTCTTGGAGAACGGCATACTGCCTTACTACAGAGGGTTCATTATAGTTACCTGCAGAGGTGTGAGCCAGCTCACTTCTAGAACCTGCACCCGAAATAACCCATGGCTGCAGAGATTTTGCTGCAGTTCTTCCATCCCTCCTGGAGTACTTAGTGCACATGGTTCAAGTGCATAAACAAACCTGCTGCTAAGGATTTGGCACTTGCAATCCAGATGGCCACCTTGGCTTCTCTCAGAAGTTGCCTCTGCTTTCTATGTAGCTTGTTACATAGTCCAACGGAATGGAAAATCACTCCTCTGTGCGGAATGTTTTACTAATCTTTGAGAAATCTCACCAAACAGGTGAGGGTACCACAAAGAAAAAGAGGGAAAAAAAAGAACAGACATGCTGAACTGCCTGACTTCACTGCATGTGACCTTACATACACATGAGCAGTGTGGGCAAGATATTGCATAGATGCTGTGAAAACATTCTTCCCTGGCATGAATAACCCACAGCCTTGTTTATAGGAGTATATTAGTTCCCAAAACAAAAAACAAACAAAAAACCCAACAACTATTGCTACTGAAAAATATGCTTACAAGCCTAAACATGCATCTGAAATGGTCCTCAAACTCTGTCTCACTAGTGTCCTGATGTTCATCTTAAATTTCTCAACCCACAGAAAACAGTTCAAATTATTTCAGTGGATTTACACTTTTGTGAGGGACAAGACATGAAAAGCAAGTTTCAAAAGCACTTTGGGAACTGTCTTAAGAGGAGAAGCCAAGTTTTTAAAGAATGCCTCCCCAGCCATTTTCTGCTAAAGACTAGCCTCTATCAGAAACCCTCCTCCTGAATTCTTGGACCCAGCATGACTGGCCATGGAACTACCTCTCTAGTCTTACACAAGGCTGCATTTTTTCATTCCAGCCTCTCATGAATAAACATCGTGTACCTTAATGTCATTTTTCAGAGTTCTCTTAGAACGTGACCGATTTAGACATCTGCACCACGGGAGGGCAGCTTTGGTGGAAACTGTTGTCAGAATGAGTTTTAAAAATCTTGGGTGGTACTTTTGGCTTTTGGAGGGCAGGTGAGCCACCCCTTGTATTTTGTGACTGCAGAACACATTCCCCAGCAGCCCTACCCTCTTCTGCTTCCACGGTTGCAACAGTACATTTCCCATCATGTGCTACATCCAGGTGGCTGGCCTCTTGCAAAGGTAAAGCCACCTGTTTTTTGCTCAAGAAGTCTTGCTCTATAGCATGAGCCAAGTGAAGAGGGGTGGTGGTCTTTACTATCCTGAAGGGGCTGTGTTGTTCCTGGAACACTGAGGGTGATGTAGGCTGGCTGTGGAAGCCTTCTGACAACAACAACACCTCAGAGTCCAGCTCAGATAAGAGGGGCACACTCCCTTTCCCAGACAGTCTCTTGTGGTGGGGCAGAGTGGTGAATGAGGTGGGTTGGCCAGGTTCTTTTGGCTGTCGTACCAGATCTACTGTTTTCCATGTTTGCCTCTTCAGATTTTCTATCTCCCCAACTGATACAGATTTGGACAGTGTACACTTCAACACAGGACTACAGAGATCAGTCTGTGGCATTGAAACTGCCAGTATGGGAGATTTATCTTCTCCACCCTCACCATCAGACATGTTATCATACTGAGAAGCATTAGAAGGCCGCCGTTCTACTTCCTGGGAGGGAGGGAGGAGAGCAGTGAGAGCTTTGACTGTACATGGAGCTACTACGCATTCAGGCAAATCACATGCTGAGGACAAGCTATGTGCTGGTGCAAAAGAGGAGTCAGTACTTGGAGGTTGGCACACATCATCTGGAAGCACCGCAGCATCTTCAGATAATATATCCTCAGAGGAGCAGGTGGTGCTGTCATACTGAAGAGCTGTTGTGTTTTGCAAAGATAAAGGTGATTCTAAGGTCCTTTGTTCTTCAAGGGATAGAAGCAATGGCACTTGATGTGGTGACCCTGAACCTGATAATGATGTTGTACTATTTTGGCTGATAGAAATGTCTTGTTCTAAAGTCTGACTCTCTAAGTGAGAGTCCAACAGGCAGTTGTTGATTGACATGTCCTCTGTTGGAATTTGGGAACCAACAAGGTTGCTATCATCCATCAACAGACAAGGGTTAGTTTCCCACAAACCACTCCTCTCTGTGTTGCTGCTCTGTAATGAATCAGCCTCCTCATTGGCTGTAGGCACATCCTGACTTTCTCCCATAAACTGAACCTCATCCAGCACTGAAGAATCATCCTCTAATTGGCTTTTGCTGACATTTTCTTCTACCTCCTTATCCTGGATTTCCAATGTTTGGCTTGTCTGATTATTCTGAAGCTTGACTGGTGATTCAGCTGGCAAAGGTGAACCAGTTGGCTGTGGAAGGGAGGGACACTCATGTATTGCCATATCTGAATTACCATTGGTTTCACTCAGGTGAGAAGGACTTTTATCTAGAGATGGTTGTGTTTGAGCATCTTTGTCGTGGTTTATGTCACTGACAGCCTTTTGCTGGCCATTAGCTGCAACACTTGGCTTCACTGGTACCAGATTTAGAGAGAGCTCCAGTCCCAGGGGTTTTTTGGGAAATTCTTCTGATTTTGCTGTAACAAAAATGAATCACCCATTAGCCTCTTGATTTGAATCTAACAGCAATCATAATGGGCAGATGAAAAGAACTGAAGCTTTGATCAGCCCTTTTTACAAAAGTGGCCTGGCCAAACAGCAGGCTGAAACAACAGCCTACTCGAGGTCAGAGTGATCAGCAACAGAAGAATATACAAGAATTTTCTCTTCCTTTCAAGAGACAAGAAAAAACCCTGAAATATGCCATTTAAATTAAAGTTGACCTTAATGTTTCCAATCTAAGGAGACATGTTCACACAGATTTTTCCTTAAAGTACACAATGCAGTATCGTTTGCAATTATCACCTCTGTAATTCTAAAAAGAAAACTATGAACAACTTATTTAGTGTTTAAGTCACTCTGACAAAATTCTACTGCCCCATTCTGTGCATGTAATAATCTGCTGTGCAAGTGGGTGGGGCTTTTCAGAGCTTGCACAACTCCTTGCCAAGTGTACACCTCACTGCAAACAATCAGGGTGATCCCTAGCCATCATAAAATGGCAAGTCAGAGATTGCGCAACACTGCAAGTGGAACCTTAGACTTCACCTTTTGTCAACAGGACACCGATCTCTATCTCCTACCCAGCATTAAAAACGCTTAATGCATAAATGCAAATAATGTCAGGTTCAAAATATAGTTTAATGTTACATGTGATAATGCATTCCCCCCCCCCCCCCCCCCCACTGGCCCATTTTGTAAAATATTATCTATTTTAGAAAGACTATAATTTTAAGCAAGTTTTTTTCAGAGGGAATAAAAAGACTATGGTGATGAGGAATGACATATGTTTATAAGGTGATGCATGCTATGAAAAAAATTAATTCAGAGTCATCCAGTCAGACTGAAATCCCAAACTTCTACTTCCTTCTTTTACAAATCTTAAGAGTTGCAGGAGACAATCATGTAATCAGAGACATGGGACATGGAAGAAACCGGGACGCACTTGTATAAAGACACCAATACTCAGAATGGAAGGAAGACATGCATAGAATATGCCAATAGATATGTATAGACGTTTGAGATTTTTTGCAAAATCACTGTATCTTGTCACATTTTGCTTATTTGCTCTTCAACAGGACAATAACTAGAGAATGCTTTAGGGTCATCTCTCAGTGGTTTGTATTCAAACACCACTCTGCACTAGTGGCCTGGAGAGTGCTTGAAAGGTGCATTAAAACCCATCAGCATGGTGTGCTGGTTTTAGAGAACAGAGAAACTTGAAAAGGCAAGGATACCACAGCAAGGCAAGATGGGGAGACAATGACTACAAGACATTTAAGTATGGAAGGAAAAACCCACTTTTAGATTCACTAGTGTAGATAACTGTCAGACACTAAAGGCAATACTGACCATACAACCAAGACACATAATTCCCAAAATACAAATGCAGGAGACATGATAAATTTATTAGACCACTTAAAAAATAGCAAACAATCAGCAAGCTTTTGTGGGTCAAGTCTACTTCTTCAGGCCACACACCAACTGGAGATATGTATCTGCATCTGTTTCAAAACAGCCAAGAAGTCCCAATTTTGGTGTTGCAGGACAGCTTGGATCTATTTTCCCAAAGAAGCACCTATAATTTAACAATTCTTATAGCTGCCAGGCAATTAAATAACTTTTCACTGTCTTTTTGCCCCTGATGTAGTTTTATTTCTCTGCAAATGTTTTCTTAGTATTGCCTTTTCACGCTACAGACTATTTTATTGATTACTGCTGTTTCCATTTTATTTTATGAGTTAATGGCCAGTACTCTTTTGCATAGCTACACTGATATAGCAGGAATGACATCACCAGCAGTGGCACATTGCTATTAATTAAAGTGCCTGCTTGAATTTCACGGAGTGCACAAGTTCCACACAAGTTACCACAACCCAAAGTCAAAGTAGTGGCTCTTTAATTAGCAGTAATCTGCCACTGATGTCAATTTTGTTGTGCTGGTGTAGCTAGACAACACGATTTTGGCCACTGGAAACTACCTTGGGAATTTTTAATTAAGGATGGAATAGAAAACTTTTAAATAAACAAAACAAAATGAATCCCTACCAATTGCTTCTTTATTAGGAACTTAAGATACTTTAAACAGGCAATAGTCTGTTTAGCAGTGTCAAAAATGGCTGGTAGAAATCTTTCTAAACCTGGAAAAGCCAAGGTTTGGACCAGTAGCTTTGTGCATCATTCATGTGCTCTACTGTCCCTCCCCTAACAGATTCAGCTTCATGTTCCCCTAACGCAAGAGCTTATCTGGTTGAATTGTAGCTTTTGAAACGGCTTTGTCTTCGTGCTCACACATCCCCATATAGTCAGGGTTAACATGTGGAAGCCACCTTCTCCACACATAGGGTTATAAGCTGGAATGACGTGTGAAGCACACCTGAGGAACTAAACTTGAATTCTGCTTAGCCAGAAAAATCAAAGTTTGGTTTCACAGAAGATCATTCACATTCTCTCTCTCTCTCTCACACACACACACACACACGCACGCACGCACACACACTCCTGTTCTCCTTACCTGGCGGTGGAAGGTCAAATTTCATTTTGCGCAGTTCAGCCATGGATGCTTGTAATTGCTCAACCACAATATCATCCTCAAACAGCAAGGAAGCAGCAATTTTTTCCTGCAGGAATTCCCTCAGATCTTCCAGGGTCATTTTCAGTAAGCGCTCTAAGCAGAAGATTCAGCAGAATAAAGATATCATAAGGATTCTGATTCCATTTTCTACTGTATGATGCTGATCATGATGAAGTAGAAATTACCAGATAAAAGGTAACATTACAAAATATGAAATTTGTGTAGTGTTTCCTGTTTAGTACAGGTAACTGTACTATTGTACTATTTCTAATTAATCAGAACCTCTGCACAACTAAAGCAATGCCTGGTGCAGGAATGTTCGTAGTCCTATGTAGAACTGTCCAGACATTATACCTCTAGGGGGAGTAAAACTACATTCTATATTTGATGCAAACTCAGTCTCTCACAGTGGTTTTTGTCCAGGCAAAAATGCACAGGCCTCAGGAATCAAATTCTATGGCTTGTGTTCAGACACCATGTGAAAGCAACTGCATTTACATCTCTAGCTTCAGACACACATTGGCGAGTATCATATTGAACTTGCACCAAGCAGGAAGTCCTGCCAGTATACTAGTGCACAATTTTTATGCCTGTACAAGGTCTGCCATTACACAAGAGAGGACAGCCCTTCTTCATGGAAACAGCAACACTTGTCCATACAGCACAATCCTACATCACTACAGTGACAGTACCTTCCACTCAGAAGGTCAATAGGATATTAGCCTTTATGTCACCAGTTCGCAACCTGTGAGTCATGACCCCCAAGGAGGTCGTGGTTATTTTTCATTGAAAATTAGTTCAATGCCATTTATTCCCAGCCAGTTATGCAAGCTGCTGCCACAAATTTCCTCTCTCCTGCTTTTATTTTTGTGGAAGGTGGAATTTTTTCCACACTTCCTGGGCTGTTGGCCTGCTTTAGGGTTGGTGAAAGGAGTGCTGTCGTGTTGGCCAGTGTCCACCAGGGGAATTCTGCCTTAATTCCGTCCTGCATTCAACACTGTGAGTCCCACCTTTTTATGCAAACGTGGCTGGGCTATTATAAAAGGGGGGCACGACTTGAAAAAGATTGTGAAAGGCTGCTTTATGTGTACATATTTGTTACTTGGTAAAAGTGTAAATGAAATTTGGGGTGTGAGCTTTTTTTAATACATATTATACTACACGTAAACACTGACTACATTAGAACTGTGCATCACACATTTCTCCATTCACTCCTTTTTTCACACTGCCGATATAATATTGCATAGAGGCTTACACTGAGTTCTGAACAAACTGTTCTCCTTACATGACAAATAGTCTGGGCTATGGTCTGTCCAGTGTTTACTGCTCACACCTTCAAAAAGCACTGTAACGATTTTATTTATTTATTTATTTTATTAGATTTATACCCCGCCCATCTAGACAGATAGTCTACTCTGGGTGGCATTTTGTTAGTCTTTAGAGTGCCTCAAGATTCTTCTTTGCATTTGCTATTACAAACTAATATTGCTGTCCCACACTGGAATTTGTCAGAAAAACATCTTCCAATTACCCTTCCTTCTTCTATGGTCTCTCATATCCAAAAAGAAAAATACATTTAAGAGAAACGAACAGCTTAAATCAAAATTATTAAATTGTTTCCTCCCTTAGATTTCAGGAAAGTCGTTTAGTTTTCCAAGCCAACCTCTTTTTTTCATCTGTGGGAAGTGTTAAGAATGCAAAGCTTAAGGCAGGACTTTTTTTGTTCTAATGTGTGTGAGGGGGTTGCACAAAATAGCAGCTAGCTAAGACCATCTGGTAACCTTTAGTGACTGTCTAGACACAAGTGAATGCCACCCAAATTATGGTTCACTCAGGGTTTTTTAATCACAGAGACAGGGTATGCCAGTTTATGCCATTGTGCAGCAGATATAGAATGCATTTGTAAGCAAAGCCATGGATGGTGCCATAGGGACAATAAAATGTTACCCATGCAAAAGATGTACCCTGTACATAGAAAAATTAATGTCAGTAAGATATCTGCACTAGAACCCTTCTCCCTGATGCAACTAGCATGTACGGAAATTTGTATTTTATCTGGTATAGATTATCAATCAATCAATTAATGTGAGCCCGACCTGTAGTCTGATGTGATATCAACCAGACACATTTTTAGCCGTTCAGGAAGTACCAGGTCAAGAACACTGTATAATGTATTACATATGCAAGTGTCTTCATAGGATGACTCATTTTTATACATCTGTCATGTTATTTCCTACACACCACTGCAAATGATTAAAAAGAAAGATCTCCAATGGCATGGGAAATCAGTCATTCCCAACTGAATATTGAGCTGCTAGACATGAAGAACTCATCTTGCACAGAAAGAATACAAAGTAACTACTATGTGATAAATGAAAATGGATGGTATATAACGTGTTTCCCCGAAAATAAGACAGAATCTTATATTAATTTTTGCTCCAAAAATGTATTAGGGCTTATTTTCAGGGGATGTTTTATTTTTTTTCCATGTACAACAATCTACATTTATTCAAATACAGTCGTGTGATCTTCTTCTGGTTGCTGCACAATGGTGGAGGGCGGGGTTTCACTGAACTGGGGCTTATTTTTGGGGTAGGGCTTATATTACGAGCATCCTGAAAAATCATACTAGGGCTTATCTTCAGGTTGTCTTATTTTCGGGGAAACAGGGTAGTACAGAAGTCATATAAACCAGTGCTATCTCAGTATAAAGCAATTGTTCTATAGTGTGTTTGATTCTTCTGGAGATAGGAAGTGTAGAACCATGTTTTTTTATTCCTTCTTAGGACTGGCATACTCGATCCTCAAATTAGATTCTATTCATGGTTGGTAAATACTTGGTGGTGAAATCTAGTGTTACTTCCTTGATTATGAACAAAATGGCTTTCCTTTAAGTTCAGAGAGTGTTGAATTATGTACATGTTTCTCTATTTGCTGTCACTCTGGTTTCATGAAATAACCTAGGAGACACAGCACTAAAGCATATCTCAAGAACTGCTGTGGAAGCACACAGAACCAAATCTAATTTAAAAAAAACTTCACTAATAAACAAAGCCAACAATTTAAACAAAAATATACTGCAATATTAAGGCCAAGAGTTGCCACTTTATATTTTGGGCAATGCAACACAACCTCTTCTGGGAATCTTGTCTTTGAAAACAGGACCTCTTACTATAAAAATCCATGTTCATGGTTTTGGCCTCAGTCATTTGCAATGAACAGTTCATTCAAGCAGCTTACTTTTATGTAATTTGAGGATGGTGTAAGCCATCGCTGTCAAAACTCTCTCTCCTTCCAAGATGTAGATATCCCAAAGCCGCAGGGTTAGAGTGAACGGAGTCTGTTTTTAATGTTAAAAGAATAATTTAAAAAATTAGGCTTCTGGAAAGAAATCACAGGGCATACATACAAAAGCAAACTGTCCAATATCAAGCCAGTATTTATTTTCAAACCACATTCAAGACTAAGTGATTTTTATTCACTGAGAGCCAGTGTGGCATAGTGGTACATTGTCAGACTAAAATTCAATAGGCCTCAGTACAAATCCTTGCTCAGCCATGGAAGCTTGCTGGAGGGTGGCAATAGTAAACCATGTCTTGAACATTTCATACCCTAAAAACCCTATTAGGTTGCCACATGTCAAAGGCATCTCCATGGCATATAAGGCCATTTGTTTACTCTATGTCTCATAGGTAAATTCAGATAAATATGGTTTGTATTCTGGCACTTTAATATTAGAAAGAAAACCTGATCAACCCCAAATTCCATGCATAACAGAAAGAGAGGTTACCTACTTGTAACCATGGTTCTTCTAGTGGTCCTCTGTGAATCCACACAATTGGGTTGTTCTGCGCCTGCGCAGGATGTCTCGGAAATTTCTAGAGCTTAAAGACATGTGATTAGTAGGACGTTCCCCTGTAGAGTGCATGCTCCGCCCTCCCAACGTCTCCTTAGTTCCTGTAAGGGTCCGCTGCTGTCAAAGGACTATATTAAAAAAGACAACATGACGGACAGAGGGGAGGATGTGTGGGATGTGTGGATTCACAGAGGACCACTAGAAGAACCATGGTTACAGGTAAGTAACCCCTCGATCTCGGATAAAGATGACCCTATCATAACACTGGCTTAGAGAAGAAAACAGCGAATGGGAATTGAAAAAGGATAAAGATAATTTACAGGGGAACGTCTAATAACAGAAATGATTGAGAAATAAAAGGAAATGATTGAAATAGCTGATTAGATTAATACTCGCTCTATAGTTCTGAAATACGTCCAACCAAAGCAGCGGCAAAAAGGAACTAAGGGGACGTTGGGAGGGTGGAGCATGCGCTCCACGGGGGAATGTCCTACTAATCTCATGTCTTTAAGCTCTAGAAATTTCCGAGACATCCTGCGCAAGCGCAGAACAACCCAATTGTGTGCATTCACAGAGGCCATGAAGAAGAACTTGTTGCTTATCATTCAAACCATACCATCACCTCAGTTCATGAAAATATTAAGAAGTGAAAAAAATAAAATATTTTAAATGAACAGAATCAAGTTATATAGAATAAATAAAGACACTGAAGTTGTTAAGCAAATTGAAGTCCTTCATTCCCAAGATCATACCCGGTCAATGAAGCACTGTAAGAACCACTTGGTTGTATAAATTCCTGTAGACATCTGCTCTTTGTCCTAAGGGAGAATCAAATGAGGAAAATACTCATTTTACTTGACAAATACAGTGGAATTTGAAAAGAAAATTTTGTTTTAACATTCATAATCTACCAGTCATATCCCAAATGTCCCCAGATTTACGTTCAAAATACTCTTCTCTTTGCTTGCCCTTCCTTAAATTAAAATCCATTAAGTTAAAGTGACTTCACTTCTTATCAAAGCAATGCCCACTCTTGCCAGATACTTACAAGGTTATATTTTATATTTTTACTCCACCTTGGACAATCAATGCATTCTTCTTGCCTTCACTACCAAACATAATACTATAAATAGTCATTTGCAAATTTATAGGATTTGCTATCCAAATATTAAAATGGAACTATTTGTCATTAACCATTATAGTGCATCCTTCAGAAACAGACTGGGAAGGCTAGACAATTACTCTGGTCTGTTTCTGGAAAATCCTATAGGGAGGCAAAAAAGAAGCTCAACTACTACAGCTTCTACAATATTTGGTAGACACCCTCAACACATTCTGTCAAAGCTCAGCAGAATTTTTAAAACAGGAAATGTAATATAAACCAAGAAAGGCATAACCTGTTCCTACTAGCACTGTTGCCACTCTCCTCAATCAAAGCGTCTAGACTACCAATTTGAAGGAGAAACACCTGCTAGTCCTGCTAATCTAGAGTATCCTTGTTTGTCTTGTTACTTACTTGAAAGGTTGGCATAATGACAAGGTTTAGATAAATTCAAATGTCTCTGATAACAGCAATGAAAAATTTAAAAAGAATGTAGTGCATGGGTAAAGTATGTATAAGTAAATTTGGTTTTAAAATTAAATGTATATAATAAAGGCTCACATAACAACAGAAAATATTACCATGTGTTTCTTCAGCTTTGGAAAAAGTTTGTTTAAGATGGCCTCATGGTGGGCTTGGAACCTCTGCAGCTTTGGGAATCCGGGAATGAAAAATCCTTGGAAGAGAAAACATACAGTAAAAGCATAATAAGAAGGAATTAAAAGAAAGACTGAGCAGATCAGCAGCTAATGTGGAACATAATGGAGATAATAATTTCCCAAGATACCCCAGGAAGATGCAGGGGATACATGGCATTAAAGGCCAATATTTATCTTTGCTAGTTTGCATTTGGACAAGATCTGAAAGTCTATGCATGACCAAGGAGGATGCTGTGGCTGAACTGAACAGCCAAAGGTTAAGCATTTATTATTTCCCCCAAATCCTCTGGGCTTAGCAAAGACTGCTAACTAGATTCTTACTGATTTGACAGCATTTGGACCAGTGTGTCATCTTTGGTACAGCATGGCAGTGCTCTCTATAGTGTGACATCTTGTCCTTTTATCATAACAAAACTCTAGCAGGTTTCTCTTTTTTTAAATTTTTTAAAAAAATTATTATTATTATTTATAAAATCCATCTATGCTTATTCAACATCGTGTCACCTGGGTTCAGCTTATAATCATTTGTTAATACAACTACAATACATATTAAGCTCTTAATCTATACAACGTGCTTCTAACCAGGTTTAGCAGGTTTCTCTTTAACTCACAAGGAAGTTTCTTTTGAGAAGGGTGTACTGGAGGCCTAGAATTTTTTCAAGACTGCATATGCAAAGAGATCAAAGGGTGCTCCCTCCAACTTTTGTCTCTTATACTTATATATTAGCTAACACACACCCTTCTTTCTCTACTTCCTCCTAAAGCTCCAACATGATGAAAAGAGTTCTAATGTGAAGAAACTTTAAACAGCTAACCACATTTCCTAATGTGTCTGGACAGAAATCTAAAGAATTGCATTCTGCCATGTATTTCAAGCAGAGTCCAAAGGACTCTAGTACTCTAGGGTTACATAGCAGAGGGTTAACTGGATGGATCAAGAGACCCTTCTGTACATTGTGAGAAATAAGACAGGAGTGAGAAGCAAGCAGGAAACTGGAGCCTAATTCTTAGATCAGGGATAGGCACAGTGTAGCTCTCCATACATTGTCAGACTGTAGCTTCCACATGCACTGACTAACATAGCCAATGGTGAGGAGCTGCAATCCAATCACATCTGGAGGACCAGAGTTACCCTTCTCTGTTTTAAATGGAACAACTCAAAACTGATGTGAACAATCTCGGTTGTATATGACTGAAAGACAATAGAAAAATACTTATAACAAATAAGTGAAGGGTGGCAGGGAGGGATAAGAGCATTTTTCAGAGGAACCTTACCATGCATGGCATGTCTCTGATTGGTAAGCAGCTGTGCCAGTGCCCAAAAGGCATCCTCTTCATTTAAATACATCAGGAGGATAGCTGCAATCTGACTCATTCCCTGACAATAGCTCACTTCCTGAAAAATCCAGGGAGGCAGAAATATGTTACACAAGGTCAGCTTCCACAGTAGTTTACACTTCACACAGTTACAAAATTTAACTTCTCTCTAAAAATGTGACATAATTTTGTACAAAGTTATTTTGAAAAGAATAATCAATACAAGGCAGATTCATACATTCATATGTATTCAGCTGAAGGAGAACCCAAAAAAGCAGATGTTCACATAAAAACCAGAAGTCCACCTAGGCCACAATTCCATTGCGAGGCCAGCTTATAAGAAAGATTACAGCCTATTTTCTTGCCTGTTCACTAAATGAGAATGTGGCAAACCCTGTCACACACTAGGACTTATTTCCAACATCCATACATTCAGCTGCTTGCTCCTTAACCATCATGATACTATCTCAGAATTCCCCACAACTGCAAGACACAGTCAAGTAATCTTGCCTTTTCAAAGCTTCCAGAAGTAGGCCACTTTAACCAATCTTGTGCCTTAGGGAAAATACAAAAATGTCACAATTCCCAACTTCTAACACTTGATCCTGGAGCTCCTCAAAGGGCTACAACCACTTCTTCCACTTACCTAGTCCTACAGCCTGTCAGACTTTACCATGCTCCTCTTTATCCATCTCCTTGATAACAGGTACTGCCATCTCTCTAGGTTTCCTGGCCTTTCCACACAGCGTATGCTTAGAGTTCCAATGGCTTTGCTGTGTGCTCTTGCATATAATATATATGTAAGATATTATTTGTAGCATATAAATAATGATATACACACAGGTAACCTCTGTTGTATGATATAACAACTGCAACATTATGTTTTCAATCAGAACTGACTAAACACCAATACCAATCAAAAAACAATAATTGAAACCAAAATCCTAAAGCAGAAAAGAGGGAAGTTTCAGTGTCATATAAAATTACCACGAAAGTGCAGCCAGCAAGTCGCTTCTTACATTTACAAAATGAATTCAAATAGCATTACAACTATTGTAAGCATAACTACATAAAACAAGAAGAAAGATGTAAAAATCCCACTTTAAATTCTTAGCAGGGAACCCATTCAAAGGAAAGGATAACTGCCTTCTGTAAAACACTGGAAAAAATGTGTCTCTGTATGCTTGGATCATCTAGGTTAATCCTTCCCCTGCTGGCACATGGAAACAGCAAATTCTGTAGCTAATTTAAGCATATTTTCTCCTCTATGCCCTTTGGCTAGAAATGAGTTAACCGACTGTAACAAATTGGAGTCCTGAGCCGTGAAGCTACCACTGAATCAGCAAAAGAGGTCACAAAGAGAATGAACCAATATCCTCATTTGATGGCAAGCTAGAGTCACAGAGAAGCCACTCAGAAAGCACAACGACAGCACAGCTATAGGTTTGTATGTATGTATGACTGCACCACCCTTCATGTAAAAGCAGGTCCCACAACGTGGTTGCAATCTGTTAAAGTTCCTTCTGCATGAAGCCTCCTGAACTGACATTCTTTTTAACATTCTCTTTTTAAACAGAGTACCACTGATTTTGTTAATAGCAGCTGAAACTCATAGGTATGTAACTGTAAAAAAAAATCAACAACACCCAACTTGTTTTAGTTGAACTGAACTCTTTTACTGCATTTAATGACTTACAGGGCATTGCATTACCATGCCTCAAAGTACATATTGCCAAATTAAACATAAAGTTTTATTCTAAACTGAAATTTTATTGCCAAATAAGAACTAAAATCAGAACTTTTCAGTTTCCAACAGAATCTCTTCTTACCGTGTTGTAAACAGAGTATGCTGACAGGACATGGAACAAAGCTTGCTGCCTATATGGGAAAAATAAAAAGATAATAAGAAAATTCCAAAGGGAGACCCATGACACTTTTTCAGCAACAATTCTAGCCATGATAATTCCTCGTATTTCTGAAGAATGATAGAATAACTACAGAGCAAACAGGAAAGTGCAGAAACACTGGGCCACTACAGAATGTCAAAGAGGTGACTCTCAGGTATACTTTAGCAAGGAGGCTTATCTATGTTGTCACAAGTTAACTCCAAACCCCAATAAGCTTCAATGCTGTCTGTCAGTTCTTTCCTTCTACACTTTTTGTTGATAATATAGACCAGTGGCTCCTAATCTTGAGTCCCCAGATGTTCTTGGACTAAAATTCCCAGAAGCCTTGCCCACTAAGTGTGTTGGCCAGGATTTTTGGGAGTTGTAGTCCAAGAACATCAGAGGACCACTGGTATAGACCCTTAATATTCAATATGGAACAGAGAAGGCAACATATTGACTGCAAAAACACTGTGATGGTTATAGGATGAGAAATGGCTGCTCAGCAGAAGAGAAGCCGTAAGAATAGCAAGGGAGAACGTATTCTGCCTAGCATTTGGCAAGCTAATTCTGTATGAAGATGTTAATGGTACTGTTGCATTTTCCAAACCATGCAGGCCCAGTTCTACTTTTCACCGAAATGGCAAACCTGATTCTTGGTTCTACTAATTTCTGCATTTCTGGAGCTCACATCACTGAAGGTTGCTCCCAAACAAAGATGTCATGCTGGGAGAACAGGTTCTAGCTCAGCCTTCTTGACACAAGGAGTGTTCTGTTTTGTATAAAGGAGCTCTTAGTCATGCAAGCTCATAAAACAGGCTGCACTGTGAAGTGCCATAGGTCAGGCACAGGTTTGCTAGCTCAGTGATGGTTACCTACATGTTATATGTCCCATATAACTTTCTCACAACGGCTTACTTCTTTTTCTTTCATAATGAAGACTGGTGTGGGGGTGGGTGGGGAGAGGTGCTTAACCCTTTTGCCTTTCAAGATGATCTCTCTAGTGCAGAGAGAGATAATCTTTTATTCCCCCATAAAAACAAAGGCAGAAAAAGATACATAGGGTTTGATGTTATACACAATTTGTTCTTCAAAGAAAAGTAACAAATATCGTAATATCAAATGAACAGTTTACAGACAGACATATTATTGATTAGGAACCATACAAGATGCACATATGCTTCTATCCGCTCTAATAAGGAATGAACAATTTTAGACACTTGAATTAGGATTTTTTAAAATATATATATATTTTATATTGACAATCCTCTCACATTACTAAGCAACCATTCATTTCATGGAAATCATAACATAACAAGTCAACTTAAATTATATAATACAATCATCTTACTTATACAATATTTTATCACCTTATAATCATCTAGTTTCATATCCTAACATACTTAAGTTTATTCTCCTTAAAGTTTATAGACTAACAATCCAAATTATTTCCCATAGCATGTTCCTCTTTATTTGACATGGTACTATATGTTAATAAAGGTTGCCAGGTATTCATAACTTTATCGTGTTTTATTTCCCCTTTATATATTCTGGCCTGATTTGTCAGCTTTTCCATCAAAACTATCTGCCAAATTCTGTTCATAAATCTTTGTAATGAGAGGGCTTGGTCAGACACTTGAATTAGTAATCATACTACAACAGAAATTTTTTTTTTGCACTCAGCATGAAACTTCGCCCCCCCCCCCATGCATGGCAATTTATTTAATCATAAATGAGTAATGCATGAGAATATTTGGACTACAAGTGTTCACAATGTTAAGAAGGTTAAGAACCTTATGAACACTTAAGTGCATAAACTATGCTTAAAGCTGAAATTAATCACCACATTCCTCAGTCACAACATGCTGGAAGTACTTGCCCTTTAGATTCTACTGATAGTCATTATAAGCACTGCAACAAACCTAAAGACTATCAGTATAATTCCAGAGACATAGAGACAGATAAGCAGCAATAAGGACTATACAAGACCAAAGTTCTTCTGCTGTTTCTGAAGAAATTTCAGGAAATCTACTCATTTTACAAATTCTGAAATTGCAGAGGGATCACATTTTGTCAAGACAAAAGCCACCCTAATGTACTAGAATTAAAGCACATAACTCTTCAAAGGTCTTCAAGAGCTTTTTTCAAATCTTGGCTTCCTCCTTCCTCTGAAAAGGGAAAAGGGGTGTCTGGATCTTTATCAGTGTTCTGTGAGGCAATGTTTATTTGCTACAGTTTGCTTTTTCCTAGAATCTCAATCCAGTACTCTGTTGCATACTTAATCAGTATGTATCTTGGGGTGTGATCAAATGGCAAGGAAGGACAGCATTTGACTGCACCAGAAAGGACTGCATTGCTGGGAGCGATCTCCCAGCAGAAGTCACCCTTCTGTTCATATAGGAACAGCTCCAGCCCAGCCCCCCAAAAGAGTATCCCTGCTTCTGAACCAAGAAAGTCCAAGTTGGGCACACGTCAGAGTCTGGCTGGTTTGCGATGTTCCATGTGTCATGTGATTGCTGGGAAATAATTTGCACCAGAGGTGGTCCAAAGTAACACTATTTCCCTGTTGACTGCACCCTCAAATAATCATTTCCTTGCCAGATTATGATTTTTACTCTCTCTTTTTAGATTTCAGGACTTTGAAACTGAATATTTTTAACAAGCATTTGTTGCACTAGGATAAAAGTTGTATTCCAATGTGGCATAAATGTACTCCACAACATACTTACTTCACTCCATATCGATCCCGGAACATGATGTGATTTCGAAATGTTCGATTGATATCCAGGTCTATTTGTTTGATTTCAGATGAGTAACTCTTTGCTTGTTCTTTCATTTTCTATTAAAAGGATTGTAGAATTAAGCATCTTTTAATATATCAGGACAAAACTGAATTTAGAGGAGGTGGAAGAATCTCCTTCTCACTTTCTCCTTAAGAACTAGGATTTCTTATTAAATTCTCTTAGAGTGCTTTCAGATAGAGAATCTTTAGTGCTGTCCATCAAGGCTCTTCTGTTGCAAACTACAAACGGAATTACTGCTGACCACCCTACCACACAGCTCCAGCACTTCTTGGTTGTACATCTCACTAGGTTTTGTCCACAAAATGGGCCTAGTCTAACACTGGGAGCACCATGGACTCTTTCCCTTATCTTTCCCCCATCCTTCACCTTTTGCTAGGTTTGCTCAGGAATCTCTGATGAAGCATTCTGTCAAAACCCCTTTTGGAAATCAATACTGTGTTATAAAGGTTTACTGGCTTCAAGTGAAACCTATGCTCCCATATTTCCTTATGGAAAACTTTTCCTCTGACTCCAACTTTCTTCTAGATCATAAAGAGCTAACTGCTGGCCTCAGGTGGCACCAAGGATAAGTAGGATTACGGAAAAGCCAATTTCCGGGAATTATGTCCATGTAAAGCCTATTATATTGTGAGTCCCTTGTTTACTGCAGACTCTTCAAGAGCTTAGTTAAACTGCCTGTGACTTTACAGTATTTTAATCATTTGCTGTGAGGCCTGTTCAGGTGGGAACATCTTCTGAAGAAGATGCAATGGTCAAGATAATAAGGCTGAGAAGCAGTCTCTTAATTTGTGCTGTAGGCTAGCATTATTCGTACTTCCTTTAACTTCTCCCACTGTTATGAATTGACTGGATAGCTCAGTGAGTTAGGTATCTAGCTGCAGAGGTTGGGAGAGTTCAGTTACCCACTGTTCATTTTGGAAGAGCTAGCCAGTGTGGCCTTGGGCAAGTTTCATGATCTCAGGATGCCTCCAGAAGAAGGGAATGGTAAACCACTTCTGACTATTCTCTACCTGGCAAACCCTGAAAAGGGCTGCCATAAATCATAATTGATTTGATGGCACATGATGATGATTAGACTTTACGGTTAGAAAAAGGACAAATATTAATAGTACAGTAATATTATCCTCAACAGCAAAAAACAACAACAAACCAAAAACTTTTTATAAATAGTTGAGGCCACTGGTTACTGTTACTTAATCTTATGCTTAAATTCAGAGTGTCACCCCTAAACCTGGTTGGTTTTAATACTCTTTTTGTTGAAAATGGCACTGAATTTTTTTTAGCATAGATCCTTATAATGAAAATTCCAGTAACATGCCTGTGCAGTGCGGCTTCTAAGTAGCTACTAGAAAACTCTAGGTCCCAATGACCTTCCTTGTTTGGGATCAGAGTTGCTTCCTATCATTTGCTCATGTGTTGCACACAATTACTCTATACTCTGCTATCATCTGTACATTTTGTAATAGCTGATTTTGTGAAGTTCTTTTGTAGTCAAGTAGAATCTTAAGCCACTTTTAAGCTGTAATAGATATATTTATACAAGGCAGTTTGTTTGTTTGTTTGTTTGTTTAATTAATTAATTAATTAATTTAATTTATATCCCGCCCATCTAGACCGAAGTCTACTCTGGGCGGCTGTTTTGAATTAAGAAAACAAATCATACTGAAAAATTGACTTAATTCTTACTGATCAAACATTTTTCTGTAAATGTTTCCAAAGAGATATCTGTGCTTGCATACTGGCAAAATTAAAAGGGGGGGGGGGGGGGAGAAAACAGAGGGAAGATTGTGGCATCTTAAATACTAACAGACTTGTTTCAGCGTAAATATGTAATCTTAATACAGGAATGTGACTATCAAGATGTTAATTACTTAAAACTGCAGACTACAACTAAGATGACTGCCTGTCTGCCAGACAGGTCTACCTGTCACCAAAATTCCAAGAATCACTTCAAGGATAGAAAACTGAATACATAAAGGGAGACAGCTATTTTATACATATCCGATATTACAGAAAGCTAGGCTTTTCATAAATTTAGTGCGCTAAGAAGCCATGTCTCTATCTTTACCCTGTCATGCCCCCCCCCAAACATGGAAATACATATCAATACAAATAGCATATTTCATGTATCTAAGGAAGTGGATTTTGATCCATGAAAATTCACAGTGAATCAAATGTTAAGTCTTTAAGAGGTTACGATATTTTGTCCTTTCCCCTTTTTCCCCCTTTCAATTTTGCCAACCTTCAGAATAAAGGAACTGGCTGATTTTTGACCATCACACATCAAACTGGATGTGGGTTAGGGTCAGGTGTTGTCAGTTCCACTCTATGGTGGACTTTTCATGGTTGGACGGTGTGGGCTTCATTTAAAATGTGAAAATGAAAATCAAGTTGGGGCTTGATTTATTTTAAATGTGATTCATCCATATAATGAGTAATGACAGGGTCATTTTAACTTATTTTTTAAGGTATTTTTTGTTTGGTCTCCTTAACAAACAACTCTCTTTCAAAAGCATAGAAAATGCCATATGTGCTCTGGTGAGAAGCATCTATATTATTTAATTCATAAGTCATGAGATCCATGGATAGTTGTGCAAAGAGCTTTGAAGAAAAGGCTTTCAGAAGACAGGAAATGTAAGTCCTCTTCCATTTGTGATATGTCTGTTTTTACAACAGGAATTCTTTCCATGGTGGCTGTGATAACTGTCATGGTTCAATGCTGACAGCTCTGTAGGATTAGAAAAACATTTCTGATTATGCCATTCCTCCCAAGGAAAGCCTAAACTAGAGGTAGATATCCTGATTTAAAAAAACTCAGAAAAGCCACTCATGGATTGAAGGCAATGATATGTGATGGGTAATCAATGGTCCCCAGCAGGGCAATTCCAGAAAAACAGATATTGATCTCATATCCTGTAAGTTTCATACCAATAAATAAATAAAAAATTATCAAGGTGGGCTTCTATGCTGAATTCAAATGGAAAGAGGACTTTTAAAAAACAACAACCCAGTGCTTATAAGAACTACTAATGGCAATTACCTTCTTAGAAGGAGCATTTTCCTTTCTCAGTCACACACAGGAGGAATGATTCTTTTAAGATTACAACTGCTACAATAGGTGCGCACCATCTTATGACAAATAATGTATTTTCTATTTGAAAAATATTGGACTGGATAAAGACTTGGTCAATTGTACACAGGTCCACCTGGAGATTAAGTTACATTGTAGCTACCTTTTAAAATAGATTTTAATAGGACTTAAGATTTAGTAGTTTAGCCTCAGTCTGACCTATGTATAATTTATGCAAATTTAATCCATGAGCTAATCGGCACAGATGGAACTACAATCCACTTCATCAGATGCATGAAGTGTTATGGTAGCTATGAGGATATATGAATGAGGAGTGGTAGAATATGAAGTGATGAATGTACAGTGTTCTTATCAACAAAAGGTGGTTAACTGAACTTGTAGTGGTAAAACATATATGCTTGCATTTGTGTGTTAATAGATGTATTGTAACTTTAAAACCTCTTTGTCTATTTCTAATATAGAGATAGAGGTGAACCTCTTAATGAAGCACAGTTCAGCTGTTTCACATTATAATCTACCTTTCAAGTTCCTTTATTTAAAAATTGCCACTTTAAGACCTGTAGCAGTGTCCTTGAATGATAAAATGTTTCCCTGGTGTTTTTTTTAATACTGCCACTTCTGTTTGATTTCTATTCATTTCTTAGTTTGCACAGAGTCTGCCCTTCCTCATGCAGAATGCAGAAGGGCATTGTTTGCAAGCAACGGTGTACATCACTGAAAGATTAGCAGGCATAGCAGGCATATGAATCCTTCATGTCATAGATGGCATAGATGGTGAATTCTTGGATAGCTCAGTGGTTTAGGTATCAGGCTGCAGAGCCAGAGGTTGAGGGTTCGATTCCCCACTGGGCTTCCTTGACAGGGGCTGGACTCGATGATCCATAGGGTCCTTCCAGCTCTGCAGTTTTATGATGATGATCAATATCATCATCATCATTATTAGACCTTATATACCATATTGAATAAGCAGACAGACTTGGCACTGAAGTCTACTATAGAACTGGCCATTGGAAATGTCAATATTCAAATAGTGGAGGAATGTTTTAATCTATCAAGACAGATGGCCATTCTCCAGAGGAACTCAGAGATAGATTTCAGCATGAAATATGTGAATCACACTTCAGTCAACATGTTCAAATCGCCCTGCTGTGGCTTGAGCCAAGGCACAGGTTTATCATTACATGAATCAGAATGGGCAACTTCTGAGGATGTGGAGGCCATTTTCCTCTCCTGATATTAACAGGATGCATCCCTTTTGATGCCCTGACATCCATCCACCATATTTTTTGCATCCAAAATTGGAAATTACTCCACAAAAACCTCAGGGGGCACAATTTCCCAGGTAAATAACTGTGGCGTTCGCCCAGGTCATGAATATTCATATGCTATTTGCATAGACCAATGGGAGTGCTGGAGGGGCGGAGTCACGAGGTATAAGAGACTCAGCAGCAGGAGGAGGAGGAGTTTAGATAAGGTTTAGATAGGGTTTTGAGATGGAGAATTAGAGAGTTGAGAGAGTTTTGGAGTTTGGGCGGAAGAATGGTGGCTGAGGGTGGATAAAGAAGAATGTTTGTTTAAGAGTTAACAACATTGCTTGTTCTGTCAACACCTGTATCAATAAACAATTTCTATTTGGTTCTTTTAAAATGACATATGGCTTGGACATATATAATTAATAATAGGTATTGATGATGAAATCAACTGGTGGCAGCTGAGGGGCACGTAGCGTGAGCTCTTTGGTTGGTGAAACAACCAGGGGCCACATGGAATCATGACAAATTGGTGGCACAGTGCTGGGATACGAAACAATCCAGTGAAAAGTTGAATGGGCTTGAGTTTAAAGGTATTCCTAGCTAGAAGGGGTTAGGATCTGTGGTAAGAAGTGGTTACCCGTTAGAGTCTTAGTGAAGACTTAGTTTCGGGGCTTCTGGACCCAGATCTGGGGAATCCTAAGAGAAGGAAAATACCTACTCAAGAGAAACCATTTTACCTCAGGATTTACAAGACCTAGTGGCTAGCTCAAAATCTGGAGCTCTGAGGGTAATGGGCAGTGGCGGATAGAGTGGAAGCCTAGGTCAAAATAGATCTGAGATAATAATAAAGGCTAAGCAAAAGTTGTTCTTGTGTCTGGAGACAAGAATCGCCTAGACAGACAATTATTGTGACAAGGGTTGTGAGCTTGGGAGTAGCTGAGGCCAGCTGCTTGGAGAAGCGCAACCTAGTTAGAAAGAAAGCCACGGAAAGAGAGAAAAAGGAGAGAGAAAAAGGCTTGTACTTTTGGATTTTGTGAGGGAAAAGAACCAGTCCAGATTAATAAGAAATTGTACTGTTTATGCCGCCCAAAAGAAGTAAAAAGTTATGGAGAAACAGGCTGAGCTCCACGGTACTGAGGGAAATGGGAACCCTCAAATTCAAAGGGATGAAGAAACTGAGGGACCTGTAGTAATTGCCTCAGAGGGAGAAAATATCCAAAGCTCCCAAGATTTTGAAAAATGGAAGTTGGAACAAGAATACAAACTCAAGAGAAAGTGAACTAGAATTGGAAAGAGAAAAAATCAGAGAACTTGAAAGGCAAAGGGAATTTGAGCAAGAAAACAAGAGAAGGGAATTTGAGCAAAGAGAAAGAGAAATGCAATTCCAAACTGAAATGAAGAAATTGGAATTAGCTGCTCAAAATAACAATAATAACAATAATTCTAGTGAGGTAAATCTCTCAAAAATTGACCTAAAGAAATTTCCTCAATATAGGAAAGGGGATTGTTCTGAATCTTTCCTGATTTCATTTGAGAGAGCTTATTGGGACTTTGAGGTTAAAGATGATGAAACGATGATAATTTTAAGGTCACAGATAAGTGGAGTTTTATCTGAACTTTATTCACAGATGCCTCTGGAGCAAGCTAGAAATTTTGAGGCTTATAGAAAGATGGTGTATTCCAGATTTGGGATTAATTCAGAGCACCTCAGAAAGGAATTTAGATCAATTTCAAAGAAACCTGAGGAGTCTTTTGCCCAACTAGGAGCACGTTTGACGCAATTGCTCCATAAATGGCTGGAGCAGTAACACGTCACCTCCTTAGAACAAATGAAAAATATGATTGGATTAGAACAATTTTATTCCATTTTGCCAGGGGAATTATACTATCTGGTCAAGGACAAGGATCCTAAAAACGTGCTACAGGCGTCTGAATATGCTGATTCCATTAGTGAGATCAGAGATCCTCGATTTTCTGAGGTAAAATTTGGTAGGAAAGTGTGGGATGACAGTAAATCCAGTAAAAACAAAAGTTACCTCAGTCAGGCGCAAGCTATCGGAAGCCATTTTAAGGCGAACTCCTCATTCCCAGAGCATAGTCCCCTGAAATCTAATAGTTGTGAGGGAAAAGTTAATAAGGCTCTTTATTTTGAACCCAAGGCCAGTAAACAATGTTATGCGTGTGGGGAGAAAGGTCATTTTTGGGCTCAGTGTGACACTCAAAAGACTAGAGATTTTAACCAGCATAAAGGTGGAAATTCCAGTCAGCCTAAGAAGGTGTTTTGTGTGCAGCATAAGGCACAGCAATCGGCAGCTGAAGTTGAGGCTTCTTCCCGCCACAGCATGGTTGCTAAGGAATAAGGAAACGGACTTGGCAGAATGCCCAGACATTCCCGAAGCGAGAGCGTTACAATGTTTCCTAATCCAGTGCGATCCTATTTTACTAGAAAACTCAGCAGAAAATATTTGTATCAATGGCGTAAAATATCTTAGCCTTAAAGATTCATGCTCTCAGATAACTATTTGCCATCCTGACCTAATCCCTAAGGAAGACATGATAGAACATGAGAAGGTTTCTGTTAAAGGGATAGGTTCTGAGTTGGTGGTCCTACCTAGAGCCAAAATCTCTGTGAACTATAAAGGGTGGTCTGGTATATGGAAAGTAGCAGTGTCAGACCAAATCCCTGCTCCTTGTCTGATTGGTTTAGATCTAGCCAAGCATGTGCAGAGTGTTTTAATAGTAACCCGCTCTCATGGGAAGCAGATTGAAGCCTCTGAGGAAAGCGCTGGAACTCTTGTTGAAAATCCCACTTTAGAGGAACAACCTGAAATGAAAGAAAATGAAGAGCTTTGCGACAAAAGTACCTGTGGGTGAGTTTATTGGTGAGGGTAAAGGCAAAAGCAATAAGATTTCAAGGAAGAATGCACCCATAGCTGTTCTGGAGGAGTGGAAGAAACTGCCTACCCTTCCTAAAGTTGAGAAAGCGAAGCCACGAGTCGAAAAGAAAACAGGCTTCACCCGGAAAAGGCGAGCTGAGGACATCCAGTGGACGTCAGAGTGCCAGGTGACTGTCGATCGTCTGAAGAGAGCGCAGACTTTAAGACCTGCCCTTGTTGCACCAGACTTCGACCGGGAGTTCATCATATACACGGATGTGCCGAAGGTGGGACTGAGAGCCGTGCTGTACCAAGCCGATGACAGCAGGAATCTACACCCAGTGACTTTCATCAGCAGGAGACTCCAACCTGGTGAGAGACATTTGTCTGCCATTGAGACTGCGTACCTATCTACTGTATGGATGCTGCAAAAACTGAAGCCCTACATTTGGGGAAGGAAATTCGTCCTTTGCACCAACCATTTCCCTTTCGTGTGCCTACGAACTATGAATTCCAATAACAGTAAACTTGCAAGAGGGGCGCTGAACCTGTAAGACTTTGACTTTGTGATCCGCAGTATAAAAGGGACTCAGAGTGTGGATGCTGACATCTTGTCTCGAAGGCCAAATGACTAATGGGTGGATAAAAAAGTCTGTAATATATTAAATGTTCTGTTTATATAATAGTTATGGAATATCATTTAAATGCAGAGTTGCTTGGATGTTGATGAACTGAAAAGTGTATAGTGATGGTAAAAATATTGGTGAGCAGGTGAGTATCCTTGTTAATGTAAAGGTAACGTAATGTAATTTGTATTGATGTAAGTAATGCAAGAGATTAATATGTCTTTATTAATGTAAAGGTAATGTAATGTAATTTGTATTAATGTGAGTAATGCAAAAGGTTAATATGTCTTTGTTGATGTAAAAGTAACGTGATATATCCTTAGTGATCTAAATAATGTAAGAAGTTGATAGTTGTATTCTGTCATAAACCTTCGATCGTTTATGAGGGCAAACCGTTAAGTTTCCCCTCCTAAGACAAACTTATTAAGGGGAGGAATGTGGCGTTCGCCCAGATCATGAATATTCATATGTTATTTGCATAGAGCAATGGGAGTGCTGGAGGGGCGGAGTCACGAGGTATAAGAAACTCAGCAGGAGGAGGAGAACTGGAGATAGACGGAGATAAGGTTTAGATAGGGTTTTGAGATGGAGAATTAGAGTGTTAGAGAGTTGAGAGAGTTTTGGAGTTTGGGCGGGAGAATGGTGGTTGAGGGTGGATAAAGAAGAATGTTTGTTTAAGAGTTAACATTGCTTGTTCTGTCAATACCTGTATCGATAAACAATTTCTATTTGGTTCTTTTAAAATGACATATGGCCTGGACATCTATCATTAATAAAAGGTATTGTTGATGAAATCAACTGATGGCAGCTGAAAGACACGTAGCATGAGCTCTTCGGTTGGTGAAACAATCAGGGGCCATGTGGAATCGTGACACTAACATTTCACCCTACGGTCTGTTCCAGGGCAGAAAAGTCTCTTTTTTTAAAAAGGCTATTTCAAATAACCTTTAAATAGCAAATCACGCTCTCTCAAGTCTTCCAGGCACATGATTTTGTTGTTGTTGTTGTTGAAATATGTGGGAGATGAACAGGATTGGGGGCCACTGGTGGCCCTCAGAAGCCACATGTAGCCCATCAGCCACAGTCTGCACAACCTGTTCCATCATTGTCCTATGTCCTATGTTCCTCGCATAAAGGAACACTTCTGATGGTCAGGAAGCACATTTTGTCTGAATTATTTTGATAAAACTGTGAGTCACTCAAAGGACATCTGGAAAAGTTCCATGTTGTATCTGTTTGCACAGTACACTCTACTATGAATATACTATATTTTTCTAATATGTATGCATCGTTAGATTTTCCAGGAAGTGAACCACAGCCAGAAAATGAGTCAGACTACAGCTCTCCTCCTGGTGTATTTGAATAAAGAGAATGCCTGTGGGGGCACTGGCACAGCTACTCACTGATCAGAGGCACACCATGCCAAGAAATTTTGGAAATGTGTATTCTTCATTTTTGGTATACTATACTTGTTTCCCTTCAAGATTGTGCTTCTATGGTGGGGTATGCCATTTTTTAATAATATGTTTTACTCATAAATTCATGTCCTTAGGATAATGGAATTCTTCCCCTAGGTAGTGTAATTGTTATGAGGAATGAAACTGCAAAAGTGTCATGATTAACTACTCAATAATTTTAGCCACACAACTAATGATTACATATTAGTGTTTGTTATTTTTACATCTCCCCCAATTAAATCATTCTTTGGGGGACCACTGCCTACATATTTTTTTAAAAAATAAGTAACACCAAACATATATTTCAATTTTGTATCAAAATGTTTTAAAATACCAAAACCTGAAAAAGTAACCAATAAATTTATTATTTCTCCACCACATGTTGCACCCTCAACCTTTCCAGGGTTTTGGATTACAACTCCCACAATGCCTTACCATGGCACTGCTCATGGGAGGGGTACAGCTGATGGGAGGGGTAGGCTAAAATCTCTAGAAGGCCAAGGTTACCCACTGCCATAAAATATGTTTTACCTCATACTTTCCTTCATTTTCCATCTTCACCTTTTCGATATCCAACAAAAGAGACCAGACTTGCCCACGTACTTGGAGGGGGATTCCTTTATAAACCCTGCGAAACATCTACAAATTTTAAATAAAGGAAAATTAATACAACCTTTAAAGAGATATGTATGTTTCTCAAGTGCAGCATTTCTCGGTACACCTTGATAATAATAGATTTAAGAAGAGAGAGAGAGATATAACCAAATAATTGTGAAAATATTGGTCTCAGTTTATAGTCTCACTGTACTTAATATCCCTTTATGGATGTGGTTTTGACACAGCAGAACCACACATTTAAAAAAAGAAGATACCAGTTATTATCAGCACCTCTCAAACTAAGGTACAAATTAAAATTCACTTCTCAAAAGTTGTGGGGCTCAAACAAGGGTGTGTGTGCGTGTGCGTGCACGCACACGTATGTGAAACAACTTGTTTTAGGACAAATTTAGATATGCATATTCAGAAAAACATATTTAAATATTTATTTAAACTCGGATTTTCTTGTTTTTATTTTATTTTATTTTTAAAAGACAAAATATGGAAACTGGACTGAATAAACTTATAAATTAACATACGCAAAGCTGTCTCTAATAGCTCTAAGTAGTTTTTTTTAATTACAGTATTTACAGTTGCCATGGAGCTTAGAAAGCTCCACCCATGTCCTTCTACATGCTTTAATGGCTGTCACTGCAGAGAGAGCCTTGGCAAAGAATAAGTATGTATCTTGAAACACCTTGGAGAACTTAGTTTTGTTTTTGTTTGTTTGTTTTGCTAAAGCCACCAGAATTCTAGTTGGGAAAATTCCTACTGAATTCTGATACCTGTACAGAAATAAAAAACTTGAAAACTCTTATGTCTATACCAGACAATCTTATGGAGATGAATTTACACACATAATTCACATTCGTGTGGTTCAGACTGGCCTGAGAACAGAAACCACAGTTTGTGACATGATAAACAAAGGCCTCCAACTGATTTGACGAACACAAGGGTTGAAAGAAAGAAGATACCTTTTGTTCTCTATTTTATTCTTAATAAGGGCAAAAACAAATAATTACAATATTGCTTAAGCATGTCATAATCCTTTCCCTCACCTTTTCACTGTTTCTGTATTTTCCCCATTTTCTTAACATTTTCAGCCATTTGTCCACTCGTTCAATCTCCTGAAGTTTTTGCTGGAAAAGCGTTGAGAGTGACACTTAGAATACTTCTTTCCAATTCATGAGAACAAGGAGGAAGAGAGGACGGGCTGGATGTATACATTAGCAGACTGTGGAGTCATAAGGTTAGTATAACCTGTAAGTAGCTTAGGCAGGGGACATATGGAATTCCCCAACCCATTCACTGCAAAAATCTAGCCCATACGCTATTCCTTTGGTTGACACAATATCATTATCAAGAAACAGTTCCAAACTTAGACTGTAGATTGTTAATCAATTAGATAATGACATATAGCTGCAGTACCCAATGTACTGTAGTAGACAGGATGGCAAACCAGGACCCAGAAGACCTGGGTTTGAATCCCCACTTGGCCATGTAAAATCATGGGAAGGAGATGGAACTGATAAAACCACTTCTTAAATGTCTCCTTACCTTGAAAGCCCTATTAGGGTTGCTATAAGCTGATTCCGACTTCATGGTACATAACACACAAATACATATGACTGCATTTACAAACTGTGCTCTGAACAAGGGAACTTTTATTCTCTTTACTTTTAACTGGAGGAACCTATCGATGACAGCTGCATCTGAGACACACAGTAAGGATACTGAATGACATAATGAGAGTTATCAGACCTTATGGCCTCTGCAGTGATGTGTAAAAATGTTTGTAATTATCTAGGTTTTCAGATCTAATTACCACAATTGAGGTCTTTTATATGTGTTATTTATATCTGCAAGCGTAACACAAATGGCAAAGCTTTTTATTACTCTTTATTATACTTTATTACTCATCTGACAACTGTTCCCAGGTTTTAGAAGAGTTTCCATTCTGTCCCCTATTCTTAAACCCAAGCTACAGTGGAAAGCTTTCATGCTGTATTTCACCATATACAGAAGAATCATCCTCAAATCTTTCTTCATGTCTGATTAATGCCTAAGCACCATCACTTCTAAGTAAGCTATTGGAAATCATTGTGATTTGCTTTAGAAGCATTAGGAGGAGAATACAAGTGATATGTTTATTTATGTAGCTTATTAACATAAGCATTTATGTAATTAAATGCTTATGTTAATAAGTTCAACCACTTGCTACTGAAAAGCAAACCCAACACACCCGCTACAAATTACCTGACATAAAATAAAGCTTCCAACTCTTACCTTCTCCTCAAGAGCACTGCGGGTTGGTAGCTCATGCTCACTGAAAGAATAAAAATTCAAATTAAACTAATGTGTTAGAAATACATAAGCAAAATGTATTATCTGGGAAGGTGTTCTGAAGCTATGCTTTAGCAGCTGGGGGAAAAAACCTGAAGTCCTCTCTATCTACCATGCTAAAGATCTTCCTGTGAACTTGCTTATTTGTCTACTTCACACATAACTAAATTTCAGAGTGACTCCTAGGCTGTACAAAAGAAGCAGAGGAAAAGAAACTTTTTCAGGTTTTTGTGCAATTATTCACTAAGAATAAAGCAATACTTTAGAACACTGGTCCCCAACTTTTTCCGACCCGCGGACCAGTTGGGGCTGCAGGGTCCGTGCGTGGGTGGGGCGCACTTGCGGGGGTGGGACACGCTTGTGCGCATGCGTGGATGACACAGGGCATGCATGCGCAGATGGTGCAGCGTGCGCATGTGCGGATAGCGCACGGCGCGCTTGCGAGGGGGCAGGGTGTGCTCGTGGGGGGCGGGGCACCTGTGCGTGCGGGTGGGCGTGCATGCGGGCATGGGGTGGGAGATCTGTCTCCACAGCTCAGTCCTGCCAAGGCCATGGACCGGCACCAGGCTTTAGAATAACCACCACAACAAACATCATCAACAAGGTTAGACAGGAGTGCCTAGCCCCACCTCCCTAAGTCATCACTCTGCCCATGCTTTTCAGCAGCAAGACTGAAGAGGTTCCAGCTCATGTGTAGGCTCCACATATGAGCAAGAACCTTGTAAAATGTAGAACTGCTGATTTTCAGACTTCTTGCCACTCATGTGGAAAAAATGAAAACAGAGGAGACCAGGGCTAGGCACTCCACCCTAACATGCAACAATACTGGATTAGATAAGTATTCTAGTGAGAACACCTAAATCTCTTTAAAGGGCAGCTGCAACAGACTGCAACGTTTTTTCAGTTTGCTTAAAGAACACCCATGATTTTAAGGAATTCTAACCATGTTAGAAGTTTATAGTAGGACCTACATTCAGAAGTGATGTACACTAATTTCCAAAAATCAAGTCCTGTAACATCTCACCTGGTATTTCATGGGTGGGGCTTTATTAATAAACAGAAAGCCGTTGCACATATGGGTTGGAAAGACATGCATGAACATATCACTAAGACAGAGTACAGACTGATCAAAGTAACAATGAAGCAACAAGCAGCGAATGGGGTGCAACTGTAACCCTCAATACTAAGTTCACCCAAAGATTAAAACAACAGCAAAAGGGGAACTTACTGTAAAAACCCAAATCTGTCTGTAACTTTGTAGAGAGTGAAGTCAGCATCTTCCCATGGATCAATTTGAGCCCCTTCCTGCCTTCCCTGTAAAGAAAAGCTAGGTGGCACGATAAAGGACACCACTGCAGAGCCTAACAGCATAGACTTTGACATAGTCACCTGAATTTAAGAAGTAATACAAGAAATTATGAAGACAAGCATTTTTTACCAATGTAAAACTAGTCTTATATTCATTATGATCTATGTTAGTGCAGTAAAGATAAGTTATGTGATAAGATGATGGGTGGATATGAGCTATTTCTACAGTGTGGCAGCCATTTTGCCATATGCTTATAATATGCACACTATGCAGAAATAGTATTTTTGCTTGAGATTATATACCTCAGGTGTACAGAACTTACAATGAAATATTGCCATTCTTCTTCCAATGTCACACTACTAGCATTCTTTAGCATTCAATTGGGAGGGATCTTTTAAGAAGCTATATAAGCTACATAGTAAGAACATAGATGGAAAATGATAATGATGTACCTGTAATTTTCCTGTCATTGTTTTCAATCCCAAAAAATTCCTTCCAAGAATTTTGAGGAATTTTGGGGGAACAAATGTTCACTTGCACAAACAGAGGGCTAACCAAGAGACATGTGACTTTTGGAATTTTTGGATTACAACCCCCAGATGTCCACAGGAATTCCCGAAGCAAGAGCTCTGGAGGCTTTCCCCCCAAATTAAAAATCCTCGTAGCTGCTTTTAATAATTAATAGATCAAGAATGAGGCTTTGTCTCAGTCATGCTGCTGAGTCCATGAAAACAAAAGGAAGAGGTTGGAGAGGGTAAGCCCTGGGGAAGCTGCAAGGCATTTGGGAGATGGTTGAGAGGAACCCTGTAGGGAGCATAATGGTCAGGGAGACTACCAGCTTCATAATGCCTTGTAGTTCTCACAGAGCTTAGCCTCTCCCAGGTCTGTAGTCCAAAAATTCTAAAAATCTCATCTCTAGCAACCAGCCCAACCAAGTAGCATACCTACCCTATGGCCAATCTATCCAATGGCTCTGCTATCAAAGGAAATGCACGTAAAACCTAAAAACAATGATGTCCTGGAGACATGGCATCCCTCTAAGGAAAATCTGAGACTCAGAAAAATGAAGTAAGCTGAGCATTACATCTTTCCATTCGTTTACTATTTTCTTTACTCCTCTCTGTTAAAGCATAACATTGTACTAAATATAATATTTCTATTGCATGTTATATAATACTAGCAACAATGCAGTATGTCATATAAAACTTAAGTGACTCCCTCAATACTATCTTAATACTAAGTACTAAGTACTCATAGTAACCTGAAATTGATTTGCATAGTTGCTTGGTTTTGGCTCAGATTCTGGCAATTCTCTTGGGAAAGAGATTTGAACAAATAAGGAGTGCCCATACCGTCATAAAAGGGGACTGGTGCACAAATGAAGCATTAAGGAAGTGTTCTCAGCAGATCACAGAATCTCAGTCTAACAGACTAAAATAACACAGAAGAGGATTACAGAATCCAAATTTTGAAGAGCTGGGTTGATTGTGAAACTTTTAGCTTTGTCTGGGAAAGTTATGTAGGAATTCACAGTTGATGACTACGGGCAATTTCCAAAAGCTATAGAGGCCAACAAAAACAGAATACTTTATTTTCACAACAGTATAACTGGATTTGGATTTAGAGCCAGTTCCTAAAATGTGGCTACCCAGTGGAGGACGCATAAAATAGTTCCATGTAGCAGGTGCCTCAAACAGCAAGTCATTCTTGTGAACTGGCTCATCCTGCAGTGCAGGACTGGGGAACATGAGATTCTCCAGATGTCCTGAAGCCCCAATTCTTATCAACCCAAGCCAGCCTGGCCAATTGAGAGGTAGTAATTGAAGCAGTCATTCAAAAAACAACTGGGGGACTGAAGGTTCCCTATCCTTGAGACAGAATTGTACATGCTGCAACTAAATATTCCTTGTGGCCACACAGAATATATATTGCTCATTATATGGAAGCAGCTACCACATGGAAGAAGTTTCCAGGAACTCTCATGCTGCAGCTCTGTTGGGTAATGTTCTAAATAGCTGTTTGCATAACTAGAGACAGAAATGTTGGGTTTTATGCTAGTGGACAAAAGCAACATCCTTACCTTTTCGTATTTAGCAATGATTTCTGCTCTTTCCTCTGCTATTAAGGCATCTATATCTTTCTTCATGTCAAAAGCTGTAATACAAACAGTAAGTTAACAAGCTAGTAAGGAGACAGTTCTAATAGCACTGAGAATATTTTTCAATATTCAGTGTGCTGACTGAGAAAGGTTGCTGACAATTAGAACCCTAAACCTTATTCATTAGCTATAATACAACTGAAGCTGTAAAATTCAAATAATATTTATATGCACTTCATATCACATAAATTGAGCACTGCTTAAGTATGAGAATTTTCATACATTTAATTAATTTTTATTCTTACAGAAAATAGGAAATTAATATCAGATACACCAATTCTGTTCAAACATATTTTTTCTCAGTGAATAGTTCTCAAGCCAAAGTACAAAGAAATCCTTCTCTGAATGTTTATACATCACAGTAAGTCATGGTTAATGTTAAACTGTAGTTTTCAAACTTGGGGGACCAGACATTGCTGAATTTCAATTACTGGAAACCCAGCTACCACAGCTGATGGCCAAGGTTTCTGGAATTTATAGTCCAACACCATTTGGAGAGCCAAGATTGGAAACCAGTTGTTAACTATGATTTGTTGATGATGTTACAAATTACATGGCGAATGACCAAACAATCCATAGTGTGTCTTCCTCATTTCTTACTTGATTCTTTATTTCCCCTTTTGTCAATTCATCTTTCAAGGGTCAACAGCTGGGAAAACAAATCAAGGATGAGGCTAGTTTTGGGTGAGATGTTATAACAAACCCTTGTTTAAAGAAACCAGCATTTTAAGCAACAACAATATATGAGCTCAGCCCACAGTTAAGAAGCTACGGCTGGTTAGTAAAGGAGGGTTCACATATCATGGTACATCAGATTTCAAGATGTCACACCATGACTTCTTGTACTGTGCAGACACAGTCTTTTGAATGCCTTCTGAGGTTAAACGGGTAGCTCCAATGACTTACTGCACAACTACTAAAAACCACCCTGTGACACTCCATATTAAAAGGAGGTCCACTAGGCACACCTAATTGCTATCTTTAGAAGGATGGCTATAACCTTTCTGATTGGAAAGACTGTTGGTTAACAGTCCCCTGCTGTTTCTATATTTAGGTTAACTCTAGTGTTATCTCACAGTATTTTTAAATTTGGTTATATTTAATACTGAATATAATAGACTGTGAACTGCTCAACGTGCTGAGAAAGGTGGAATGTCATTTGTATAATAAAAATGT
Organism: Intellagama lesueurii; assembly: GCA_037013535.1. NCBI lineage: Eukaryota > Metazoa > Chordata > Lepidosauria > Squamata > Agamidae > Intellagama > Intellagama lesueurii. Next base: position 104,751,231 of record JBAJHW010000001.1, read on the forward strand.
TCTATCCTCCAACAATGTATTTTTAAAATGTTTGCCCAGCTTCACAGAAATACTATGATGTTCTTCCCCAGAATACTTTTTAGTAAAGGGATTTTTCTCATTACAAGTGGTACTGCTTTTAAAAATTCTTTCATGCAACAGTTTCAATTTCAAGGAGCTCAAATCTAGAAGTACTGGCTTGAACAGCTTCTTCAGTCCAGGTGAAGAATTAACTAACTGGCAAAGAATCTGTATGTTGTTAGAGAATGCAAAGCATTAACTCCTCTATTATGACAGACTACCAGTTCTTCATTTTGTTCATTCTACCAGTCTTGCTCTGTTCATGCAGCTAGTAGTGAAATTAATCGCGGTGTCACAGACAGGTTTTAAAAACTGTTGTTTGATGCTATTTTACTAATCATGTCTATGAATTTTTACATACCATCACAGACTGAAATCAGATCTTCAAATTATTAAACAAAGTACTTGTATATTGAAACTATTATTTCATATATTCCATTACAATTATAGAGAGAGACTTTTTGGAAGGTTTTTAGTGTAAATGATTAGCAATTCAGACCATTAAAGCTGCTTTTTGACGTTTGGGCTTCATTGAAAATTCCACGTCCTGCATGACACAGAATTGCTTGGCAATTAATCCACCTGAACTGGGATTTATAGAGAATACTGCATACAGCAATCTTTCTCTACCCAATATATAAAACATCAATGTAAAAATATCCCACAGAACAATAAGCTATGATGACACCATACACATAAAATAATGCTTTTCATATAAGATAGCTTATTGTATGACAATCAAATTCTTTGCAACTTTTGCTCCAAAATCTGTATATTATTAATGTTAACTATGGAAAACAATAAAAAGAACAAAATAGAAGGAAAGGTCTGATCTGAGTCCCCCTGCACAGAGAACTCAAGGCAGAAATTTACAGTTTTGATAATTTTATATACAAGGGATAGCAGGATAGTATGTTAGACTACAGGTCATTCTAAACACTTAAAAAACAGGAAATTGAATTGAAGAACAATTTAAAATGTAGATCTATGGAGGTTGCGGAATACTGCCCCTAATATCTCCTCTCTCCAGCAGTTTTTCATCCTTCAATATACCTTCCCACTCCAAAGAAAGAAGATGGAAAATATTACAGTAACAATATGACTACTGCATTAGTATCCCATGCAAGCAAAGTGATGCTCATGCTTTTACAATAGAGACTTACTTTACATGGAGTGAGAAATGTCAGATTGGCTATTGAAGCCTATCAAAGATTTTCAGAAGAAAATCACTTTTCACTGTATAGATTACAGTAAAACTTTTGATTGTGTGGCTCAGGAAAGTTTGGATCATTCTAACAGACTCTTATCCGGATGCACAACCTATAAGGTGATCGAGTCCAATAACCTGCTCAATGCAGGAATCCAAGTCAAAGCAGATCTGACAGATGGTTGTCCAATTTTCTCTTGAATGCCTCCAGCAATGGAGCACTCACCACCTCCCAAGGTAACTGGTAATTGTTGTACTATTCTAACAGTTGTGAAGTTTTTCTTGATATTCAGCCTAAATCTGGTTCCTGTAGCTTAGAAGTGAAAGAAGGAAAAGCAAAATTGCAGCTGAATGTTAGAAAGACAAAAAATATTTTTAAGAAGAAAGGTGGGATAGCAATATTTTAAATAAATAAAAATCATGACTACAGAAGAATTGTATAATTTTAATGCTCACACTGAAGAAACCGAAATAGTTAAATATTTCCTACACATTATTTTATTCAGTCAATCCATTTCATCTTTGGGTCTTCTTCTTTGCCTGCTTCCTTTAGAATTTCCTAGGATTACAATCTTATCCAGTGAGTCTTGTCTTCACATATTATGCCAAAAAGTACAACAGCCTGCTTTAGCCTCTAATGAGAAGTCAGGCTTCATTTGATCTTGAATCTATTTACTTGTCAGATTCTTGCATTTCACCTGGGTTAATGATTTCTATTAAGCAGTCCTCCAGCACCATATTTTGAGTTTCACTATCTTTCCTGTCAGCCTTTCTTCGTGAGTCAAGCTGTCACATCTGTATTTGGGAAGCAGGAATACCACAGTGTAATGATCTTAGCCTTGCTCTTCAGTGAAACATTCTTAGACTTGAAGTCCTTTTTCAGTTCCTTCAGAAGTGCCCTTCGAAGTCTCACTCTTCTGATTTGTTGGCTGCAGACTCCATTTGGAATGCTAAGTGAACCGAGGTATAGAAAACCTTCAATTTAATTTTTTTTTCATCTTCATCATTAAAGTTATACAGTTCTTCTGTAGTCATCATGATTTTGCCTTCTTAACTTCCAGTTGTGATCCTGCTTTTGCACTTTTTTCAATCATCTTCATGGGTAATTGTTTCAAGTTTTTTTTTTTTTTTGCAATATGATGTCATCTGCATATCTTAAATTACTGATGTTTCTTCCATAATTTTTCATCCTTCTTTTCTCTTAAACTAATCCTACTTTCTGTATAAATTCTTCTTATCAATAAAGTTCCTTCACATTTTGTCCTAGCAGTAGTCTCTTCTCCAGAATACAAGTTAAGCATCAGGTCAATTAGATGGCAAGACCAATTGTTTTAAAACAATCCGTAATGGTTAAAAAAAGTTGAATACACTGGTTAAGCAATTAGAAGAGCCCATCAAAGGCCATGAACCATAGGTCATCATAGTTTTCTACTGGAGACAGATATGTTCTGGTTTTCTAGAAAGCACATGAAATTCTTGAAGACATATTCTGATAACCATCCACCCAAATACATATAGGAATGAAGAACAGTGCTTTGTGGAAAAAGACATTACAGTGGAATGTCAAAACAGAGGATAAAATTCTTCACAAAATTAATTTTGCTATACGACTGGAAAAGACTGATTGAATTGCTCATCCAGTAGTTACCTCCATGCATCGTCACAACATCAAATGCAATGGAAAAGGAGAACATCTACCCTGGGAGCTAACTTTATCCTTTGAGTAAATGAAGCAGAACATGATGAAAAACAGCCAGTATTGCCAAGGGTGGCAGCTGAGGCACTTTGAATCCTTATTACTGAAAAAAAGTGGGAGACATTCTCTTAAAAATCCACCCATTCATCCACATGTATATACAAATACCATAATCCTTTCAGAATCAAATTCTTTCAATGTAACGGTAATCCACTGTTTGTCTATAGAATTCATTTTGTTCTATCAAAAGCACTAAGATCACATAAGCACCATACCCCCACCCCCCGAAAAACAAAAGCCTGATATAAGCCAAAACATTCTGGGCCTTACCTGACAGGGCTATTATGTCTCATACAGCACGTATTGAAACTATGGTGGTCTCTCCAGCCGTGATGTTATCCAATAGAAAACATACCAAATGTTCAACTTCTGCCTTCACAACTCCATCTTCTCTTTGCATTCAACTTTTTTTCAGACAGTTTTTATCCTGGTCATTTTCAACTTTGCTCATACACTCCACTGTCAGTGAGAACTTGTTTTCTTTTGCTACTGTTTTTCTACACAAGTGCAGGTCATTGGTCAGCCTGGAAAAAAAAAACTACTGTTGCAGTAGCTCTTCCTATGCAGAGGCTCTCATTCTTCCACAGGATTGACTGGGGGAAAGGGAGAGGGGGAAATAAAACAGAAATGACTTTTTTAGCATCTAGAGTGCCCCCCTCGTCCTCATCATTGCTGCTTTCTTCACAAAATGGTTATGATAATAACACAACAAATATATTACAAGAGTAAACACATGCTTGCATTGATTTTAGTTCTTATCAACATTACAAATATGCTCAGAATTGTTCCTAGTTCATGATAATTATCTCTAGCCAACTTGCCCATCTACCTCAGCCCAGGTATGAGGTGCATGGACAACCTAAAAAACAATGTACAATTACTCCCTGTTTCGTAGAAGGCTGTATCTTGCTAACATAATTTTATGCAAGGATAACATTTTGTTGGAGGAGAGCTCTGCAGATATTCTAGACTGCCAGAAAGACAAATAAGTGGGTTCTAGATCAAATCAAACTTGAACTATCACTGGAGGCAAAAATGTTGAAACTGAGGCTGTCCTACTTTAGGCACATCATGAAAAGGCAGGATTCTCTGGAAAAGACAATAATGCTGGGAAAGCTTGAAGGCAGAAGGAAAAGAAGGCCAAATATGAGATAGATTGACTCCCTAAAGGAAGCCACAGGCTTGAGTTCACAAGAGTTGAATAAGGCACTTGAGGACAGTATATTTTGAAGATCACTCATTCATGGGGTTGCCATAAGTTGGAAGTGACTTGACAGCACATAACAACAACAAAGATTTTGTAGTTATTTTGCCAGATGCCTGCCATGCAATTTTAGAAAATATGGTGAAAGAGTGAAATATCGGGAGGCAGTTTTTCTACAGAACCATAATTGAATTTGTCTGAAATGTGCATATGAAACAATTTTGCATTTTTTCTACATTAATGATTTGCTCCCCAAAAGTAATATGCTCACTCTCAGCATCTCCAGTTCAAAGAAAATTCTATTAAATCCATACGTGCCTATTACTCTTAATATACTGTATCAACCTCACTTCTTTCCTCCCCAGCTCCACAGACGACCAGCAATGCTTTGCTTGTGTCAGCAGAAACAATTAGAACATTAGCACTCTTAACAGATCAAACGAAGCTGAGAACAGGCAATAATGTATCAGGAAATAAAACACAGTATTCTGCTGTCCAATGGTAATCACAGCATTAATTATTAACCTTCATTTCTTTTTACTTAACAATTGAATTAGAACCACTCTTTCAGGAGATAAAGGCACAATGAGACAGAGCTGTAACAATATCTTTCAGAATTACATGTGATGGGGGATCACCCCAATAATATGTAATACATTGGGTGCAGATCTGGAAGTTGAGTCATGACAACTGGACTTCTTTCTTATTAGACTTGCAGTTGTCCAGACCTTTCTGGGGATGGATGAAAGGGCAGCCTGATAAATGGGAGACAGATTGCATCTGTGACCTCCATCCCTGCTGAGTGAGGGATTTTCAATATGCACATGTATGGCCTTCCTGACTCCTCTCTCAAACCACCTATTTTCTCAGTCCAAAATGAGTACATCTTGGTAATCAAATGAGTGTCCTCTGTCCTTCAAAGGAAGGAACACTGCTGACTGTGGCCCTGAGCCATTGGCCCCCCTGTGCTGCGCCTTTCTCCTGTTTACTGGCTGTTTGGTTTCTCCAATGTAGAGCTCCGAACACTCCTTTTTGCATTGGACTGCAAATACTATATTGCAGGGGTCCCCAACCCCCGGGCCACGGACTGGTACTGGTCTGTGGCATTTGAAGGACCAGGCCGCCAAGACAGATCTTTGAGGGCCAAAGGAACGCGCGCATATGCACGCGCGCACTCCCACCCCACCCCACATGCATGCACACATGCACTCCCGCAGGCACACACACACCCGCACGGACACCCCCACCCCCTGCATACACGGACATCCCCCCACATGCCCCCACATGCACGCGCACACACACACGCACACCGCACTCACGCACACACGGATGCCCACTGCCACCATCTCGGTCCTTGGGAGAATGGTCTTCAACTATTTTAATTGTATTTTAATTGTTTTATTTTTTATTGTATTTAAATTGTTGTAAGCCGCCCAGAGACCTTTGGGTAGAGTGGGCGGCATATAAGTTAAATAAATAAATAAATAAATAAATAAATAAATAAATAAACTAAACCGGTCCCTGGTGTTAAAAAGGTTGGGGACCACTGCACTAGAGGATATCCAGTGTATAAATCAAATAAACAGACAAATAAACAAACTGATTGCTCTATTTCTCAGCCAGTGTGTGACTAGTCGTGTAAGGACAACTTACGAAATAGGAAGAGCACTTCATAATTGCTTTACACTCCATGTTTCCTCCAGACAATTTTACCCATAGAATCTACAGCATAAATTCATACTAGGAGCATCACTGACTCAGTATATTGGACTGAGAAGATAGGTGGTTTGAGAGAGGGGTCAGGGAGGTCATACATGTGCATATAGAAAATCCCTCACTCAACAGGAATGGAGGCCTTAGAAACAATCTGTCTCCCATTTATCAGGCTGCCCTTTCATCCATCCCCAGAAAGGTCAGGACGACTGCCACCAGAAAGACCACTGTTAACAACTGTTAACAACCCATGACAATGGGTGGAGAAGGACTGCAGAAGTGGGATTTTAACTCACCCCCCCCCCCCACCCTGTCCTTTGTCCATCTAATGAGCCTATTCAGACCAGGGGTAGTTTATCTCCTGTCACCTGAATAACTTCAGTCCTTGAAATCTCAAGACAATTTCCTTTCCTTCACTCCAGGGGGTCTTATATGATCTGTAACCGCCTAACAACTAAAGGGACTGATTACAATAGGCGGGATTTTATTTGGCAGGCTAAAAGAAAGCGCTAGCTTAAAAAAAATTAAATAGGGGAAGAGAGCTGAGGACAAACTCTGTATTAGAACAAAGAGTCTCAGCTGTGAAATGTGACTGTGATAGTTTTTTTTTTTTTTAAGTTCTGTGTGCATGCTGGAAAGCCACAGGGGCAGGAGAAACACCCACGGAGAATAAAAATGAAAGCCACTTTGTTCTTCATAGTACTACTAAGAATTTGCTTGGAGGAGTCTTCTAATAGAGTTATTCAACTCTGTTAGTTACTCAACTCTCAGGATATTTAGAAAGAGAAAAGAAAAGGGCAATGTCAAAGCTATTCCTAAGTTTTATTAGTAGACAAGGCTTTTAGCCAAAGCTGCATACTGTAATGCTGAATGAAGGAATGTAGAGGCTATAGATTTAAAATGCCCTTTAGAATCAAGGCAGACCTGAATTCAAGAGAAGCTCCAAACACACAGAGAATATGCTTTGAGTACTTTTAAAAGAAAGTATATATGCATCTTTAGCACACCAGGAAACCCAGTCAGACACTGACTGACCACTCTACCATCTTTCATCCTGGTGTGGAAGAAAGTGGCATGCAACTCATTCCCTACAAAGGGAACAGGCTGCAAGTGTCCAGGGTGTGAGAGTGGCCCACCTATTTTACAGCTGGACCTCCAAAGCCAAAATGAGCACTTCTAATCAAGTAACAGCTTTTTAGTGGACAGAGCATGATGTGTCCTATTCCTCCAATGTTCCCAAGTGGGGGTGAGGCAACAAAAAGGTTTCACTCTGTGTTAGGCTCACCCAGTCACAACACAAAGATAAGAGGTTCACCTTTACAGGTGTACCTCGGTTTACGAAATTAATCCATTCTACACGACGTTACGTAATGTGGAAATTTCGTAAACCGAAACGCCAATTGCGCTAGGAAAGGGGCGGCGCTATAGGTGCAATGTGCCCTGGGAAAACCCTTTCGTACTGCAGGGGGGGGGGGGAGAAAAAAACATAAACCGAGGCATTATTTTCTATGGATTTCGGTTCGTAAACCAAAAACTATGTAAACCGAGGTACCACTGTACATTCCCTACTGTAGCAGAAGACCAGAAGCTTCTCTGGTTGGCTTCTCCCTTGCCCTGCATTTAAAAGCAAAGGTGAATACATGTCAATTATTAAGCTCATGCTTTTGAAAAACCTCTGTTAACAAGAAATACAAGATGAGGACTCATATTTTTTTTAAATAGAATACTGTCCGTTTAAAAATACAGAACATAAAGTTCACAATACAGACAACGACTATGATCCAAACACCCAGTGTAAGTTCACACAGTGGCTTTATGCTATGTCAGGAGAAAAAAATGAAACTTTTCCTTTCCTTGGAAGGATCCCTATGACATAATGCACTGTATTCCAAACTTCTCAATTTCAAAAAGAGTTTGCTGTGTTACATGGATCTGGCAGATAGAACTGACTTCCAGACAGACAATGAGCTGCTCTACTTACACTGAAAAACGGCCTGCAGCCAGGAGAGGGTCAGTCATTCTAGAACAGTGGTCGGGGAACAGGGGTGATTACCCCAAATGGGCAAAAAATGAAAATCCTGGGGGTAATGAGGACACGAGCCTAACCCCCTTCCCTCCTCCTCCTCCTCTGCCCGGAGGGGGGGCCCCCGGCTGCCTGATCGCCCCCTTCCCGCCCCCTTCTCTGGCCCGGCTGCAACTGAGCCACGGCGGATGGCAGCCGGCGACGGGCCCCGGCTGGCGGCGTAGGGCACCCGAGGCGGCGGCAGCGGGGCCAGCCATAGCAGAGGGCGAGGCCGGGGCGAGCGGCCATAGCGCCCCGGCCAGGAGGAGCTTCTCCTTCCAGCGCCTTGAGAGGTGGATTGCGGCGGAGGGGAGCGGGGCGCGGCCACGACGGCGGCCCGGGCCAGGCTCAGCCTCCCAGCACCGGGACGCCGCTGCCACCCCACGCCCCGTCCCCGTTGGGCGGCAGCAGCGCTCGCCCAGCCGCACGACTTCCCTCTGCGCCGGCCGGCTGGGCCTGGCAGAGCTTCTCGCCCTCCGTGCGGCAGCTGTTGCGGCGCTTCAACAGCGAGGCCCGCGGGAGCCCTGATGCCGAGGTCCGACACAGCCGCCCCGGCGAGCAGCTGCTGGAGCCGGTGCCGGAGTGGGAGGCAACGTCAGACGCCCCCGCAGGCAAGCCACCTGCTGCTCTTCGATGGCTGCCCAGCAGCCGCCTGCCGGCGGAGAAGGGGAGCCACCCCTGCGGGGCCAAGGACTGAGCGCGGCCCTGCCAGGTGGAGGAGGCGGAGGCGGCCTGGGTGCGGGAGGTGAGGCTTCGGCGGCGGTGCTCGACTGGCCGCGTGTGACCGAGATCCTTCCTTTCAAGTCAAGGGGGTAATGTTGGCGTATATAAATTTTTTGGGGGGGTAAAAGGTAAAAAAGTTCCCTGACCCCTGTTCTAGAAGGCCAGGCAAGATGTTACTGGCTTGTCAGATCACCTGATCCTGTTGGGCTCAGAAGGAGTAGCACATCTGTCTACCTACAGCAACACTTCTGCAAAGCAGTGGCAGTAGCAGCAATTGGGTCTGCAATGTGCTCGGGGACCAGCAACAGTAAACCACTCCTTGAACATCTCCCACATCCTAAAAATCTTATGAAGGTCACTGCACGTCAGTTGATTGCATGGCACATCTTGTATCACAGAAGAACATCTTCCCAGAGGTCACAAACTGCATAAGTAACATCATTTTTAAAATCCCCTACAGTAGATACACGTTTTTCATATGCTGCCTTACTCATAAATTCAGAAGTTATCTTCTTTTAAAAATCTTCTCTTGTGCCAATTTGATACACTGTAAAACTTTATTGTATTTAAAAACCATTTATTGAAGAATGGTACCTTGCAGCAATTAACTTGTTTGAAGTTAACATTCTCAGTAGTCCCAAATAATGGTTCAACTGCTTTTAATTCACTAATTTATTTAGGAGTATTTATAAATATATTGCTTACATCTAAAGCTGTGTACAACAATCATAAAAACACAGTGGAAAAAATCCTATCCACACAGGAGTACAGTGGTGCCTCGACTTACGACCGTCCCTACTTACGACCAATTCGACTTACGAACAGCTCCGGTCGCAAAATTTTGCTTCTACTTGCAACCGGAGCTTCCACTTACGAACAGAAAAAGGCAGGGGGAAAAGGCGGGAAATTCAAATTGCTAACTGTAGGTGGCGAAAGAGGCTGCTTCTTTGTAGCTCTTTCGCCCCGACTGTTAGAGTGAGTGCGATCGAGGAGGGACTGCCTGGCTTCTGCTTCTCAGTGAGCGTGTGTGTGTTTGCAAGGAGGCTTGGGACTGCCTGTTAGGTAAGGTAAGGTGCTGTTTTTTGCTTTTTAAAAACTGTTCTGGGTGTTTTTGCAGCGTGGTTTTAGGCTGGGGGGGGTTATGTTTCTGTGCTGTGATGGGTCTTGGGGGTTTGTTTGTTGGGTTCCCCCCCATTTCTGATGGGTCTTGGGGGGTTTGGTTGCTTTTTGGCTTTTCCCCCACCCATTTCCAATGGGTCTTGGGGGGTTTGGTTGCTTTTTGGGGTTTTTTCCCCATTTGCAATGGGTCCTGCATGCTTCCCTTGCTTTTTCCTTTGTTTTCTTTGCATTTCCGACCTTGTCCCTTTGTTCTCTGTGCATTTCCAATCTGCTCCGTTTGTTTTCTGTGCATTTCCAATGGGTCTTGCATGCTTGATTGCTTTTCTCCCCCCCCCCCCCCTTCAGCCGGAAGGGATTAATCGTGTTTCCAATGAGTCTTGCACTGGGTTTTTTTTTTTTTTTTGTGATTTTTTTTCTTTGGCCGGAACAGATTAATTGCATTTCAATGCATTCCGATGGGAAATGGTGCTTCGACTTACAACCATTTCGAGTTACGTCCATCTTCTGGAACGGATTATGGTCGTAAGTCGAGGCACCACTGTAATGTGCCAGGTGTTATGCCTGGCAACAAGGAATTGTTTACCTCAGTTGTGGAATCAGTAGTGCATCTTGGCACAACCAATTATGCAATGCACTGGCAGAACTGCTTTGTGGATAGCACTTCTATCTCAGGATTACTGTGACTGCAGGCACAACACTGAGTTGCCCCCGTATAGTTACATAACAGAATTTTGCCGAATATAAGACTATACATAAATGGAATATACCTTATCTACATTACGTAAATAGAATAATAATCTTTCTGGATTCATTGAAATAATGCATATTACACATGTTTAACCTATCCAATGTATTTCCATGCTCCAATATCTTTGGATATTTTCACCAAATATGCATCAACACATGCTTTTAAAATAGATTCACCGCTTAAAAGTAATCTGCAGCACCTGCTTTAATGGAAACTTTAAATTACTGCAATGCCAAAACACGTAAACACGAAAAATAGAGAAGTGTTGCTATCTTATTAAGCTGGGTTTGCTCTTCTATTTCAAATACAACCATTTCCTGTTACATAACCATAGGCCAATAAGAACAAGATTCACATACTGACAACAAAAAGCACAGGAATAAAAACCAGAAGCTAGGAAAGCAAAGAAGAGCACACAGACTGATACCCCACAGATTGAGATCATTTGTTGGGTTAATTTATTACATATACCTTGAAGAGCTGCTTAATCTTCTCAGTTATTTATACAACAGTTCAGCAGCCAAATCTACTACAAATCTTGGATCAAACTGCTAAAAGAAAAACATATTAGCTTTACAAATGAGAGGACACCTAGAGACCAAGTAGGCACAAAGTTTCAAATCCTGTGATTGGAATTCTCAGCACCCTTTTTCCATTATTCAAACTGATCTCTAAAGTAGGTGTTTACTACGGAGTGGAAACACTCACATGCTGTTATTGTTGTTATGTGCTGTCAAGTTGCTTCCAACTTATGGAAACCTTACAAATGAGTAACCTCCAAAATATCTTATCATTGATAGCACAGCTCAGCTCTTGTAAACTCAAGCCTGGTGCTTCCTTTATAGAGTCAATCCACCTCACATTCGGTCTTCCTCTTTTCCTGCTGTCTTCCATTTTTCCTTGCATTATTGTCTTTTCCAGAAAGTCTTATCTTTTCATTATGGGCCTGAAGCATGACAGCCTCAGTTGAGTCATTTCTGAATCATACTCATATACCTGTTATCAAGTAAACACAGGAACCTATTTATGCTTGTTCATTTTACAGCAGCAAACATCAACTCAGCAATTACTTTTATCTATTTGCAGAAGTTGAAAGACCAATTGTAGCTTGGAGATTTCCTGGCACTACTCTCCTTCACATGCTTCTTTATTAGAGGAGGAGTGACACAAGAAAGCATAAAAAATGTTATATGGAAAGTTAGGGGACCATGCTAGGATGTTTTTATTGGCAGAAATATAGACTTAAACATTCCAAAGTCCACATTCAAGCAGTATCTTTATTAGGACATCAAAAATGAAAAACATTTCTTCATCAGGGAGAATATTTTAAGAAACAGGCTATGTTTGGGGGCAAATCTGAATATGTATCAATTTTTATAGTTTCAGAAATGGGTCAGTCAATTTGATTATCTTAACAAGTATAACATGTACTAATTGTGACACCTAATGGAATCTAATTGATTTAAGCCTGTGACATTTCTTCCATTCCTTAACATTCTTATCATGCAGACTTGATGAATCAACAAATTAGCTTTTTCCTCTCAGTTCTCCGTCTGCCCAAGTGGTTTCTGCACACCTTGCATTTTCATACCACAATTTTGTATAACAGCATAAGGCTGGCTGGATAGCTTGGTGAGTTGAGTCCTGGCTACAAAGCCAAAGATCAGGCATTTGATTCCTCTCTGCCTCCCAGGAGAAGAACCAGCCTGTGTGGCCTTGGTCAAGCTGCACAGTCCCAGAGTACCTTCAGAAGGCTGCACTGTAAACCAATAAATGATTAAAACTTTTGCAAACTTTTAGAAGCTGGCTATAATAGTACTGCATATGTTTAATTCACTGAGACCAAGAAGCATGTAGGGCTTCTTAATTACACAATAGTTATAAACAGTCTTCTAGGTCAGTATATATAGGAGGAAGCAAGCAATAAAGCCAGAGATAGGTTGTGAAGGCAAATTAGCTTATGCAACTGGTCTCTAAATTTTATTAGGTGTTCATTTTAACTATGGAGGAAACAAGCTTCCACTTTTGTTGCTGCCCAGTTTTCATTAATGCAGCAAGATGCTTTTCAACAACTTGGGAGCTGTACAGTGGTGCCTCGACTTACGAACGTCCCTACTTACGACAATTTTGAGTTACGACCAGCTCCGGCTGCAAAATTCTGCTTCTACTTGCGACCGGAGCTTCCACTTACGAACAGAAAAAGGCAGGGGAAAAAGGTGGGAAATTCAAATTGCTAACTGTAGGTGGCGACGAGGCTGCTTCTTTGTAGCTCTTTCGGCCCAGCAGTTAGAGAGTGTGCGTCGGAGGAGGCTTGGGACTGCCTCCTTCTGCTTCTGAGTGAGTGTGTGTGTGTGTGTTTGCAGGGAGGCTTCGGGCTGCCTGGTAAGGTAAGGTGCTGTTTTTTGCTTTTTAAAAACTGTTCTGGGTGTTTTTGCAACGTGGTTTTGAGCTGGGGGGGGGGTTATGTTTCTGTGCTGTGATGGGTCTTGGGGGGTTTGTTTGTTTTTTGTCCCCCCTCCATTTCCAATGGGTCTTGGGAGTTTTTGTTGCTTTTTGGAGTGTTTTTCCCCATTTCCGATGGGTCTTGGAGGGTTTGTATGGTTTTTTTCCCCCCATTTCCAATGGGTCTTGGGGGGGTTTGGTTGCTTTTTGGGTTTTTTTCCCCCCATTTCCGATGGGTCTTGGGGGGTTTGTTTGTTTTTTGGCTTTTTCCCCCCATTTCCGATGGGTCTTGGGGGGTTTGGTTACTTTTGGGGGTTTCTTCCCCATTTCCGATGGGTCCTGCATGCTTCCCTTGCTTTTTCCTTTGTTTTCTTTGCATTTCCGACCTGCCCCCTTTGTTCTATGTGCATTTCCGATCTGCTCCGTTTGTTTTCTGTGCATTTCCAATGGGTCTTGCACGCTTGATTGCTCCCCCCCCCCTTCGGCCAGAAGGGATTAATCGCGTTTCCAATGAGTCTTGCAGTGATATTTTTTTGGGGGTGATTTTTTTCTTCAGCCGGAACGGATTAATTGCATTTCAATGCATTCCTATGGGAAATGGTGCTTCGATTTACGACCATTTCGAGTTACGTCCATCTTCTGGAACGGATTATGGTCGTAAATCGAGGCACCACTGTAATCTGGGAAATGATGGGCTGGCACTGGTAACTCTGGTTCTTTGAGTGGTCATCTGTGAACTCAAACTGGCTTCTGTGTCTGCGCAGAGAGTGATTTGGAACATACCCGAGCTGGGCAACCAGATGGTAACACCATTTCCACCGGAGGGAAATGGTATTTATGTGCATAGTTATGTACAGTAGGACAATAGGGGGTGATACTACTGCTTAATTGTTCTGTTCTGGAATGTTCAGAACAATTCTTTGTGCAGGTGCACAAGCCCAATTGTGGCGAGTCACATGGACTAGAAAGAACCATCAAAACACAATCCAAAGGTAGATAAAAATATATATGACAAGATAATGAATTCATCACCACAAACCAAAAACTGTGAGACATGGCCATTTTTTGTTCAAGTATAGCTATTTTCATGCTATTGTGAGTGTAAGATTTTATCCTGGAGACTCAAGGTTTTCTCACCACCTTAAAAAAAAAAGTGAAGACTGCATTCAATGGTTTAGCTGAAATCTCTATGTTTTTCTAATTAGAGTACCTCCTCTCAGAAAATGCTGCTATTAATTATGATCAAATAGGCATGCCCAAGAACAACACAATTGACGTAAGGGTGTTATCCTCAGTGAACCTGGACTTCAGTACACAACTTTGTTAGAGTGGGCTGGAACGGAATAAACAAGATCTCTATGATGTCCAGTATGCCATTTGGTGTGATCCTCATGTCTAAATGGTATACAGACCTCAAGCGACCCTATTTGGTTCCCATCAGCTGACTGTCAATTTTCCAGTATCATGAAGTGGCTTTGGAAGAGAGCCATTGAGGATAACAGCAAATTAAAAACTTCCTTGGCTCCATGGAGGTGCCAAGGAAGTGAAAAAAAAATTAGGGCAGCCCATATGCCTTGCATCACTTTAAAAAAGGAAAATTTCCTCCTGGGAACAGGAAGAGGCAAGAGTGGGCAACAGGATGGATTTTTGTTTGCTTTTCTCTTAAAGGCCCAGTTGAGAGTCTGTCCACAGCCAAACTGGGCAGATTCTCCACCAGACCTTTAAGAGCAAAGCAAACAAAAATCTCTCTCCTGCCTCCTTCGGCTTCCAGGAAGAAGTTCTCAATTTGTCTTTAAAAAAAAAAAAAAAAAAAGCACTGTAGTGCATATGTGCTGCCCTAATATAATTACAATTTCCCCCACTTCCTCAGCTTTTTTACAGAGCCACGGAAGTGTTTCATTTCCCGATATCCTTCACGATATGGCAAACTGACAGTTGAAGGCTCACTTCTGGTTCATTTCTAGCAATCACATGTGCTGGAAATGAACCAAAACAGAGTGATCCTATTCATGTCAAAAAAGTAAAAAACCCTAACAGGGTCCAGAAAGTTGCAGGCAGGAATATTCTGGGTGCAGGCTGGTTCACTCCAGCAAATATGTTATCTGATTGCCTTTAGAAGCAAATCAGCCCAATTCTGCAGTGCACCAAACAGTGCGCTAAATGCCTGTGTAATCACCCTCTCTGTTGTCAAATCTTAGCAAAAACAGAATACACAGAACAGAACATATACATAATGTATCTCAGATGGACTATAAAAACTGAAGCAGCATCTAAACAAAGCAGAAATTTACAATGTCCAAAGGAAAATAGAAAACTGCAGTCCTTCCAGTGTTGATAAAGGATGACTTCCATTAACTTCAGCATTTTCTAAGTAGGCTAGAGCAGACGGGAACTGAAGTCCAGTCACAACTACAGATCCAGAGTTTCCTGAGCCCTGATTCAGAAGGCAGAGGTGTCTATTTTAATTGCCTTCTTTACAACTCAGTATTGCAATATGCTTATGTGGGGGGGGGGGAATAGAAGCTAAAGTGACTACCAGATTATTAAAGGAAAATAACAGAGTTTTTGAGTGTTGTGTTCAAAAGCAAGTTGTTGCTTTTCCAAGAGGCAAGATTTTTTTAAACATTCCATACAGCAGAGATTAACTTCAGTTGCTATCTTCCATTTTGCCAAGAGGTGTGGTTTTTCTCTTTCAGAGTGGAGTCAGACGTAGAAAAACAGATATTTTAAGCCAGATCGTTCTGAAACCTTTCTAGTGTCCCATGATCACTTTTAAATTATCCCTTCTTTCTCCCTTTCCATTTACATTAACTAGAAGAAAGATTTCTATAGTAATGGTTAATGGGACACACACCAGAGAAGAGAAACTGTTCCAGCAGACGAATGAATCATGCTGCAGTAATGTGGGTGGGAAAAATCCCATGCCCAGTTTCTAAGGACACAGCCTTTTATGGTATTTCTAGGGAAGAAGCTGATCAAGTACTTTGCCATTTAGTACACACGTGTTTAAGAAAGAACAGAATTCTCAGGATTCAAAGTGATATGAAGTGGCCTGTGTAAACCCCATGACAACAAAGACAATGCCTTCCAACTTCTTTACAAGTAGGCAATTTTAAACACCACAATATACATAATATGAAGAGAGTGGGTCTAGAATTATGGTAAAATATTCCCTTGGCATTATATCACTGAAATACTCTACCTGAGTATGTGCTGCTAAAATAAATGGGACACCTACTCTAATCTCACACAACTGGCCAGAACCCTGTTGAGGATATACACCTAAGTGCAACTTCATAAACTGCTTTTGTGAATCATTACTAGTTATCAGGAGAAACACAATCTATTTAAAAAAAATAAAAAATAAACAAACAGATAAAAATAGTTAACAAGTTGCTGCTTGCATTCCAAGTCATATGCCAGTAGTGCCATTCGGTGCACAACTAGAAATGTGAACACTTACTTATTAATTAGCAGCAATTTCCCACTGCAATTTATATCATTACACTTCTAAATCTCCACAGGATCCTGGTTATTTTTTGGAAGGAAGTCCCCTCTTCAGAAAAAAGAGTTCTAAATTAACCTTGGAAGACTAGAGCAGTCTGTGTTCATCTATGCACCTTAGGGATTTATGTATCAGTATACAACAGGAAAAAAGAATGGAGACAGGACTTTCACAGTGAAATGAAAACTGAAGTTTACACAGAATTTATGATGTAGTTCACATACAGGCTTCTTCACATTTTCAAAAGTAATGGAAAACAGGTTGTATGATTTACACACGAGCTTGAACAGAACAAAAATAAATGAAATTTGGGCTTTAAATCCACTCTTCCTCTGTAGCCTTCCAAGTAATTATCTAGCAGATGGCTTGCCTTTCCCTTTTCTTGTTTCTCTTTTGGTGCTACTAGCAAACAGTCAGTACATACAGATTCCTTTTCCGTGTCCTCCCAGAAAGGAACCTTCTGTTATAAAGCAGTTTGGAGCGATTTAAACTAAAGCAGGAGAGGGCAGAGAAAGGCTGAGGTACCATGATGCTTTCCCACTTCATTAGCATCACCTCCTCCCAGAGTTATTTTTGGTGGTAGTAATGAGTAGTCTGACCACTGTCGTTACGTAATGTGTAACCTAATGTGGAGAAAGAAGTGAAATAAATTATACATTGTGATTAGGACTGCATATATTAGACATTTCCAAGTAAATGCCATAAAAGCATGAAATTTGATACTTCGTAAGAATCAGCATTCTGAATGTCTAATACTCTGTTTCTGAAAAACTGAATGTCTAGCTCCTTAGTAAATGTGGATAAGTTTGAGGGTGTTTTGAGAAATCTCCAAAACCAGAAAAGGTTCAGAAAGGCTTCAAATGATCATGGTACAGCTTGCCCCTCCTCATAACTAGCTGAATAAGGGCATCCCATTGAAACTCTGCTGAGCAAGAATTTCCACAAACACAGTTAACATGGGATCACACTGTTGGCTCAAGTTCTTCTTCATGGAGATCATGACTTACACCACAGCAATTCTTTCAAAGTGCCACAATTCCATGCTGCTACACTGCAGACCTTTCTCCTCAGTGGGAACTTATAAAAGCTGCCAGAAAGGGACAGGTCGAGTGGGTAGGAGTGGTGAATTCTTCCTTGCAACACAGTAATAAGACTATTCTTGAAAAAGCCCTCCTTAGATCCTGCAATACTGAACGGCTACCGACATGTCTCTAATATTCCATTCTTGGGCAAGGTGCTGGAGTGGGTCATGGTTTCTCAACTCCAGGGGTTCCTGGATGAGTTTGATTATCTGGATCCATTTCAATCTGGCTTCAGACCTGGTTATGGGATGGCGACTGCTCTGGTCACAGTAGATGACCTACACCAGGAACTGGACAAGGGAAGTGTGTCCCTGGTGGCTTTGCTGGACCTCTCAGTAGCTTTCGATACCATCAACCATGGTATCCTCCTCGCCCATCTCTCTGGGATGAGACTTGGAGGCACTGTTTTTCAGTGGCTCAGGTCCTTCCTGGAAAATAGAACTCAGAAGGTGGTGCTGAAGGAATCCTGTTAAACACCCTGGTCACTGGCCTGCGGGGTCCCTCAGGGTTCTGTTTTGTCTCCTATTTTATTTAACATCTACATGAAACTGCTGAGATATATTGTCTGAAGTTTTGGGTTTCACTGTCACCAGCATGCCAATGACACCCAACTCTAACTCTTCTTGCCATCTAAATCTGAGGAAGCTGTTTCGACTCTAGGAGTGTATAGTGTCAGTAATGAACTGGATGATGGTGAATAAACCGAAACTTAATCCAGAAAAGAAATAGATGCTCTTGGTCAGTAGAAAGGTAGATCAGGGAACAGAGATGCAGCCTGTGCTGGATGGTGTTACACTTCCCCTGAAAACCCAGGTGTGCAGCCAGGGGGTACTCCTGGATTTGTCTCTGAGTCTGGATGCTCAGGTTTTGGCTATGGCCAGGAGTGTCCCTGCACAGTTAACAACTAGTGTGCCAGTTGCACCTGTACCCGGAGAGGTCTGATTTGGCCATGGTGACATATGCTTTAGTTATATCCTGGCTAAATTACTGTAATACGCTCTACGTGGGGCTGCCTATGGAAAATGTCAGGAAACTTCAGCGGGTCCGAAAAGGAAGCAGCCAAATTGCTAACTGGAGCTGGACACAGGGATCAGACAACCCCTCTGTTACAGCAGTTCCACTAGCTGCCAGTCTATTCCTTGGCAGAATTCAAAGTGATGGTTTTAACCTATAAAGCTATAAACAGCTTGGGTCCAAAGTATCTCAAGGACTGCATCTCCCTTTATGAGCCTGCTCAAGATAACCAAGAGAAGCCTTTATAGGTGCATTCGGTGGGGACATAGGAGAGGGCCTTCTCTGTTGCTGCTCCCAAACTCTGGAACTCCCTCCCACAGGAGGCTAGACTGGCCCCATATTTACTGTCTTTCCACAAGTAGGCAAATACCTTTCTCTTCATGCAAGCTTTCCCTGAGTGAATGGCTGCCGAGTGGGTGTTTTTTTTTTTAATGGATTGTTGTACCTTACTGCATTGGATGTATTTTGGTGTTGTTTATGTTTTTTGGTATTGTATTCACTGATCCTTTTAGTATTGTATACTCATTGTTACTAGCTTAAATACTGTCTTTTAATTGTTGTAAGCCACCTTGGGTCCTCTGCAAGGAGAAAGGTGGGTTAAAATATTTTAAATAAATAAATAAATAACTAGGAAACTCCCATATATAAATAAACAAATTTTCATCATTTATATTTATTCCAAAATTTGGTACACAATTCTAAGATTTTCACAAAATTCACTCAGCCTGATTGTGAATGGACATACTGAGTATCATCATTCCAAGATATCACATACCATTTGATATCTGAATACAGATCTGAGTGGACATATAAATACATGGTGTTCTGTACTTCTACCTCATCCAGTGATAGATAGATCTGGATAACTAGGTAGATTGCAAGCATATAAGAAGAACCAACAGAGTGCAAGCTCTCAATGCCAGAATACAGAATTCTGTAAACTTTTTTCTTTTTCAAATGAAAAAGCGGAACAAATTTTACTTTGTCATAAGCTGCCGGGAAGAATGAATAGAAATAAAGGGTGAAAATAAAATTACATTTCTCATGAGATGGATTGTTCTGGTTTTTTCATTAGTACAGGCCTACAGTATGCTATCTTTAATTCCAACTCCTGTCAGGTTTTGCCTTTTAGGCAGGATATTTCAAGCATCCTTCTCTATATATCATACAAATAGAAGTCTGTTCTCAGAGTTCCAAATGGCTTTTCCTCTATGCTCCAGCAGTACAGTTGGGAAGAGGATAAATGGGCTACTAATCTTGGGAGCTCTACGAGCTCGTAAAGCAGTGAGGCCACTATCAAGAAGACCCTGTCCTGAGCAGTGGCTTTTTGGCATCCCTGCAAAACAATATCAGAGCATTTTGAGCTGGGGTAACTCATACAGGAGAAGCCCTTTTCTGAAAAAAAACAGCTAGCATCACCATTAAGGGCCAGCACTGTCATTCAGACCCAGAAATGAATCAGCGGTGCAATTTTCTCAAATTAGTGGTGTGCAGGAATATCACTCTACAAGTAGGCTGTTGTATTTTGCATGTTTCCGATCTGTCTTCAGAAGCAGCCCCATGTAAAGAGTATTATAGCAATCCAAACTGCAAGTAATCAAAGCATGAATCATAGCATCTAGGTCTCAATTTCTAGTAGCAGAAGGTAAAGCCAAGGACTAATGTAGTATATTTCCCAGTCACACAAGGGAGTAGGCTAAACTAGCAAGTAGAAAAATGTAATATAAAAATTAGCACATTATCACTTTATATTACTAAATATGTGCACCACCACTATGCTCTGAAAACCAAAGAAATAAGTGGACTTGATGGCAGAAAAGCAACTGAAATTGATGGCCTCAGAGATACAATACCACAGGAAGCAGCAAACCAAACTTCCTGTTGTCTTATTAGAGAAAAAATAATGGGGAAGCCACAGGGAGGTGTTTGAGAGTTAATGAGCTATTATTATCTTTAGCCTTTCTCTACAACACTGCTGCTCTAGGCTACCAAAGCATGCTACTTTTGGCATAATAGCTGGATTGGTGCTTCAGCATCTGGAGGGACTGTGTTTATCCTCAGAAGCAAAGCATTTCTATAATTAACTGCCTTAAGAGGAGACAGTGACAATCTGTACACAGACAGTAGCAAATACTGAATGCAGATAACTTGTTTGAGACATTTGTTCCTTGTTGCCATTTCAGAGGAGGAATTTGTTGTACACAGAGTAATCTAATGTAAATGCTTCTGTAGTCAGATCTTCACTGTCAAATCACCCTTCACTTTGCTGTGTTAAAGACACCCTTCAGATTAGTAACTATGAAGCACAAACAGAAGACCACAAGAAAATTAGCCGGTTCTGATGGTAGGTATTTATACAGCTGAAGCTTACATCTGTCATGGCATGGGATATGTATCTCTCAACAGCAATTCTAGCTATCAGAAATCAGTACAGAACAGCAGCAGCCTTTAATATGATTATTGCTTGCTGCTGCCTTAAATGTTCCTGCATGAAAAAGGCAAGATATAATTTTAAAATACAATCACATATTAAAAGTCAAAATCCTAGGACTCTATAATTTATTTATCTGGGGAAAAGATTCACAACTTGTCCACTGCAGACAAAGCTTTCTATATAACATTCCCATAATAATACAAAAACCTAATTATACTTTGATTTCTGCAAGTGGAATCCTCTCAGATCTCATGAAAACATGAAATCCAATTCTAGCATAAGGGATTCCTTCTTACAGTAATTTCTATAATAGTTCTTGCTCCATAGTGGAATATTATACCAATGGAAAATTCAAATTCCACCCCTGTCTCTGTAAGACATAGCTGGACACTTAAGGAAGCTTTATCAACATAAGTATACTCTGTTCTTTACAATATTTTCTTTCACTCTTACATTGATATTAAGACAATGACATTGCTAAGTCCTCGTAACATGTATTTTGGTAATTTGGCAGATGTCTTACACTGAGCTTATCTTTTCAGCAACCATCCTCAGTGTCTACAAGATCTCTCTGAAGTGGTAATAAAAACAGCTTTGAAATATAGTTACATCAGCAAGAACAAAGCATATGTAACTAAAACACAGATGACGAGTTGTATAGTTTGAACAGTATACATAATTTCTTGGGGTTATTTTTTTTTTTTTTTTGAAATTTTTTTTTTTCCCTTTATTTTAAATTTAAACAAAAACATATAACATACAAACTAAAATACAATTTAACTGTGTTCCCCACCACCATATGCGGGACCTCTTGCCATAATCTTCCTCTTCCTTCTTCTTCTTCTTCTTCTTCCTCTTCTTCTATTGTCCTCTTCTCCAAAACTGCATTGATTCTTGATTTGGAGCTTTCCCTTTTCCTCTTATTAATACATATTCCAAAAATCTCCCCCATATATCATAAAAGTTATTTTTTTTCAACTCTCCTTTCTTAACCTTTAAGTTACAAGTTAATTTATCATTTATTGCTATATTCCATATTTCTTTATACCATTCTTCAATTTGCAATTCGACTTTTGATTTCCATTGCCTAGCTATAATCAATCTAGCTGCTGTTAATAAGTTGGTTATCAATTCTTTAGTCATTTTGTCATATTCCACATTCTCAAATATTGATAACAAAGCAATCTCAGCATTAAATTCTATATCTTTTTCACATATGTAGCTTAATTCTTTAAAAATTTGTTTCCAAAATCTTTGCACTTTTTCACATTCCCACCACATATGAAAGTATGTACCAATTTCCTTCTCACATTTCCAACAGACATTCGGATGATTGGCATTAATTTTATTTAATTTTGACGGTGTTAAATACCATCTTAAACTAAGTTTAAAAAAGTTTTCCTTTATTCTTACTGACATAAATCTTAACACCCTCATTTTCCATATCATCCTCCATTCTTCTTCATTTATTCTTTTCCCAATATCTTGCTCCCACACTATTTTTAATCCTTCTTTCTCACTTTCCTCTTCCTCTAAATTAAGAAGAAGTAAGTAAATTTTGCTCACAGTACCTTTCACTGAGTCAGTCATCCGAATGTCCTCATATGACAATAACAATTGTTCGTATTTTGTATATTCTCTACCTTTATTATATTTATTTACCCATTCATTAGTCCATCTTTCTAATTGTATATAATTCAACCATGAAATGCTCCTATTCTGAAGAGTTTGTTTCATTTGATCTATCGATCTCATTTTATACAACCAATCTTTCAATCTAATCACTTTCTTTTCTTTAAATAGATCCACATATACTTTCATATTGGTAGGAAAATTTTCTATTTCTGTCACTAATCCAAGTGGGGAATATAATGAACATAAATTCTTTTTGCACTTATACCATATATTTAACAATGTCTTTAAAAATGGATTATTAATTTCCCTTATTTTATCTTTCTTAATTATACCAAATAAATATGTTTCTATATCTGCCTGTAATTCTGATGATTCCATCTCCCACCAAATTAGCCTTTCTGGATTATATATAATTTCCCCAATAAACCTCAATTGGTTAGCCAAATAATAATTTTTTATATTTGGTAAACCTATACCACCTTTTTGCTTTGTTCTATACCAATACTTTTTATTTATTCTAGATCTCTTCCCTTCATTACAGTATTTATTAATTATTCCTTGCCAAAATTTCAAATCATCCTCTGTTAACTGTATTGGTAGCATTCTAAATAAAAAATTAATTTTTGGTAAGATTTTCATTTTTATCAATGCAATCCTTCCAAACCAAGATAGCTTAAAGTTACTATATTCCTGTAATTTGTTTTTAATCACTTCCTTTAGTTTATTATAATTATATTCCTTTATTTTTTGAATATTTTTTGCTAGATCTATTCCTAAATATTTAATTGATTTGCATAATCTGAAATCATATTTTTCAACACACCTTTCTTGTTCTACTCTATTATGATTAAATAACATTAATTCAGATTTTTGCCAATTCACACATAATCCAGTTATTCTTCCAAATTTTTCTAAATGAGTTCTAATTTTATCTACGCATTCTAACGGATTTTTCACTGTCAACAAGGAATCATCAGCAAATAAATTAATCTTTATTTTATTCTTTTTCCCCATACCTTCAATTAAATCATCATTCCTTATTACATTTGCCAACATTTCAATAATCAGACAAAACAGAACTGGAGAAAGAGGGCAACCTTGTCTAGTGCCTCGGCCTAAAGCTATTTGTTCTGTAATCCCATCATTAACTATTACTACAGAGGTATTCCCCAGATATAGTTGATCTATTATCCCCCTAAATTTCTTTCCAAAACCCCAACCTTTTAACAAAATCTTTAATGTTGGCCATTCCACGCAATCAAATGCCTTAAATATATCTAATGATAAAATACCTGCCTTCAATTTGTCTTTTTCTATATTGTATAAAATATTCAATACCCTCCTAGTCAAATTCTCCATTTGTCTACCCTTTAAAAAACCATTCTGATCCTCTTTAATATATTTTATAATAAATTTATTAATTCTATTCGCAAGTATTGCAGTAAAAATCTTTGCATCTTGATTTAATAGTGAAATGGGTCTATATGAACTTGGGTCTGTTAAGTCTTTATTAGGCTTTGGGATAAGAGTTATTAATGAATGTTTCCAAGAATCTGGTATTCTCTCTCCTTCCAATATTTCATTATAGAGCACTTTTAACTTAGGGATCAATATTGGTTTAAAAGTTTTATAATATTCTGATCCTAAACCGTCAAAACCTGGAGTTTTACCATTTTTTAATTTATTAATAATCTCTATAATCTCTTCCTCTTTTATCTCTTTATCTAAATCCTTTTTATCATTCTCTGATAATTTACTCTTAACATTTTCTTTAATATAATTTTCTATATCTTCTTTCGATACACTATTACCTTTATACAAATTTTGATAGAATTCATGTATTATCTTTAGTTTTTCTTTCATTAAGCTACAATTCTTTCCCGTTTTGTCTTTAATCACTCCAATTATATTTTTTGCTCTTTTAGTTTGAACTAATCTAGCTAAAAGTTTTGAATTTTTATTACTGTATTCGAAAAAATTCCTCCTAGCGTATATCAAGTCTCTCTGGACCTTTTCTAGCTCTATACCTTCTAATTCCTTTCTTTTAGCTTGGATCTCAATTAATTTTTTGTTATCTCTATCCATAAAATATTTGCTTTCTAAATCCTTTAATGATTCTACAATTCTATTTATATTTTCTTCTCTCAATTTTTTTAATCTACAGGATTCTCTTATGGCGATTCCTCTCATGACTGCTTTCATAGTGTCCCATAACACTCCTATTTTATTCCCACCTGCTTCATTAAATGACCATATTTCCAACCATTCTTTCTTAACTTTATCCACAACCTCTGTATGTTGAAAAATATTGGAGTCCATTCTCCATCTTCTAGCTTCTCTATAGTCCTTCTTAACTTTCATCTCTAACACCATCAACGCATGATCTGTTATTTTTATCACATTAATATTTGTATCTACTACTTTTGAAATTAAGTTTTGTGAAATAAACATAAAATCTATTCTAGAATAACTATTATGTACAGAAGAATAATATGTAAACCTTCTTTCATCTCCCTTTAATTCTCTCCATATATCTTTCAAATCCGTAGTGTTTAATATCTTACTCAGGAGGGTACCTCTTTTATTCAACTCATCTTTTTTACATGTGGATTTATCTTTCACCTTATCCAGAACCATATTAAAATCTCCTGCCATAATCACATATCCTTTCCTAACCTTTTCCATTTCTTCAATCACAGTTCTATAAAATTCTCCTTGATTCATGTTTGGTGCATACACATTTACTAATGTATAATCTTCCTCCCCCATTTGACCTTGAATTATCAAATATCTACCATTACTATCTTTTATTACTTCTTTCATCACAAATTCACAATGTTTAGATATTAATATTGCTACCCCTCTAGATTTAGAGGTCCCAAATGCTTTTTCATATATATGGATGTTTTGTAATTTCAATTCATTGACTCCATCCTTTAGTTGATGTGTCTCTTGTAAATAGATAATGTCAACTTTACTTTTCTTTAATAATAATTCTATCCTCCTTCTCTTTAACACAGACCCTAGGCCTTTCACATTTAAAGTCGCTACCCTTATGTTTTTCCCCATATCCGTTCCTTTCTCTGCCTCTTATGCGGTCCCTTTGTGCATCTCACATAACAAAAACAAAAACAAAAACAACTAAAAAAAATAAATTCACCAACCTCTAGTTTCCTATCCCTATCCTTCTTACCTACATATAAATTATTTTCCTCCCTCCCGTTTCCCCACGTCTCACTAAAGTTCGGCGCGAGCTCTGGGAGGGGGGGAGACGTCACCCCCACCAGTCCGGACCCCAGCCAAACCCTCATCCCAATTTCACCCCACCTCATATTTTTATCTATATATATACTCAAATGCCTTCCCTCCTAACTTTTAACATCTCTTCTTCTTTCTACCACCCAAGTCTAATCAGGTAATCCAAAACAACAATGAGAAAAAAAAAATAAAAATAAAAAAGGAAAAGAAAAAAAAATATGAAAAAGAAAAAAAAATTTAAAAAAAATTAAAAAAAATTTAAAAAGATCTTATTAATATTATAAAATCAGGAGCTGGGTTCGTGGACAACCCCATAAACCATCAGATAATAGTGTCGAGCGTATCGCCCGTTTAAAAAGGCTGGAAGAGGGGGAGCCCCTCCTTCCTGAAATCAACATGGAAAAAAAAGTTTCAGAGCTTGCCTCTTCCGTGAAAGGAATGGAAGGACAACTTGGACAGGTACTCTCTAAAATGGACATTTTAATAAGAGGGAACCAACAGATGGGACAAGATATACAAAAACTGCAGGGAGAATTGACAGATATTAAGACAAGTTTAGGCAAAACAGAAGGCAGGTTGCAACAGCTGGAAGATTTCCAGAGCGTGGCATCAAAACGGCACCAAGTGATTGATGACCTTCAGAAAAAGGTTATCTATTTAGAAGATAATTCAAGACGTAATAATATCAAAATAATGAATTTTGAACATGAGAAAGAAAAGGATTTGAGGGGGGAAGTGATGGACTGGATTAATTCTGTTATGAAATCCCAACATGTGGCTGAGGAAGATATTGAGAGAGTACATTTTGTGGGGAACCCAAAGAAAACCAGAAGACCCATAATACTAAGATTTTTTAACTATATGAAGAAAGAACAGTTTCTTAGGGTCATTAAAGAAAAGCCTGAATTGCTAGTTTATAGATCAAATTCAGTTCAGATCTATCAGGATGTAAGCCCCGAAACCAGCCAGTGGAGAAGAACAATGAAGCCCATCACTTCAATTTTAATTAAGAACGGCAAGAGATACAACTGGGGCCACCCTGTCTTTTTGAAAATATGGAAGGATGGAACCCTACATAAAATCTACTCCTTTGAAGATGGGAAGGATTTGATGAAAGCCTGGGGACTTTGGCAAGAAGATGAGAGTGAAGGGACAAGCAAGCAAGTAGCTTTGTAAAGACTGGTAGTCCGAAAGAGAAGATTTTTTGAGAGAAGATACTTTAATTGGAAGAGATTACTGGGCGTTACTGGATGTCGGAAGAATTTTTTTTTTTCTTTCTCCTTTACCCTCCCTTTTTTTCCTTTTTTTCTTTTTTCTTTTTGATTTTTGATTTTTTTTTTTGTAATGAGGGTTGGGATTTTTTTTTTCTTTTTTTGTTCTGCTCATTTTATTATAATATTAAATTTCTTGGGGTTATGAAAGCCTATTTTAGCATATGTACACATGCTGAGTGATCAGTATGATGTAGTGGATAGTGTGATAGACTAGGACTCAGGATATGTGGTTCAAAACACTGCTTAGCCATGGAAATTCAGTGGAAGGAGTGCCAGAGTATAAGCCTCCTGCTGAAAGGAGATGGCTAGAGACTGTTTGTTTGGTGGTAGGGCAGCAATGATGGTCTGAAATTTCTCCCAGATGAATTGATAGTAGGCACCCATAATGGCTTGGTAATTGGCTATGCGCATGTGGAGTGCCGCTGAAGAACAGATTTTGCAAGCAAGCAAGTCTAGTTTGTGATTTTCTTTATTATTTCAGGTGTCACAAGCAGAATCCTTGGATCTCATTTGGGCCGTCTGGACGATGGCAGAGTTTGGTGTGGGATGTTTAAACAGGAACTTAGCTTTGTCCTGTTGGACCCTGTAGAAGTTCTCAATCCTATGGGATGTTGGTGGGATCAAGGAAGGTTTTTGCCAGGACTGGCGGATAAGATCCGTCAGAGTCTCAAGCTTCGCCATTTTGATAGGGATGTTTGTCTTCTTGTGGATGCAGGCAAAGACTGCATCCTTGGCTGGTGGTACTGGTAACTGTAATGACTTTACCATTTTCTCTATCAGATCATTATATGAAGAGAGATCCTCCGAAGGAAAGAGAGGGCCAGCATCCTGGACATCGGAATTGGGTGAGGATTCTGGGACAAGAACAGAGTCCTTTCCTTCCTCTCCGTTGGAATTGGCAGAGCTGTTGTCCGGCTGTCTTTCTCTTGCAGGAACAGAAGGGGTTGCAAGCAGCTGACACAAGTCAGGTGGGAATTGAGAGGTAAGTAAAAAGTCCAGATTAGGAGGAGGCAGAAGTACTTCAGGCGAGGTCGGTTGGAGAGCCAAGGTTTGGATGGAAGTTTAGGGAATGCTCCATTGGCGGTGCTGGTCCCATGTGAGACACAGAGCAGCAGAGCGGTGCAGAGGACGAGATCAATTTTGAAGGTTCCAATGAGAATGGGAGTCAGGAGACCGCTCATAGCTTCGGGGAGATTGGCCTCGAGGGCTGGAAGCATAAATTTCCCGAGATTGAGGATGAGCGCGTGTGCGTGATTGAGATCTGCTGTACTCTTGAGATAAACAATGGCTTCTATATGACTGGGAAGACCAGCCCACGTCTCCATACATGAAGCGGGGAGGGCAGAAGAGGCAAGCATCCTCACGATAACATAAGGAAAAGCAAATGATGATGACAAAAATGTTGTGGTACCTTAAAGACTAACTGCTATTTTAATATGAGCTTTCATGAAACAAGTCCACTTCTTCAGACACAAGAGTGAGAATACAGAGACCACATGGCAAAATATTTATACATGACTCTAAGATAAAGAGACAGAGGTGGTTGGTAGATTCAAGTTGTAAATAGTGTAAGTCGTTGTGGCATTAACACCCAATAATGACTTATGACTCCCTGTTTGATATTCAGTTCGTTTTCCTTTGAAGCTTTGTTCTGTAATGACAATGGTTAGTGGCTAAAAGAATGTCAGCCTACAGATAATCGCAGAAACAACATATGGTAATGAGTTAAGGATCACTGACTTTATCTCTGAAGCTTGTTCTGTAAATGTTGGTGTGGTTGGGAAGGAACCTGAGTTATGGAAAATAATGTCAGATAATAACATAGTACAATAATTATTTCACACTTGGTAATAGCTTAAGAACCCTTGACTAATATTTAATCCATTGAGATGGGTATTAAGTATATGAGTATATTTTATCTCAGCTGTTTCCCTCTGGATTCTTATTCTGTAATTTTTCTTATCCAGAATAGCAACTTTCAAATCCTGTGAAGAGTGTTTGGGTAGACTGAAATGATTAGGAACAGGTTTCTATGTATTGCCATTCCTGATGTCAGATTTATGTCCATTAATTCTTTTGCATAGAGATTGTCCCATTTATTCTATATGGAGTGCAGAGGGGCATTTTTGGCAAAAGATTGTATAGGTCACATTAGCAGAGGAACTAGTAAAAGTGCCAGCTTTGCCCCCATATTTGTTCCAGCAGCATGATTACAGGACGAACAATGTCACCAATATCAAGGGCACTTTTACTTATAGTCCATGCATTCTCACTCTTATGTCTGAAGAAGTGAATGTTCCACAAAAGCCCATATAAAATATAGCAGTTAGACTTTAAGGTACCACAACATTTTCCATCTTCTTTATTTTGTTGCTTTTCCTCTTTTCTTTGTTTCCTTTTTTAAATATGCTTACACCATCTAACACAGCTACTACTTCAAAAAGTTCATAGGAGACAGTGCTGCCATCAGAAAATGGAGAACGACAGAAAATGAAGGAAATAAATGTATTAAATCAATAATCCCTAGCATACATATGCATCCAGAACATCTTCATGTAACTTTATTTCAGTTTATTTTAGAATTATCCAGAATCTGCAACAGACATGTCTGAGAATTCTTCATAGTCTATGAGTTTCACTGTCCATTTAAAGATATTTTGGATAAAGCCAGCTGGGATCCCAAACACAAAAGTTCTCAGATATACTTTTGTATATACACATGTACTCACAAATCTGCAGACAAAACCTCTCAAATTCACAATAGGCCACCACAGACCAGTGCAATCATTCCCAACACTTTATTTCCTTTAGGCTGACTGATTGTGACTCATAAGGCTAATATTTCCATTTTCTTTTAAGGTCATCAGATTATCTACATACACTTATAAAGACAGATCTGTAGTACGTGTCAAGTGTCCTGAGAAATGGTCTTATTTTACAGCATACATTTAAAACAGAAAGATTTTGGAGTTCAAGGATATATGTTTCAAACATCACCAGTTTTTTTTAACTTCTTGTTTATTCAAAACATGTAAACTATGCTGCTTCCAGGAAGCATAAAACTAAAATGACAGGACATCTGTAGTGACAAGTTTATGGATATAGCCACAACCTGTGTGATTTCTTCACTGGTTGCAGGACAAGAAGGCAAAGAAAGAAGGAGAGATAGAATCTATGTCTCCCGTTTGTCTGGTATGCTGGCAAGAGGCAACTTAAGTAAACTATGTATGAAAAGAGGTCTAGCATACCTCTGCAATAAAACTAGTTTGAATTCAGAGCAAGTTCAATGCCTATTTTAAGAAAGTCTCTCTGAACAAACTTCATTCTATGATCATGACCTTCCTTCTGCCTCTTTCTTGAGAAATAGCTTGCATTGTACATTTTAAGGGATGGGCTGGAGATGTGGGTGGGAGAACATTAAGAACGAAAAATGAACCACTAGTTTTTAGATAACCATGATCAGTTTAATAAATACTTATATTTTATTCTTACAACACAAGGTATTTCTCAAAAATGGTTCCACGGAATTTTCCGATGAGACAACATTATCCTAAAATGTAAACTCTTTGTTTGTACATTTGTTTGTTTGTTTGTTTTGGTACTGAGTATTAGTCATCGCATAGATATCAGGTGGTAACTGTCAATACTTTCTCTGTATTCCTGTTATCACACTTTAAATGGACACATAATTAATTTTTATATAGAGATTTCTCATTATTTCATTAGAATCTCTTTCTATATAATCTGCTTCCTTAGGTTAAGGAAAGGTAGGAAGGGGAGGAAAAAGAATAACTTCAATAATTTTTAAGTAAGGACAGATCTGGCCAATCAATTAGATTAGTGCCAACTGCGGTATCCAGTATTGCATAGACACTCACATTTCAAGCAGCACTTGAAAAGGACTCAGTGGAAATCCAAACAGACTGAGGAAAATGAAACCTTATGGACATTTCACAGCTGTTACCCTTTCTTGGCCTTGCACGAAAAGAAAATCAGTACAATATAATCATCTTGTGTAGGCATCCTTCGGTCTCAAGAGACTATGGTAACGTGCTCTGAATAGAGGTCTTGGAACGGCGTCTAGTGTCGCTGAGAAGGCCAATTCAAGAGTGACAATCCCTTCCACACTGAAGACAAATACAATCTGTCCCCTGTCCAGCGCCCTGATTTTGCCGGTTTCAGGACTGCCTCTTTGCCTCGGCCTGCTGAAGAAGTGTCTCTTCAAATTGGGAGAGGCCATGCTGCACTGCCTGCCTCCAGGCTGAACGCTCAGATGTCAACGTTTCCCATCTGTTGAGGTCCATTCCTAAGGCCTTCAGATCCCGCTTGCAGATATCCTTGTATCACAGCTGTGGTCTCCCTCTGGGGTGATTTCCCTGCACTAATTCTCCATATAGGAGATATTTTGGAATCCAACCGTCAGCCATTCTCACAACATGCCCAAACCAACGTAGACGTCGCTGTTTCAGTAATGTATACATGCTAACAATTCCAGCTCGTTCCAGGACTACACTACTTGGAACTTTGTCCTGCCAGGTGATGCCAAAAATGCGTCGGAGACAATGCATATGGAACGTGTTCAACTTCCTCTCCTGCCATGCACAAAGGGTCCAGGACTCACTGCAGTACAGGAGTGTACTCAGGACACAAGCTCTATAGACCTGGATCTTGGTATACGCCATCAGCTTTTTGTTAAGCCATACTCTCTTTGCGAGTCTAGAGAACATGGTAGCTGCTTTGCCAATGCGTTTGTCCAGCTCGACATATAGAGTGTGTCAGAGATCGTTGAGCCAAGGTACACGAAATCATGAACAACCTCCAATTCTTGTGTAGAGATGGTAATAGAGGGAGGTGAGTCCACACCCTGGCCCATAACTTGTGTTTTCTTCAGGCTGATTGTTAATCCAAAGTCTTGGCAGGCCTTGCTAAAACGATTCATAAGTTGTTGGAGGTCTTCGGCGGAATGGGCAACAACAGCTGCATCATCGGCGAAGAGGAAGTCCTGCATGCATTTCAGCTGGACTTTGATCTTCGCTCTCAATCTGGAGAGATTAAAGATCTTTCCATCTGATCTAGTCCAGAGATAGACACCTTCTGTTGCAGTTCCAAAAGTGTGCTTCAGCATGACAGCAAAAAAGATCCCAAACAGGGTCGGCGCGAGGACAGAGCCCTGTTTCACTCCACTTCGAAAGTCAAAGGGATCTGATGTTGAGCCATCAAAAACTACAGTGCCCTTCATTTCCTCATGAAAGTACCTGATGATGTTAAGGAGCCGAGGTGGACATCCAATCTTTGGAAGTATTTTAAAAAGGCCGTGCCTGCTAACCAAATCAAAGGCCTTTGTAAGATCTATGAAGGCCACAAAGAGTGGATGTCGTTGTTCCCTACAAGTGTAATCATCAAAATGATGCTAAAGCAATCTATACCCAAACCTCAGCTAGGAGAACATGTTATCTACTACCAGGGGCTCTGGACTCTAGTGTAGAAAGAAGAGCTGGAAGGTGGAGAATATGAAGTTCAAGGTATAAGATACCTTTGTTGACCAGGCAATGACAGGCAACTAGACTTTTAGCATTTATACAGGACCTGACAAATCAACAGGCTTCAAACTATCTGCTAACCACAGGAATATATTTTGCACATCCCACTCCTGTCTGCAGACATGAAAGGTGCTTCAAGTACTGAGCACACACATTCTTACAAAGTTCACTGCTAAGTCCATATGTTTCCTATTTAAGTTCCAAGGTCTGGATAAATTGTGGAAGTTTAAATAGAAAGCTCAATTCTATGACTGAAATGATAATTTTAAAATATCTTGTCCAATACCAAATACGCATGCAGAAATGCTTTTGGTTTCTATCCACATGAGCATACTATTTAAATAAAATTAGGTAACTGTGCTCAGCCCTCTAAGTGAGGTCTGCCTAAAACATTTGCTATCATGCTTTGACATATACCTATGTATCTACAACCCGTCAAGTAAAAGCAATTCACCAGCCACAAAGCATGATGTATCAAGATACTGTACTTGACAATACTCCACTTATTTTTTCCAGTTTTGTTAGTTCAGTTTTGTTAGTTACAGATTGTACAGACTTGCTTACCTACATATTCCAAGTGAGCAGGTGAATGCCTAAAGGTTCTGACTTAGAAATCAGAGCCTTAAAAAGACCCTGCAATATCTATAGGATCTACTGGCTTTACATCTTTGCCAGGGCCACAGAGATGTCTGAATGAGTGGCAAAATAACTCCTAGCTGGAATTTGTGTGCAAGCTAATTATACAATTTGCAAACACAGATTTTTCAATCAGTTTTTGAGTTATATAACAGCATCCTCAAAGATGTCTGCCGGAGTACAATGAGAAGACAAAGAATTATGAACACTGACAGTCAAGACTGACACTGTATCATTTTATTTTTTGCAAGGAAAATGGTAAAGAAATCACTCCAATTATGAAAGAAGGGCTTTGAAGTGCAAGGCTTTAACTTTGGAACACAATGTACAATAAATTCCCTCTTTTATAAAATAGAATTTTAAATACACTCTTGATAGCATTCAAGAATGTTTCCCTCATATATGGCATACATTATGGAGGAATGAACCAGTCCTTGACAAACTTAATCAAAAGAGGAGTCTGAAGAAGCATTACACTGCTCAATCAATTAAATCACATGTAGCTCTCAGGCTGCACAAAGACCAACCAAAGACATCTAGGTAAACCTTCACTTTTTTAGACAGTTGAAAGCAACAAAGCGTGGTGCATATCTCCCTCTGCCTAGTTTACAGGTCCTAGTGAATAAAAGTGAGGATCTCAGACCCGGCAAAGGAAAGCCTAAATAATCTATCTAAAAATGTGGAGCAACTGAGGCCATCTAGAACTGCCTTTCTAAAGATGTTAACTGATCAAGCAGTCTACCTTAAATGTATCTAAAAAACATCTGTCTGTGTTGCAGCCTCCATGCTCTGAAATTCTCTTCTTGAGTCCCTGTAAATGATGACATCCCTGCAGAGATTCAGGAGGTAATGTAAAGCAGAACTGCTTCCATGGGCCTTTGGATGGATTGCTATTCCACCACTTACCATATTTTTCCGTGTATAAGACAATACTTTTTTCTAAAATATTTAGATTAAAAATTTAGGATCGTCTTATACACGGAAGGAGGGGGAGGGATCAAAGCGCTTTGATCTCTGCTTTCCCCCTCCACTTTTTGTGAAGAAAGTGGAGGGGGAAAGCAGGAATCATCAAAGCGATTCATCAAAGCGATTCCTGCTTTCCCCCTCCACTTTCTTCGGAAGAAAGTGGAGGGGGAAAGCAGGAATCAGAGCGCTTTGATCCCTGCCTTCCCCCTCCACTTTCTTGTGAAGAAAGAAATTCTGGGTTAGAAAAGTGGGGGGGGGTGTCTTATATGTGGGGGCATATTATACATGGAAAAATACGGTATGTGGCAAGTAGTTTACATAGTAGTGTAAATAATATAATGTTGTTTAGGCTCTTCCTAGGTTTTATTACATTTTATCATTTGTGTAAAGTAGTTTATTGTCATGTGCACTGTATATGTATTGCTTTTGTGCCGTGTTCCATTTTGGGTCTCTCTGGAGAGAAGAACAGTTTATAAGTGAAAATAACAAATAAGCAATAAATAAATAAACTTGCTAAGCTAATAGTGCTACCTCCAGCTTCAACAGTTTCAGTTTAGGCATCAGGAAAGTTTCTCACAGAATTAAAGACTGACTTTGAAAGAGGTCCCCGGTGTATTTGAGAATAACTTTAGGCAGATATGGTAATCCCAATAACATGGGAAGACATTTTTACAGACAATTTGCCACTGCTACATTTTTTCACTGGAAAACTGCCCATCTAGAATCATAGAAATATAGAATTGGAAGGGATCCAAGGTTTATCTTGCTCCAACCCCTTCTCAATGCAAAAAATCCACACCTAAAGCACTGCTGACAGATGGCCATCTAGCTTCTGTTTAAAAACCTCCAAAGGAGTGTCCACTATCTTCTGCAATAATCTACTCCACTGTCAAACAGCTTGTGCCATGAGGAAGACGTTCCTAATGTTTACCAAAAACGTCCTTCCTTATAACTTGCGGTCCTATCCTCTGGAACAGTTGAAGAAAAAAACTTGTCCCATTTTCCATATGAGAGGCCTTCACATATCTGAAAATGACTACCATATTATGATTTTGATTTTATATTGATTATTATATTGAATCATTATATATTGATTTTATATTGATTTTATATTTAAATTGTTTTGTTTTTAAATGTTGTTAGCCGCCCAGAGTGGTCAGCGGACCAATTGGGCGGGATATAAATACAATAAATAAATAAAATAAAATAAATAAATACCATACCATCTCTTAATCTTCTATGGATAAATTTAGTCAGCTCTCTCAATTATTCTTCTGAGACATGATTTACAGACATTTTGGAAATGCAGTTTCATAAAACAATACAATGAAACAATACAATGAAAGCAACACAATGAAAAAAAAATGAACTGGGCAACTGCAATGGATATATATTGTCCAGAATCCTGTTGCACAGGTTTAGACCACACAACTGTGATGATCTTATCAGACACAGCCATGCAGATTCAGAGGAATTAAAAGCTTCTTACTATCAAAAATATCAGAAAGCTACAAATGTAATTCAATTTAATACAAATGCCAAACCTTCCAGGGATCCTTTACGGGGGAACGTCCTACTAATCACATGTCTTTAAGCTCTAGAAACTTCTGAAAGGTCCTGCGCAGGCGCAGAACAACCCAATTGTGTGCATTCACAGAGGCCACAAAGAGGAAGTAATTCAATTTAATACAAATGCCAAACCTTCCAGGGATCCTTTGGGAGCCACGTAACAAGAGGTAGAGCTCTTTAATGTTTGAAAATCACTGTTCCAATTTTCAGGGATTAAATATTTCCGCTGTATGAAGTGCATCTCTATATCCTCAGAACCTTCAGAGTATGGAATAGGAAAATTTTAATTCCTTCAAAATGGCTGTGACATCATCATAGTCATGCCGTCATAATCTGCACAATAGGATTTCAGCCAATATTTTAAAATCAAACTTTAAATCAAAACTGTGATCTTCCTTCCTCGGATGACCTTCCCTAGGAAGCACAGTTCTTCACTAAAGTTATGTGAACAGTTTTCAGTAATTTTGCCTTTTTCCTTCTAAAATCCTAGTATAACGGAAGCATATGCAACTGAGCTGTCATGTTTTAAAATATTTACAAGTGTTCCAATAAAAACAATTACCAAGTACATTTTTCAGTTTGTTTGAATATGATCTTTAAGCCACGCCTAAATTTTTCTTCTTCATGTCAAATATTTCAGTTCATCCACTCCTGGCTATTGAAAAACAAACTTGGCTTGATTTAAGCATGTAAAATTAACAGTGCACTTTAGTTTTGCTTATTATGCAAGTCAAACAAATGGATTTATTTTATTTTGGGGAAAGGAAATATTCCAGAAATTAACATCACTGAGTCCACAAATAAAAGGGTCATATTGCATCATAAAATTGAACACACAAGACCACACATGGGCTGCTCAATGATGGGCAAAGCTCTTTTATTAACTTCACTATGGCTGATCTCTCTGGCTAAATCAAGAAGCAAAAGACTAAACCAGGAGTGGGAATGTATGGCCTTCCAGATTTTACTGGACTGCAAATTCAATTACCCCCTAATCAGCTCTGCTTATGGTGAGGGAAGAATGTTGGTGATGGATGAAGGGAGCTACAATTCAACTAGACTAGAAGGAACATACTTTTCCCATCCTTGGGCTGGCAGAAGATTTTGGCTTGTACCTGGGAGGAGTCCTAGACTGCAGTAACAGTTTGGAAGGAGATACAGATGTAATTCTAATGCCAGATACAGATGTAATTCTAATGCCAAACCTTAAATACAAGTTATTTTGAAGCTTAGAATAAAGATATGAAATATGAAAATCTTTTCTATTTTAAAGGATTCCACTCCTTCCCCACACAGCAGAATTTACTTAACTCTACTGCAAGAACCCAATAGGCAAAGCATCTTTAGCTTCAGGGCAGACAAATCTTCCATATGAAACTGTTAATACCAGGACATCCTGTCAGTGGGATCTGTTTATTCATGGTCTCTGAGCTGTGTGAAAATGAGAGCTGACAGGAGAGCCAATACAAGTAGTCTGTGCTGTACACTAAAACTACATGTGTTAGCATTATATTATATTGGCAGGTCAAACAAACTTCCCCTCATAAGAAGTACTCAGAATTTGGCACATATCTAAACACTAGAGTTCCTCATTTTTTATTTGCTACATTCCCCAGTCAGTAGAGGGAAATCCGTACAAACACACACAGGGTTTTTCCCCTGTTAATCTGCTTAATCTGATTTGTATGTAGCAGCTATAGTCCATGAATAGCAATCTCTCTAATAAGAGTCACTGCTTTATTGAAAGACCATTCTTAAATACAGTACTAGAAATATTTAATCCAAAGTACCACAAACTACAGTTTGCATTTTCTTTTCTTGAGAGAAGCCACAGTGCTGATCGTTTCTTCAGAAAAGATTAAATTAGTAAATATCAGACACAGATCCCACTGGGGTAGGGTGGGGAGAAAGAGGCAAGAACAAGAACGGAAAGAAGGCTAATGGCAATAAGAATTTTATAGCTAACAGAAACAGAGTAGCTTACTTCTCTCTCTCTGACACACACACACACACACACACAGAGACAGAGAGAGAGAGAGAGAGAGAGATTAACATACAGGCTGAAGTCTTATCTGACAAGCCTAGGTCTATGATCTACAGGTGGCTCAGAACTATCTTGATCTCCGGCTCTGACTGGTGAATGGATTCAAAGAAAAATGATGCCCCAAAAGCATTCTTCCACAGGACACCTTTTGTTGTGGGTGTGCACAAGCAAATGTGTGAGAAAAGGGTTAAACTGCAACATGTTGTTGTGGATCCCTACTTGGTTAACAATATGACACCAAGTAAATCATCAGGGACCCAAAAAAAGGGCAAAAGCAGAAATTATAGAAGGCAGTGTGTGCAGTGGTAGATTTTACTTATTTCTTTAAACACATTTTAATTATTTATCCTAGTGAACACATGAACAAACAATAGTAAAAACATTATTTGAAACAAACTATACCTTTTTCTCCCTGTGTGTTTTAAATCTACAAATGTACAGTTATTTAGTATTAGGGCAATCAAATGATGTACAGCCTTTAATGGACCTTTGATTTTTGGTTTTTTTATCTTATTGAATAGTATCTGCAAAACAGATGTTTTCATATGCACTTGCTAACCTTTTCTAATGATTTAAATTTCTCAGAGCACACTTGTAGACCTCTCTGTCCTTAATGTTGGTACTGTAAAGCAGATAGCTCCTTCATGTAGCATTAATATATAAGAGACTATCTACTCTATCAACAGTGCAACATTTTTCCTTCAGTTTCAGGGGGTGCAGAAAAAGATAATCTCTCTTTGAATTCATGCTGATACTGCAAATGCTGGCCCTTTTTGGCTTGCATCTGTAACTCTTTAATGATTCACAGGGCTTGAAAAATGCACTCGTCTGTGACTAGTGAAAAAACGCTGCTTGACAAGCCACAGCTCCCTCCTTCCCTGCCTCCTTACCCTCCGCCCGTCTCTCTCTCTCAATGATCCTGCAGTCCTCCCCTCCCCCCTCACACTGCAAAAGGAAAACAACCCTCTTCTCTCGAGAAGAGAGTTCGAGCGGCACATAGATATACAGCTATGCAGGAGAATGTAGAGTAGTCCCATGCTGGAGAATATGGAGATTCCCTGCTCCCAATTTCAACACAATGAAGACACATCCTGGGGTGAGAGGGAACTGTGGCTCCTTAAGAGGCTGGACACTTTTGCTTTCAGTTTTATTTTTGCCGGAGACATTCAAAAGAAAGGCATTCAAAATACAAGCTTCATGGCCCCACAGAAACGCAGGTAATAAAGCAACCCATGTCTGAGGGTATATTTATTTTGGGTTTGTACGCATTGTTACGTAGAAATAAAAGTGAACAAGTGCCTAGTTTAAATTTGTTAACATAAATTGCAAGGCTATAGTCTGGTCATGCTGACTGGTGAAAATTTTGACTGATTGGTGAGACATTCTAAAAATTTTCAAGCCCTGATGATTCATGATAACGAAGAGTCATCTATTATTTCAAAAGCCCACCACAACCATATCAGAATAAAATCAGAAATTTCTCTTTTCACTAAGCAGCTTTGCTTATGGGAACTTTAGTTCTAACACATACCAGAACATTCCAAGTACCTCCTATCATGCATACCAAAAACCTTGGGTCTGGGAGCTATATGTAATTTCCTGTCTCGCTACTGGAACTTTTTCACTGATAATTCCAGTTAAATAGGACAGTAAGGTGTTTTTTTAAAACTCTAGCCTAGTATCAGTCAGCCTGGAGCATCACTTCTAACAGAGAGAGGATAAAGCTTGGAAGTAACCAATTACAAATAACATAGTAAGATAAGATAAAATAACCAGTAATGTGGTAAGATAATGAAGCTTACTGAAGTCACTGCTCAAAAGAAAATAAAGTGAAATTCATTACTCTCTTTTCTGTGTGCAACAAGGAACATTTTTAGTTTCATTTTGAATGCATATTAATCAGATTTTTTCTAGTTTTACACCACTTCTTCATCAGGCAAAAGATTTCCCCCCTCAAAAAAGCAATACAAAGTAACAGGTGCAAGAGACACCAAATTTACAATGACTTGCTTTACACACACACACCCAGGTTTTCCAACCATTCCAACATTAGCTAAAGACTTCCGTCCCCACTTCCCAAACTTATTTTTACTACCACTGCATCCAGTACTGTAAACTGGAACTTTTATCACCACACATGACAGTAAGAGAGGAGAGGTAGGAAGGAAAAGAGAGAATACGGCAAATGTCAGAGAGAAGGGCCTAGTAAGCAAGCCAGATTGAGAAGGTTAGGGCAGAGAAGAGGAAGACAGCAGAGACTGGAGAAGTATGAGCTCTGCAAAGTATTAAGTTTACAGCAAGGAAGAGTGCACTTTTTGCAGAAGGGAATCAAATCATATGATTAAACAGAGGCTTTCTGAGTAATGATTTAAATTGTGACTTTAATCAATTTGATTTAAATCAAATCCAACCTGTTAAAATGTAACTTTCCAAGCTTTGTGGAGGGACAAATACCATATAAGCCACTTCACCAACACACCAAATGCACTATTGATAGGTGGCTTCTTCATTGTTTAATTCAAGCACAACTGGGATTAGCTAGAGCAAATACTTGAAAATATATATTTGATATGGTGGTGGCAGGTTCACCTGCGTTAAAAAGAACTCCAACAGTGTCCACAAACCATTGCATTAAGGAAAACCTCTCCAATACAGCAGTTCATTTTGCAACTCAATGAAAATGTGCAAAGAGGTTTCATCCTGCCTAAGGTTTACAGTTGTTTTATGATTACATGTTATAAGTGATTCCTGAGTGAGGCAACAATACTAGAAGCTTAGTTTTGCTACTCTGCACTGAGCCTACAACAACTGTAGCAGCCTCATTTGCATTTGTTCTGGGAGGCTGGCTTCAAGTTGACAGTTTGGAAATGAGTAGAGGAAGATGAACACTTTTGTTCTGACTTGTCAGATGGTATGTGAACAACGGTGACTGATAGTTGGTTTGGGCAGCTTTATTTAGCAGTGTTCTTTCTTTTACAACTTTCATCACTCATTGTTCCCAATGGAAGGAAAATAAACTAAGCCAATTCAAGGGCTGGCAAATTCAACTCAGGGGCATGGCAGAGGTGAAAAAGGGCTTTGCATTCTGCAGAGCCATAGCTTTTCTTGCCACTTTATCAGAAACCTAGAGGATTTTTTGGCGTGTGTGTGCTTGTCATACCCCATCTCTCTTATACTGATGTCAAACCTCCCATTGTTTTGTCACTTGACTATTTAGGTAATAGTCTCTTTAAATCATCCTAGGAATAAACATGTTTTCTTTAATAATCTTCACTCCATGTATTTGAAGAAGTGAGCTGTAGTTCATGAACGTTATGCCAAATGAAAACTTACTAAGTTTAAAGGGACTCCTGACTCCTTGCAGTTTTTGCTTGAAACATGCATGTCTCAAAGGCTGTCAAAAAGGGCTTATTTCTACTATTACAAAGTATTAAAACAAAACAGTCCATCAGTTTAATTTCAGTCCTGCCTTTTTTCCCCTTCTGAGGACCCAAGGTAGCTTACAGGAAAATATTTTAAAATCCACAAATAATTAAAAAACATACTAATTAAAATGTCAGAAGTATAACATACAAAATATTTTAAAATATTATATAAGAACCATAATACTGATTTTAAAAGATGACTAAACCTCCCCATCTGAATGTTGGGGTTTTATTTGCAACCTTACATGCTGTCTGTAGTTTGTTTGGGAAGGAGTTTTTTGGGCTCAGATCTATACAGCACTAACGAATCATTCCTTCCAGTCTTTGATTTCAAAAAGAGCCCCACCTCGCTGCTGAGTGTTCCTTTCCCCTCTCTTTAGTCTGTTAGTAGCAGTTGTCCGTGTGCTGTGAATCTGTTCAGTTGGTTGATAAGTTTGTGTGCAGTAAGAAAGCAGCATACACAAGTCTGTAATTTCAAGTAAATGTAAGTAAAGAAATGTTTTATTCTTTATCCTACAAATGTCTCAGAGTGAGTTATTGAGACTTTAAGTGCCAGTTAATGAGACAAGGATGGACTATTTGGGGAACTAGTAGCTATTCTCCTCTCTGGATCTCTGTACTTCTACTGGTTAGCAAAAAGTAATTTTACTGGAAATTCAAAACTCTGCAACACTGAATTGTCTAATAACTCCCCAAAAGCCTTTCTCTAAAGCTTTAGGTATTTAATTGCCAGCAGAAGAAAAGGAAAGAAGGAACCAACCAGCTTACTTAAAAAAGCAATAATTTATATTCATATAACGGTGGCT
This sequence comes from Intellagama lesueurii, assembly GCA_037013535.1. Lineage (NCBI taxonomy): Eukaryota > Metazoa > Chordata > Lepidosauria > Squamata > Agamidae > Intellagama > Intellagama lesueurii. The sequence goes on from JBAJHW010000001.1 coordinate 104,793,453, forward strand.
GATGTTTATTGAAAGTACAAGAACAACACATGAGAAATTTTCTCCTTCCATCAGTTGTCATTTCACTATTTACAGACCTTTATGTAAGTAGTGCTAAAATAGCTTCACAGCAAGCAGATGGGAGTTGGCATCTGAGTGGGGGGGAAATACACACACTATCGTAACCAAACCTTGTGTATATACAACCAGTGCTTTCAACTAGGGAAAGAGAGCACCTTTTCTCTCACTCCAGATATGAGAGTGGCCCTTAGAGAAGATATCACCACATGCATATCCACATATGAAGTAGATGAGATAGGAGACAGTTGAGCTCTCAATTTTTTTTCCACCCATTACGTCCTGAGGTTGTTCGGCCATAGTGCAAACTCTCTAAATACACCCAGAATGTGACTATTTTGCAACTCGTCCCATGAGACAAACAAAAAATTATGTAGCAACTCCATCCCAAATTCTTAAGCTTTTGATAAACAAACTGCAGGGACATTTTATTAGAGTCCTCAGATATTTTCCTCTATTACTACTTTGTTCTACTACCTTGTTCCTAGTAAAGGTGCTCAAGATCAAAACAATCTCATATTTTGTTAATAATTTTTTTCTTCCTCCCCTATATGCACAGTGCCAATAGCTGGGTTGAAAGCCTTTCAGTGAGATACATATCCAATCATTCCAGTCTTCCATGCTACTTCAATTAAAACTCAGGCTCCTGTGTTATTGTTTTCTTTACTGCATACTTATTAGACCGTCATGTATGGACTAGTTCTTTTCAGCAGCTCAGCCATAAGAGATCAAACACAGCAAAACAAAACCACTGATGTTATTTCTTAGAACCATTATATTTTACTAGTTATATTTATAAAAACAGTAGCAGCCATAAAGCTATGAGCCACTGGTAGAGTACTAAAAAGAGTTATAGGTTTTGTACCTAGTGAATGCAAAAGTATATCTTCCAGTAAATAACATTTGCTTTATCTTCCATGGAAAGCCAACCTTTATTTCTTATTCCTTGTCTACAAGTTGGGGCAGGAGGCAGGGAGTAATATTTCCATAATTATGTAATATTTATGCAGCACTTCAAAGTATTCAGAACAATTCATATACGCTGACTGAAATCCAATAGTACGTTGCAACTAGAGTGGGCCCATTGAGTCAAAGGAACTTACAGAAGAGCTGAGTCACCAAATCTTACCTGATTCAATGGGCATACTTTAGTTATGACTTACTATTGGATTTTAGCCAATGTCTTAATAATATGTGAATATCCTAAGTAGCCTTAGGCTAACCCCCATTTGTAGTATGGGATATTAATACTGACCTACCTTGTAGTATTACTATCCCCCGTACTACAAATGGGGCCTTGTCTAAGGCTACTTAGGGTATTCACAGTAGACCAGGGGTCTCCAAACTACAGCCCGCAGGCCACATCCGGCCTGCCTTGCTTTTTTATCAGGCCTGGGCATAGGGAGGAGATAGGAAGAGGAGAGAAGCCCGACAGAAGCGATCCCCCACCCCTGCTGTCTTTGCAAAGACAGCAGGGTGGTGGATTGCTTGGGTCCCCCTTCCCTCCTTCAGCCCTTGAAAATGTGTAAAATATATGATGTGGCCCTCACACTGATAAGTTTGGAGACTGCTGCAGTAGAGGAATGTGCAATTAGAACAAAGGGCATATTAACACATTGATGTCCCAATTGAACATGAACACTTGTTATGAACGGTCTGCATATACTTAGGGTTCCAGTTACCCAAATCCAGGAGGTTAAAACTGCATATTGTGCAAATTAGCATATTGTGCCAACCAAGCACATTAATTATTTCACTGTTCTTATAACACTATGTCACAGTCCTAGAATAATGTATGTAGTTAACACTGACTGGAGAGGGCTAGTGTAGCAACGCTTAAAGAGCTGCACTTGAAAAAGGGAGATGCAAAATCAAAGTCCTGATCCATCAAAAAGCTTACTGGGTGACCTTTAGGCAGCGAGGTAAACTATGGCCAAGCCTAGTTTACCTGGTCAATGTAGAAATAATGGGGACAGAGGAACCAAGGAAACTGCTGGTCTAAATAATAAATTGTATTCTCATTGCATCACTGTAGTTTCTTGATATCACTTTCTTACTGATAGCAAAATAATGCAAATTTAAGAGAATAGCACAGGAAGCCTCCATGAATGACACAAGAGAAAAAGTGCAAAGGAAGGTGAGAAAAAACAGCAAGAATCCCAGGTGTGTCCATATTACCTTCATTTATTCTGTTTTATGGCAACTGTCTGGACAATTTTGAAAACATACATTCCTATTCCATTTTCCTTCTATGATCACTACTACTAAATCTCTTAGAACTGTGAACTATACTCTTCTATTATACTTGACTTAAACAAATCAGCTCATCTATCGTGAGTACCTATGCTACTATCTCACTACTGCTTATTAATAAGTACAGTCAAGGGATACATACCTATTTGTACTTTTCACGTTTCCATTCATTCTCAGTCCACTGATAACATCAGCACACCCAATCATGTACACAATGATCCACACAATTCGTAAAGTGGACTGCAGTTCCCAAAAATGTAATCTTTGTTGCAGTGGACTAATGAAACTATCTCCCTGAAAATTTTGAATTTGGGCCAGTTAGTAGTAGTAGCCTTTTTGTTTCTGTCCATTGAGGTTTTTTGGCAAAGAAATGATGCTGTTAAGGTGCTACACTCAGTATGCCAGCAAGTTTGGAAAACTCAGCAGTGGCCAGAGGATTGGAAAAGATCAGTCTACATTCCAATCCCAAAATTGGGAAAGGAGTACGACTAGGCTGTATATTGTCTCCCTGCTTATTTAACTTATATGCAGAATACATCATGCGAAAGGCTGGACTGGATGAATCCCAAACCGGAATTAGGATTGCCGGAAGAAATATCAACAACCTCAGATATGCAGATGAACCTCTTAATGAGGGTAAAAGAGGAGAGTGCAAAAAATGGTCTGAAGCTCAACATCAAAAAAAACTAAGATCATGGCCACTGGTCCCATCACCCCCTGGCAAATAGAAGGGGAAGATATGGAGGCAGTGACAGATTTGACTTTCTTGGGCTCCATGATCACTGTAGATGGTGACAGCAGCCACGAAATTAAAAAACATCTGCTTCTTGGGAGGAAAGCGATGACAAATCTAGACAGCATCTTAAAAAGCAGAGACATCACCTTGCCGACAAAGGTCCGCATAGTCAAAGCTATGGTTATTCCAGTCACGATGTATGGAAGTGAGAACTGGACCATAAAGAAGGCTGACCGCTGAAGAATTGATGCTTTTGAATTGTGGTGCTGGAGGAGACTCTTGAGAGTCCCCTGGACTGCAAAGAGAACAAACCTATCCATTCTGAAGGAAATCAACCCTGAGTTGATTTCCTTCAGAAGGAAATCTGAAGGAAATCTGAAGGAAAACTGGAACTGGAAATTCCAGTTCCAGAAGGAACTGGAAGGACAGATCCTGAAGCTGAGGCTCCAATACTTTGGCCATCTCATGAGAAGAGAAGACGCCCTGGAAAAGACCCTGATGTTGGGAAAGTGTGAAGGCAAGAGGAGAAGGGGACGACAGAGGACGAGATGGATGGACAGTGTCACTGAAGCTACCAACATGAATTTGACCAAACTCCGGGAGGCAGTGGAAGACAGGAGGGCCTGGCGTGCTCTGGTCTATGGGGTCACAAAGAGTCGGACACGACTTAACGACTAAACAACAACAAAGTAGTAGTAGCAGGTTGCTTAGAATACTGGCAAAACCACCTGAACAGACAACAAAGCAACCCTTAGCTAAAAACTGCTGGATAGTTTAATGGTTTAGGTATCTGGTTGCAGACCCAGAGGTTGGAAGTCCAATTCCCCACTGGGCCTCTTTGACAGGGGCTGGACTCTATGATCCATAGAGTCCCTTCCAGCTCTGCAGTTCCAAAATTATCCTTGAAAAGTATACAAATAACAGTTTTCAAATGACTATGGCCTAAATCCTACATGACACTCATAGTAACAAATGGCTTTTCGATGCCCCACCCTTGCAGTTAACTCGAGCATGGAAAACCTGCTAGAGAGTTTCCTAGTCCCCTAGAGCAGAGGTCGTCAACCCCCGGCGAAGACAGACCTCCCGCCGCCCCCCCCGCATGCACTCCCCTCCCCACAGCTGCTTTGCGCATGCACGCGCGTGCCAGCACCGGCGTGAGCGCTCCCTCACCCCTTCACGCAAGCACCCGCGTGCGCAAAGCAGCTGTGGGGAGGGGAGTGCGTGCGGGGGGCAGGAGGTCTGTCTTTGCGGCCCGGCGGCGGCGGCCAAGAGCCGGGAGGCTGAGCATGGCCGGGTGCTCCGGCTGCTTTTTAACACTGCGGATTGGTTGGGGAAGGCGGGGCACCCCCCCCCCGTGCTCGCGCACATGTGCGAAGGAGCGGGGGGCGCTCACGCGGGCGGGAGCACACACTCGCACGCATGCACGAAGGAGCGGGGGTGCACTCGCACACATGTGCAAAGGGGCTGTGCGGGGGGAGTGCGTGCAGGGGGGAGATCTGTCTCTGCGGCCCGGTCCAGGACAGGGGTTGGGGACCCCTGCCCTAGAGCATATGTTAGGGTGACTTGACTGCTACAAGAGAGAGGCAGATTGTCCTATTTCCCACTGTGCTCATGCAAGAAGAATGGATACTAGCCAATGACTGCTTTCCACTCTAAAGATGGATTTGATCTGCTTAAAACTGCAAGTTTTTGTGAGCATAAGACCCTGTAGTCCCATGTCAGCACAGCTCAGACTTCATGGGAATCTGTGGTTCTCCACTGCAGCAGGCCTTGAGTCTGTGTGCTTGCCCTTCATCTCTCTTTTTCACATCCATGAGGAGTCACTTTAGATTTTAAGTAAGCACAGTTCCCTCTGATAACCAAACTGGCACTTCATCACATTCCTCCTTAGGAAACTCTGTAATGAGGAGTAATTCTGGGCCACTTTCCAATTCCCATCTCAGGAGAAGGTAGCTGCACACAATAGTAGCACAGCAACTGGAGAGACAAACAGCTGTCACCTTCCCTTCTCCTTATTCTGCCAGTTTTTTGGTGGAGAATCTCTTTCTGGAAAGCAGCTGGAGAAACTATGTATTCTCAGCTTACTCTGGCTTCTGTATATTTAGTTATTGTTTTATGTATTATCTTTATAGCCCACCTTGTCCACTAGAAGATAACACTCAGGGTAGCTTATAGGCATTTAAAAGAACAAAAACAGAGAACATCAGATTAAAATGATAAAATTATATGAACCAGCCTCACTATAAAACCATTAAGAGTAAGGAAATATATCAAAACCATTAAAATTAGCAAAGGATACAGATTAAAAATAACACAGTGCAGCAGGTAGGCATCATACTCCAGTCTAGAAAAATGTGTTTTACTCCCTTCGTAAAATCAATCAGAATAGAAATAGACTGCAACTCCAAAGGGAATGCATTCCATAGTCTGGGAGCAACACAGGAGAATGCCCTCTCCCCTGTGATTGTTAGGCAGGCTTTTAAAGCTGTTGATATTTCAAGAGGTACTCTCCTCAAGATTACAATATACAATTACAATATACTTGTCTTTTAAACAATACTTAATCTAGTGGAGAGTTATGGAGAACATAAAAACTTATAAAATTCTTTTCAGAGTTTTAGCTGGTATTTGCTCACCTATGGACCTTGATTTTGTTACTTTTTAATTTTCAAAACTAAACTTTGAAAAGTAAAAATATAGTCAAAATTTATCATAATTTTAGGAATAACAAGTAAATGATAACTCATTTCAGTTTTTTAAAAATCTATCATATCAGTTACCAGTGGAACCTCTACTTACGAACGTCCCTACCTACGAACATTTCAACTTACGAACAGCTCTGGCCGCAAAATTTTGCTTCTATTTGCGGCCGGAGCTTCAACGTACGAACGGAAAAAGGCAGGGGAAAAGGGCGGGAAATTTAAATTTGCTAACCGTTGGTGGCGAAGAGGTTGCTTCTTTGTAGCTCTTTTGCCCCAACGGTTAGGAAAAGGGAGGCTCAGTCTCCCGGGCTTCCAGCGCCACCGCGATCGGCGCCTTCGGAGGCCTCCCCGGGCTTCGCCACCGCCATCGGAGAGCTCCCGGGGGTCCCCCGCCGCCGTGATCGGCGCCTTCGGAGGCCTCCCCCGCTGCGCGGGGTCTACTCATGAGTAAGGGCCGTCGAAGGTGCGGGCATACTCATGAGTAAGCGCCGCAGAAGGCGCGGGTCTACTCATGAGTAAGCGCCGCCAAACGCCCTGGGCGGGGTGCGCGGCAGGAGGAGGAAGGAGAAGCGGCCGGGTGCCGGTGCTTTGGAAGCCTCCGCAGAGGCTTTGGACTGGTAAGATGCTGCTTTTTCCTTTTAAAAAAGTTGTTCTGGGTGGGTTTTGGAGGGTAGGTTTGGGTTGGGGGCGGGTTATGTTTCTGTGTTGTTTTGTTTTTTGGTGATTTTTTTTTTTTTTGCAGTCCCAGCGTGGGACTTGCTCCAATGTTTATTTTTGGATTCGTTTGTTTTTTGTTTTTGTTTTGTTGCAGTCCCAGCGTAGGATTTGCTCTGTTTATTTTCATATTTTTTTTGGTATTTTTTTCTTCGGCCGGAACAGATTAATCGGTTTTCAATGCATTCCTATGGGAAATGGTGCTTCTACTTACGAACGTTTCAATTTACGGCCACCGTTCCAAAACGGATTAAGTTCGTAAGTAGAGGTTCCACTGTATATTATTTTGCAAAAATAATCTTGTCTTCTTGTTATCTCGAAAAGTAAACATCAGAGATACTACTACTGTTTCTAATGCAGCTTTCAACAAGGCAGCCAGATTAGACTACTTCCACATCTGTAACTTTTAAAAAGAGTTTTTAAAGAGTTGTGGTACCTTGAAAACCAAACAACAGATTTATCTAAGTGCTTGTCTACACATGGCATTAGAAGTTGACTGGAGCAGCCGCCTAAATAGGGTCACTAAGAGGTCTGATATGCCATTTGAAGCAATCTTCACATCCAAATGGTATTCGGACCTCAAGTGACCCTATTTGGTCAACAGAAGCCTGCTGTCAATTTTCCAATATCATAGTGGCGAAAGAAGAGAGCCACTTCAGGATATTGGCAAATTAAACACTTCTTTGGCTCTGTGGATGGGATCAGAAAGTTATTTTTTAAAAAACCTTGTGTATTAGGACAGTGAATATTGGCTACATCACTTAAAAGACTCATGGAAAGCAAACACATATTTTGACAGCAGGCAAATTAACAGCAATTGTGCTGCCCTAACATGCATTTGATTTCCATTAGTCTTTTCGGTCTTTAAAGTGATGCAGCAAATATTCAATGCTCTAATATACATTTTTTTTTAAATTATTTCCTTGGGCCCTCCATGGAGCCAAGGTAAGGAAAAGGTTCCCCTTGACATTTAGTCCAGTCGTGTCCGACTCTAGGGGGTGGTGCTCATCCTCGTTTCCAAGCCGTAGAGCCAGCGTTTGTCCGAAGATAGTTTCCGTGGTCACGTGGCCAGCGCGACTAGACAAGGAATGCCGTTACCTTCCCACCGTGGTGGTACCTATTTATCTACTCGCATTTGCATGCTTTCGAACTGCTAGGTTGGCAGGAGCTGGGACAAGCGACGGGAGCTCACTTCGTCGCGTGGATTTGATCTTACAACTGCTGGTCTTCCAACCTTGCAGCACAGAGGCTTCTGCGGTTTAACCCGCAGCGCCACCACATCCCATGGAGCCAAGGAAGTGACTAATTTGCAAATATTGTGAAGTGGCTCTCTTCTTAAGCCACTTCACAATATTGGCAAATTAGAGGAAGGTTTGCTTTCAATCCATTTCCAGTGATCACACATGCTCGAAACAGACCACTCTAGAGCCATCTTACTTACACCAAAACAGTAGAAGTCCCTGATGGGGCCAGAAAGGTGCAAGTAGAAATGTTCAGGGGATGACTTGGTTCACTCCAGCAATTACGTCATGTGATCACTGACAAAAGGAGTGAACCAACCCGGCCCTACAGTGGTCCAAACAGTGGGCTAAACACTTGTCTCTGATCACACCCTAAATGTGGGCTTTCTTCCTCAATCACAGAGAACATAATGGCCAGACTACAGGTTTTATACACAAAGTACAAGGCAGAATGGTGTGGATTAAGTGAGAAGGGAAAAAGAAACTCACAGTTACATTGGCAAAGCACTTTTTAAATGGCAGTAGCATTAGTAAGGATTGGTCAAAGACATCTTGCCATCAACAATTAAACAATTGTGCTGATATGTTAAGGAAGAAAATTATTTCCAGTCAGAGCTATGCCCAGAGCACAGATAAATATGAAGTATTAATATATAATGTGGCCTACAAACTCTTGATCTTTATTTCATCCTTTTGATATACATAGGAATCTGTGAATATAGCCCACTTCAACTGTTTTTCTTTTGACTCTCCTTTACAGACTTTCATTTACAATTCCTTTTCTCCACAGGTTACCTCTCTCAACGTTTAACAGAGCATTCTGAAATGTGTAATGTATTACACAAATATCTATTTATGACTGATATTATTACTTGAATTTTCATGATGTAGATTTGTTTGTGTACCATAATTTCAGTTATTTTATTTTGATTTTTTTCTACGTTTCTACACTGTCCTAATCCATGAAGAAATGGAGCAAATGTTTCAGATTAATAAAAGGAAAGCACCACTACAAGGAAAAAAATGTTAACAATAAACAGTCACCTGTGGTAACAAGATCTGAAAGCAGGAATCCTATACACACTAAACCAAAAGCAAGTCAAATAATTTTGACTGCCAGTGACTAGATCTTTTTCCAAAAAAAGCAGGAAAAAGGAAACTGCGTAAAATTGTATATATAATAATTTTTGAAAAAATGAACAAATTGGCTCATTTATATTGAAAAGGTTCCTTTAATTCAGTGCATCCGAGATAAACTGTAAGGAATACATGTGTATATCCAGGTTATTTTAATATTACTGCCACTAGTGCGCATTCTGCTGGCAGATGATACTGGACACAATCCTCAACACTTTATACTTTGAAGTTTTTAGAAAACCATTTTTAATCTACTCTGCCCCAAAGCACAGATGCCTATAAAGCTACACAGGTACACAAGTGAAAAGTGTTGACATTTCTGAGAGTTTACACACATAGCAGATCAAGTGTGAGTATAAAAAACCCATATATGTCATGAATAGATTCTTCCTTGATATACATATATGAACTCATGTGTGCCACCAGTTGAAATAATATTCATCTGCTACAAAAAACATTAAGAATATTTACTGTATAACATGTTGAAAAATAAACAGTGCCTGAACATTTTAATTTGGTATAGAAATGTGCTTGACAGACTTATAGCAGTTTCATGGCAGCTTCCTTTATAACATACTGTCACAATCCCCACATGGCCCCTGCTTGTTTCACCAAACTAAGAGGTCACGCTATGTGCCCCTCAGCTGCCACCAGTTGATAACATCAACATTACCTATTATTAATGATAGATGTCCAGGCCATATGTCATTTTAAAAGAACCAAATAGAAATTGTTTATTGTTACTGATGTTGATAATTCAAGCAATGTTGTTAACTCTTAACAAACATCCTCCTTCATCCCCTCTCAACCACCACTTTCCCACCCAAACTCCCAAAACCCACACCAAACTCTTCAACTCTCTCTCAGAACTCCCTATCTTTCTAACTGAACTCTCCCTGCTCCTGCTGAGTCTCTTATCTCATGACTCCGCCCCTCCAGCACTCCTATTGGCCTATGCAGATATCATATGAATATTCATACCATGGGCGGACGCCACACATACTAATAGCATATAGCATAACTGAAAAATACTACTTCTCAAGAGAGAAGCCTCACGCTAAGAGACAAATAGAACAAACAGAATAAGCCTTATCCTATCACTTCCTCTATCTGGCAATTAACCCTTTCAAACACTACAAAGTCCTGCCTTGGTTAGCACCAGAAAAAATCTGTCTGGTTACGATGTTCTATTATGCAAATAACACATCTCAATCATTAATATATACACATATTATGTATAATGATATATTCTAACAGAAAGAAAGTCCAACAACAGCCAGCTTGAACAGCCTCTGTAGAAGAATAACATGGTTGATGGTCACAAAGTCTCGGAGTTGCATTCATCTTGGCACAAGTTTACCAAGGAAGTTTCACTATCAAAAGATTGCCTGAAATTCTGAACAAAATGGACCTAAAAATACTTCCTAACAAAAGTAACCAGAAACAGCAACTGCCACAGAGATTTCTTTTTCTCAAAATATACACAACGTATTAGTGGCCAATTATTCTTTTGGCAATATCCACAGTAGGAACATTTCTGCTTTTTCTATTTAAAACTTCACTATTGTGAGTTTTGGGCTGCTCAGCACAAATAATAAAGTCAAATACTTAAACATTCCAGCTGTCATCCCAGCAAGCTATGGAGATCATGTCTCAGTTTAATGACCTCATTATCTTGGCTACAGTGACGGAAGAACTTTGGTCAGGATCTGGAAAATAAGGCCTTGTTTCAAAAGAAATTAATGTAACTTAACACAACTCTTAGAATCTCAAGTTTAAGTTCAGAAACTAACCATTTTCATTTTCAACTGAAATGCAGAATATGCACATAAACAATGGATTACATATAGCATAGCATTAAGTCTTTTGTACAGGAGACCCAGTCTACATCCCAATCCCAAAGAAACGCAGTGCCAAAGAATGCTCCAACTATCGTACAATTGCACTCATTTCACACACTAGCAAGGTTATGCTCAAAATCCTACAAGGTAGGCTTTAGCAGTATGTGGACCGAGAACTCCCAGAAGTACAAGCTGGATTTCGAAGGGGCTGAGGAACTAGAGACCAAATTGCTAACATGCGCTGGATTATGGAGAAAGCCAGAGAGTTCCAGAAAAACATCTACTTCTGCTTCATTGACTACACAAAAGCACCTTGCTGACAAAGGTCCACATAGTCAAAGCTATGGTTTTTCCAGTAGTGATGTATGGAAGTGAGAGCTGGACCATAAAGAGGGCTGACCGCCGAAGAATTGATGCTTTTGAATTGTGGTGCTGGAGGAGACTCTTGAGAGTCCCCTGGACTGCATGGAGAACAAACCTATCCATTCTGAAGGAAATCAACCCTGAGTGCTCACTGGAAGGACAGATCCTGAAGCTGAGGCTCCAATACTTTGGCCATCTCATGAGAAGAGAAGACTCCCTGGAAAAGACCCTGATGTTGGGAAAGTGTGAAGGCAAGAGGAGAAGGGGACGACAGAGGACGAGATGGATGGACAGTGTCACTGAAGCTACCAACATGAATTTGACCAAACTCCGGGAGGCAGTGGAAGACAGGAGGGCCTGGCGTGCTCTGGTCCATGGGGTCACGAAGAGTCGGACACGACTTAACAATTAAACAACAACAACAACAACAGGAGACCCAACATTTGGTGCAGAAATGCTCCAGAAACTCAAGGGTGTGACTTCCTTTATGGAGTCAATCCACCTCATATTTGGTCTTCTTCTCTTTCTTCTACCTTCAACTCTTTCTAGCACTATCGCTTTTTCCAGCAAGTCTTGACTTCTACTAATGTGCCCAAAGTATGATAGCCTCAGTTCAGTCATTTTTGCTTCCAGAGAACTACAATGGTTACCAATCTGTTTCAATAGCTAAATGGAAGTGCAGTTTTTATCTCTGAAGGACATAACAGCCTTAGTTACTAATTAAGGGTGTACAATTCTCCCTCTCTCCCTCCCTCCCTCTCTCTCTTTCTAGTCCAACTCCTCAAAATCTCCAGTCACAATTCCTGGAGTTCCAGTTAGAAGACTCACACTAACAGACATCTTCATTTCGCTCACCAAAAACAGGCGTAGTTTTCCAAGGCTCCATGGATCCAGATATAGCTATGCTAGGCCTTTTAGGCCTTTATTTTTTTGCCATAATGCTTCCCAGAGGTGGCAGTCTTGCTGCCCTTTCAGATGTAGGTACCTCATAAAGAACTACCACAAGAAGAAAGCATTGCAGCAGCTTCTTCCCAGGAAGCATTGCAGCAGGAAATGAAGGCCTAGAAGGCTAGCATAGCTAGGTTTGGATCCATGGAGTCTAGGAGCAGGGCTAGGTCTTTTTCCAAGTGAGTGAACTGAAGGTGTCTGTAGGAATGAGCCTGGGAGCTGGAACTCCCAGAATTGTGACTGACGAATTCTTGGAGAATTCTGGGACCTAGAATCCACATAAAACCCATAACAAAATAAAGCAGGAATGAATGGCACATGCCTCCTTCTCATCTCAGAAAGTATCTTCTTCCATACAATGTTCCCCATTTCAACTGAGGAAAATGCCCAGCTGCACTCCACCAGACCACAAGATTTGAGAACTGCTCCATCTGATTATGTGCCAGAGATTCAACTCCTGAATCACTGTGGACTGAAAACAACTGTTACTTCTTTACCATTAATATATATTTACCATAGCACAGATAACAGACATAACTGAATATCAGAAACCAAAATAAGTAAGATAAATGGAACAATGCAAGCTAGGCTTTTCTTTGAAATGAAACTCTTCCAGTAGATGTTGGACAGGCAATTCCTTAACATTTTCTGAGGTCAGTGAAAAGCTGGTGGGGGAAAAAGCAAGTTGACCCTTAATTCAGATAAAACAGTACCACCCTTGCATAGAAGAAAAGCCATCTAAGTTGTTTGGATACACATTCCTTCTTAAGAATCAGGGTCACAGTTAGAGGATATTCTTGGACCTGGTTCTTCCATTGAATCTAAGAGAATCCTAGCTCCTATTGACATATGAGAATTTAGGACCATGTGTTGACAACAGTTAGGAGTGCCATTTTCCAATTTGGGTTGGTGTGTCAACAGGGCTCTTTCTTCAAGAAGTTTAATTTGGCTACAATTCCACATGTTTGTGGGATCTCCAGTTTGGATTACTTTAATATACTCTACGGGTTGCTTTTGAAGATTGTTGTAAAAATTCACTGAGTCCAAAATACACCACACCTACAGTATGAAGCATAGAATTCCAATAATTTTGAGTTTTCAAATATGTCCATTAATATTTGGGTCCATGATAAAGAAGTACTTACTACCATCAATTAGTCAGGTAATCTCAGAGCAAGTGTCCCCAGGCTTCAAGGTTCTTTCCCTCAAGAGATCAATCTGGAACTCTTTCTATTAAGGGAAAAGGTTTCTGGAAATACATTACTTGGACTGTTACGTTGTTACAGATGTAATCACTATGTTGCCAGTCACAGCTTTAAAATCATTTTGAAACATACTATATTGATTTTTTTTTAAAGCTGGGATTGTTTTGAACTCATTGATTTAATGGGATATTCATTTAATTAATTTATTTTTGTTAACTGCCTTGGGTACATTATTGGTAGAAATATTTGAAAATGACATATACACAATTTCAACAACACATTAGGTACACATCAAAATGCTCTTCTCAAGAATATTCTCAGGAATATTCTTCCCAAAATAAATCCTTGCATTACAGTTGTAATGATATGTGGGACATTTACATACATGGAAGAGACTTGAGAGTGAGCTTTTATTTTTTCCTAATGTACTATTGATTGCCAAAAAGGTTAAAAAACAGGCATGGGGCTGGAGGGAAGAGCCAAGCAAAGTTCACATACTTATTTTAATCTATACATTTAGCTAAGATAAAGCAGAAATTCTGCCAAAAATCTATAAAGGTTTCCTGGCTGTTTTAAGTGTTCTGAGTTTTAATTCAGGAAATGGTTTCACTATTTAGCTTGAACAGAATATCAGGTTTGTTTGAAAACAGTAAAACTCGCTAGAATAATATCCTGCATACAAATTTAAGAGGGCAGGGCAGGGTATAAACAGTAGCCATAGTACAAATAATAAAAACCCTTCACAAACTCACTTCTCTTGAGACATTATTTATACAAGTCCTCTTTACCCAGTTCCATCAAGATTTCATAATGCCAAATTTAAAAATTAAATAGGATTAGCATTTTTATGCTAAGGCATCTTCTCAGAACTAAATCAAAGTTAGTCTCAAGCACAGCAGACTCACTGAAATCCATAAGAGTTGCTGAAATTGTGACTGACACGTCCTACTCATTTTGGTGGATCTTCTTGAGTTAGGGCTGACACTGGATTTAACCCTCAGTCCCACTGCATTTACAAACATGTTTGGTGGGAATATGAGAGAGGACATATCTGTGGCTGTTCCCATGTTGTGGAAATGTCCTCCTTGAGATATTAGATTACTTGATGTCAGAAGAACAAGAGGGAGGGAGGCAAAGACATTTCTTTTTAAATGAGTTTTTAACAACCATATTGGACATCAAAGTACACCTTGAGATCATGGTTATAATTTTTCAAGTGCGCCTTTACAGGTTCTTTTAATGTTTGTATGGTACATATTTTGCAATATCCCATGTTTGGTTTTTAATTGTATATTTCTTGCACTTTTAGCTTTACTTGTCATTACTGTGAGCCACCCTGCATTCTTTTATGAGAGAAAGGTGACACAGAAATGAGATAAAATGAAAGGAGTTAAGAACCAGCTGTATAGATAAATTATTTTACACTTGGCAGAAAAGCCTTCTGAGTACCAATGACACAAATGTAATTCTACATCTGAATAAAGGGCCTCACAATCTTTGAGAGAGAGGGGGGATTTTGGAAAATATCTTTGAGCCACCTGTCCACTGTCCTATTCAATTAACAATGAACTACTGCAGACATCTGACCTGCAGTGTGAAACACCTGTGCTGCTACTGATACACTGAGCATTTAGCCAGGGAGCACTTTGTGTTATTGCTAATAACAGCTCTATCCTTAAACCTTCTAGTGACTATAACAGACAGCATTCTCTCTGTTAGATCTGAGCATGTTGCTAGTGTTAGTGGTTTTTATGCTGTCCAGCTTCCTTTTGAACATAAAGGCTCAAGAGGAAAAGTAGCTTGACTGGCACGACACTTCAATGCCATCTCTGCTTAGTACCAAATGAAACAGAAAACAGGGAAATGAATGAATGCTTGCTTGCCAGAAGTGGAGGGAGTGTACATCAGCAAAGCTGATGATGCTGACAATGCTGTTCCTTTGCAATGTGGCATTACACTTCTGACAAAAACAAACCAACAAACCAGGAAATATATAAAAGACTGGCATAGGAAATTCCATTCTAGAAATTAGACAGGAATTGAGTTTTTAGTGCTGACTACTCCCGAGAAGAGTTTCAATTGCATGATCAATTATACATCTGTTGTACACACTTAAGGATCGCTGCCTTATGAATTTCTAATTACTATAAATAGTTTAATGTGTCTCAGAATCTAAATTACTTTTTTTGGCTTTCATAAATGTCCAGAAATTCCTCTGGGATTTAAGGATTATGAGACTGAAAAAGTCCAGCAGCTAATCTTACTATGACTTCAAATGTACACTTAGTTAGACCAACCTTTGCACCTGACAGATCAGTTACAATTAAACTGAACAAAAGATCAGGTAGAGCTGAAAGTTATATTACAAACTTTTAGGTACAGGGGAAAAATGTCCTTAAAAACATAAACTTTTACTTTTCTTGAACAGGTACTGAAAAATAGTAATGTCAGGTCAGAGAGTCTGACCACTGAACTGTTTCCCAAGAGCCCTATAGAACTTTATAGATCTCTAGGGAAAAATGAGAAGCCTGTGTTTGTCACAGCTGGCATTTATACCTGAAAGGGTTAATTCCATAATGAAATCAGACAATCATTTCCAATAATAGCAAAATTCATCATCTGGGTATAAGTCTTTTCGTTGTTGCAGTAATTCCAGGCAACATCAGCTTCTCTGATTCTACAAGCTTTATTTATCTACATTCCTTTTATGTTTCATATGCAAAAAATACTTCTAAGAGTAACAATTCAAAATGTATTGAAAATATTCTTACAGTTATGGAAAAACTATAGGCACAAATGCTTAAAAATATATTAAAACTATACTTTAGTTGCAAGTACTGAAGTCAGAATTCAATCCAAAATACAGAAGCATCAAAGTACAATAAAATATCAAATTGAATGCTCTAATTACATTTCAGAACTGCAGAAGTTCACAGTCTAAAAGGGTAGGGTTAAAATATTTTAGATCAAATAAAAAATGAATGTTAGTAAACTGATGTTCAAACCTCATTTTTAAAAGCATTTCATTTTCAGGGCTACTTTTTCTACACCCATCTTAATTATTTTAACACTCTATACAAACAAAATTTCACATATTGACAGTAGTAACATTTTTCTTTTAAAAAAGATATTATTATTTATTTTAAAAAATTTTACTCCGCCTTTCTCCTTGAAAAGACTCAAGGTGACACAGAGAAAATAACATCTATAAGCAAAGAAATAGTATTGCTTATTTCTCATACTACAACCATAAAATTAACTCTATTTGCTTATTTTATCTTGCAAGAATTTTAGATGGCACACTTATCTTTAGCACCATACCTTCTAGGTTTCTTCCAAGACAGAAGTACTACTACACAAAATTTTCTACAGTTTGTTTTCAAAGGCTATCATATCCAAGCTTGGCTACTAACTGGTGCTAAATATCTATCATGACCATATGATACCTATTTTGTTCCAGTTAAGCAACTTTTACCATTTGTTCTTTTTATGCTTTTTTGTCCAATAGCTACATTTAGGGTCTACATTAACTTCAGTGATGGTTGGCCAACCCCTGCTTCTCTCTTGATTTCAGCTTCCAGAAGCTGGTTTTCTTTCTTTTTTTTTCAAGTCAGAAGAACATTAGGTAGAACTCTGCATAATGTATAGCTTGGAACTGAGAGAAAAGGAAGATCACAGAAGCAAGGTAATAAATGTTCAGCAATTTTTAATGAAGGAGCTAACGTTCATTACTTCTCATGAAGTGAACACAGAAGAAATATGAGTAACTCTCCTTCTCTTTCACAAGCAGGTATACACTGAAGTACCAGTACTAATGCTCTGTTCAGGATGATAATGTTGCCCTAATAAGAACCTCACAAAGTTTTTACGGGTGCTTCTGTTCTCTATAGATAAAAATTGTATTATGAACCAGAGAGCAATTCTTCAATACCATTACAAGGCAGTAGCGAACACTAGTTCCTGGGAAGAGAGCTGTATATATTCTTATATAATTGACCAAACAACATAGTCAATAAGGCATTTATTTTTTAATATCACATAAATAATAATGTTACTTGTCTCTGTTAATGTATATGCAGCTTCATGCCAGACACCTCCAAAGATACAAAGACAAAAACTTTTTGGGGATGTGGGTTAATTCATTGGGTTTAGTTTTTATGTTAACTTGGACCTAACACTTTAAGTAGAACAAAGTAGACTTGATTTGTTTAACACTACACTTGCACAAGGCTGAGTTATTAAAAGCTGGTGTGACAGAAGCACAGCACAAGCCAATCACCAGCCAGCCACTTATTTTTCATTCATGTGATTGTGAAAACATGCACCATGTATCCATTATTTGACCACAGAGCCATCATCTAATTACTTAATAGCCACTCAAGATTTGCATCGTGATTTAAATGTGCTCTGTAATTGAATGATCTAATTATCTTTCATAGTAGTGAAATCTACATGTAAACAGGAATTCATCCTCTGCCTTTGCAGCAAGCAACATTTTAGGAGTCCCTTGCTAGTCCACCTGACTGGACTAAAGAGTTATTGTAAATATGGTGTCATGCAGATAATAAAATATGACCATTTTGCTTTTATTATCTGCACGACACCAGGGCTCACCTGCAGACAGAACTGATTCTATAAGAGAAATAGAATAGGCACTCTCCCCTTCCCACTGTGACTTCAGGTACTGGCCAAAATCCTCTTGCATAAGTCACATCTGTGGAAGGGTAGCAATGTCACCAGCAAGGGGAGATTTTGTGTAATTAAAGACTTCATCCTTCTCTCCCACATCTTGTTCAACATTTAAGTAATCTGTTTCATCATGTGGAAGCCATGAAAGCCACAAGATAGAAGGAAGAAGTCTTCGATTACCAAAAGTCTCCCCCTGCTAGTAACATCATCTGATCATGGTGATTTTTGCAATTTTTTGCTCCTTCTATTCTATAGCTCCCATGGATTCCATGTAATCTGATTACTTCCTGGTGACATTATCATCTTTCCCCAGCCCTAACGTATATAAGAGGATTTCTGTTACTGCTTTGCAGCATCTTTAGTTGTTTCTTGGATGGAGATGTTCAAAAGCTGGGGTGGATGGGTTTCTCTTTGATGCCTTGATCACTGTTCTGAGGCTCTTTTGGTTCTGCCATGTTATTTATACTACTCAACATTTACACAAAACCCTTGGGGACAGAGATTTCATGTTTGGTGCCATTAGTATGCTTACAACATTGAACTCTTTTCTCTTTTCCATCCAAATCTGAAAAAGCTTTTCCAACTCTGAACTAGTGGCTGGTGTCAGCAATGGACCTGACAAGGGCAAAGAAATCCAGGAAAGATCAATGTGTCTCTTCGTAGGTCAAAATGCAGATCATGGAATAGGTATTCCAACTTGCGTGGAATGAGGTTAGACTCTCTTTGAAGAAGCAAATTCACAATTCGTGAACATTCCTGGATTCACCCCAGAACCTAAATTCCCAGGTGTTGGCAGCAGCCAAAAGTGTATCTGTTCAGTTAAAGCTAATGTGCCAACTGGCCCATTCCTGAAGCTGTCTCATCTGGTGACAATGACACATGCCTTTAACTGCATCCCATCTGCATTACTGTAGTTCATCTGAAGCTAGTCTGTTTTCCAAAATCTTATATTTTTTCTGTCTTTCTCTTTTTTGTTTTGATGCAAATCTTATGGCTACTCCTCTAAAAAATGCCTTACTTGCCTCCCAAACCATTGTCATTGGTGTTTCTGGCTTCATATTCTGTTTGAAGAAGAAATCCATGTCTTCTTTTATTTGCTTAATAAATTCCTCATTTTTTAGATGTGAAGTATTGAGCTTCCAATTAAATTATCTTGATTTGCTACCCAATTGTAATGAAATTGGACTGTGATCTGCAAATGTGTTGGGTAAGATGTCTATTTGCTCCAGTTCTTTCATTAGGCTTGCTGAGATCCAACATGTATCAATTCTTGACCACGATTTATGTCTATTAGAATAAAAGGTATAGTCTCTTGTTTTTGGGTTACATGTCCTCCACGCATCTATAATATTTACTTCTTCCGCCAATTGTAGAAAATTTCTTGAGATTGTTCCTCTCTCTTTTTGGTTATTTTATCTGATTTTGTGTCTAGTTCTTTATCAAAAACAGCATTAAAATCTATCACACAATAATGGTCATAATCTTTATTTGTTAGTTCTAGTTGCAGTTGTTTAAAAAAATTTCTTGATTTCCATTTGGCGCATAAATATTAATGATTAGCATTTTCTTTGATTCTCTTTGGATTTCCACCATTAGTATCCTTCCATTGTCTGAGGCGAATATTTGTTTTGGTTCTAGTTCTTTCTTTATGTACATAGCCACACCTTTCTTCTTTTTACTTATGTCCGAAGCTACAAACAATTTTCCTAGCCTTGAACATTCCAGCAGTTTCTGATCTGCTCTTTTCATATGGGTTTCTTGAATGCAAATTACATCAGATTTCTGTTTCTGCAATTGTAGAAAGGTCTTTCTCCGTTTTTGAGGTGCGTTCAGGCCATTTATGTTAACTGAAAAAATCTTCATTTGTTTTCTAGTCATCTTGTTGATTACTACCTTTCTGTTTTCTCTTCGTCATGCCTCTGGTACGTCTTGGAGAATATGGAGATTCCCTGCTCCCAATTTCAACCGAACAAGGACACATCCTGGGGTGGGAGGGAACCGTGGCTCCTTAAGAGGCCAGGCGCTTTTGCTTTCAGTTTTATTTTTGCTGGAGACATTCAAAAGAAAGGCATTCAAAATACAAGCTTCATGACCCCACAGGAATGCAGGTAATAAAGCAACCCAAGTCTGAAGGTATAAATCAGTGATTCCCAATCCCAATAAATTGCAAGGCTATAGTCCGGTCATGCTGACTGGTGAAATTTTTGACTGACCGGTGAGACATTCTAAAAATTTTCAAGCCCTGCTAATTTGCAAATTACAATTCACATATCATAATGGATATTTCAGATACCATATTTTTCTGTCTATAAGACACTACTTTTTCCTAAAATCATTACCCTAAAAATTGAGGGGCCTCTTTTACACGGAAGTAAGCTGAGATAGCTGAGGAGAGAACAAAACGGCACATACCTTGCCTCTGTAAACAGGCTTCCTTTAGCCACGAGGCTTAGTTTTCTACAGTCAGGAGACTTAGCTTACTCCAATCACGAGCCTTATGGAACTGACATCAGCTGATCCTGAACAAACCAGTTGGAACACACCTCCTTGGAGGTGGAGCCTGTAGGCTCAAGATTCAACAGAGACAAAATGTCTGATGTTCTGAGCCCAGAGACTGAATCCAAATTGAGGAGGTGTCTTATAAATGGAGGGGGGGGGGTTATAAACTGAAAAATACGGTACTTTCCATAGTTGTATGATATCTTTGTGGATGGATGTACACATTCAGACAGGCAAATGAACGTAATTTCCAACTCTGTAGGATCAATGTATGAACATACTACTTGGATGGCCAATAAATAGCCAATACATCCAACTGCAACTTGCACTAATAACAAAGTAGCCAAGCCTCCACACTTCCTACACACTGAGATTTTTCTTGCTGCTGCACCCCTATTTTAGATGAGATGCTTTTAAATGGTTTTACTGTATTTTGTTTTAATATATTTGATTTAATAGTATTTGAATATTCATAATGTATTGTTTTTAATTCTAGCATTTCTCTGTTATACTATAAGCATTCTTGGATCCCAATTTCAGGATCCCAAAAGGCAGAATATAGAACAAATACATTCATAAATATGTTCTAAAGAACTATTTTGTGCACAACAATTTATGGCATTTGCTTCAAACTTATTACCCTCAGTCCCCCTAGTATGCTAAAGGCAGGATAAAGTTAGTCCCTAAACGCACATGTGTGTGATTTCCCACCCACTAACACTGCAGCCTCTTTTCAGGCTTACCAGTTCAGAACTGTTGGCTTGAACTGTTGAAAGAGTCCAATGGTTCTGCTCTCAACATACGGTACATCTCGAACTTAGTACATCAAGATTGACACAGAATACTGCACTGCATTTAGAAATAAATGAGAACAGCCACACCCAGTTTCTGTTCTTCATATGAAAATGCAACAAAACAAATTTCAGAATCCAACAGCATTTCTGGCTAAACCAGGTTTACAAGAAATGTTGCTTCACTTAATCATCATCATCTAGCTTTAGGGAACATTAATACAGCATTAGAAAAATCCTACACTACACAAAATTCTTCTCTATACAGCATAAAGAGCCAGGATAAATATACTAGAGCCACTGAGTACCTCACCTCTTCTGTCTCCATCCTTTGAATTAATTCATTCTAAATATAAGAAAATTAAATAAGTGCTCTCAATTTCATAGCTTCAGCAGTAGGAAACCAACAACAATGGCAAAATGAAGCTGTTCTGTGGAAAGCATAGCTTTGTAATGAAATAAGCAGGCATAGGATTTTTGGGAGATTTTTTTTTACTACAAATCCCATTCATTATGGGAGTTCCACCCGACAGACCCACGCCTACAGACACCTAAATGTGGCTCACCTGCAGAAAAGGCTTAGCTAGGCAGGCATTCTGGCTTAGCTCTGCTCTTTCTTCCTATTAGAAAGGAAGCGGCCCAATTGCCAGCTGGGAGCTTCCTTTCTAAACTGGAGGTTAGGGAGGTGCTAGATCACAAAGTCTTGTCAGCTCAGCCTTTTCTCCAGGTGAGCAACATTTAAGTATTTATAGGTGTGGGTCTGTCAGGCAGAACTCCTAGAATGAACAATTATGAGATTTATAGTACAAAACATCCCAAAAATCCCACGCCTAGACATTAATTGCAAGCTAGGAAACTAGTGGACTAGATCTCTACATTGCTTCCAGATCTTCCCTTGAAAGCACTCATCCATTAGTCTGCTGGACTGCTACTGGGAGTGACAGGATAGTGAGACTCCGACTGTGATCTCTACACAGTGTTTAAATGGGGCAATCCTATGAAGAGTTGCTAAATAGCTGTGTGCAATTGAAATAAATTCCATTTTCTCATATATGATCAAATTATTGAAAGTTTATTTGAGGCATGTACTATTTGCTGTACCTCTATCACTAACCAAAGAGAAGGCTTTAGAACAAAGGTTCCCAACCTTGAGTCCCCAGATATCTCTACAACTTCCCAAAGTCCTGGCCAGCACAGCTAGTGGTGAAGGCTTCTGGAAATTTTAATCCAAGAACATCTGGGGACCCTAGGTTGGGAATCACTGCTTTAGAAGAGGTAGCTGTGCTAGTCTGTGCTAGAAAATCAGGCCAAAACAAAGGAAAAAATAAAGACAACAAAGAGATTGTGGCATCTTAAAAATCAACTGCTATAATTTAGTATGAGCTTTCACGAACAAGTCCACTTCCTCAATCAAGAGAAGGCTGTATTCTTCACGTTATCAGATATAATGTTTGCACGACAGATCAAACTGTGCCCTTGCTTAAGGATATCTGTAGTGAGGGGCAGCTTGATGAACTACCAAAGCAAGAAAAGAAACAGTTGTGAGTCACAGTTAATGAGGGTGGGGCAGTCAGTCCCACTCTCATTAATCTTGACCAATTAGGAAAAGAAGGTGGGGAAACAGGTGCAAATGTGGGCTTGACTACATGTATAAAAAGGCAATCCTAAGCAAATCCTCTTCTACCCATATTCTACTGTAATATGTGCAGCCATTGCAATGTGAAGTGAACATCTATAAGAGGCATTCTCCATTTGACTATAAGAGTATAAAGAACAATTGGCAATAGTACTCTGATGGAATATATTTCTCATGTAGTTGCTTTCACAGACAAAAATGAAGTAAGAGGCTGCTGAAAGTAAGGGGGTGGAGTACTAATATATACTCAGCTCTAGAATGTTCAAAATGTAGTTCTATGCAGGTATAAAAATTGTATGTGTGAACCACACACCATTAAGAAAACAGTAGCTTCCTACAGCAAGAGCTAGCTTTGCTGATGACTTTGCCAACAACTTCAGTAGAATTTGAATAGCAATAGGAGTTTTAGTAACTAGAATCAATTGTATTTCATGTGCAAAAATATATGAACTTCTTTCAGTCATTTGCTGAACAACTGCTTCCTGTTGCTTCCAGACAAAGCAACTGTGACATCTCCATCATTTGTTTAACTTTACTGGTTTGTTCAAATTACTCATATTGCTGGCAAAAGGGACATTCTATTTCTAGCTGCTTCTAGATTTCATCTGATGCTGCATCACTTCAGTTGCTATATCCTGTTCAAAGAATACAAAACCACAGAAGTGTAACCAGAAACCTAAGAAACAAGCAAAAATCTCTTGTATGCATGTTGAAAACACTTCTCAAATGTAGCAGAGAAATACCTCAAAGTGCTGCACTGTGCCAAGTGAAGATACAGCTGTTCCAAGTGGAAGACTGAGAACAAATTCAGATGGTTAGGCAATGGAACACAAGGCCACTTCAATCATTTGACAACCAGCAGTCGTGTATGCATGCACAGTTGGAGAGCAGACTTGTATTGTGCTCTCTACTGTGAACACAATGTAACAGGTGAGATGGAATATATCTAACAGTATGGAAAGTATTAATGTTAAAATGTATGATGGAGCATGTTTATCTTCTGCAGCTCCATAGACTGGGACCCGAAGTAATGGAATCAAAGTACAAGAAAAAAATTTGGCAGGACTTGGCAGTAAGAGCTGTTCAACAATGGCATGCACTTGTCAGGAATGATGTCTTGCCTCAGCAGGAAATTGGACTCAATGATCCTTAGGGTCCCTTTCTTTCTCTACAATTCTATGGTTCTCTGTGTGCGCTTATATGTCTCATCATATACAATGATCAGCCACAACATTAAAACCACTGTCAAGTAAGTGAATAGCATTGATTATATCGTTACAATGGAACCTGTCAAGGGGCTGGATATACTAGGCAGCAAGTGAACAGTCAATTCTTGATTTTCATGTGTTGGAAGCTCTTTATGGTGTAGTGGTGCACTGGAATCTAAGAATAAATTCATTAATCCCAATGCTGGACTTACAACCATACTTCGTGGTGTTATGTTTCTAATTTTTTCAAACTCCTTGACCCAGAAATTACATATTTTAGGGCAATGCGACCAGGAATGTAAACATGTACCAATTTCTTTACAACCTCTCCAACAATTTGGGTCCAAATTTTTGTTTATATGATTCAATTTCAGTGGGATATAATCAGGGCTTGAAAAATGCACTCGTCCACTCATCTGTGACAAGTGAAAAAACGCTGCTTGATGAGTCACAGCTCCCTCCCTCCCTGCCTCCTTACCCTCTGCCCATCTCTCTCTCTCTCAATGATCCTGCAGTCCTCCCCTCCCCCCTCACATTGCAAAAGGAAAACAACCCTCTTCTCGCGAGAAGAGAGTTCAAGCAGCACATAGATACATAGCTATGCAGGAGAATGTAGAGTAGTCCCATGCTGGAGAATATGGAGATTCCCTGCTCCCAATTTCAACCCAATGAGGACACATCCTGCGGTGAGAGGGAACCATGGCTCCTTAAGAGGCCGGGCGCTTTTGCTTTCAGTTTTATTTTTGCCGGAGACATTCAAAAGAAAGGCATTCAAAATACAAGCTTCATGACCCCACAGAAATGCAGATAATAAAGCAACCCAAGACTGAGGGTATATTTATTTTGGGTTTGTATGCATTGTTACTCTAAACTATGGTAAATGAGTAAAATGAATTACTTGGTCCAGTTGGAGCCATGAAGCTTTTGTATCACTAATTTTGATCAAAAGTTGGGTCCTTGATTTTGGTGTATTGCCTTAAAAGTGGTCACAGAGGCAAAATAGGCCCTTTCCTTCCAGTTCCTAAACTGCACCCATTTATCACTGTTACAGAATAGGGGGTGACTTAAAAATGGTATAAGGGATTAATTAGATGATAATAATTTTGTCTTCCATACACCCAATACATTATTAAGGCTTTCAGAAATTGATTTTCTATGTATAATGGAATATTTTTATTTCAAAGCAAAAATGGAATGGTAGTTTTTCCAGGGCTCCCCTTGGGAATTCTAATGGCAACCATGTACATTTTTTACTCTGATTGATCAATCTAAGAAGCTGTCTAAACTGACAGCCTATATAATAACAATACAGGTTAGGTATTCCTAGTTCTTTATCTCCTTTATCATATTTGATACCCTCAGTCTCTTCCCTGCATGTATAAACGTTTCAATTACTCGTCATTTTTAAGAACATCTTTTCTAATCCAACTGGAATTTTAGGGAACAGATAGTAAAATGTTGGTAGGACTACCATTTTAATAGAAGAGATTTTTCCCAACCATGTCAGTTTTAACTTCTTCCAATCCAGTATTAAACCATGTATCTGGCGAATCATAGGCTTATAGTTAAGGGAATGTGTTTCAGTTAGAGCAGCTGGTATTATCACCTTTAAATATTTCATAGACTTTTTTGTAAGAGGGATGCCTGTTAATGTCTGTAAGGACTCTCTCTCTTGATCAGGTATATTGAGCCCTAGTATTTCGTTGTACTATAATTCACTATTTTTTCTTTTTCTGCTATAATTTATAAGATTCATCAGAAAAAGAATTACCTTTGCAGAAGGGAGACCTAAATGTGCATCCCACTCTTTTCTATTACGAAGTCACGACTGTACATTCTGAAGTGTGAATGATCACTCTTACGAATGAGTCAGACACACATACACACACTGAACATTAAAATAATAGGATGACAAATCTAATGTGGTCACCCATCCACTTCAGTGGCAAATTATTTGTTGCCTTGCAGAAAACCAATTTTCCTCAGTGCCAGTGAAATAAATGTCTTTCTTCACTTTACAAGGTTCTAGTATAAAGAGGGAAACATTTTAAATCATTCCACATTTGAGAAATGCAGTATTTAGAGCAATAAGTTGGCTCCTGCAAAATTAAAGTTCAGCCATATAATTGAGTGTATTTTTCATACTCTAAAACAGGGGTCCTCAAACTACGGCCCACGGGCCACTTCCAGCCTGCCTTGCCGTTCTATCTGGCCCATAGGGTGGGCGGGCACGGGGGGGGCAGGAGTGCGGGCATAGAAGGTAAACGAGCTGGAGACTCACTCAGGATGGTCACCGTGAGCCTTGAGATGGCGACTCCAGCGGGGATGGGGGGTGATTGCTTGATGGGTTTGGGGCAGCTTTGTGCGTGTTGTGTGTGGAGTGCGCAGAGAGGCAGGCTGCACTATTCTGCGCATGCGTACACCTTTCTTTTGTAGAGGGAAGCCGGGCAGAAGGCGCAAAGGTAGCCCTGGGCGGGACACAGGTGTGTGTGTGTGTGTGTGTGTCCCCTATCCCCGTCTGCTCTTGGTGCGGGGACGGCGAGGAGCGCCAAGCCGGTCGGGGCAGGGAGGCAGGAGACGCATTGCTAAGGTGGGCTGAGCCGCGGCGACAGACAGCTGCTGTCTCACTGTTGACAATGGGCAACGTGCTTGTGGGGACGGCGAGCAGTGTGTGTATTGCATGGCATCAAGGAAGCCGCGGCCTGACCACAGCTGGGAATTGGGCGTTGTTTCGTTTCCCCTTTCAAACCCAGCCGTCACTCCTCGTAGGGTACAGAAAGCCCCGGAAGGACAGAGCAGTGGGGGGGCGTGAGAGAGAAAGGTAAGGGGGCACACACATTTCCCTTCTTTTGTTGTGGGAAGACGGGGAGGCATTTCAGTTGGTTGCATTTCTCCGCTCCCGGCAGGTCCTGGCCAACTGGCGAGATAATGAGGGCATTAAACCACACCGCGCTGAGATTCTTTGGGAGCTTTTTTTTTTTTTTTGGGACAGGCAGCTGTTTTAGTCCTTTTCCAAAGAGAAAAGTAAAAAGTACACCCAACTGCTTTGGTACCTTTCTTTGTCTTAAGGGGACTGGAATACTTTGGGTTTGCTGTATGTTTGCTTCGTTTCTCTCTCTCGCTTTCTAGCAATTGGCAGCTGAATCCAACTGTGATGGGCTTAACAGATGCGATTCGACTAAAACTCCCATCCATCTGGACTTTGTTGGCTGGCAAGGGCAAACTATAGTCTGCCCCCTCAACAGTCTGAGGGACAATGAACTGGCCCCCTGTTTTAAAAGTTCGAGGACCACTGCTCTAAAACAATGGTTCCCAACCTTGGGTTACCCAGATGTTCTTGGACTGCAACTCCCAGAACCCCAGCCAGCACAGCGAGTGGTGAAGGCTTCTGGAAGTTGCAGTCGAAGAACATCTGGTTTACTCAAGGCTGGAACCACTGCTCTAATACTTTAAGATCCAAATCACAATTATACAGAAAAAAAGAGAGGGTGTAACCATTATGAGAAACAAAAGATTGCTAACATTTATTTTGCCTCTCATGCCTTCAGCCAATAATTTTTCCTTTTATATAAGGTTCACAACACCTAATACTATGTTGCATTTCCACAAGCTTTGTTTTTGTCATACTGCTGTGTTTCTCATCACTAAGCTCCAGCCTGTTATAATCCAATTCCATCCTCTCCAATCCTTTTAAGGTTTGTCTTTCCTTTACCTCAGTTGAATAGTGGTAAATTCTGAATGGCAGAGGCTCTGTGACAGTCTTTAGGACATTTTTAAAATGTCCTAAAGACTTTTGTCCATCTAAGGACATTTCTAAAAACTGAGTTTCTTACTACAGCAAGGAAAACACCACTTTCTTCATGTACTAGTAGCCTATCTATTCAAGGACAGAAATAGAGAGAAACACATTTTGTCAAAGTCAGAAGATTTGTTCTAGATGTTCTTATATTTGTTAGAAGAAGGTCTCAGAAACTAAGGTGTATTAAGTACCCATTCAAGCTTACAGCATCACAAAATGCTTACATCATGAGAGAGATCACTCATAGCAATATATTGTTGTTGGGGAAAATCCACCTCCCTCTGCCCCTCCCACAACTATGACAGTTGCAGCTAAAACCAGAAAGAGCATAGAAATCTATGGGTATCACCACATCCTTTGTCATCATGTTAGGTGGCCCTTTATTGATACTGGCCTCCCTAAAATAAGTATCAGTGGATGCTGTTTACGCTTGCTTTTATGTGGTTTTATATTTTTAACTCTGTACAACTCATTCTGTATATTAAAAGTTTAGGGCTCACTTTATTTTATACATGACACTATGATTTTTTCAATGCAATCTACACAGAAAGTATGCCCTTTGGGGAGTCTTGGGATTTACTCCCATTATGTTGCATATAGAACTTTAGCCAAAACCCACATTCAATTAAATTCTCAAAGAGGCTGATCTTAACAATAATAATAATAATAATAACCATAGAATCATAGGATAATTGAGTTGGAAAGGCCTAACATTTCCTCTAATTCTCCAGAGCTCTGCATGGACGCTCCACCCCTGCGCATGGAGTTCCAGCTGTTTTTTTGCAAACAAAAGCAAATAGGCAGAGATACACTTGCTCAGCAGTGTGCACCCAATGTAGTGGTATGCTCCCATGTGGCTTAGAGGGAACATTAAAGGGGCCTATAAGGCCATCGAGTCAAACCCTCCGCTCGATGAATGAATCCAAATCAATTCTGATATTCAGCCTAAATCCGGCTTCCTGCATCTTGAACCCATTATTAAGTGTTCTGCACTCTGTGATGAACAAGAAAAGATCTGCCCTTCCTCTGTATGACTACTTTTCTGTATGACTACTTTTCCACAGATTCCACAGGCCTGATAAAAGCAATACTTCTCAGGTATTTGAAAAGTGCTATCATGTCTCTTCTCAGTCTCTGTTGCCCTCCTCTGAACTTGACCCAGTTTGTTGGCATCCTTCTTACAGTATGGTGTCCAGAACTGGACTCACTACTCTAGATGAGGTCTAACCAGTGCTGAATAGAGGGGGATTAGTACTTCATGAGATTTGGAGACTATACTTCTGTTAATGCAGCCTAAAATAGCTATTGCCTTTTCTGCAGCCACATCATACTGTTGGCTCATATTCAGTTTCTGATCTACAACAATTCCAAGATCCTTCTCACTCGTACTATAACTAAGCCAAGTATCCCCCATCTTGTACCTGGCATTTGAGGTTTTTTCCCTAGGTGCAGAACTTTGCACTTATCCCTGTCAAATTTCATTCTGTTGTTTTCAGTCCAGTGCTCAAGCCTATCAAGATCTTTCTGACTTTTGTTCCTGTCTTCTAAGGTATTAGCTATTCCACCCAATTTTGTGTCATCTGCAAATTGATACGTATTCCCTGCACTCCTTCATCCACATCATTAATAAAAGTGTTGAAGAACATTGCGTCCGTACTGAGCCTTGTGGTACCCCACTTGTTACTTTCTCCCAGTTTGAGAAGGAACCATTGATAAGCACTCTCTGAGTAATATTTTGTAACTGTGTATCCACCTGACAGTTGTTCTATCCAGCCCACACCCAGTTAGTTTGCTAATCAGAATATCATGGGTCACTTTGTCAAAGGCTTTGCTGAAGTCAA
This sequence comes from Intellagama lesueurii, assembly GCA_037013535.1. NCBI lineage: Eukaryota > Metazoa > Chordata > Lepidosauria > Squamata > Agamidae > Intellagama > Intellagama lesueurii. The sequence continues at coordinate 104,823,113 of JBAJHW010000001.1, forward strand.
CATAAATTGCATCTACAGCATTCCCACCATCTACCAGGGATAAGATTTGTTCTTGACAAATTCATGTTGGCTTCTAGTTATTACTGCACTATCTTCAAGGTGCTTGCAGAGTGACTGCCTTATAATCTGTTCCAGAATTTTCCCTGGGATTGATGTCAGGCTGTCACCACCTAACATTAGAAAAAGCAGTAATGCAGCAGAAGAATGGGATCTCATAGCACATTGGGAAGAGTAAATCTAATTGTCAAGAGTATCCTTTTATTTAACCATGGGTTGCTCAGTGGGGTTCCTCTTACCATTCAGTCAGACTACCTTCTCTGCCTGGATGGGTTATGACCAGGGGATCAGTGTACTAATGATTGAGAAATGCCTCCTGAGGCCTAGCATGCCCTGGGTCCCTTATTCCTTGGTACTCAGGGAATAAAACGCTCACACACAGCTTACTGCTCTAGTTGCAAACCAACTCTGGACCAACTTAGCATAACCCAAAATGCTTCAAAATCTCCAAGCATCCTCAGACATTGGAAAAGTACCTTCAACCCTTCCCCCCAGCTGTTTGAATTAACCACAGCTTGAGTAAAATTTTATATTTTTGTTAGAAAGTAAAAACAGCAACACATAGGACAAAAGGTTCTGGTATTTCAGCAGTGATTACAAAAGCAGCACCAGATGTAGTAACCAGACTTTACAGAACTCAAGGAATAGTGAAGCCATTCCCACAGAAGACAAGAAAGGTTGATTCCCTAAGCTATACTTACAGTCATATACAGAGTTCTTTATAGCAGGTAGCATAAGCATACCATGATTTTGCTAAGTCATGATGCTGATTCAAGATGGAGTATGAAACTAAGCTAACTAATCATCTTCTTTAAATCCCGTCATCCCACAGTCCACAGTTGTAAGAGTTTTCCAGCGTACAGCTTTTAACTGGTTTTAGCTGTACCAGTCAAGGCTAATTAACCACATTCCAGGTGCAACCAGTATTCATCAACAAACTCCATTCCCCACCCATGCCAAGGTCAGATGTCTTCTACAACTTTCTTATCTCAAGATGGCGTGCCATTGTTATACAGTTCCCCAAACACTCAGGCCTAGGCAGTTCAGCACAAGCACTTCAGATTCCACAGGCCTGATGTCAACCCTCCATCCACTTTACAGATGTTACTAACTTGGTGTCAACTCCATAAACCATAATTCTTTCATACAAATCAATGAAGTTATCATAAGAAGTCAATTAAGGGCATAGTTACTTGGCATCAAAAGCACACTTTGAAAATAAGGTATTTAGAAATCACAGGGGCTTAATGTTAACTCTTGGAATAGATTTACATTAACTGCCCAAAAACAGTAGCTAATACAATGCCTTTCTAAAAACCTTCCTTTCCAAGAATTTTACTGCATGCTTATGACTTTGTCCAAATCAAATGCTAGCTTTTAAATTGCTTAGAAACTGGCTTGAAATATTTTACACTTGAGGCTCTTTTCCTCTAATCTGCCAGCTACTGAACTGATATACTGACAACTTTACAAATGCACATGACTCAAACGGAGAAGAGATTCATATTAACATAAATATTGTGCTAATACTGAGTAACTCTCATGTAGACATAATTTTTGAGTGATAGCAAAAATTCATTATGGGGGAGGAATTAATACTATATTCTTCTTTCTAGTATGACATCAACAGAGTTCAGTCCTTTTTCATTTAAGCAGAGAGAAACATGCCAAATTAAATCCTCACAGGATAACAGCTAACAGAAGTGTGTGTATATATTACAGTAAAAAATCTTTTCAGAAAGTAGATCCCTTTACACACAATGTTAGAAGAATTCTATTAAAAGGGACTAACACTGTTATGCCTGTACTCACACATGAAACTGAGGCAGTAGTGTATTCTTTCAGATCACAGAAAACATGATTCAATAATATATGCTACTTTCTCTGATTCCCAAAAGAAGAACTGCAAACCTCTCTCTCTTATACTGGAGAAACTGTCCACATACTCTAACATTATGCTCAAATCTTATTGATTAGCACAGTAAGTCACACTAGAGTAGGCCCAATACTTTTTACTCTAACAGACATAAATCGTGGTCAAGAATTGATGCATGTGTGATCTCAAAAAGCCTAATGAAAGAATTGGAGCAAATAGATATTTTACCTAACACATTTGCAGACCACAGTCCCATTTCATTACAACTGGGTAGCAAATCAAGAGAATTTAACTGGAAGCTCAATGCTTCACATTTAAAAAATGAGGAGTTTATCAAACAAATAAAAAGACATGGACTTCTTCTTCAAACAGAACATGAGGCCAGAAACACCAATGACAATGGTTTGGGAGGCAAGTAAGGCATTTTTTAGAGGAGCAGCCATAAGATTTGCATCAAAACAAAAAAGAGAAAGACAGAAAAACTATAAGATTTTGGAAAATAGATTAGCCTCAGATGAGCTACAGCTGAAACAAAATCCATCAAATACAGAACTGAAAGAGAAGATAAAGTTAGTACAACACCAGATAAATATATTGCTCACTGAGGAAACTGCAAAGAAGCTTAAATTTGCAAAGCAATTTTTAAAAAAAAACCGCAAATAAGCCAGTGAGATGGTTAGCATATAAATTAAGGAAAGAGAAGGAGAAAACAATAATACAAACACTGAAAGATGAAACAGGGACTGAGAAATTTAAACAAGAAGAAATAAAAAAGATTGTGGAGGACTTCTACCTAAGGAATTTATACAGTAAAAAGGAAGAAGACAAAGAATCTCAGAAAGAATATGCACTGAAATACAATAAAATGAAACTGACTAAAGATCAAATGCAGTCTTTAAATGAGCCTTTAACATATGGAGAAATTATAGAAGCCCTCAAAAAGCAAAAAAAAAAAAAGGGAAATCACCAGGTCCAGATGGTCTTCCAGCTGAATATTACAAAGAATTAGAAAATGTATTGCTCAAACCATATAAGAAACTCTTGGAATTTGTTGAAGGAAAGGGAGAATTGCCACCAACGTCGTCCGAAGCGATAATCTCTCTCATATATAAGGAAAACATGGAGCGTAAAGAAATCAAAAACTACAGACCGATCTCATTACTAAACGTGGATTACAAAATATATGCAACCATGTTGGCAACTAGATTGAAAATAATCTTAATACAGACAATACATCAAGACCAATCGGCTTCCTTCCAAAAAGGCAGATGAAAAATAATATAAGGATAATCTTAAATACTTTGAAATAGTATGAAGCTCACCCGGAAAAGCAAATGGCTATGATATTCTTGGATGCAGAGAAAGCTTTTGATAATCTGAATTGGAATTATATGCTACACCAATTGGAAGTGCTACAAATTGGAGAAGGATTTTTGAAATTAATTAAAGCAATCTATACCCAGCAAAAGGCAAAAGTTAGAATCAATGGAGAGCTGACGAAAGAAATACAAATAAAGAAAGGTACAAGACAGGGGTGCCTACTCTCTCCATTACTATTCATTCTTACTCTAGAAATATTAACTGAGCAAATTAGAGATAAAAAGGAAATAAACGGACTGAAAGTAAGAGGTCATACTTTTAAGCTCCAAGCTTTTGCAGATGATGCAGTTATTATATTGGAGGATCCAATGGACTCAATTGAAGACCTGATGGAGATGCTGATGAATTTTAGTGATATGGCAGGAATGAAAATAAACCAAAAGAAAACAAAAATACTTGTTAAAAATATGAGAGATCAAGAACAACAGAAATTAATAGAAAGGACTAACTTTCAAGAAGAGAAAAGAGTCAGATACTTAGGAATCCAAATCACAAGGAAAACGAGTACATTATTCAAAGATAATTATATGAAGTTGATTAAAGAGATACAGAATAGCTTGGAGAGATGGGACAAATTACAGCTATCGTTGACGGGAAGAATAGCAACCATCAAAATGAATGTTCTACCTAAAATTTTATTTTTATTTCAGACAATTCCCATAATATTAAAACAGTCATTTTTTCAAGAACTTAACAAGATAATCATGAGATATGTGTGGCAAGGTAAAAAACCAAGAATTAAAATCAAAGCAATGCAAGATGCCAAACAAAGAGCACGTTTTGGTCTCCCAGATTGGGTATTGTATCATAGAGCCTGTGTATTAGTCTGGATAAAGGAATAGATAACTTTAGATAATGATAGACTACTCAAGTTGGAAGGACATGATTTACAGTTAGGTTGGCATGCTTTTCTATGGTACAAAAAAGATAAAGAGAAGAAAAGTTTCAATTCGCATATGATAAGAAGAGCCCTACTAGGGACTTGGAAAAAGATCATCCAGCAGATTTACCAAAACACCAGGCTGGGTATCACCCATAGAGGCCTTTACACAACCTAACCTCATGACAGAAGGGAAACTTTTAAGATATCAAGATCTATTAAAAAATGATTGTGAGTTAAGGTCTAAAGAAGAGTTAGAGACACAAAACATATATCTAGACTGGTGGTCCAGAGCACAAGTGGAATCTAGGTATAGAAAAGATAAAATAGAGGGCTTTTACACAGAACAAACGATATTCGATAAACTTCTGTTGGGCTCAAATAATAAAGTAATTAAGAAAATGTATGATTATTTGCTTGAAACTAAAATGCAAGATGAGATGGTAAAAGAATGCATGATTAGGTGGGCACAAAATATAGGACATAATATTGATATTGATCAATGGTTGCAAATATGGAAAAATAACATAAAGCTCACAAAATCGGTAAATTTCAAGGAGAACATATATAAGATGTTTTATAGGTGGCATACGACTCTGGACAAATTGTCAAAGATTTATACAGAGGTGTCAAATGTTTGTTGGAAGTGTGAAGCACAAGAGGGAAGCCTTTACCATATGTGGTGGACTCGTAGAGTAGCAAAACAGTATTGGATAGCAGTACATACTCTGTTACAAAAAATACTGCTTTGTAATGTTCCACTAACCCCAGAATTGTTTTTACTGAGCATTATACCAGATAATATAGATAAGACAAAGAACTACCTAGTTATATATATAGTCACTGCAGCTAGAATTCTTTATGCTAAGAACTGGAAGAAATCGGAGATACCGAAACAAGAGGAACTCATTGAGAAGATATGGGAAGCGGCAGAAATGGATATTCTATCAGAAGTGTTGAAAGACTGTCCAATACAAAAGGCAACTGAACAATGGGATTTATTATATAAATGGCTTGAGTCACCAGATAGTGCTTGAATAACATAGAATTAAACTAAGATGTAACTGCAAGTTGAAACCTGGAGGGCAATCAAATTGTAGAAAGGCGAAAAGTCGACTTGATATCGCAACATGAACAAACAGATTGGATGACAGTATATTTTGTGTTCTCCTTCCCCCTCCTTTCCCCCCATATCCCCCTCTACCTTTTGTACTCCTTACCTTATCCCTAGTTTTTAAAAATAAAAAATAAATTAAAAAATAAATAAAAAAACAGAGTAGGCCCAATGAATCAGTGGGGATTTGGTGATTCAACTCCTCCATAAATTACATAGATTCAAATAGGCCTACTCTAGTTGCAGCTTACTACATTAAAGTAAGTCATACAGTGGATCTTTTTGAATAAATGGAACTTACAGAGAAGTTGACTCACCAAATTCCCACTGATCCAATGGACCTGCTGTAGTGAAACTTACTACACTAGGAAACAGGATTTCGGCCAGTGGTTCTCAAACTCTGGTCCTTCGGATGTTTTGGCTTCAGTTCCTCAAACTTCTAGCCAGGATATCCAATGATCAGCCAAAAACATCTGGAAAACCAAAAGCTGGTAACTTAATATACATCCATTTCCAGATTTTATTTAGTTCACATGCACCTTCATTTGCAGTCTCCCAAACAAACACACCATAGATCACTATGATACGTTATCTTACAATTTGTTCACACAGATATACTTACTGAATACATTAGCTAAATGTCTTTATTTCCACCAATATTGAATTAAGGAAAGCAATACTGAAATGTATACCCCCTATATTCCTTTTTTGTTTGTTTGTTTGTTTATTTGTACACACTCTCCTTTGTGTGAATAGCACAGGAATGAGGTAATTATGTTTGGATAATTTCTGTCAGAGTATTTAATATGCTCTGCCATTTTTTTTTTTTTTAAATCAGCCTAGGAATTACTTTGCCACATGATTAAGCACTTGAAGGATCTATTAGCTTGGTCTACTATGCTTCGTAATCCATAACCACAGTAATAGTTTTGATTGTTCTTTGGCATCAAGGGGCAAAATTCTACAACGCTTTTCCCTACTCAGTAGATAAGGAATTATTTAGAAATAGTAGGACATGGCAAGACTTATTTCTGCTACCAAATATCCACTTTCCTGATTCCTGTGGAATGCTTTTTAAAAGTAACTCTATAACATACTATTAGTCATTTACTGAGACAGCAATGATCTTGCTACAGCAACAACTGCTGTACGTGGGTAGAAGAGCCAGCATGGTTTAACAGCTAGCATTTGTGATTAGGATTATGAGTGGTGAGGGAGAGATTCAAATTAGTGCTCAGCGGCGAAGCTCACAATGGATGACTTTGGACTACTCTATCACTTACTCTGTCTTGCCTCATGAATTTGTTATGATAATAAAATGAAAAGATGATGTATGTGTGAGACAGAAGGCGAGAGGGATACCCCACTCGCTGGAGAGCTGTCCCTCCCCCACAACGAGGATAAGGAGGAGAGACCCCAGCCAGCACCAGATCCTGCAGCAGAAGCTCAGCAAGGGACAGAAATAGAGGAGCTGACTGAAGAGATACAGGGTGTAACGATGAGAGAGGTTCAGGAGGAAAAGGCGGGAAAAGAGAGGGGGAAAAAGGTGGAGTTTGAGGCAGGAACAGGGGAGGTAAAAAGGAAAGAGAGTCAGTTGCCACCTGGTTGGGAATGGATGTGGATGGAGGATCCCCAGACAGGATTATGGGAGAGGCTAAGAGTGCCTAAGGAGGAAACGGATTTCAGAAGGAGAAGGGAGATCCCCCCCAGACCCTCTTATTGGGGAGAAGCCGAGGCTAGAGAGTGGAGGAGGTTAAGAGAAGAGAAAGAAAGAGGTGAGAGAGAAAGGAGAGAGAGGTTAGAATGGAGAATAAGAGAGATGAGGAAGAAGAACTACAGGGAGGACCCTGGGAGGATCGAGACCCCGAGAGATGAACCCTGTGGAATGGCGATCAGGATGACGAGACCGTGCCCTTGCTGGAAGGTTCGACAGGGCAGACCGTGAAAGACTGGGTTCCCGCTGATTTACCGGGACCATGGAACAATAGTTATGGTAACCTGTTCTTGTTTGAAGATTGGAGACCCCTTCCGGACCCGTTGGCAGAAGGAGAAAAGACTCATAATCATGTTACAGAAACTTGTTTATTGTTAAATGCACCAATAAATCTTTCACCTGTTTTGAAGCAACAAAAATCTACTGATTTCTTTGAACCGAAAGAGGAGCCAAAAGTCGAACCCTCACAGTATGCCACCTGATTTCTTGGAGGAGGAAGGGGATAAAACCATTAAATAACTGTGACAATAATATGCGGATTCCATTTATAGCAAACACATTTATATGAAAGGGAGGCCCAAGATAATTCAACCAGCCTTCAAGTATTACACACGTCAGTTCTGTTACTTATTGAACTGCATGCTTAAACTAACAACAGATGCAACACATGATGTAAACACAATTCATTACTCATTTCTGTGAATCAAGATTCCCCATTTCCTCTAATAAGCTTGTAAACTACCTCCAATATGTTAAGTCTTAAATGGTCAGACAGGGTGGCTTTGATTCAAATCAAATTGATTTAAATCATGATTTAAATTTTTAAAATTGTATTTTTAATTATTTAAACAAAAATCATTTTTTAAATTTAAATCATGATTTAAATCAATTTTTTAAAAAATCATTGATTTTTATCCACCCTGGGCCAAACCCATGTTTCAGATGAACTGGTCCCAATGCATTGAAAGCATGAAGGGCTAAATTAATGGCTTGTGAAACATTCTTCAATGCTGTCCTTGCTCTATATGCACCATCACAGTTTGGCAATCCGTAGTTCATGACCTTCAGAGTCTATACTGAGGATTTACACTGCAAGCTTAGGCAGTCAAAAGGACAATGTTATTAGCCTTCAGTCACTTAACCTGTTGCAACAAATAGGAACTGCAGACAGAGGAGGGATGGACAGGCTATGTTTAAACTTTTGGAAAAAAAACTATTGTTATTGTCCTTATTCTCACAAAATTTCTGGCTTCCAGAATGCAGGGGAGGGGTGGTGCGGATACCATCTTTCAATTATGGATAGTTCTCCAAAATTTCAGTGGATAGTTCTCCAAAATTTCTGGCTTTCAGAATGCAGGAAGCGGGGTGGTGGGGAGACATAATTTTTAAGTGACAGCAAAAATTCATTATGGGGGAGACCTATCCATTGAACCAATGCCTTCAAAAATGCTAAGGAAATTGAAAACATTGGTCAGAATCCTATTGGAGATTGATGTTAGTTTAAATGTAAATCATAGTGGTAATTTGCCACTAATTAATGAACTGCCACTCACATTCCCATTAGTGTGCCTGGATTCTGGCTACTGTAACCTGTTATTATTCAAAACAACATAAAACAAAACTTCACACCCAGTTAGGGTAATCATATGCCATCTCCAACTAAAATGTCTTCCAAAACTTCCTGAAGAGGCCTCGGATCTGATTTTGGTAGTTAGGAATTAGTGTTTGTCAGCAAATCACTGAGAATTTCTCTCTTGGAACCAACATAGCTAAAATAATCAATAGGGCAGAATTGGCTGATTAAAGAGAGAATGGCTGAAGATGACACCAGACCACTTCCTTTTCTAAAGAAGAAATAGGTCATGTAATTTGAGTATGCCCTTGATACCATCAGCTATATCTCTACCTTCATTTCAAACAGAGATGTAAATGCTACCAAAATAGATATTCCCATAAGAAATTGGATATTCCCAGGAGGAAATGTGTTATAAAATGAATCCATGTAACTTCAGATCACAGGCGCAAATCCACATCTTCAAAGATGTCTGAGATTGCTGGCATTAAGATAATGACTTCAGATGTTAATCTCTGTGCAAAAGACTTTGGCATAACTGCAACGACCACAGGTCCTCCCATCAGAGGACTTGTCCTGCCTGTTACTGGATTTCTCACACTTGGTGTTAGAAATTTTATTTGTTGCATTTATACCCCGCCCATCAAGTGCTGAGGCACTACTCTGGGAGGTTAACAACACGTAAAAACAAACTCCAGCTACCCAGCCCCACTCACAAGGCATAAATACTGAGATCCAAAAGAATATTAAACCTCAAAACTATCTAAAGAAAAAGAAACTTGGACAGCCAATCAAAACAGTAACCACTTCATGGAACCAAAAGGATGTCACAGGAGTACAACCAATTAGTAATTACTAACACTGATTCTCATCCTTAGTGTTAGAAATTACTAACACTAATTAGCTCAATTACTAATTTAGTTACAGTTTTTCTGCATATTACTAACCACAGCAAACCTCTACTGAGATGGCAGCAACATTTAACAAATACAACAAAAGAGTTAGAATTTTAATTCACCTTGAAGCTCTACAAATAGGACACTTTAATGCTCTTATTGTTATCACTGGTTATACTTTAGAACTGGAAATGGTGAATAATTTCCATGTATCAGGTTCTATCTGAAATATGCAACACTAGTTAGATCCAACAAAGAGCTTCAGCTTTTGGAAAGCAATGCAAATTGTCTGTTGATAAGTAGACAGAAATTCATGTATAGAGAAAAACTTTAGCCTCCTATATTTTTTGAGGAGTTATCCACAATATTAAGAGGAAGAAACAGGGGAGAAACCAAGAGACTGACCAGTACAAACAGCAACAAAGTGATTGGTGTTATATAGATATTTAAAGAGAAATTTAGCAGTACTAAAATATATCAAATAACTAGCCCAGCAAACATAGGACTGAGTTGTAGCTATCCAGAGCCACAACAAAGATTACAACTCTTTATATTCCCTTGAAAAAATAACGTGCAGAAAATAATTCCATCTGGGATTAATATATCCTGTGGCCTCTTGTGATGGATACCACATGCTTCAAGGAGATTTTCCCTGGCTGGAAGCCAAGTGACTTCCAAAACAGGCTAAGTCTGTACTGCAGAACATGGATGAATGCTTAATCTGTTCTGTACTAGAGAGTACAGCTGTTTTATGTATACATCCTTGCTTTGAATTATGGTTTTCCAATGCTACATAACTGTTTCATAAAAAAAGAAAATCTTACTGGTGTTCACATAATGTTTCTATGACTTGCCATGGCTAATTGACAAGGTGCCTGGGCACACCTCAGTCATGTGCATGTTCACTCACCTGACTGCCCTAACACCTCATCAATTAGCCACAACAAGTTCTGCAAACCATATGCAAATAACAATAGGATTCTGGCCACAATTTCCTACATTGCAACATTGTTAAATTAGTGGAAAATACTACAAATTACAGTTTAAAATATGTGTCATTATGCTATATGTCACTCTACCTCCATTTTATTATGGACAAATTCAACTAAACCATAGCATATTTCAGTCATGATTATTTATTCACCTGAAAATTAAACATGTCCTTAACATCAATATTTTATGAAAAGAAAGACTTTTAAAGTATCCTCAATAAGCATGCTAGAACAACATACTCTCAATTGTTGCTTTCTTTCAGTCATTTCTTCTTAAATAGTGCAAAGTACTATGTAATAATTTACTGATTCCCAAGAATTAAAAAAATCCCACTTTTCATTGTTAAATTATTGCCAGAAATGGGATTTTTTAATAATTCAGCCCTAGTATTTTCTCACCAAGAGTCAGTATTAGATAAATTTCATTTGCAGAATAAAGCTGCCAGTTCAGCCGTATTCAGTCATTAGCAAATCATGTGTGCTTACTGGAGATAGCGTTCACGCAGTCTCCCACTCTTGGAAAAAAGCAAGAAAAATTACTTTCTCTGCTTTTTCACAAAAGAAATCTCACAGGAAGTTTTGTAAGATTTCTCCAAACTTCCATGGTGCAGGATTATTGCAATTCCTGTGCAGAATGGCATCTTTCCTATGCAAAGTTCACCCTGAAAGGGCGTTAAGCAGAAAGTGGTCTTTTTCTGCGCAGAACTTTTTTAAAAAGTTATAAGGGAAAACAAGACTGGGTCTTATTATGACAGGACACTGGGAAAGCACACTAAAGCAGGGAACATTTCAGCAAGGCATCTTGATACGACAATATTCAGAAAATTACCAAGAATGAGAAATTCTGCAAATACTCATCAAACCCCTAATATTTATTACAGGTAGAGAGGATGAATCTAGCTTCCCCACACTGTTTCCAGTTTTGTCACTCTCCTACAAGCTGAGAGCAATAAATCTGAAGAGGAGAATCTCTGCTGTCTATGGGGGCTCCCCCACATCAATCAGGACTCTATTAGCAACTCAGCTCAGAAGGATCATGCACACGCACACAGGCACACCGTCAGACACGCACGCACACACACCTGGATTGCTTCTCCTCTTCAAACTTGTTATTCTCCATGTATAGTAGACCACAAAACTGGAAATAGAGAGGAAAAAGCTAAAACCCTGTTCTCTACCCATGAAAAGTACACATAATTTGGTAATAAGGATTAAGGCTTTATCCTCTTGTACCATCACAGCACAAGCAGGCAAGTAAATTTGGTTTAAATCAAGGCATTAATTTCACCCTGTAATTAGTCACTGATGACTCAGACAACGACCTCACTACTAGTCTTACCAGACATTTTTTCTTGATTAGATTTAGCACTTTATACTGCTATCTGCTGGAAATATGTTGATCCTGTCACTACATTTATGTCTTTATCATCCTTTATTCTTATGGACATTTGTACTCTCCATTCTAATACCACAATAGGAGCAAAGGAAAACAACACAAATTTTTGATGTCCACCAGTGCACTTTTGGAATAAACAACTGACCAGATATCATATCTCTGAGATTAAATCCTTTATCTGTATGAGGTAGGGATAAAGAATCCTCACATGCTGCAAGAAGGATGTAAGAAAAATAACTTAATATTTACCAAACCAAAACAGAATTTTCGATGGAGCTGAAAGTGGAGTTGTTTGGGATGGCAGCAAATGTATTGCTCAAACCCTCTTTGCCTCTGACAACAGACCACAGCAAAAAAACATTTCCTTTAAGACTGAAACTTGGAAGGGCAGCTACGAAGGAACTAGGAAAGATCCTCAAGTGTGAAGACATGCCGCTGAGACTAGAAACCATTTAATTCATAATATGCTATTCCCAACTATGATCTATGGATGTAACTGGACAATGAGGAATGCTGACATAAATATTTACTCATTACAAATGTGGTGTTGGGGGAGACCTTTATGGATACCATGGACCACCAGAAAGGCAAATAAGTAGGTTCTGGATCAAAGTAAGCATGAATGCTGACTACAAGCTGACATGACTCAACTGTAGCTATCCTACTTTGGACATCTATGAGAAAACAAACAAAAAGACAATAATGCTGGGGAAAGTGGAATGTAGTAGGAAAAGAAGATCAAACAGGAGATAGACTTAATAAAGGAAGCTATGGCCGTACGTTTGTAAGATCTCAGCAGGGATATTAATGATAAGACTTTTGGAGGTCATTAATTTACAGGCTCACCATTAGAGATGGGGGTATTCGTATTCGAATACGAATATCCCCCCACAGGTGCACATAATGAGGGTCTGGCCCCCTGGGGCCAGAACGACCACTCACGATTCCACCGCTGCCGCGAGCTCCACAGAGTCTTCCTATCTCTCCGTTGCTCACGATAGATTAGCCAGGACTTGAGATTGTCGATGTTTTTCCACAATTTTTTCTCTCAAGTCCACAGACAACTCTTTACACTTCATTCTTTTCTCCATGCTCAGTGTCACACACAACACAAAGGTTGAGTCAAGTTTTCTCCATCTTAACTGGTTGCAAGTGTGATTACTATATTGCCCACACCTCTTACTTGCAACAGGTGTGTCTAAACACAAATTAAAGGAACATCACATGCTTGAAAAGCAATTATTTCTTACAATTTAGACAGGATGCCAATAATTTTGGCCAGTGCATTTTTGGGTTTCTGTGTGGGATTGTATCAGATTTGACTTTTCTTCTCTGTTTTTTTGTGTTGTTCCAACGCAAACCAAAGAAATGAACATGTGAGTACCAAAATATTTGCAACTGCAACAGTTTTCTGAGAGAAGGGTTGCATTTTCTGACATAATTGCAAGGGTGCGAATATTTTTGGCCATGACTGTACAACTGAAACATCTCCTTCATTAAGCTGTTACTCAATTGTAAAGCCAATTTTCTAGATGTGATCTTTACAAGAGAATATTACCCATGTATCTTATCCATAATAAACATTTCAGATTAAAATGGGCATAACAATCTGATATGTCAGAAGAAAGGGATCTATGATTAAATCTGTTGCATCTTCCCAATGAAAACAGCAAAAAATAAACTGAAATAAGGCGTCAAGGATCTGAGTATGTATTTTTTTTCAAAAGAAAATTGGGCAAGAATATTTCAGCAACGAAGAATAATTTAGCAAAATATTTGAAAAAGTGATTAAATGTAGGAGTATGGGTGCAATCAGATGAAGATTTAGCTCACTTTTTGGAATGTATATGGCACAGTTTGGTTCAAACTATTTTCAGACAACTAGATAATGTACAGGATATAGCAAACCAGCCTGAATGTGCTTTTTGGTCCAGTGGCAAGACTGCTCTCTTTCTGGTGCTGGGCTGGAGTGATCAGGACCAGATCACATATGGGCAGCAGGATCACTTTAAAGATCATACCCAGCAAGCAATGCTTTCTGGCATGATCCAGCATAGTCACTTGATTGCACTGTATATCTGCAAAATAGAGCCACAGCAATTCCAATGTCACTTTAACTGCTTTAGCTCCATCCTATTGAATACTGTAGTTGAAAATTGGGTGTGGTACCTAGAATTCTGCTATACTTCAGGGGAATGCAATAGAGTTCTCTAGCAGCTCATCAAATTATGACTCCCAAGATGGGACTATGTCCATAGTATGGTACTATGATAGTTAATGTTGAATAAAAGTGATATAATTGTACAGTGCAGGTACAGTCCAAGATTCCCAGAAATTGGAAATTACTATACAGCAAGATAAGGAAAAAAACAAACCACTGACTGTGTGTAAGAACCACTCGCAAAAACGCCAACAAGGACATTTTTTTATGATTAAATTAATCATAAAATTGTTTAAGTATATCTGTTTATTATTTATTCCTGGTGGATTCCAGTTTTGAAATGTCTTTACCCACATATTATTGGTATGTCTCCACTCACATATTTTGATAATGTTCCTGTTGGAATACCACCATCCTGTATCACTCATCTTGGCTGACTAACAATTTATCCAAAGGAATAGACTGCCACACCCACTAAATGGGCAGGTACATATTTGCAGGCAATTTGATTTGTTTATTTATCTCTGTGTTTGAAAAATGAATACACAGGGCCAAAGAAGTACTGGAAGGCTGAAAAATTCAAATAAGAAGTTACAGAAATCTATAGAAATGAGAACCAGTGAGAAAAGCAGTTCTCAGTTCCCATACTTCAAGGCACATACTCAGCACCAATTAGGGCAGACTTGCAGAAGTTGTAGCCCAACCACTGTGATCTATCCAGGTCCACAACAAACTCCCCTACCTCAGATAGGAAAAACAAATGGTCTAGCTGAAAGGTTGCAGGGCAAGTGACTCACTAGTTGTACACACCTTAACTAGAAGCCACAGGGAATTGGTGCTTCACCAAGTTGTAGAGATAGGCTACATTTGTATTGTTCTTAATAGAAATGCATTAGTATGTATTATCCGTTCATTATATTGTACAACAGTAGATGTGCTTGAACTTCTGATAGTAATACAAAGTGAATGCACTTTTAGAAACTTCTGCAAGGTGTGACTTCAGTTATTTGAAAAAATGTATTAGATATGTGAACAGCTGCAAGTAATGCTTTTGCAAAAGGAAAAAAAATCTGATGGATATGCTTATACACAGAGTTTGGGTGTATAGGTAAAACAAGGAGTCCCTAATTCAAAGGAAATAGCTCAAAATGCATACAGTACAACTCAGCTAACTGCACCTAACTTGCCCCACAGATTTCAACATAACATAAATACTAACATTCACTAGATTGGGTCACATTATAAAGCAACATTCAGGAACTTTCAGTGGATTTACCTCAGTACTGTAAAGATTTCATTCATATACAAATGTAAACGGTTCTTGGTTCACAAATTCATCAGATATTCTCTCTCACAATAATTGCCAATGCAATCTCTGTGATTAAAATAGTAACATGTGATACAGATTTAGCTACCATAACATAAATGTGACTTACAAATAGGAAATATTATCTCAAAATATTGCTATTCTGATTCTCCAACTCACAATCCCTGACCATCCTGCAATTGAAATTGTTTTACAAATTAGTAACAGCTTACAATTAATAGATTCCATTACTGGATATGTTACTCCAGCCACAAAAGACAGTATCATGCTAGAGTAAATATGATTGGATTATTCAAGTTCAGTTACTCAGCTACTCTACGTAATCATCCTCATTTCAACAGAAGTCAAAGCCTACTATTAGTCAAAGGAAGAACTAAAAATCCCACTAGAGCATAAAAACAGATGATAAGCTGTTTTAAAGTTTCCACTGAGTGAATGTATGTATTCATACTGACATGGACTTTTCTGGCAGGGAAACAAACACCTGGATCAAGCCTTCTCACACAGCAGGAAGTTTGACTTAACCACTGGTGTTTGTAGGTTTGTATATAAAAGGTAATAAGCAGCAGACTTGAATTCACTTATGGCTGTAGCACCCACACGTTGCAGATAACTTAATTTTTCAAGGATGATGGGAACTGTGGGAATTTCACAGAAGGAATGTATTAGAAGCAGTAGGCTGCATTTCCTTTCTTGATGAAAACAAGCCTTTCTGAAAAAAGTAATGTTTCCTTTCAAACATAAAGTCAGTGCTTTAAGATGCTCCCTTGCTTTTCTTATTTTACTACTGACAAGTTATTCTGGCGGAACAAACATTATATCCTCATTTCAACTCTCACATTGCTTCTTCTGAGGTGCCTACAATATAGAAAGGGTACACCATGACAAGCACCACTGTCTTCACTACAGTCACTTTAGCTGTGTCCTCACTTATTCTATACACAGTTAAGAGTCACAGAAAAGAAATATACAGCACGATCCTGTAGATCCTCTGTCTTCAATACAGGCACTCTTCCCAGAGCGTATACAATGAGCTTACATTCATTCCAGCTGCTTTACCCCTGCCCACCATCTACTCTCCCCATCAAACCCCCCCTCCCGGGGTTTTCCAGTCTCCACAGCTCAAGCCAGATGGGATCTACCCAGAATCCCACAAAAGCTCTCAAACCCCACAATGCTTCCCATCCACATACAATGGTACAACACACCCTCTCCCCCCCCCCGAGAGCGTCGACAACCACTTAATACAAATTCCATACTCCCACTGCTGTACGCACACACCCTCCTGCCTTCATATAAACACACACACACACACACACAGAGAGACACTCGATCCCGCCCACAGACCCCCGCCACCACAGAGGCGTCTTTTCACCCGACGCCAACCAGAAACATTGAGAGCCTTTGCCCTTAGTTTTTGCACCCACACCCCCCCCCCGGGGGGACGCAGGGGCAGGCATTGGCGCGACCTTCCTTCGCCTGTCAGCCCAGCCGCCTCCAGGCGCCCCAGAGCGGCCAGTTATTCCCTTCTATCCCGTTAAGTCTTTTGCTCTTGCAAGGTACACACCCGTACCTTTACGGCAGGCAGAGTTACACCCCACCCGCCACTCCGCATTCACAGCCAACCGTCCTCCCGCCCTGGCTGGTAGCCGGTGGGACAGTGGCCGGTGCACCCCCACCCCCCACCCCCCGCGACTACGGCCAACCGGCGCCGGCTCTCTTCGGGTGGTTGGTCGGTTTGGTTTACCTCAAAGCCACGGGAGGAGCGCGCGCTGCACCGGCGAGGACCCCTTCGTCCTCCTGGCTCTGCATCCTTCTCGTGCGGCTGATGCTGGTGCCGCTGAAGGGAAAGCGCAGCGGCGACCGCGATGGAAACAGTCCCCGCCTCACACAAGGGCGAGCGACCAACCCCCACCGGGACGGGCCGACGACCTGACTGGAGGAACCCGCCGCCGTCAACTGCGCCTCCGGCCCTGCCCTCCCCCCTCACGGCGGGCGGAAGAGCGAGGCGCATGCGCGTTGCGAAATGGCCCGGGAAGTGTCGTCCGTCTGGCGGCCGCGGCTCGCTTTTAGCAGGGTAACAGACTAACGGCGACTTCTCTTTAAAAAACTTTGGCATCTTGTGTTATTGCGAGGAAATGAAATCTGGAGACGCAGCGTCCCTCTCCCTTCTGTCTGAGTAGTGTGCATTTAGACATCATATTACATAGCGCTATGTAGGTATGACGAGGGAGTGGGGTTAGAAGTGGGGAATTAGCTCAAATGGTAGAGCGCTCGCTTAGCATGCGAGAGGTAGCGGGATCGATGCCCGCATTCTCCAGGCTTTTTTTGTTTGTTTGTTTTGCTTTTTCCTATGGAATTTGCCCGCAGTGTTTCGGGAAAGAGTAACCAATACTTTTAAATATACGGATTCATCGTTACAGGAAGAAGATGGAAGACGTCAATCAGAAACCGGAAAAACGGACAGCTTTTATTGCTATCTGTATAATTCCTCCAGTTTCAAAAAATGAAAGTGGACTTGTCCCCCAAAGCTGACATTAAAATATACCCTGTTCCCCCGAAAATAAGACCTAACCTGAAAATAAGCCCTAATGTGATTTTTCAGGATACTCGTAATATAAGCCCTACCCCAAAAATAAGCCCGTTAAGTGAAACCCCACCCCCACCATTGTGCAGCAACCAGAAGAAGATTACATGGCTGTATTTGAATAAATGTAGATTGCTGTACATGAAAAAAAAAAATAAAACATGCTCTGAAAGTAAGCCCTAATGCGTTTTTTGGAGCAAAAATTAATATAAGATTCTGTCTTATTTTCGGGGAAACACGGTAGCGGTTGATTTTTAAGGTGCCATAACGTTTTTGTCTTCTTTATTTTTCTTTTGTTTTTGCCATAAAATTAATATATATTAAGTCTAATTAATTAAGACAATTAATTAAGACAATTAAGTCTAAAGGTTTCTACTTTTCATTTTGGTAAACATGCACATCCCATACAAAGTTCATAAATGCCAAAAGTGTCTGTGTACTTATAAAATTTTTGCTGTTCACTTTTACTAACTATATTCTATTGGATTGTTAGAAAAGTTTGAATTAAAATGAACAGGATTAGGTAAAAGGAGGGAGAAGAATAAATGAAAAGGTCATGAGGGTGAAGTGTGCATTCTTCCAGTGAGTGCCACATGCAGGGAACATAAAGGGAGGGCTACACTTGTGGTGCACCCATTTGATCACCATAAAAGCAGTACTATATTGAGTTAATTTTCAGATATAAATAATATATTAAAATCCATATTAGGATAACGCCTCTGTTAGGCCAACCACAAGGATGCAAAACGTGGGCCACCTTTTTCAGTTTCCAGAGCAAGCAAAATGAAGGCAAAAGAAAGAAAACTGAATTGGTGATGAAAATATCTTCAGGAGACACAAAGGCCTGCAGCAACACCTGGAGAAACCACTAAGCATATGGAGAGGGGGAAAAGATTTTTGTAAATAAAAAATCCATCTGGAAACTCAGAACTGTTCCATCTGGGACAAAGCCAGTATGCTTCTCTTATCCGTTGCCATCTTAAATACAATAATCACATGCCATCAAGTCAGTTTTGACTTACAGTGATGCTTCTCAGGGTTTTCTAGGTGCTGAGTATTCAGAAGTACCTTATCATTCCCGTCTTCTCACAACACTTCTGGGAGCACTTGCCCAAGGTTGGTTCTTCTCTTAGAAGGCACAAGGGCCTGTTACATCATGACCTGCAGGAAGAATGCAGTGAAGAATTTGCACGACATTGCGCTGGCAAAATTGCACGGATCCACACTGACTTGGATGTTGTCGTTGTGGATGGAACTATGGCCGTTGCTTGTCCTATGTTAATGGACAGATTGCAGTCTGGTGATATGGACAGGACCCTTGGAGAGGTGAAAGCTACATGTCTGTTGAATGCTTGCCTTTTCAAGGCTTATAAAAGCTGCCAGAAAAGGACTGCTTGAGTGGGTAGGAGGAGTGGTGAATGCCTCCTTGCAACAGGGTAGGAACCCAGCATGCTTAAAGGAGGCAAGGGTAATAGCATTACTGAAAAAAACTTCCTTGGTTCCCATGGTACTGGATAATAGGAATGCAACAGGTACAGTGGAACCTCTACTTACGAACTTAATCCGTATTGGAATGGTGTTCGTTAGTTGAAACGTTCGTAAGTAGAAGCAAAATTTCCCATAGGAATGCATTGAAAACCGATTAATCCGTTCCGGCTGTTTTTTGTTCTTATGTAGAGGTGCCGTTCGTACATTGAAGCATTCGTTCCCATAGGAACTAATGCAAAGCCAGTTAATCCGTACTCTACCACTTTTGTTGTTGTTTAGTCGTTAAGTCGTGTCCGACTCTTCATGACCCCATGGACCAGAGCACGCCAGGCCCTCCTGTCTTCCACTGCCTCCCGGAGTTGGGTCAAATTCATGTTGGTAGCTTCGATGACACTGTCCAGCCATCTCGTCCTCTGTCGTCCCCTTCTCCTCTTGCCTTCACTCTTTCCCAACATCAGGGTCTTTTCCAGGGAGTCTTCTCTTCTCATGAGATGGCCAAAGTATTGGAGCCTCAGCTTCAGGATCTGTCCTTCCAGTGAGGACTCCGGGTTGATTTCCTTCAAAATGGATAGGTTTGTTCTCTTTGCAGTCCAGGGGACTCTCAAGATTCTCCTCCAGCACCACAATTCAAAAGCATCAATTCTTCGGCGGTCAGCCTTCTTTATGGTCCAGCTCTCACTTCCATACATCGCTACAGGAAAAACCATCGCTTTGACTATGCGGACCTTTGTCGGCAAGGTGATGTCTCTGCTTTTTAAGATGCTGTCTAGGTTTCTCATCGCTTTCCTCCCAAGAAGCAGGTGTCTTTTAATTTCATGGCTGCTGTCACCATCTGCAGTGATCATGGAGCCCAAGAAAGTAAACTCTGTCACTGCCTCCATATCTTCCCCTTCTATTTACCAGGAGGTGATGGGACCAGTGGCCATGATCTTAGTTTTTTTGATGTTGAGCTTCAGACCGTTTTTTGCACTCTCCTCTTTCACCCTCATTAAGAGGTTCTTTAATTCCTCCTCACTTTCTGCCATCAGAGTGGTATCATCTGCATATCTGAGGTTGTTGATATTTCTTCCGGCAATCTTAATTCCGTTTTGGGATTCCTCTAGTCCAGCCTTTCGCATGATGTATTCTGCATATAAGTTAAATAAGCAGGGAGACAGTATACAGCCTTGTCGTACTCCTTTCCCAATTTTGAACCAATCAGTTGTTCCATATCCAGTTCTAACTGTTGCTTCCTGTCCCACATACAGATTTCTCAGGAGGTAGATAAGGTGGTCAGGCACTCCCATTTCTTTAAGAACTTGCCATAGTTTGTTGTGGTCCACACAGTCAAAGGCTTTTGCGTAATCAATAAAGCAGAAGTAGATGTTTTTCTGGAACTCTCTGGCTTTCTCCATAATCCAGCGCATGTTAGCAATTTGGTCTCTAGTTCCTCTGCCCCTTCGAAATCCAGCTTGTACTTCTGGGAGTTCTCGGTCCACATACTGCTGAAGCCCGCCTTGTAGGATTTTGAGCATAACCTTGCTAGCGTGTGAAATGAGTGCAATTGTACGGTAGTTGGAACATTCTTTGGCACTGCCCTTCTTTGGGATTGGGATGTAGACTGATCTTTTCCAATCCTCTGGCCATTGCTGAGTTTTCCAAACTTGCTGGCATATTGAGTGTAGCACCTTAACAGCGTCATCTTTTAAGATTTTAAATAGTTCAACTGGAATGCCATCACCTCCACTGGCCTTGTTGTTAGCCATACTTTCTAAGGCCCACTTGACTTCACTCTCCAGGATGTCTGGCTCAAGGTCAGCAACCACACTATCTGGGTTGTCCGGGACATCCAGATCTTTCTGGTATAATTCTTCTGTATATTCTTGCCACCTCTTCTTGATGTCTTCTGCTTCTGTGAGGTCCCTACCATTTTTGTCCTTTATCATGTCCATCTTTGCACAAAAGGTTCCTTTAATATCTCCAATTTTCTTGAACAGATCTCTGGTTTTTCCCTTTCTATTATTTTCCTCTATATCTTTGCACTGTTCATTTAAGAAGGCCCTCTTGTCTCTCCTTGCTATTCTTTGGAAATCTGCATTCCATTTTCTGTAACTTTCCCTATCTCCTTTGCATTTTGTTTCCCTTCCCTTCTCTGCTATTTGTAAGGCCTCGTTGGACAGCCACTTTGCTTTCTTGCATTTCTTTTTCTTTGGGATGGTTTTTGTTGCTGCTTCCTGTACAATGTTATGAGCCTCCATCCATAGTTCTTCAGGCACTCTGTCCACCAAATCGAGTTCCTTAAATCTGTTCTTCACTTCCACTGTGTATTCATAAGGGATTTGGTTTAGATTATACCTGACTAGCCCAGTGGTTTTTCCTACTTTCTTCAGTTTAAGCTTGAATTTTGCTATAAGAAGCTGATGATCAGAGCCACAATCAGCTCCAGGTCTTGTTTTTGCTGACTGTATAGAGCTTCTCCATCTTTGGCTGCAGAGAACATAATTGATCTGATTTCGGTATTGCCCATCTGGTGATGTCCATGTGTAGAGTCGCCTCTTGTGTTGTTGGAAAAGAGTGTTTGTGATGACCAGCTTGTTCTCTTGACAAAACTCTATTAGCCTTTGCCCTGCTTCGTTTTGAACTCCAAGGCCAAACTTACCTGTTGTTCCTTTTATCTCTTGGCTCCCTACTTTAGCATTCCAGTCCCCTGTAATGAGAAGAACATCTTTCTTTGGTGTCAGTTCTAGAAGGTGTTGTAAGTCTTCATAGAATTGGTCAATTTCAGCCTCTTCAGCATTGGTGGTTGGTGCATAAACTTGGATGACTGTGATGTTGAAAGGTCTGCCTTGGATTCGTATTGAAATCATTCTATCATTTTTGAGATTGTATCCCAGTACAGCTTTTCCCACTCTTTTGTTGACTATGAGGGCTACTCCATTTCTTCTACGGGATTCTTGCCCACAATAGTAGATATGATAATCGTCTGAATTGAATTCACCCATTCCCATCCATTTTAGTTCACTGATGCCCAGGATGTCAATGTTTATTCTTGCCATCTCCTGTTTGACCACATCCAGCTTACCAAGGTTCATAGATCTTACATTCCAGGTTCCTATGCAGTATTCTTCTTTGCAGCATCGGAGTTTCCTTTCACTTCCACTCCACCACTAGGGGGAGAAATTTTTTTTCATTTTTTTTCCTTTTAACCTAAGATGACTTAGGTTAAAAAAAAAGGCAGGAAAGGAGGGAGGGAGGGAGGGAGGGAACACCTTTTAAACAGAACACTTTTTTCAGTTTGTAAGTTGAAGCTCCGTTCGCAAGTAGAAGCAAAATTTTGCGGACGGAACTGTTCGTAAGTTGAAATGTTCGTAGGTAGGGACGTTCATAAGTAGAGGTTCCACTGTACTGGATGGGGTAACACTTCCTCTGAAAACACAGGTACGCAGCTTGGGGGTGCTCCTGGATTAATCTCTGAGCCTGGATGCCCAGGTTACAGCAGTGGCCAGGAATGCATTTGCCCAATTAAAACTAGTGCACCAGCTGCAACCATTTCTTGGGAGATCTGATCTGGCCATGGTGGCACATGCCTTAATTACATCCTGGCTGGATTACTGTAATGTGCACTATATGAGGCTACCTGTCGAAAGCGTTAGGAAACTTCAGTGGGCCCAAAATGCAGCAGCCAGACTGCTCACTGGGGCAGGTTACAGAGATCACATAACACCCCTGTTTCAACAGTTCCACTGGCTACCGATCCATTTCCAGGCACAATTCAAAGTGCTGGTTTTAACCTATAAAGCCCTACATGACTTTGGCCCAAGCAACCTCAAAGACCGTGCCTCCCATTATGAACCTGCTCAGGTACTAAGACCATCAGAGGAGGCCGTTCTCTTGGTCCCACTCCCTTCACGGGTGCATTTGATGGGGACACAAGAGAGGGCCTTCTCTGTCGCTGCTCCAAGACTTTCGATGACTGGCTCCCCAAGCATGATCTTTTTAGATGGATTGCTATGCACCACTGCTTTGAGTGTGTTTTTAGTATTGCTTGTGTTTCCCATTTCTAAGAGGGATGTTTTGTTTGTTCCTTTTTAATATTTCTATACTTAGTGTTTTTAGCTTTGAATATTGCCTTTTAATGATGTACATCACCTTTGTATACTCATTGTTTTGTTCTTAAATATTATCTTTAAATGTTGTAAGCCGCCTTGAGTCCTTTTCTAAGGACAAAGGCGGGGTGGGTGGGTAAATGAATAAATAAATGATTACCAGCCAGTCTCTAATGTTCCATTCTTGTGCAAGGTGCTGGAGCAGGTCACGGCTACTCAGCCTCAGGGGTTCCTAGATGAGATGAATTATCTAGATCCATTTCATTCTGACTTCAGACTTGGTTATGGGATGAGGACTACCTTGGTGGATTACCTATGTCAGGAATTGGACTGTGGACATGTATCCCTGTTGGTTCTGATGGACTTCTCAGTGATTTTTTATACCATTGACCATGGTATCCTTCTGGGCCATCTCACTTGGGATAGGGCTTGGAGGCACTGTCTTACAGTGGCTGTGGTCCTTCATGGAGAGGAAAACTCAACAAGTGGTGCTGGGGGACTCCTGTTCAACACTCTGGTGGTTGTCCTGTGGTGTCCCTCAGAGCTATGTTTTATCTCCTATGTTTTTTAGCATCTACATGAAACTATTGGGAGAGATTGTCCGGAGTTTTGGGATATGGTGTTATCTGTATCTCGATGACACCCAATTCTATCTCTCCTTTCCATCCAAGGAAGCTGTTTCAGTTCTAGATCAGTGCCTGGTGTCAGTTATGGACTGGATGAGAGTGAATAAACTTAAATTTAAATAAAAAAAGACAGAGGTGCTCCTGGTCAATTGAAAGGCTGTGCAAGGTAAAGAGATAAAGCCTGTGCTGGATGGAGTTACACGCCCTCTGAAAACACAGATGCACAGCTTTGGGGTGCTCCTGGATTTGACTCTGAGCCTGGATGCCCAGTTTTTGGTGGTGGCCAGAAGTGCATTTGTACAATTAAAACTAGTGTGCCAGCTGCACCTATTCCTGGAGACATCTGATCTGGCTATGGTGACACATGGCTTAGTTATGTCCTGGCTGGATTATGGTAACATGCTGTATGTGGGGCTGCCTATGGAAAGTGTCAGGAAACTTCCACTGCAGCCAGATTGTTAAGTGGGGATAGTTACAGGGGCTGGTCACAGAGATCACATAACCCCCAGGTTACAGCAGCTGCACTGGCTACTGATCTTGTTACAATTCAAAGTGCTGGTTTTAACCTATAAAGCCCTAAACAGCTTGGGTCTAACCTATCTTAAGGACTGTGTCTCCTTTTATGAGCCTGCCCGGGTGTTAAGATCATCAAGGGAGGCCTTGCTCTCAGTATCACCACCTTCACAGGTGTGTTTGGTGGAAACATGGTAGAGGGCCTTCTCTTTCACTGCACCCAGACTCTGGAACTGCCTCCCACAGGAGGACACTCTGGCGCCATCTTTACTGTACTTCTGTAAGCAGACCAAGACCTTTCTCTGCAGACAGGATTTCCCTTAGTAATTGAATGTCTGAGAGAGGTTTTTAAATGGAGTTTTGTACCTTGTTGCTTTGAGTGTATTTGTGGTGTTAATTTTGTGTACCATTCTTAGTGTGATATTTGTTTGATTTTTTAAAAATATGTACATACTTACTGGTTTTAGCTTTTAAATATTATATTTTAATGATGTAAACCACCCTGGATCCTTTTTAATGGAGAATCGAATTGCAGCAGGTACACCATCTCACTGAACTATTCAGTCATACATGAACTTTAAATGGAATGCCAAGGTCATCTGTCAAATATAAAATGATGCATTCTAGCCCAAGATGTCTCCTCCTCCATCGTGTCATCTTAAAGACATGAGTGGTCTGTAGATGGACATTCTGTGTATTTCTTCTTCAAATAATAACTTCAAATTAGTCAGTCATAAGGTTTTGGTCAAAAGTGAGGCTCAAGCTGCCACAGATCCTGTGTGTCCTTATCGCTCCCTACTGGGTAACATAAGAAAAGCTTCCCCCAGCACTGCAGCACCTTAGCTTATAGGAGAGAATTAATGTCTAACACAAAATTTATGTTGAATAATGCAGCCAACCCATTTGCCCCACAACACAGAAAGTGTACCACAAGCCTTCAAATGCCTGCATCCTTATTATGAACGTACAAAACTGATAGTGTTCCAGTTCCTTCTGTGACAAGATAGTTCAGGGTGATGCTCACTCTGCATGGACACACTGCAGGCTTTGTGTGCGTTTAGCCATGGGGAGGTGGGGGTGGAACTCAAGATGAGAGTGAAGGGACTACAGAGACACAAGATTTCATCCATCATCCAGAATCTTAATACAGTATACTGTAACTGACAGTAGCAGATCTACCTGTTATCTCATGGAGTTATTTCTGATGTATGTGTGTTCAAATTGGAGTTTTGTTCAGTGGGTAGTCTCTGAGTGTGCAAGAAGGTTTAAGGTTAGACAAGAGATGGAAGTCTATAATTTTCTGGAGATGAGCAAAGATTTCCAACCCCCCCCCCCCCCGAAACATAAAACAAGCACAACAGCAGGAAATAGCATCTGGGCTGTGAAATGCCTGCCATGATGCCTCCCCCATCACCACTCCAAAATTACATGGCTGAAACAGGGGAAAAAACTGGAGTGCCCAGGGGTGGATTCTTGTGTGGAATGGCTGTGAGTTCAGTCCAATTCTTTTGGTATTAAAAACTGTTAGCAGAGCAAGCAGCAGCCATTTTAACTTGTGCATTCAGCCTCTGAAACCTGAACAGTTAGCAGATCCTACTCCCTGCCCCTTGAAATCACTACCTATACTTCTCATTCTAAGAAAATAAGAAAATTAGTGCTTATTAGAGAAATACATTGAAATAGTAAAGATAATAGGAATCCTACTTCTATCCAATAAAGGTGGAGACATCAGGAGCCATAGCTGCCACCCTTTCTCTTAAGAACAAGACTGAAACATCTCCCTTGTCTCCCAGAAAAGGCCAAGAATGAAAGAAAATGTAAGAAGAAAAGAAAGTGACATGAGTAATCCCAAGGGCCTGTCTAGACTGGCATATAGATCAGTATTTGGATCACTGTTGGTATGGTTTGGCTCAAACCAAATGACAGCATCCACATGGTTCTACTTAGATCAATCCCTCCTGCCCCTTAAAGAGACCTTTGGGTAGTGTGGGTGCCACCCAGAGTAGACCTTTGGTCTAGATGGGCAGGGTAGAAATCTAATAAAATAAATAAATAAATAAAATATAAGTTAAATAAATAAATAAAGAGCTGTTGCAAACTGCACTAGGGCATGCATTCTTTTTGGTATGATTCAGTGTGACCCTAATTATCTTGTTATGTAGCCTGTGCGGACAGTTAGTTCACACCCAAATTGAGCTGTGGGTGGCGTTATCAGAAGTAACAGCCCTGTGATGTAATAGGTGGGTTGTGACATTAAAAGGGAGAAGGTGAAATCTCCTTTTTTTCATCTTTTGAAAAAAATATTTCCCTAGTTGATGAATAAGTCTGGAGGCAAAGATGTTGAAACTGAAGTTGTCCTACTTTATGGTCATAATGAGAAGACAGGATTCTCTGGTAAAGGCAATAATGCTGGGAAAGGTTGATGGCAGCTTTTCCCTTCACACAGGGAAAGGTAGGGTGCGCCCCAACGCACAAAGGCGTTGGGCATAGAGGTACACTTTGCCTCCAGGCACTGAGGTATTTTGCACTGAGGTAGGGTTTGCCCCCAGCAACCACTAAACGCACACCTCAAAAATAATGAATTTCTCAACAAAATGGTGGCATTGGGCATTGAGGTAGGGTTTGCCCTCCAGCACTAAGGCCTGAGATTCAGGCAACCAAAAAAACCTGGTGTGATTTCTCTGCAATAGCAGCGTGGATGGTGGGGACTCAGGGAGGGACATTGGGAAAGGCAAGCTTCTTTCTGACATTGATGGCTTAGTGGCAGAAATCTGCCAGATGGAACCAAGATGGCCTGAGAAGGCCAGAACGCACACCTCAAAATATAACTAATTTTTCAGCAAAAACGTGGCATTGAGCATAGAGGTGGTATACACCCCCAGGCACTAAGGTGTTGGGCACAGAGGTAGGGTACATTCCCCAGACAATAAGGCCAGAAATTCAGGCACCCAAAATATGAGTGTGATTTCTCTGCGATCCCATTGAGTTGAGGTTTCAGCCCGAGAAGGCCAGAAACAGACATTGGGGCAGGTGGGCAGGCAGGTGGTATGGTGAACCTCAGGGGCTTAGGCAGCAGGCATTGAGGTAGGGTTTGTTTGTTTGTTTGTTTTTTGTTTAACTTCTATACCACCCTTCTGGCAGCCAAGGCCACTCTGGTTTACATATTAAACAAGAACAATTCAAAACAATAAACATAATAGTTATAAAATCAAAATAAGCACAAACGACCGACAAAAGTAATAAAATTAAAATAATATAAAAGTAAGATGGCAGGACTAATAATATAAGTGTTAAGACCAATCACTGTATTAAGGTGTTATAAGGTCCAGGAAGGCTTGTCGAAAAAAACATGTTTTTAACAATCGCTTGAAAATTCCCAGTGAAGGGGCCAGGCAAATTTTGGGCGGGAGGTTATTCCAAAGTTGAGGCGTGACCACCAAGAAGGCCCAGTTTCTGGTCCTCTCTTTCTAGGACTCTCTTGAGGTCAATACTCTCAACCGCCCAGCCTGGGAAGATCATATAGGATGCGCAGATCTCATTGGGAGGAGGAGTTCTGTCAGGTATTGACGTCCCAAACCATTTAGGGCCTTATAAATTAGCACCATCACCTTGAAGCTGGCACAGAAACGGACAGGTAACCAGTGCAGGGTGGCCAGGGTGGGGAAAATATGTTGATATTTCTTTACACCACTCAATAGTCTGGCCACTGTGTTCTGGACCTGCTGAAGTTTCCATAGCAGCATCATGGGCAGCCCCACGTAGAGAGCATTTCAGTAGTCTGATCTCAGACTACCAATGCATGAACCAGAGTGGTGAGGGACCCAGGATCAAGGTAGGGATGCAGCTGGGCAATCCGCCTTAGATGTAAATAGGTGGAGTGGACCACAGACACTATCTGAGGCTCCATTGACAGTGCTGGGTCTAGGAATACACTCATGCTATGAACCTCGTCCTTAGCGGAGAGAGTAGCCCCCACAAAGGAGAGGGAGGCACCCAATCCACAAACACTAGGGGCACCCACCCGCAGGATCTCTGTCTTGCCCAGGTTCAGCCTCCATCTATTATCCCTCTTCCACCCCAGCACAGTGTCCAGGCAGCACTCAAGGGACAGAACAGCATCCTCTGCAGAAGGGTGGAAGGAGAGATAGAGCTGCG
Organism: Intellagama lesueurii; assembly: GCA_037013535.1. Classification (NCBI taxonomy): domain Eukaryota; kingdom Metazoa; phylum Chordata; class Lepidosauria; order Squamata; family Agamidae; genus Intellagama; species Intellagama lesueurii. The sequence goes on from JBAJHW010000001.1 coordinate 104,851,933, forward strand.
TGTCATCCACATATTGGTGACACGAAGCTCCAAAACTCCTGATGACTTCCCCCAGAGGCCTCATATAGATATTAAACAGCATTGGGGAGATGATCAACTCCTGAGGAACTCCACAATTAAGAGTACAAGGGGTGGACATCACCTCGCCAAGCTGTACTCTCTGAGGATGGTCCTCAAGGAAGGACCAGAGCCAGGCCAAGGCCAGACCACGAATCCCCAACCCAGAGAGCCACCCCAGGAGGAGACTGCGGTCGACGGTATTGAAGGTCGCTGATAGGTTAAGGAGGACCAACAAGGACATTTTGTCCTGTCAGTCTTCCTCAAAAGGTCATCTTGCAAGGTGACCAATGCTGTCTCCATGCCATGGTGTGGCCTGAAACTGGACTGGAATGGATCAAGGGCATCCATCTCCTCCAGAAGTGCTTGAAGTTGATTGGCCACCACTCTCTCCACTAGCTTACTAAGGAAGGGAACATTGGCGACAGGTCAATAGTTGTTAATATCGTCCACCACCAAGTTAGTTTTTTTACTAATAGGCCTAATAAGTGTCTCCTTGTGGGCTCGGGGAACACTGTCCTCAAGGAGAGACACATTCATAATAGCTGTGGCCCATTCCGTTGTTACCGGCCTAGCCGCTTTTATGAGCCAGGCCAGGCAAGGATCTAGGGAGGTTGCGGTGGCCCTACAGCAGTCAAGCGCACATGGGTTTGCCCCATGTTTTGGCCTGAGAAGGCCAGTTGGTGGCTTGAGTTCACGTTTTGGCCTGAGAAAGCCAGATGGAGGCTTTCAGTTCAGGTTTTGGCCTGGATAGACCAGTTGGAGGCTTTGAGTTCAAATTTTGGCCTGGGAACACCAGAAATAGGCATTGCGGCAGGCAGGTGGGTGGGCAGGGAGGCAGGGGAAGCCCAACAGAGGAAGGTTCACCTTGATGAACAACAGCCTCTCCACAGCTACTGGATCCGAATGCGAGTGGCTTGGTTGGAGCATGTCTCCAAGATGGGAGAACACATGCTCGCTCTTGACACTGGTGCAGGGGGATGGAAAGGAGGTCCATGGTCACAGTGGACAGCTCTGGCCATGTGACCACTTTCTGGGAACAGAACTGGAGGGGATCTGATCAGGGGCTGGGGGGGGGTGGCTTCACAAGGTGATCCCGCATCATGGACTCTGCCAGGTCCTCATCTGCCATCTGTCTGTCCTCTGTGGCAACCGCCCAGGTCACCACAGAGCTCCATTAATGGGGACTGGGGCCCTCATCAGTACAATTCCTTGCCTTGGCTCCTGCAAACCACTCTCTTCCCCTTCTGACTTGTGCCCTGGTCTACCCGCCTCCCCTACCACTCCCCAATGCTCTTTGGACCTCAGCAGAGAGGTCTGTTCTCCACTCAAGCTCTGCAGTGCATGCCACCAAGCTGTCCTTGATGCGAGGATCACACAAGCAGGCCATGCGGTAAACTCTGTCCCTGCAGACAGGATGGAGTCGCTTCCGCACACCTGCCTGCAACCTCTTCACCAAGGCCCTGGTCTGTGGAAGGAAGGAGGATCCTGCATCAGAGCAGACTCCAGGGACCAGTCAAGGGCATGGATGAGGGGGATGATCTGCCCCAGGCTGGCCGTGTAGCCACACAAGATACCAGTGGTCTCTTGGAAGGGCTTGAGCACCACCACCATCTGGAAGAGGGCCAGCCAACCCATAGCACTGATGCCCACCTCTCTTCCCCAAGGCAGAATGGGCATGGAGGACATGATGTCCTCCAAAACAGCCTTCTGCTCCACCAGGCGGGATGCCCTGGTGTAGGTGGAATTCCACCTGTTTAGCAGGTCTGTCAGGAGCCACAACTCCTCCTGCCTCTCACGCAGCTGGCGGACAGCTTTCAGGCTGCATGAGAAGTGGCCCACCAGTTGGCAGCACTGTGCCAGGAGTGCCCATGTCTCTCGGATGTCTTCGTCCCACTCGGGCTTGATGTGGATACCCAGCCAATGGCATTGAGCACTACCAGGTGTAATTTGTGTGCCATGAACATGATGCTTTTGAAGCCCGCCACATTCAATGCCGCCATCATGTTGCACCCAGGATCCATGACCATGTGGCCATGGATGACCTCCCCCTCCGGTGCCCACTGCTGCAGCACGGCCAGGAACTCATTGGCGATGTTCCTCCCCATTGCCTGAGCCTCTATGTGCCATGTCTGCAGCAGAACGGAACTGTAGCCTGAGGGCAGGACACGGGCCTCGCCCTGTGGCCCTGTCGCCAGTGCCCTACCACTCCTCAAGTCCTCCAGTTGCCACCAGTGGGCCATGAGTGAGAGGTACCCATGGTGACCTCCACTCCACAGGACTGCCATGAAGTGCACCTTCCACCCCTCCCTCTGCCCATGAAAGCTGGGCACAGACCACTTCCCTCACAGAGTCATAGAGTGAGGGCAGCACTGTAGTACTGAGGGTCCTCTGTGAGAGGGGGGAGTCATACTAGGGGGTGAAAAAATGCAGCAATCGGCGGAAGGCCAGGGCTTCCATGGTGGAAGCCTGATCAGGGCAATTGTCTTGGTGACAAGAGGCTGCCTCCTGTGCCTTGCTCTTCATCTGCCAGCTGAGGGTCAGTGCAGACTCCATGGGTGCAACTCTATGGATCGTGGCCTGCCTCGTGCTCCGAGTCCCAGCAACCCTGGTGGCTGTCCTTTTGGAAGGAGGTGCCTCCTTCTGCCTCCTCACTTCTCCCCTGGACTAGTCTCTTCTTTCTCCCAGACGGTGGTGACAAACAGCCTTCCCCAGACAGGAGCCTGGGTTGACGGAGGATGGCAGAGGACAGGTGCCTGCGGTATGACCCCCTCCAGACCACCACAAGGTTGATTTCCTTCCACATTGCAGCACACCAGCCATGGATCATTGTTGACAGCTATGAAATGATCCCACAGGGACCCTCTGCCCTGTTTGGCAAAATGATGACCCACTGCCTGCCCCTGACTGCTGCTGGCCTGGGAAGACTGTGTGCCAGTGGTTCTGGTCTTGGAGGAGGGAAGAGACGACTCTAGGGACAGGGGTGGGGTTGTGAAGCCTGCCCTGCCATTCCTGGTTCTGAGGACTGGGAGGTTTCTGGGTCCTTTGGAACCAGTAACTCCTCAGATTCCTTGAGGAAGAGGAGTGCCAGTTCTTTGGGCTCTGCTGGAAACTCTGCTTCCACACCTGCTTGCAAGGCCACCGGAGGAGGAACGGTGGTGGTGGTGCCTGGCCTATGCAGCTTCACAGGCTTCTTCCCCTTGGATACTCCATGGTGGACAGTGTCCTTAATTTTCACCTGCCCTATATCCCTGCCTGCCAAACCACTAAACAAATAAATGGGAGGGGAAGGAAAAACTAAGAGGGATCATAGAGAAGGTGTAATAATTTTATTTTTTAAATGACAAACAGGATGGTGGGGGAGGAATTGAAGGGTTTAAAAATTTTTTTTAAAGAGTAATGGGGGGAAGGAGCAGGAAAACTAACTGTATACCCCTAAATAACTAAATATACACCCTACAGAGAAACACTACCCACACAGAGACACTCAAATGCTCAGTCAGGAAATAAATTTGGGGGAAAGGGTAAAAATCCACACACACAAAATCCCCCTCCGAGATCACTCACCCTGACTGAACACAAGCCTCAAGTCTCAAAAAAAAACAACTAGCCTCTAACTGAAAAGTTGTTGTTGTTGTTTAGTCGTGTCTGACTCTTCGTGACCCCATGGACCAGAGCACGCCAGGCCCTCCTGTCTTCCACTGCCTCCCGGAGTTTGGTCAAAGTCATGTTGGTAGCTTCGATGACACTGTCCAACCATCTCGTCCTCTGTCGTCCCCTTCTCCTCTTGCCCTCACACTTTCCCAACATCAGGGTCTTTTCCAGGGAGTCTTCTCTTCTCATGAGATGGCCAAAGTATTGGAGCCTCAGCTTCAGGATCTGTCCTTCCAGTGAACACTCAGGGTTGATTTCCTTCAGAATGGATAGGTTTGTTCTCCTTGCAGTCCAGGGGACTCTCAAGAGTCTCCTCCAGCACCACAATTCAAAAGCATCAATTCTTCGGCGGTCAGCCTTCTTGAAAAGTACCCACAGTTAAAGAAACCCCTTCCCAAATTCCCAGTAAATTTCAAGTAATAATAATGAAATAAAGTGTGTTTGTTTTACTGCCACAAAAGTGAAAACATAGCCAGCCAACACCAGCTCAACTGCCCTCAGCCCAAGAATCAGAGCAGAAGTGGGAAATGGCTGCAGGGAAAAGGCTTATAAAGCCTCTGAAAAAGGTACAACCTCCACAGCCCTTTCAGCAGTGCTTATTGGCTGCCTGCCAGGCCAATCCAGGATCTCCTGATTGCCCAAAGCTCCTGATTGGCACCAGCAGGCTGCAGAGATGGCACAGAGGCCCAAAAAAGGGGTGAAGAATTGATGAATATAAACAAATCGGTGACGCAATGAATAAAACTGGATAAATCTTCTTCACTTTGTATTCATCAGGGGAACTGACGAATACGGAGCAACAAACATGTGACAAAATGGTGATATTCATCAAAAATTGCAATTTGTTTTTATATTCATCCCCAACTCTAATAAGAACCTTTTTAGTATGAACCATGACAAATTTGCCTGTCTGGACAGGCCCTTCATTTTTAAGGAAATAAATAAAATAATTAAGTTAAATATAGCATCACATTCTAAAACAGCACTTTTATCAATATCTGATAATGTGCAATGGGAATAGACTAAAAAAGAAAAATTTTAAACTTTATTAACAGTGCCCAGATTAATAATAGTAAAGAACTGGAAAATAAAATATGATTTTCAATTAAATGAATGGAATACAGTCATCTGGGAATTCCAAAGAAATTTGGAATATAGCCATTAATGATAAGCTGACATGCAATCTTAATGGCTTGTTAAATAAGAATGACTTCCAGAGAATCTCTATTTATTAACAAGAATCTCTCGTTAAACTGACGGTAGAGCTGTGTTTGTATTGCGTGAGATGAGAATTGGAGTTTGGAATACACTCCACCTGTTAATAATTTTTAAGTGGGAGTGCAGCTGTTATAATGAGGATTGCATTGTCAACAAAAGAATAAAGACTCTATTATAAACATTAGCCCACCCCCTTTTATGATGGCGATAATGAATCCTAGAAGAAAGAAAAAGCGCTGTAAGTTGTTCTGCTATCAGACACCTGACTTTCATATTTCTCTCTTGTAAGTATTTTCTAACCAAGTGAAACAAGAGGAGCAATGTTTTCCAGCCAGAGCATCAGGGGAACACTCTTCCCAAACTTTTTTTGTTGTTTAGTCGTGTCCGACTCTTCGTGACCCCATGGACCAGAGCACGCCAGGCCCTCCTGTCTTCCACTGCCTCCCGGAGTTGGGTCAAATTCATGTTGGTCGCTTCGATGACACTGTCCAACCATCTCATCCTCTGTCGTCCCCTTCTCCTCTTGCCCTCACACTTTCCCAACATCAGGGTCTTTTCCAGGGAGTCTTCTCTTCTCATGAGATGGCCAAAGTGTTGGAGCCTCAGCTTCAGGATCTGTCCTTCCAGTGAACACTCAGGGTTGATTTCCTTCAAAATGGATAGGTTTGTTCTCTTTGCAGTTCAGGGGACTCTCAAGAGTCTCCTCCAGCACCACAATTCAAAAGCAATCTTCCTAATCTTACAAGCAGCCAATTACATCCTGCTATCGATACTGTAATTCTATAACCAATCGGACTTGTTGTTCGGCGGTATCTGGGAGGGTGTGATGCCTTCCGAGGCGGGTGGTGGTCTTTAAAGTGTAGCAGAAAAACAGAGCGGTTGTCTGCGGTCTAAAGTCTCTGGATGGCGTAGTGGCGGATGGGCTGAGTAGAATCTGGCTGCAGACAAAGACTGCGCGAGTGATTCCGTTGCAGCACATCAGTACTGATCCATAACATAGTCCGAGCGTCATTTCTTTCCTAGTCCCACTGGTTCCCTCCTAGACTGAATGACACCCCAGCTTCCTTTAAAGAACTATCGTTATTAATGTGCGTTCCCACGTACACCTTGTTTCATTTTACTGCTTAAAAAAAAAACGATTTAGGATGGGGCGCCCGTTGTTTTAAAACATGGGTTGGACCCAAGCTTCGTCCTACTCAAAGGAGACTCACTGAAATCAATGGAAGGGCGTCGTGAACGCTGAAGTCGAACACAGCTCGTGAGTTTTTAATAAAGCGCTACAAGATTCTGCGTTTACTTCTACTTCTGGCTTGCTTCAGCTTTCTTCTCTAAGATTCCGCGTTATTCTCGTTGCAAAAGAGTACAATTACAGCCCGCCCACCCCCGCTCGCGAAAGTAGAGTTCGGCTGGAGATAACGACTTTGCGGTCTTAACTGGTTTCAGCGGGCAGACTCTCACTGGGACGGAATCTGGGCCCAACCCCATGTTGTCATCGTGGGGACGCTTTGCTCCGATTGGGCAACACGGAAGGTTGTGCCTGGAGCCCAAGCATTAGCGGCTGCGCGGCTCCCACAGGCTGCAGGGAAAGAGAGCCGTGACGTGCCTTGCAGCTTCCTCTTCGCTAGGTCCCTGCGCAGTAAGTACGGCCTGGCAACTTGGGGTCGCTAACCATCATCGTTATTATTATTGTTGTTGTTGTTATTATTGTTATTATTCTGAGGGGGATCGGAAAGACAGGGCGAGGACCGAGCCGATCCTCATTTCTCACGGTCGTCCTCCTCGTTTGATCTACGAAGAAGAAGGAATCGTGTGTATGGGTGTGGTTTGATGGGGGGGGGGGAGGTTTAAGCCCCCAAGCCGCACAAATGAACAACCGGCAGCTAGAGAAACGGGCATGTCTGTTTTCGGGAGAGTCGTGCGCCACAGCCTGAAAAACTTTCTGACGGCTCGGCGTTTGCAAGCCGCCGCGTCCCTTCGCAGGTCTCTGCGCTGGCATCGGTCTTGGGGTTTGCCCGAGAGATGTAAGTGCCAAGTACTTTCTCTGTGGTCTCTCTCGAAGTGAAGAAAGAAGGGCGCGGTGAGCAACAAGCAGGGCTCCGCAGGGGGAGATGACACACACATTCCAGGGCCAGCTCATAAGGCTGAACGTGGATTTGGGTAAGGATGAGTGAGTAACTAGACCGGGGCCTGTCTGCAGTTGCTTCGCTTCCCTTCCGTTGAGAGGCAGTCTTATGCAATAGGCTGCACCTCCGCCCCCAAATAATGTGGGTCAAGACATATAGAGCAGAGTCTTCACCCTAAGGCAGACCTGGGCAAAGTGCGGCCCGAGGGCCACGTATGGCCCACGAGCCGCTCCTGTCCGGCCCGCCGGACATCAAAACCATTTATAGCTTTTTGTCTAAAGTTGATCAGTTGCTTATCTTTTAACATACCGCAAAAAACCTCTTTAGTATTTGTGAAGATTAACAAGTTTAAAATAAAAACAATCATAACATCACTGTTTCATTTTATTTTTAAGTAAAGTTGGTTCGGCCCCCGAACACAGTTCAGATTTTTCATGTGGCCCCCTATAGAAATTAATTGCCCACCCCTGCCCTAAGGTAACCGTTTATGCCCTTCAGCAAAGTTTCCAGCATAATTGGTGGCCTGAGATATTTTGCAGCCTGAGGTAGAGAATAAAATAAGGCTTTTGCCCTTCTACAGGCAACATTGTGGTGTCTGTCTGTAACACTGCAACATCTTCTACCACACACTAAGGCAATAGGCTAGCTTAGAAGGGGAAGGGCAAAGCTCTGTCCTCCCAACACCAGGCTGCTGGGCTACTGCTCCCTTAAAAAAAAAAAGAAGCTGGCAAGAGCAGTTGGAAAAAACTATAGTCAAGCTGCAATCCAGGACACCCCCCCCCCCATGAGCCTTGTTGAGCTTCATGAGCCATAGATCACTTCCAGATAGATGCTTCTTAGGAGATCAGATCAAAAAACATTATGTAGCTACCTCCTGATTCTGTCCTCAATGGATTTTTTTTGTGGCAAGAAATAAGAAGGAAGAAATGGTGGGAAAATATAGCAGGGTTCCAAAGAGAAGATGGCAATACCTGGAATCCCTCTTCTGTAAAATTCCAAGAATGAGGCACGGTGATCATGTAGTACGGAATAAAAGCCTGATCTGGAAGTAGTCTTATTTTTTAATAGACTTGTATAGGATTGCACAGTTAATTTCACTTAGGTTACAGTGCAACACTGAAAAAGCTTTAAGCCTATTGAACCCAATGGGATTCCATTCTGAATGGGCATGCATAAGATTGTGCTGCTATACCTTTATCCTGAACACATTTATTTAGGAGTATAGTCTCTTGATATTAGTGTTGCATATTTTAAGGGAAGTACTTAAGATTTTAACAACACAGCCCTATTCTGTGGACCCAGAAGGAAGTCCCACTAAAACAGATGGGACTTTTTTCCAGTGTGCATAGAATAGCAGTCTTGGGCACCACTGGACTAATCTACATATCATAAATGCTTAATGTCTTCCAATAACTTGTTTAGCAAGTTTAGCTTTGGGTTGTGAAAGATGATGCTGTTAAAAATCACAAGATTTAGACAGGAATGTGACAGCTTGAGAGTTGTCAGATCTTTGTGATTTGGTGCTTGCCTGTGCTGCAATATCCTTTTAGAAAGGAACTGGCCAAAGTTCATAAGTCCAAGTGTTTCATACATAAACAGGTTCTCATTCTAAGAGTTGATATTTTGCCTTTTCATTCTCTCTCTCTCTCTCTTTTTTTTGTTCCACTGGGAGGAATTTCTGGGTGGCTATCTATGTTAGTCTGTTGAGGCAGAAACAACCAACAATCCTATGGCTTCATAAAAGTTCATACATTTATTACAGCATGAGCCTTCTTGGGCTGCAGCTCATCAGATGCATTCAGCATTGTCTAGAATTTCAGAGATACATGCAATTTACTTGGTAAGGAGCAAGACTGTGGATTCAGAATGGCATCACATGCAGAAGTACTGACCATTATTAACCCTGGTCATTCACAAAAGTGGCCAGATGCTGAGAATACAGATATCTCAGCACTAAGTAAACCAATTCATATGAGTAGTCTGATGAGAATCCATAATTCTAACCCAACTCTCTGGCGATAGACTAGTGCTTTGCAATGAATATAATATATAGATTTGCAGCTCAGAAGTGAGATCCACTGCCTGTGTTGGGGCTCTGCAACCGGTAACCCCAACCTCCTTGCCTTGGCATTTGCCTCCTTTTCCCCACAGCCTCTATAATATCTCCTTTTGATGGGAGATCTTGCTGCTTCTACTCCTTCCTTCTACTGGAGAAAGTATCCTGGTACCAACTATCTTGGAGCTGAAAAGGGAAAAGAAAACTTCCTTATGTTATTGGCTGAACTTCAGAGCACCTGGTTTGGGTCCTTTTAAGAAGGGTAGGGTAAAATAAATAGATAGATAGATAAAGTTCTATTCACTCTGCTTGCTCAGCGCCACCTTCCAAAGATCACATCTGGCTTTCCTTCTACAATTAGCTGCATTGACCTCTAAACACAATCTTACAAATAATTCCAGCCAGAAATTAGCAAAGTAGGGATTTGCTTCTGAAGATAAATGGGGTGTGGTAGCACCCAGTATAGTATGTGAAGTACTTTCATTACTCCATTGGGGCCGGACTGTCCACTCACGATTTCGCTGCTGCCGCCGGCTCCTCAGTGGCTTCCTATCGCACTGTTCTCCGCAATGGATTAGCCATTCTCCGACCTAGCAGAGAGGCTTGTCATCCCACCTCCTGCCAGGACTAGGTAATCGATTGCAGACAATGGCACGATAGGAAGCCTCCATGGAGCCGGCGGCAGCAGCAAAATCGTGAGTGGACAGTCTGGCCCCATGGGGCTGGACCCTCGTTATTTCCACCTCTGTGGGGATATTCATATTTGTAGACGAATACGAATACCCCCATCTCTAGTCAGGATGCCATCAGACTCGTATCAAGGCTGAAGGCAACCAAAGGTCCAAAGACTAGCAACGTCTTGATTATTTTGTAGCCACTTCCGGGAAGATTAGAATGGCAATTTATTTTTTGGAGGCCCACTGCAGGCTTGCTTTATTTATTTATTTATTTTAAGCTCCTGGTTGCCCATAGTAGCTCACTCATACAGTTTGGAATGGTGTTATCATTTTGTTCCTTCGCTAGGCTTACTCTCTGTGGGGGGTTCTAACAAGACACCCAAGAGGTTTACTGCTGGGCCCAAGAAGGCAGGAGGAACTCTGCATGATGAGGCTTAACAACTAGCTGCACTGTAGCCCCTTCTGAGAAGGTGTTTAGCAACTGCTCCACTGCCTCTTTCCTAAATCCCACCACAAGGTGTAATAACTGCTGTCCGACTGCTCCTTTGTAGAACTGGCAGCTAGAGCAGGAACCAAATATTGTGAGACGAAAGTATGTTGTCATGTTTGCTGGAATTAGTTGCTCAGAAGAGGAAGTTCTGGAATTTCCATCCTTTTTTTAAAAAAAAGCGTGGGTTATGATTATCTGATGATTGGTGAAGGTCACTAGGCCTCTGGGAGTGGCTGTTTGGGGTAAGGCTGTAAGAAGACCTCAAGAACAGAATGAGGGATTGTTGGGTGAGAAGAAAAATATTTAAGGGTTAGAGGATCTTTCTACAACCTTGGTTCCCAACTTTGGGAACTCAGGTGTTCTTGGATTGCAACTCCCAGGAGCCTTCACCACTAGCTGTGCTGGCTGGGGTTTCTGGGAGTTGCAGTCCACCTGGATTACCCAAGGTTGGGAACCACTGTTCTAATGGGGGAAAGTAGGTGTTTCAGCAGCTAGTCATAAGGTAATGTGTTTAATTAACTGCATATTTTGGAAGAGGTTTGTGTAATTATTGTGGTCTAACTGTCTTGGGTTAAGACTGAAGTTAATCAGTAGGGGAATAAAACAATAGAAAAGTGCTCCATGGCCTGGATGTTGTTTCTGTCATCTTACTGTCTTCTGCCCAAATAAAAAGTTCTGTGTTTGATATACATAAAGTAGGATTTTCTTTCTTATAATTGCAAATAAGAGTTGCTTTGGTGCATTCCTTAAGTGGCTCAAGCTCTCTCTGTATGTTTCAAGGTACAGTTGATATGGCACTGAAAATACAAGTTACATCAGTTTCCAAAGATACATGTGGCCAAAAAAAAAAAAAAGTGAAATTGCTTCTGTCCAGCCCCAAGTTTTTGAAATAAACCAAGTACTGTTTGGATTCTCCCACCCCCTCTTTTAAAATATTTGTGTTCTGCTTATGACCATTTTGTGAGCTGTGTGCTGAAAATCGATCCAGTCAGCCTTTTTCAAAAGGCTCAGTGGTTGCCAAGGTAGAGAGATGTTGAGAAAAGTTCTCCACGATGAAAAGCTGCTTGTTCCGTCATTGACTGAAGGCATGGGATAATCGAGAAGAAGAGTTGTTGTGCCCTAAAGTCGCTTCCGATGTAGGGCGACCCTATGACGCACTGGCCTCCAGAAGCGCCTGTCATTAACAGCCCCTGCTCAGGTCTTGCAGATTTAAGGCGGTGGCTGCTTCTATTCGGTCAACCCATCTCTCAGAAAGAGAGGGAACACGTGTAGGTTCCTTTAGAAATCGAGCATCCAGCCACGAGGAAGCTTCAAAGGGAACCTCATCGGTGCGTCACACCAAGCGACGCGGTTTCGGGGAGCCCTTTGGCGGCCATCCGGCGTGGGAGGAAGGCTCCCCCTTGGTGGAGGGCGAACTTGCAGCCACTCCCGTTGCCGCCCTCCAGAGGGCTGCGGCCATGCAGATTTTGCTTGACTTCTTCCAATGAGGAGGGAGGAGGGGGGGTTCCTTCGCAAAGCTATTTATTGAACGAGGTGGAGGCGGCTGCGTTCAGCAAAACGATCGCTTGCCTTGGCTCGGCTCTTCTCTGGTCTCCAGGTCTGGTAAGGTCGAACTTTCTTTTTCAGCCATTAATATAACCTGTTGCGAGTCGGATTCTTTTTCTTTCAGGGGAGTGAATCAAGAGGCAGGCAGACTAGATTGGGCATTTACACCTCCACTGGAGGCTCCTGAGCCCTATTGGTTTGTACAGGCAGGCAACTGGAAGAGCAGTAACGTGATCCAGAAGAACATTTAGTAACTTCCAGAGTGTCCGAGTTCGCGCTGCCCGTGTTAGATTTGGGGATCTGATGTTTATGAAAAGGAACTTTTGGATGTTCGGGCAGAAGGAAGGGGAAGGTCCGTTTTCTTTCGCAGGGCGTTGCCAGGACTTAGTGACCGTCAGGATAATAAAATTGCTTCTCTCTCTCGCTCTCGTTATGAACGAATTCTGGCTGTCGGGTTTCCGTTAATGAAACCACGCTATTTGCCACTACAGTGATTGGTACGGAAGGCGCCGTTTCCCACCGACTGAAAGTAGGATGACTTTACTCAAACGGGGTGGAAGGATTGCTGCTGCGATGACTCACGTTTCCGTCTTTAAAAGCACTGCGGTGCTGGGAAAAACAGGGCGCAGGCATTGGGCGGGTGGCATCCCTCCGTGGAATTGAGGGAGGCTTGAACTGCAGCCTAACAGGAAGGAATCGGGGTGAAAAAAGCTTTAATACTGATAAAAGTTTGTCCGCCCTCTGCAAGGTTGGGAAAGATCTACGCCAGTCGATTTCTCGGTTGGTCAGGCGGTTGTCATGGCAACCACTGCTACCGCGAATGACTTTGGTGCTGAGAAGTCCCACTTGCTAGTAGAATGTTTTTGGGGTTGGTTTTTGTTTGTTTGTTTAGCTCTTTTGCTAATCGCTGGCTATTTTACACTTTTTGTAATGGGTTTTGTTGTAACTTTTGTGAAATGTGCAGTCCTTTTCAGTTGAGAAAGCTTGCGCAAGGCCTTTTCCTCCACTCTATTGTCAGACGTGGCTCATCCTCTGACACATCAAACTAGCTGAGTGCCATTTTAATTGTTCATGAGATCTGGGTAAAAGCTCACAGGAGTTTCCCAATATGCACTTCTGGTTTTCTTGCCCCACACAAGGATAAATAGCACCCTCACCCCTTTGTCATGCAAGTCAGGCTACAACTCCCTTCTTAAAATGATGTGCAGTTCCAGAAGTATTTATTTATTTATTTATATTTATTTATTAAATTTATACCCCGCCCATTTAGACCACGTCTACTCTGGGTGGCTTACAATAATATAGCATAAAAACAATTAAAAACAGCAGTTTAAACAACAATAATGATATTGTTCAAGATGGAAAAGTAAAAACAAAATAAAAATAAAAATGGAAAAATAAAAATAGAAAAGTAAAGATCAAGTAGTGACAGGAGGGAAGGCCTGCCTAAAGAGCCAGGTCTTAAGTTGGCTCTTAAAAACACCCAGCGAGGGAGTATTTGGTACATAATTCTGGTTAAAAATAAAGCTGTATTCTGCTTTTTTTTTTTTTAATCTCTAACAAATGGCATCCAGCTGGACATTGAGGATGCATGTTTGTTTTTATAATTACTACCCCAAAAATTTATAGAACACTGGGGAAGAAAGTTATAGCAGTTTGGCTCCATCCTGTGGAATCTTGGAATTTGTAGTTTGATGCGGAATTTAGAATTCATTGGTGTAACTCTTAGCGACATTAGAGCTGCATTTGTGTTTGTTAAGTTGCCATCAAGTTGCATCATTCTTATACAGTAATTTGAACCCAAGTCTCCTGAGTCCTAAATGTAGCTAGTGTATAGATGTTGTTGGAACTCCACACCAGACAGTAGTAGATGAAAATGGGGAGAGACTTCAGTAAAGTGGGACACCCTCATCCCTGGGATCAGTATCCACTGATTCACTTATCTGCTGCCTGAAAATACTAAATAACCCCTCCTCTATGGTGTGGTTACCAGAACTAGCCACAAGGGGAGTCAGAGACCATACAATGCATAGCATCCAATACTTCTGCATTTTTCCAGAATCTGCATGGGGAGTAGAGCTTGAAACCCATCTCCCGTGGATACCATGGTCCTATTTTAGTGATGTAAATGCTTTTGCACATTTTCAACTGCTTCTAAATCTTTTCTTTATTTATTTACATTTGGAAAAATGCTGCGGGGATGTTGAGATGCTAATTGGGAGGAATCTCACTGCAAAGTAGAGGCTGCACGTGGAGAGGAGACTTAATTGGCAAGCACCATGCATGTAGTGATAGAACAGTTAAAGACTTAATTCTCACTTAATTGAGACAAGGACTTGGAAAGTTGCTTTCTAAAATTCTTTGCCATTTCTCATTACAGTATTGTTGCTTCTTGTGCTGCTAGAAAAATAACTATTGCCTTTGCTTGCTGCTTTTTCTGTTCTTTTGTCTTATACTTTTGAATAAAGGATTATAGCAGAATGGCGATAAAATGTGAACAATTCCTTTTTAAAAAATACTTCTGAAAAATTCCCACTTAAAAGTAACTGAAAAATAACTAGAACATGTTACTTATTCAACTGATAATATAACATTGTTTGCACTTGTTATTTTACTTCTTCCAAGCTCCTAAGTTCAGTTTCCATAGATACAGAATACAAACATTTCTGTCACTTTACTGTAAAATGTTTGTCTGTTCAGAGTAGTCGGCCTCTTAACAGAACCCTTGAAGAGCATTCCTTAAATATATCACATTGAGTCATAGATCACAGTAAACAACATGGTGTTTAATAATTGGAGGTTGATGTTACAGAGGGAGTTCTCATGCCTCAGGCTGTTGGGTTGCCTTCTCAGACAGGAATGTGAGTTTCACTGAATAGAGTTGGGCACCTTTGCCAGGTGTGCCTTCCCTTGGAGTCCCCAGGCATCATGACGGAACATCTGCTGTGGTTCCTGTTGCTACCACCCCAGTGATTCTGCCAGGAAATATGGTCTGTGGGGAGTGTGTCTCTTGTCTCACAGCAGAATCACATTCCCAGCAACCCATTCAGGGCCAGGAAGCAACATAGACACTCTCCCCGTGCCTTACTTTCCAGTTAGTAATTTGTCAGCAAGAGTGGAACCATGGGAGTTAAATTTCCCCGCCTTCCAGATGGCCATGCTGGCTGGGGATGATGGAAGTTGTATTCTAAAATATCAGCGTGTCAGGTAGGAGAAAGCTACTGTAGAAGCAAAACAGTGCTAATGCCTATTTGCTTCTGTTAGCCATGACATGAATTCTGAGAGGATTTATTTTATTTTATTTGAAATATTTTTACCCCGCCTTTCACCTTAAAAGGACCCAAGGCAGCTTATAACAATGAAAGACAATA
Source organism: Intellagama lesueurii (assembly GCA_037013535.1). Taxonomy (NCBI): domain Eukaryota; kingdom Metazoa; phylum Chordata; class Lepidosauria; order Squamata; family Agamidae; genus Intellagama; species Intellagama lesueurii. Next base: position 104,867,124 of record JBAJHW010000001.1, read on the forward strand.
TTTAAAGTTGAAAACAATGAGTATACAACGGTGGGTAACATCATTAAAAGACAATATTTCAAACTACGAACAATGAATAAAGAGGTGTCTTACGTCATTAACTTACATCAATAACTTGGACCCTGGCCATTTAGGGCTATGTAGGTTACACCCAGCACTTTGAATTGTGCCCAGAAACTGATTGGCAGCCAGTGGAGCTGCTGTAACAGGGATGGGTGGCTTATGTGATCCCTGTAACCAGCCCTAGTCAGCAATCTGGATGCTGTATTTTGGACCCGTCAAAGTTTCCTGATACTTTCTGTTGGCAGCCCCACATAGAGCGCATTACAGTAATCCAACTGGGAAGCAACTAGGGTGTGTATTGCAGTGGCCAGATCACAGCTCTCAAGAAATGGGCGTAGCTGATGCACTAGTTTTAATTGTGCAAATGCACTCCTGGCCACCTCCAAGACCTGGGTATCCAGGCTTAAAGATGAATCCAAGAGCACCCCGAAGCAGCGCACCTGTGTTTTCAGGGGGAGTGTAATTCCATCCAGTACAGACTGCATCCCTATTCCTTGATCTTCCTTTCAACTGAACAGAAGCACCTCTGTCTTGTCTGGATTAAGTTTCAGTTTATTCTTCCTCATCCGTTCCATTACTGATACAAAACACTGATCTAGAGCTGAAGCAGCTTCCTTGGATTTTGGTGGCAAGGAGAGGTAGAGTTAAGTGTCATCCGCATGCTGGTGACACTGAACCCCAAAACTCCAGATAATCTCTCCTAGTGGTTTCATATAGATGTTAAATAACATAGGAGACAAAACAGAACCCTGAGAGACCCCACAGGTCAGCAGCCAGGGTTTCAAACAGGAATCCCCCAGCACCACCTTCCGAGTTCTTCCAGGAAGGACTGGAGCCACCGTAAAACAGTGCTCGACCTCTCAGTAGGTTCAATACTATTGAATACTATTTTGATACCATCTCAGTGGCTTTCAGTATTATCGACCATAGTATCCTCCTGACCCGTCTCTCTGAAATAGGACTTGGGATCACTTTTGATTCAGTGTTGGTTCTGGGAAACTTCTAGGATGAAGGAAGACTATGTATAAACCTGGTCGTTAAATGTGTTGTGTTCACTATAGCTGATAAAAGCTTGCTTATTGTGAATCAACAGAAATGTCTATTCGTAGTTTATTTTGACCCAATAATAAACTTAATTACAATAAATCTAGCATGTATATTTGTTTTGAGAAAACAAGGAATTAAGTAGATTTCTACAAAACTAAACACTTAGAGTCCACAGGAACTGTTCATGGCAACATTACTCTGGTATGCCTGCAGGACGGTGTGCAACAGTACATAGGTTACTATAATGTGTGCCCCTGGGAGAGACTGCAAATTATAGCCAAAATCCTGGCAGAGGAACTAGCATAAAATCATCAGACTATACGTAATGCGAAAGGTCTGTGCTGAGCTTGGAAATGTTCCTTTTCTTTGAACTACAACTTCTAGTGGCCATTCTGAATGGGGGATTCTGGGAGTTGTAGTCCCCCAAAAGTAAATCTTCCAAGGTCTTGATTTTTTGATAGCATTTTGTGTCATCTAAATGTTTAAAACAGGTTCATGGTTGTTAACCTTTCATCTTATTTTTAGGAGTCTAAGCAGTCTTAAGTCATTTGCCCTCCCAAAGCTGTAATAATCGAGAAAGCTAATAGAAGCTTTGGTGGTTGGAAGTCTTGTGTGGTTTAGATCTAAGGAACTGAAGGAAGGGCTAAACCAGGCTGAGGCTGTAAATCAAAATTGGTATGATCCATTTGTGTATCTCCTGTGTCAGAAGCAATTTGGTGTTTTTGATTAAACAGAGGGGTAATAGGAGGTGGCATGGCTTCTTCTGCCTGCAAGGTGCTAAGTGGTATAGAAGAGTTTTCCTCAAGCTAGTGCCCTCTACGTATATTGGACTAAAAGTTACATCGTCCCCAACCAGCATGGACCATGGCTCTGGTAGCATGGAGCGCTGGCAGCTGTGGTCCAACCTAGTGGGAAGGTGACAGGTTGGGAGAAGCGGGTATGGAAATACAAAGGATTCTGTGTGGCTTAAAAAAAGTTCCCTTTTTGAAATGGAGATCAGAGCTAATATATGGTGGGGGGAGAGTCTGACATTTAATTAGCCGGCATCATCTGTGTCATCTGGTGAAATCCCACAACAAGATAGCTTTCTCCTTAGAGAGGCAGCTTAATTAGTCTGAAATGTTGCAAAGTAAATACATCTGCTCGCTGGCCTAGATGTGCGCACCGTTCAAACCTAATTCCTAGGCATCCTGCTCAGCAGGCAGGGCCAGAATTGCCAGGTCTGTGTGCCCAAAAAGCCCTGGTATTGTTCCTTCACTACAATTAGATGTTGTGCAAGTCCTATTAAATATAGCCCAAGGGCAGGGGACCTAGTTTCTATCATCGGTTGCATTCCTGCGGGGACAACCTGTTGGAGGTTTGATGCTTTCTGCGGCTGGAGTTGAAGCTGGTCTAGGCAGTGAGTGCCAGAGCTTGTACTTTGTGGGCTTTTGAAGTTAGGCCAAGGGTTACAGTCACTTCAGAAGGTCTCCTTTAGCAAATCTCCTAAACCCAGCAGGTGGTGGATACCTAGAAACATTTTGTGATTCATATGTGCCCTATGAAATGGTTGCAGAAACGGTTTAGTAGAGTTAGGTTGCGGACGGCCACCAAAAGGTCTTTTAACAGGAGCTCCTGTGGAGAAACTCTGCCTTGCAGCTCAAAAGGCTGTAAATGTTAGAGATAACAACCCACAATGGCCGAGGTTTTTACAGGATCAGCCGGCTCCTTTACATGTTGCAGGAAAGTTCATCTCTCCTCCATCTTCTTTCTCCAGCTCTTGTCTTAAAAATGGATCTTGACATCCAGTCTACCGAACTCAGTGAATCAAAATGGAAAGAACTTGTTCCGTCCCTTAACCAGTACAAAACCGTCAGGTCAGTAAAATTTCAGTGAACTGCATCGGTGTCTTGCTATTGCAATGGTGGATAGTCCAATATTTACAAGAGATCCATTCAGGTACAACTTCAGCTGGTTTCACTATTGGGGATCTGGGGAGAGGGAGAGAATAGAAGCGGAGCTGGCTTGAAATACATAGAGATCGATGCCTTTCAGTGCAAAAACACTTCACAGTCATGTATGGATTTTTTTTAAAAAAAAAACCTTTATATTCTCCCCAGAAAGGTTTTTAAAAAGAATAAAATAATTCTGTTTCACATTCTGACATAATTGAGGCACTCCAGGCACTAATTATGTAAACCTGCTTTGGCCCCTGAGACACATGCGGTAGCTTCCCGGGCTGAGTAAGTGTTGCAGCTTCTGCCAGTGTAGGCCAGCCAGGTTTGGGAACTGGATCGTCCTTCCCTGCTGGCATGTCCTCCTCAGACGACACCTCTGTCCATGACAGGCAGAGACTAATATTGGCTTCTGGATGTGGCCCACCACCAGTGATCCTGCTATTTGCTGGTGCCAGTTATTTTGTATGTGCAAGTTTTGTATGTGTAGGTGGAGAGCCAGTGTGGTGTAGTGGGTAGAAAGGAGGACTAGGGCTTAGGAGATGTGGGTTTGAATCCCTGCTTGGCCATGGAAACTCACTGGGGGTAGGGGCAGTGGTACTAGTAAAACCAGTCCTTAAATATCTCAACTACCTGAAAAACCCTATTAGCGTTGTCATCATTCCAAGGCGAGTTGACAGCATATAACACACATGCACATTTGTGTGCATTTAGTATTTTATTCAATTTAGTCTTTAATACCCATCACACTTCTTAAAAGAAGTAATAGAACAGCCACTGTTGAAAGGAAAATAAATAACAACTGGGGAGTAAAGAGAACCATGCGTGAGCAGTGCTTTATTCAGTTGGTTTGTCTGAGCTCACAGCTGGCTGTTGTTTTCTTTTGTTCTCAGGTTGGATGACTGTAATCTGTCAACTAGCAATTGTGAAGATATCTCCTCTATGCTGAGTACAAACCAAAGCCTGACTGAACTTAAGCTGAACAATAATGAACTGGGAGACTCTGGTGTGGAGGTGCTGTGCAAAGGATTGCTGAATCCAAGTTGTAAGCTTCAGAAACTATGGTAAATCCTCCCTGAACCCACAATGGCTTAAGCTGCATAAAATGTAATTCAAAGTAGATGGAAAGGTCTAACAGTAATATTGTCTTGAATGACACTTGTCTGAAATGGACGTAACATGGGGCTATGGATTTTCTTGGAGTAAATTCTCAGTCCTTAACAAGAGTAAACAGCACCTCTGGACACTATTTCTCATATTCTTGTCAGCAAGTTAATGTGGAACAAGCTTCCAAGTCTTGAGTGAAAGAACCAGTCCCAAGAACCAATCTACATTGCTGCTGTTACCCTATAACCTGATGATTTGCATAGGCTGACATGCACATTAATGGGAAAATTGCATTCCCATTCCCAGCATTGCCCTGGGAGAATGGCACTGTTTTGCACACTTCTCAGACTCCCCCTGCTAACACTTGGATCCATCTTCATAAGAATCCCATTGTGCAGATTGCAAGATTTGGGCTTATTTGTGCAAAATAAGAGATGAAATGTAACACTCTCCCATTTCACACCTCCAAACAAACACATGCAAGTATTGGTTTTCCTTGTGGCAAGGGAAGGCTTGTACAGCAATTGCTGCAATTGAAGAAATGGGATTTGTGTACCAGTCGGTCCCCCAGTTGTTTCTGGATCAGAGTGGCCATTGTCCCTCAGAAACTGAAGCAGCATCTTCTAGTTTTACCAGTGCCATTCAAAAAATCAGCTTGGGAAGCCCCTTTTGCCAAATTGTGCTGGGGACTGCCAGCTTGAAAACAAAGATTTCTGCTTTCATAATAATACAATTTCACAACTGGCAGGCTTCATGACTAAAATGCCACCAGTCAGTCTAGATCAGTACTTGGGGGGGGGGGGGGGGGGGGACAGGATGCGTGATCCAGGGTCAACTTGATTTAAAGCAAATAGATTTAAACCACAATTTAAATCACTAGTCAGTAAGCACTGTATTTTTTTAAAAAAAATCTGATATATATTAAAAAAAATTAAAATCAGATTTTTAAAATTAAAATCAGATTTTTAAAGATTTAAATCAGAACTTTTTGATTGAAATTGGGTAGTTATTTATTTATTTTATTTAAACCAGATGTTTTAAAAATAAAATGCTTACTGGCTACTGATTTAAATTGTGATGCCTTTAAATCAAATCCACCATGACCCCATCCAACATGGCCATGTACAAAAATGTAACTTTGCCAAGGTGTCTGTACTTGGTACAGTGTAATCTTTCTGGCATTCCTCTCCTGGCAGGTTATGCCACTGGATTGTATGGGTTAGTTGCATTCTGAATACCACTTTGGATAAGAGTTGATCTATATCCATATGAAGGAAGAGTACAAATGGGTTGGGTCTTTTGTTCTCCATAAAAAAAGGAAAACTTTCCTTTTACTATGTCACACTACTGGTGAGTCATCTTAGCTCGGTGTCATCTACACTGATTGGCAACAGCACATAGGCCTGTTAAGACAGATGTTGGCAACGGCTCTCCAGGATTCCAGGTCAGTAACTAGTGGCCCTTCTGGTATTTGACTACTTTATATAATGGCTGATATCCAGCAGTAGGTTACAACTAGAGTAGGCTCATTTAAGCTATGGAACATACAGAGGAATTGATGCACCAAATCCCCATGAATTCAATAGGCCTAACTCTAGTTGTGAGTTGCTACTGGATTTCACCCATTATTTCAGAATTTTTCGTTAACATTCATTTGTCCCATCCCATAACACAAAGTTCTCTCTCAGTGGTTTGAGAAAAATAAATGTGAAACGCACCTAAATGCAAAATAAATCTTAAAATGTTGTCAGAAAATTAACATAAGCAAGACAGAACAAAGCTCGTAGCAACGTAAGAGTTAAAAGAGATTTTTAAAACAGAGAGGCTGCAACTACACAAGTTATTTAAAAGACCTTGGTGAGCAAAAAGATCTTTATGTGGCATTGGAAATACCACAAAAATGACATTAGGGAACTTTTTAACTGGGGTTCCGCTACCGATTCCATCATCCTTGACCACCAACTATGCCTGCTCCTACCCTAGAGTCTTACCATGACCAGCAGAGGTACTCCCGATACTGCTGTACCCTTGTAAGTATAGGGTAGCATCCAGGAATGAAGATTGTGAGTTCTTGGAAGGCTCTCTTGATTCTGAATTTTTCTTCCAGGCTGCGGAACTGCAACCTCACCAAAGCCTGCTGTGACAGCCTCCGCTCTGTGCTCAGTAGCAAACCATCTTTGACAGAGCTGCACCTAGGAGACAACACTTTGGGCGCATTAGGAGTGAAGGTGTTGTGCCAAGGACTTCTGGATCCTAACTGTCAACTGGAAACACTTCAGTGAGTGCCCACTAGATTAGTTAGCAAATGTGTCTTGTATGAAAATATTTAGATAATTGAAAATACATTTTAAAAAAAAAACATCTGGTGAAACACCAGAGGGAAGTGGACCTTCTGAATGAAGAGAATCCCAAATGTATTCTCGAAGGCTTTCACAGCCGGGATCTGATGGTTGTTGTGGGTTTTTCGGGCTCTTTGGCCGTGTTCTGAAGGTTGTTCTTCCTAACGTTTCGCCAGTCTCTGTGGCCGGCATCTTCAGAGGACAGGAGTCAGAACTCTGTCTGTGCTCTGTGCTCAGAGTTCTGACTCCTGTCCTCTGAAGATGCCGGCCACAGAGACTGGCGAAACGTTAGGAAGAACAACCTTCAGAACACGGCCAAAGAGCCCGAAAAACCCACAACAACCATCAGAATCCCAAATGATTGATCATGCAAAGAAAGGTTTGCCTGGTAAGAAGTTTTCACTAAAGTAGCTTGCAGTGCTATACAGTAAAAACACTTTGACTATATTTTAGTCGACATTTATAATTTGTAATTTTTTCATGTTTGTAAATTGTGATTTTAATGATGTGTTTTACGGGGCATTGTTAGCTGCCCTCGGCTTCTGTAAGGAAAGATGGAGTCTTGCTGTATTGATGATAATGATAATAGTAACAAAATACCACTATATAGTAGAGGTACACATATTTGTGTTTTTGGACTACAGCTTCCACAACTCCTCAGGCAGTATGGTCATTGGCCCTGTTTCCTGGGGAATTCTGGGAATTATAGTCCAATACGTCAAACATGCACACTTCTACTATATGGCTGTGCTGTTGCTGTTGTTGGTCGGTGGTGGTATAGTGCCCTCCTCCAAGTGTACATTCTTAGGGCTTCTGAGAATGCTGAAAGTAAATGTGTGTGATTGTGTAGCAGATTTTGTATAGATATAGAGTTAAATGTACAGTTTTTATATCAGCCTTTCTCAATATGCTGTCATCCAAATGAACTGAACTACAGCGCCTATTATTATTCTGACAATGAATGGTAATTGCTGGTTATAGCTACAATGCGGGTTGTAGCTCAGCACATCTAAAGAGCACCACTTTGAGGATAGCTGGTTTAAATGAGTGTTCCGAGCAAAGAAGAATGAGCTTCAACCTTAGAGGTTTTCCCACTTTTTTGTTCTCTTGTAGACTGGAGTACTGTGGACTCTCAGCTGACAACATTGAGGATCTCACCTCTGCTCTGCGCTCCAAGTCCTCACTGAAAGAACTCAACCTGAGCAACAACGAATTTGGAGAGGCAGCAGTGAAGCAACTGTGCCAGGGTATCCTGGATAGCAAATGCAACCTGCAGGTTCTACAGTAAGTTATAGGTTCTCCCTCCTTGTGGAATCTGTCACCTCCTGTGGGATCAAATCTGATGTCCTACATGCCTTGCTGGTGATTGAGATGGACAACTTGAGGTCCTCAGAAGGTCTTGCTGTGTTGGTCGGGGTTAAACGTCTCTGCAGTTTGTAGTAGAGGAGTGATTTGGAGATAATGCTAGTGACTACTACTTTGTGATTTGGGCTGAAGCTGTGGCTAATGTGTGAACTAATTCCTCCCCTCAGAGATATATAGAAACAAAATCTGGCAGACAAAAACAAAATTTAAAATGATGTAGATAGGCTTGAACACTGGACTGAAAGCACCAGAATGAAATTCAACAGAGATAAGTGCAAAGTATTGCACTTGGAAGAAGAAACCAAATGCACAGTTACAAGATGGGGGATACCTGGCTCAGCAAGATTACAAATGAGAAGAATCGTTGAATCATTGTAAATCACAAGCTGAATATGAGCCAACAGTGTGATGTGGCTACAAAAAAAGGCAAATGCTATTTTTGGCTTTAACAGAAATATAGTCTCCAAGTCCCGCATGGTGTACTAGTTCCCCTCTATTTGGTTAGGCCTCATTTTGAGTACCGTGTCCAGTTCTGGACACTGTACTTCAAGAAGGATGCTGACAAATTGGAGCAAGTTCAGAGGAGGACAACAAGGATGATCAGGGGGCTGGAAACCAAGCCCTATGAGGAAAGACTGAAAGAACTGGATATGTTTAGCCTTGAGAAAAGAAGACAGAGAGGTGATAACACTTTTCAACTACTTGAAAGGCTGTCATACAGAGGAGGGGCAAGATCTGTTCTCGATCATCCCAGAGTGCAGGACATGCAACAATGGGCTCAAGTTACAGGAAGCCAGATTTTGATTGAATATCAGGAAAAACTTCCTAACTGTTAGATCAGCACGGCAATTACTTTGAGAGGTGGTAAGTGCTCCAACACTGGAGGCATTCAAGAGAAATTCAGACAACCACCTGGCAGATCTGCTTTGATTTGTATTCCTGCATTGAGCAGGGGGTTGGACTTGATGGCCTTGTAGGCCCCTTCCAACTTCTGTTATTCTGTGATGATGTGTGTACTGTGGAGGAATAGGTTCAGTTTACCAAAGAGTGGAATTCTACCAAATGTGGATAACAGTCTACAAAGTTCCTGGCCACATAATGAATCCCCATAACTTTCAGGAGTGCAATTCAAGTCTATAAAAAGCTGTAATCATTTAGTATGAGATTGACTTAGATTTAGCTCTACATCAGTGTTTTCTAGAAGTGTGCAGATTTGTGTTTTTGAACTGCTGTCTGGGGAATTCTGGGACTTGTAGTTCAAAAAACACAAATCTGTGCACTTCTAATGTTTACCAAGCAGAAAGTAATAATCAGCAGAGAGAATTTGCTGTGTCATTTTTAAGGCTCAAGTTACTCAGAGCAGGTGTTGAACATTTGATTAATAATTGCTTCTCATATATGCATCACATCTTTATACACCCCATTTTTCTGCCTTGATGGTGGCAACAGCAGCCTTTAAAAATTAGAATCCTGTGCAGTAACTTATACTTACCTTCCATTTGTGTGCCTTTTTTTGCTGGCTGCTGGGTCAGCATAGAAAAACAAAAATGCAGCAGGCTGCTAGGATAGGAACAGAACTATCTGTCTATATACAGCTTGCTTTTCCGTAATGGCTAGGCTGGGCTGGGGGAAAAAACAAAGAAATTCAGTGGGTTTCCAGGATAGAAACTGGAACAGAGTGGGCTGTTCTTCCACCAGCAGGTATGTGGGAAGGTCAGCTTCCGAAGGGGGGGGGGGCAGGGCTACAAAGGAGAGTGTGCAGGGCCAAATAGAAGCCGCCGCGCCCCCCCGCGCAGGCCACACTGTTTTTTCCATATGCACTTTTCCAAGCTGATCCAGCAAAAAGGGCGGTGGATGAGGCAGGGGACAGCTTGGAGGTAGGTCATCACTCCCAAAGCATCAGAGGGAAGAACATTGGATTTGCTTGCTCATCGTCTGAAAACATGGCCTGTT